>JAHRHZ010000059.1:23134425-23147027 GCA_024137785.1 Ginglymostoma cirratum | reverse complement strand
ACACACACACACACACTCTCACTCACACACACTCTCACACACACACATACACACACAGACACACACACACACACACAGACACATACACACACAGACACACACACACACACACAGACACATACACACACAGACACACACAGACACACACAGACACACACAGACACACATACACACAGACACACATACACAGATATGCAGATGCACCCACAGAGACATACACACACACACACACACACACACACACACACACACACAGACACACATACACACACACAGGCAGGCAGACAGACACACACAGAGATCAGTAAGCTAGAAAAGAAACCCGAAAGGGCTGTGGATGCTGTAAATCAGGAACCAAAACAGAAGTTGTTGGAAAAGCTCAGCAGGTCTGGCAGCATCTGTGAAGAACAGAGGATGGGTCACCGGACCCGAAATGTTAACCCTGATTTTTTTCTTCAGAGATGCTGCCAGACCTGCTGAGCTTTTCCAGCAACTTCTGTTTTTCTTCAGTAGGCTACATCCTGAGCAATAAAATTCAGACCTCGCTGTTTTACACACTGGTTTTAAAACCAATGGCAGATCCGAACAGAACTGTGGTTGTAAATGATAGAAGCTAGATTAAATGCTGCTGCTCAGGAGCTTTTGCATTGCAGTGGTAGTGTCCTTCGCTCTAGGCCAGGAGAATCTGGGTTCAAGTCCCACCTGCACTAGACTTGTGCATAATATCACCAAACAGGTTGGATAGAATTAGAAAGTATCTAAAAGCTGCTGCTGGAGGGTTCGATCCCTGAGTGTTCAGATGCTGAACGAAGGGCTGGGTACAGAACTGATGCAGAAAGGGGCTGTCTGCAAAGCGGAGAAAGTAGCTTACCTCTCTCGGATAGTGGGGTACAGCCCTTGCCAGTTGGCAGCCTCGATAGTGTTGTTGTTATTGAGGTTTTGCTGATAGTTCGAGCTGGTGCAGCTGGTCCCAGCTGCCCTCTTGTTGCTGCTGTCGCTGTGCCTGCTGTAGGTGTCCCCTGGCATCCTCTGGTTCAAGGTGAGGATATCGTAGCAGATGGGCAGCCGGCTCTCCTTGGATACCTTCTTGGATTTCTTCACTGCCTCTGGAAGCATGAGGAAGAAAGTGAAACATTTCATGCTCCTGCCCTTGGCATCGACCATGGGTGCACCAGCTTCTCTGGCTGAAACCGGGCAGGGAGAAAGTACTGGGAGGAGGAGAGAGGAGCTTAACAGGATGGAGAGGGGCTCCAGTTCATTTAAAAAGAAAATTCCTCCCTTCCACCAAGGTTCTTCCTTCTCACCTCTGCCTCCCACTCTCTGAGTGAGCTATCAGGTTAGAAATCGCGTTCTGAGCTTTAACTGCACCATTATTTTTCCAGTTACATACAGCCAGCCCCACTGTCTTTGCAGGTGATCACTCGCAATGACTGGGAACTGAGTTCTCTCGCAGATCGGATTAAGAGAGAGGGGCAGAGGCGGGGGTTGGGGGAGAGAAATAAAGAGCGGATTTCTGCTCTGGCCTCTCCCCTCTCTGTTTGCTGCCAATTCGCCTGTGCTCAGATGCTAGGAGTAGGAGTTTCTGCTCCTCTCCCTGTATTTCTCTCTCTCTCTCGCTCTCTCCTCCTCCTGTTAAAGGGATAAAGCAAGGCTTTCCTCCTGCAGAGAGAGACAGGCACTGACTGCCAGACAGCAACTGGGAGCCCTGACTAGGCACAAGAAGAAACACACAATGCTGACACCTACTGTAAAAGGCTGTCACAGCTAAAGGAACAGCAACACCCCATTCCCAACTCTTAAAGCTCCACCCCCAACCCCCAGACACAGAGCCTGAGCTAACTCAGCACTGCACCACGCACCTCAAACAAATACCAGATGGAAAAGACTCACTTTCTGGAATTAAAATCCTCTTTTACTCTCAGCCGAGCTCTTTAAAATATTGACCTGGATTGCAGGGGTTTTGTTGCTAGACATAATGAGATACATGTGGGAGACAGGGAGAGGGAGAACGAGATTGCCTCCCCATCGCAGAAATCATTTCAGCACAGAAAGAGGCCATTCCACCCACTGTGTCTGTGCTAGCTCTCACTTCACCTGATGAAGGGGGAGTGCTACGAAAGCTTGTGATTTTAAATAAGCCTGTTGGACCATAACCAGATGCCCTGTGACTTCTGACCTCTCCCACCCCCGAGTCCGACACCAGCACCTCCACATCAAAGCTCTCTGCAGGACAGGCTCACTCACCATCTGCAGGCCAGGTGGATTGGTCATGGGAAATTGCCCATAGTGTACAGGGATATGCAGGCCAGATGGATTAGCCATGGGAAATGCAGCATAATGGGGATAGGACTGGGGACTAGCTCTGCATATCATGCTCTTCAAAGGGCTGGTGCTGACTTGATGGGCTGAATGGCCTCTTTCTGCACTGTAGGCATTCTATGATTCAATTCCTTCCAGACTCCCAACAAATTATTAAAAACAAAATGAACTGCGGTTCCGAGGAAGGGTCACCGGACCCGAAACGTTAATTCTGTTTCTTCCTTCACAGATGCTGCCAGACCTGCTGAGCTTTTCCAGCAACTTTGTTTTTGTCCAACAAATTATTCTTTGACGTTTGCGTCACAGACAGACAGGGTGGTGAAAAAGGTGTTTGGCACTCCTGCCTTCATTGAGTATAGGAGTTATATATGCTGAGGTTGTACAGGACATTGGTGAAGTCTCTTTTCGAGTACTCTTCTCCAGTTCTGGTCTCCCTGTTATAGGAAGAATACTATTGAGCTGGAGAGGGTTCAGAAGAGATTTACCAGGATGTTGCCAGAAGTGGACGGTTTGAGTTGTAAGGAGAGGCTGGATAGGCTCAGTCTTTTTTGACTGGCATGCAGGGGTTGACAGGCCACCTTATAGAGGTTTATAAAATCATGAGGGGTATAGATATGGTGAACTGCAGATGTCTTTTCACTAGGGTGGGGATTTTCAAGACTAGGGGGCACATTTTTAAGGTAAGTGACGAAGGACTTGAAAAAAGACATGATGGGCAATTTTTTTGTTACACAGACTGTGGTTTGTGTGGGGAATTTTGTGGATGAGGGTACAGATACAACATTTAAAAGGCATTTATAAGAAATGTTTGGAAGGATATGGGCCAAGCACAAGCAGGTGGGACTAGTTTAGTTTGGGATTATGGTCAGCATGGACTAGTTGGACCGAAGGGTCTGTTTCCATGCTGTACAGCTCTCTGACTCCACAAAGCATGGTGTCAGGAGTTTTTAAACACCCCAGCAGCCCTCATAGTTTCTGTTTCTTTTGCCAATTACTTTCAGTCTGAACCCGAGAAAGAGTAGGCCACTCAGCCCCTTCAACCTGCTCTCCCCTTCAATAACATCATGGCTGATGGAAGAGATCCAGTTTCCAATTCAACTTGTGCATGCTTTCTAAACAAAAACTTGCCTCCCACATTTACCGACAGATATCGACAATACTCTAAAGGAATTTAAAACATTGCCATTTTTCGGGCAAGATAATTCAAGATGTTTGCAGGAACAGAAGTTCAACGTCAGCATAAATATAATTTTGCATCAGCCCCCTCACTTCCACCAGGAATTTCAAAGACCTTCAGTCGGTTATGGATTAAACATGTGGTTTAGTTAGTAGCTCCTGGCTCAGGAACTACCCAGCGCAGACAGGTGAGAAACAGTTTATCTGATCCATCGGGAATGGTTAAAAATCATTTTAACCCCTATTGTTCAAATTGAATTTAAGTTAAACTGGAGAAGGGAGGAAGGTTAAACAATAAATCTGCTTTGTGACCTACAACCTACTTAGAAAAAAATGCCATTTCCTACTCATAATAATTTTTCAAAAGCTCCTTTGTGCAGCATTCACTCTTAAGCCAGCGATTCTTAAATGTTTTAATTCCCATTTTAATGCCTCTCAACCCTCAGAAGAACAGGAGTAGGTCATTCAGCCCCTCACACCTATCGCACTATTCAATGAGCTAAGGGCTGATATGTTATCCAACTCTATAAAGCTGCCTTCAGCCCATATTCCTTTGCTCAACAATTTGAGTAAAAGCCATGGTGTGTACGAGAGTGGGAGGACAGAGAGTGGGGGAGCAGACGGCTTCGGATGCCGTCAGGGGGTGAAAGGGGGAATGGACTTTGGGTTTTGAACGCGGAGGCTTGGTGGGGGAGAGTTGTTGGGTTTGGGAGGAGTTGATAAAAGAAGATGAGGTTTTCTCCGAGGGACAGAAAAAAAATCCGACACCTACTTTTTGCTGGACCTTTTTTTGCATCAGCAATTGGGCTCTGAGACAGCAGTCCATTACGCCACATATACCAATTAAAACAAATGGATTTAAAGTGGCCGTCCAGCTTTCAAATATCAGTCCAACTTCCATGGTAGCTATTGCTGGCTCTGAGCTCACAATGCCAGAACCGGCGGGAGGCAGAATAACTGGTGCACCGTCTGCACATTGGTCTCTTTATATGAAGAAGGATGTTCTGGCTAGAGAGGAAATGGAATGAAGGTTTACCAAACTGATTCTGGGATGGCAGGAGTCACATATGAGGAGGGAATGAGTTGGGTTGGGATTATACTCACTGGAGTTTGGAACATTGACGGGGGAATCTTGTAGGAACTTACAAAATTCTAACACAACTGGACAGGGTAAACGCAGGAAGGATGTTCCCGGCGACCAGGGAATCCGGAAGTAGGGGGGCACAGCCACATGGCGGCTCAGTGGTTAGCACTGCTGCCTCACAGCACCAGGGGCCCGGGTTCAATTCCAGCTTCGGGCAACTGTCTGTGTGGAGTCAGCATATTCTCCCCGTGTCTGCGTGGGTTTCCTCCCACAGTCCAAAGATGTGCAGGTTAAGTCGGATTGGCCGTGCCAAATTACCCATAGGGTCCAGGGATGTGCAGGCTAAGGTGGGTTAGCCATGGGAAATGCAGGGTTACAGGGATAGGGTAGATGGGGGTGGGTCTGAGTGGGATGCTCTTAGGAGGGTCTGTGTGGAGTCAATGGGCCAAATGGCCTGCTTCCACGATGTAGGGATTCTAAGAATAGAGGGGTAAGCTATTTAGGATTGAAATGACAGCTGGAGAATAGTGAGCCTGTGGAATTCAGTTGCACAGAAAGCAGTCAAGGTTAAAGCATTGCGTGATCTCAAGAAGGAGTCAGGTATAACACTTGGGCCTATAGGGAGACAGCGAGAACAGGGGGCTGAGTTGCATGACTAGCCTTGATCATATAGAATGGCAGTGCAGGCTCGAAGGGCCGAATGGCCTCCTTCTGTTCCTGTTGTCTATGTTTCTATGACCTACAGTTTGGGAAACCCTGCACTGACTGTACTCCATGTGAAACCTGCGTTAAGAAAACATGCATTTTCAATCACCCAACAACAATAACAGATTCGCAGCAGGTAGGCAGGAAATACAAAGACAACATTGACATATGTGAGATCCCTTTTAGCTGATTTTGCAGAGAAACTAAATGGTCTACTTCGAACAATGATCATTCTTCTGTACCCGAAGCATTTCAATCAGTATTTACTGTGCATCAGCAAAGGGACCCCACTCCCGTCTCTATCACCCAAGGCTTAAAACAACAGGAAATGGTCGCTACTGCTGAGGGAGAAACAGAGTTAAAACTTCACCACCAACATTCTGTTTGTCTCTCTCCACAGACAAAGTCAGACGTGCTGAATACTTCCAACATTTTCTACTCTCTTTATTCAGATTTCCAGAGGCAGTATTTGGGTTTTGCGTTGGAAACTTGGTCACGCAAGTATGCCTGCAGGCCAACACCGGTCAAAACCAGCAGAAGGCAGCCCTTAAACCCAATGAGATGGCCCAATAAAGGGAAGGCTGGTGGCATAGTGGGTAGTGTCTGTGCCCCTCAGCCAGTGGGCTCGAGTCCCACTCCAGGATTTGCTGCTCAATGGTCGAGGAAGATGCGTATGTGGTACGGCCAGACCGATCAGATAGCAAACTGTGAAAAAGTCCTTTGAACCCACAAGAGGGGCAGGCGGTAAGAGTGGGAGAGATTCTCGGGCAGCCACACGATACAGAGAAAAGACTGGAGCCTCCACCATCTACTCCAGATGACAACAATCCGTAAAAGTGTGCAACCTGTGGGGAGGCTCAGTGGCTGGATAAGGTGGGTCAGATCAGTGCTGACAGTCCAGGCTCGGTGTATTTGGAACACACCCTGATGCTGTGGCCTGGAGCAGGCCTCAAGTTGAAGAAACGCACAAAAGGCTGACTCGTGTCAAAAAAAAAATCAGAGAATAAATAGGAAATTTATTAACAGACGAAATGTTTGGATAGCAAATCACTAAGGATATGTAAAGAATTATCCGATGCATGAACGCTCCTAATTGACACCTACTGCCAATAGCAAACAGCATACAAAATTCAGGGGCAGTGATACTGTCCTTACCTCTGGACCAGGAGACTGGGTTCAAGTCCCAGAGATGTGTCATACCATCCCTGCTCAGCTTGTTTAGGAAAATAACTAATGACTGGGACTCATGAGGTGCAGTGGTAGTGTCCCTAGCTTTGGATGAAGAGGTCCAGGTTCAAGTCCCACCTGCTCCAGAGATGTGCGATACCATCCCAGGACAGTTTGATTCTGAATTAACTATGATTGATATCAGCAGAGCTCTTTTGGTGCCGTGGTAGTGCCCCTCCCTTTGGATGAGGAGCGTTGGGTTCAAGTCCTACCTAGACCAGAGGCGCGTTTAACATCCATGAAGAAGTTAATGATTTATTATCTGCAAAATCCAGAACTACAGCTCACCGATCGTTGGAGCGTGTAAGTAGCATTTTGTACAGTCATTGCACCTTTAAAATATTAAAACATTAATTCCACCCCATTATGGAGACAGGATAGCCTAATATCTTCAAGTTATTGCATTCATGTTTCATGCCTTTCAGAATTCAGTTTTGGCTTCTTGAACGAAACAGATGTGCCCAGCCGTTCACCATCCTCAAACGGCTTCCCTTCCCACAGGATGTCCCTTGCACTCACAACATTACAAACCACAATCTATAAAGCCTCGTTTTAACGGGACACGGTTCGAGCATTAAATCTCTCGGAATAGATCTTCTTTAACATGTGTTATTAAAAAAAAAACAAGCAGTCACAGCAGAAAATTTCACACTCTAATACAATCCCAGTTGCATTATCTATTTACCGTGGCCCTGAGTTCTGACAATTTATGATTTCTGTACGTTCTGTATGTCAAGTCATTTTGAGCTCTGGAGATTTCACAAATGTCATACAAATTGACTGACCTGATTGTCCCAACTATGCAAATTTTTCAGCATTTTTGTTCTCTGGACTCCAGCCCAGCTCTAGTGCCAAGATGGGCTTCTCATAAAGGGTTCTGTGTACAAGTCATCTCTTAAACAGAATATGTCTGATTCTCGACACAGCTGAGGGGATCAACGCAACACATCATCATATAGATGTGCCAGGCGAGGGGCAACAAGGGACAGACTAGAAATGCAGACTAGCCAGCAAGGTCCACACCCCACGAGTGAATAAATAAAAGAGAAGGAACCAAAACACTTTCAAAGACATTAACTGGTGAATCAGATTTGTGTTTGCCAAAGCAAACAGGGCTGCTGATATTTAAATGTACATTGTACTGTGCCCACTGCAAACTACTGTAATGAGCTTACTGCCTCACAAGAGGAACCTGCGACAGCAATTAGTGCAGGAGGAGGATGTGCCTCTTACACATCTGTTTTACCCCGAAAAGTTCCTATAATTGGAACATCGCAGTGAAAAGGATCACACTGATGCACTGAAATTGACAGGTGTAGTCTGTCCTTTGAAGAGGTGTTTCGATTTGGAGAGAAAGACAAAAGCTGAAAGGTGTCTGGTATTGTTCAACTTTACAGGGTAAGGCAGCGACATCCAGCCTGCATCTGTTTGTTAATAATTCTGATTCTTCTTCAGTTACTCCCAAACAGAAAGGGTGGTACAAAAGGGCACAGATTTAAGATCGCTGCGAAAAGATGGGACGGTGACACGAGGAGAAACTTTTTTCACACTGACTGCTTTCTTTTAAAATTCATTCACAGGATGTGAACACTGCTGGCTAGGCAGCATTTCTTGGCGATCTCTAATTGCCCCAGGGGGGCAGTTAAGAGTCAACCACATTGCTGTGGGTCTGGAGTCACATGTAGGCCAGACCATTTAAAGATTTCCTTCCTTAAAGGATATTAGTGAACCAGATGGATCTTTAATGACAATCGTCTGTGTTACATGTTCATCGTTAAACCAACTTTCTATTCAATTTTCACCATCAGCTATGGTGGGATTCAAATCCCACATCCTCGGAACATTAGCCTGGGGTTCAGGATTACTTGGCCAGTGACAATACCACGACACTGCTGCCTCCCCA
This sequence comes from Ginglymostoma cirratum, assembly GCA_024137785.1. Classification (NCBI taxonomy): domain Eukaryota; kingdom Metazoa; phylum Chordata; class Chondrichthyes; order Orectolobiformes; family Ginglymostomatidae; genus Ginglymostoma; species Ginglymostoma cirratum. The sequence goes on along the minus strand of JAHRHZ010000059.1, from coordinate 23,138,613 downwards.
CATTAGGGCCTGGAAAACACTGCCTGGGAACATAATGGAGGCAAGCTCAACTGAGGATTTCAAAAGGGAATTAGCTTTTCTTATTCGAAAAGGAAGGATGCGCAGAGGTACTGGGAGGAGGCAAGGCAATTAGCACTACATGTATGGCCTATTCGGAGACCTGGCACAGATACAATGTGCTGAATGGCCTCTTTCTGCACTGACACCAATCTGCGATTCAGTGACGACAGGGTGAAATGGGCAGCTACGGCAGAAGAGAAAGAATCAACTTCTTTTATTCGATGAGTAACCGAGGGAGGTGGGCGAGTATTTTCTCAGCTGGAGGAGGCTGGTAAAGGACAAAGCACGAACACAAACAATGAGATTAATGATTCAATCCAAGCATCAGGATAACTGATGCCATCCAGAAAAAACACCGTAATGATATGGGAAACACAGATAGCTACAAAGTACTAAGCAAGGACCCTTTCACATCATTTATAACTCCAAAAGTCAAGATGCTGTAATCTATGCAGAAAATAAACTCGACCAATAATATCTGTAATAAACATTGATTCACACTAATAATGTTTTATTACATTTCCATAAATATTTATTCCAGTGTACTGAAAATAAGAAGTCCCAAGCAGTCATCTTACTGAAATTTACTCAGGTTTGGAGTTTGAAGCTCGGGTGAGGATTCAGAGCAGCACTCTGGCTAATTGCAATTCTTTAAAGGTTGGAAATTCACAAGTTGTGTGAGAAATTGCACAGTCAGTGCCCTAGAAGGCTCAGTAATGAATCAGCAGGTCAAGCAGCATCATAGGAGCCGAAACGTCAAGTTTTCCTGCTCCTATGATGCTGCTTGACCTGCTGTGTTCATCCAGGCCCATGCTTGTTGTCTCGGATTCTCCAGCATCTGCAGTACCTTTTATCTCAGTAATGAATCAGCCCAGTTAATGATGTTCAATAAACGCACCAACTTGGAGTTACAGTATTTCTCCACTGTATCCCACATTTCAGTTCCCCACGTCACGCAAGTGTGCTCACTCAATGTCTACAGTGTGAGGGCCAGTCATTATGTCCCAAAGACCATGAGAACCCGGCTATGCCAGGCAAGCTGTGTCAGAGAGACAGGGGAGGTGATGTTCTTGTGGTATTATCGCTACACTGTTGATCTAGAGACCCAGTTAATGTTCTGGGGACTTGGGTTCGAATCCCGCCATGGCAGATGGTGGAATTTGAATTCAATAAAAACATCTGGAATTAACAGTCTAATGATGACTGTGAGTCGATTGTCAGGAAAAACCCCAAAAAATTAATTAACCAGGTTAGAGGAAACCATCATTTATTGTCAAAAACGTCCTTTAGGTCTGGCCTACATGCGACTCCAGACCCACAGCAATGTGGCTGACTTTGAACAGCTCTCTGGGAAATTAGGGATGGGCAATAAATGCTGCCTAGACAGCGATGCCCTCATCCTGTGAATTAATGAAAACAAAAGTTCCTTTTCAGCTCTGTTTCCCTAGTGCAGTAACAGTAGTGCAGTAAGCTTTCTGCACTGTGACCACACATCTCGTTCCCTCTGTTGGAACTGTCAGGTTAGGGGGCCTCTGAGAGCAAGGGGGGTGCCAGGGACAGATTAATTCAGAAAAAAAAAAGCACATGGATACCTTCTCCCCCAGACTGAAATGAATCTATATTTTATTGGCGGCATTTCAGGCAAGTTTCACCAGGATGGTCCCTGGAATGGAGGGACTGTCTTGTGAACAAAGATTAAACAGGTTGGGACTCTACTCACTGGAGTTGAGAAGGATGACAGGTGATCTCATTGAAACATATCGGATTCTGAAGGGGCTTGACAGGGTAAATGCTGAGAGTTTGGAAGTTTCGAAGGAGTTTCGGTGAATTGCTGCTTGAGTAGGTGGTATACACTGTAGTCAAGTCGCATTGGTGATGAAAGGAGTGAATGTTGAGAGGATGTTTTGCCTCATGGGAAAGTTTAGGACCACAGGGTATAATCTCAGAACAAAAGGGTCCCAATTTAAGACTGAGATGAGGTGGAATTTCTTCTCTCAGAACATTGAGAGTCTTTGGAACTCCTTGCCACAAAGGGCTGTGGGGATAGAGTCCTTGTGTATATTTAAGGCTGAGATAGATTCTTGATTGGTTGGGGAATTGAGGATTACAGGGAAAGGGTGGGAAAGTGTACAGGAGGAATGTCGGATCCTACCGAATGGCGAAGCAGGGTCGAGGGTCCGAATGGCCTACTCCTGTTCCTGTTTATTATGGTCTTATGGACTTTAAAAGGACCCAGCTTAACCAGGCTTTTTCAAGTTAATAAAATAAATGAGAGCGCAGAGAAGATTCACGAGAATGAATCCACGGGCGAGGGACTTCAGCGATGGTGGTGAGACGGGAGAATCTGGGGGTTTGTTCCACTTGGCGACATAAAGGCTGAGAGGAGATTTGTCTCCTGAACTGGGGGGGGCAGGGGGGGCAGTCGGTCATGGTGTGTGGGCAGAGTCGAGGGGGAGGGACCTTGACCACTGCTTGAAGTGTCAGGAACTAGAAGGTACTGCTCTGAAGGTGATTGGTAAAGGAAGTGAAGATGACGTTGGGTATAGCTTTCCCTGTACAGCAAGGATCTGGGAAGCGCTGCCTGAGAGTGTGGTGGTGGCACATTCATTATTTGCTTTCAGACAGGAACTGGATAAGCTCCTGGAGAGAAAACAACCATAAGACAGTATGGAGGAAGGCCAGGGGAGTGGGAGGAGCTACACAGCTCAGACCGAGGGGTAGTACAAACTCAATGGGCTGAGAAGCCTCTACCCTTGCTGCATCCATTCTACAATTTGTTCTCCTCACCATCCCCCAGATTCTAGAAGCCTGCACTGTGTTATAGCACCTTCCTGTTCAATCAATCTCAATAATACTCATAGATTAAAGGAATAATTGTCTGCCTGTGTGTAAATAAGAAAGATAGACCCTCCCTAATAGCACTGAGAATCTACCTACATTATACAGACTGCAATGGTTCAGGATTTAACACAACCTCCTTGAGGAGCAATTAGGGATGGGTAATTACAAGAAGGCACAGACAGTATTGTCCGCCTTCCGAGGCAGGTTTAGAGAAACGTGATCATTTACAAGCCCCAATGGTGATAGCATGGGGAAACTAAATGAAGGCAATTCCTTTGTTGCTCAGTTTAATATAATTTCTCCCATTCCCCAGCTATCTTCCTTTCCATTTCTCTCTGCTCTGAAAAGTGTATTCAGCAATGTTTTGATCGCCCAGGGCTTCAGAGGGAGTCATAGAACCAGAGAAATGATACAGAAGGAGGCCATTTGGCCCATCTTATCCAAATAGACAACCAAACTCGCCCTTTCTAATCCCATCTTCCCGCACACGGCCCATAGCCCCGCATTCTACAGAAGTTAAGGTGCAGATTGAGGAACTTTTTAAAAGTATTTAGGGTCTCTGCCTTCACCACTAACTCAGGCAGCAAATTCCAGACACTCACTACCCTCTGTGTAAAAACATTTTCCCTCATGTCCCCCTCTAATTCTTCCGCCACTCAGCTTGAAACTATATGCCTGGTCTTTGAACCTTCTGCCAGAGAAACACCTGCCTGCTCTATCTCCATCCCTCACAATTTTGTGTACCTCAATCCAGGCAAATTTTCTTGGCAAAACTCTTGGCTTTAGAAGTTTCCTCAAGGCTCCAGACAGAAAGCACTTGAAGCAAATTTGAGAATCTCTTCACCCCGAGTGTTAACGAGCCATTACCAAACATCGATTGTGATCAACTCAATCCAGTGACAACATGGACACCTAACACAGCAAACAGGGGCTGCATTGTCAGGGAATACTGAAGTGTTAAAGGATATCCCCTGCCCCCTGAGCAGCCAGCTCCCTCGCCCTTCACCGTCCCACGGAAGCGGATGGAACGATGTTAATTTCAGTGATCCATTTCGCTTCCAGAAATGGAGAATCACCCGAAAGTCACTTGCCTTTCGCTCTGATTAAGAATTAGCCTGTAATCACCGCAGCGCATCTGAAGCGAGGACCGTAAACAAACAACTGAGGAGCACAGTCTTCGGCAACCATCACATCCACAATCCCCCCGACCGCTCAATTCCCCTGCACCCCCTAAACACACACATTCCCCCCAAAACACACACACTCCCCCCGCACCCCCAAAACACA
>JAHRHZ010000059.1:23113672-23129425 GCA_024137785.1 Ginglymostoma cirratum | reverse complement strand
ACACACACCCACCCATAACACACACCCACCCCCAAAACACACACAAACACACACATGCATGCGTGCACACACTCACACACACATGCACCCACACCCACACACACCTATACCCACACCCGTGCACGCACACCCACACACACCTACACCCACATCCGCACACCCTCATATGCACACGCACTCCCACACATGCACCCACACACACACTCTTACACACACACCCACACACATGCGCGTGCACACACACACACGCCCACAAACACACCTACCCACACGCGCACACACACACACACCCCTACACCCTGATGCTGATAAGGTGCTGACATTCAAAGTGCATCATTCTCAGTTACACAGACATGTGACACTCTCCTAGGATCCGCTGCACTGTCAGAAGTTGTTGACAAGCCCCGAAGTTAAAAATAAAATGAGGCCCCAGATGTTTCATCAGGAGAAAGTCTGGTATTTGGGAATTTGGGAAATTCAGGATTAAAACACCACCGGATTGGGAAACAAACTGTTGTTGCTCACTAAATGCTTTGCAGAAAGACCATCTTATTCACCTCAAATTTGGACAGCTTCTTGCCTGTTGGAATGATACCATCACTAAGAGTTATGCTTATATATGGGTCAGCCTTAGCTGCTAAATAGGAAGTCACATTAACACCTCACAGGTACCAGGCAAACACCATCTCCAACAAGAGATAATTTAATCATTACCACTTGAATTTCATTTGCTGCTTCCCCACTATCAAACTCTAGGGGGTTACAATTGGCCAGAAACTGAACTGGAACAACAAGAGAGAGAGTGTGGCTACAAGGGCAGATCAAAGGCTGCAAATTTTGCAGCGACTAACTCATCTCCCGTCTCACCAAAGCCTGCCCACCATCTACAAGGCACAAGTCAGGAGTGTGATGGAATACTCCCCACTTGCCTGGATACTGTAGCTCTAACGGTACTCAAGAAGCTTGACATCATCCAGGTCAAAGCAGCTCCTGCTTGATTGGAACCACATCCACAAACATTCACTCCCTCCACCAACGCTCAGTAGCAGCAGTGTGTACATCTACAAGATGCACTGCGGAAATTCACCGAGGATCCTCAGGCAGCACCTTCCAAACCCATGACCACTTCCATCTAGAAAGACAAGAGTAGCAGATGCATAGAAACACCATCCCCTGCAAGTTCCTGTCCGAGCTACCTACCATTCTGATTTGGAAATATATAGCCATTCCTTTATTTTCGCTGAGTATACATTCTGGAAGTCCCACCCTGGCAGCATGTGGGTGGTACCTACATAAAATGGACTACAGTGACTTAAGAAGATGATTCACTACCATCTTCACAAGAGCAACTTGGGACAGGCAATAAATGCTGGCCCAGTCATCGACGGCCACAACCCATGGATAAATAAATAAAACTTCTGAGATTAAAGCCAGAACATCCTTCCTCTGATACGGAGACCAAAAACTACAGAATCAGTTTGGAACTTTTTACACTGGAGTGTAGGATATTGATAAAATCATGAGGGGTATACATAAGGTAGGTGTCTTTTCCCTAGGGTGGAGGATTTCAAGACTAGGGGGCATATTTTTAAGGTGAGAGGAGAAAGGTTTTAAAAAGACATGTGGGGCAACATATTCATACAGAGAGTAGTTCGTGTGTGGAATGAACTTCCAGAGGAAATGGTGTATGAAGGTACAAATACAACTTTTAAAGGCATTTAGGTAAATGCATAAATAAGGAATGTTTGGAGGGATATGGCCAAGTGCACGCAGGTGGGACTAGTTTAGTTTGGGGTTACGGTCGGCGTGGACTGGTTGGACCGAAGGGTCTGTTTCCACCCTGTATGACTCTCTCCACAGGGGCCGAGTTCCTGCTGTACTTCTAGTTTTTAGTTTACATTTCCAGCGTCTGCTGTCTTTTTGCTTCGGATTTGGTGTTGGAAGGCTGAGGTGGGACAGGTGGAATCGGAGGGGACTCGAGTGGGGCAAAATGCCAGTACAGGCCAGTTGGGCTGAATGGCCTGCTTCTCATTCCCTGATGCTACATATGGTCTGGGCAAGGGGGTCATCTATTTAAATGTCAGCACCACCATGTGGTTTTGCCTTCCACAGATGGATACAGGCCCTTAAGGTTAGTGAAAGTTGTGTGTCATGGCCCAGATGCATGCAACATTAATAATCCAATGCAGATCCACGTTGCTGGGGCAGATTTGGCAGAGCTCGAAGACAGTTCACGGTACATGAGAGCTCACTGCTTTTTTTTTCACATTTCCATTTATAACATCCCATTACAATTCAGGCTGAAAGGACTCAGATTCAACTGTGAGTGAAAAATAATCAGAGGAATTGGCTGTCATCCATTTAACTGTGTGAGCTATCAACTCTTCAAACAGTCTTGAGATTCACGTCTAATTAAAGGCAAGTTTTTTTAAAACAGCCTTGCACAACCTGACAGCATTGAAGAAACGTATTAACAGCTTTGTTTCGAACAGACAATGCCCCAAAAAAAAACTTTCTTTCCATAATTTCTTCCACCGTGACTTCAGTGAGAACAGTCCAGCGGCTATTTCGTTTTGGTCGGGTAAAAGGTATACATTGGGCATGAGGGGGAGATGGGTAAATGGAGTTGGCCAACAGATCGACTGCGATCTCATTGAGGGCCAGAACAGGTTCGACTGGCTGAACAGCCTCCTTTCAAAAATGGCGGTTAAAGTAGTTTCAAAGCCGTAGCTAAATGCCGGAAATTGAAATTATCGGGGAAAAAAAAAAGAGAGAACAGGTAGCGATGGAGATTCTCAGCAGGTCAGGCGGCACCTATGGAGAGAGAAACAAGAGTTTAATTCTTTAGGACTCCAATGTTGGGTCCGTGAGTGAACTCTGAGCTCACCCTTGCCATCAATCTTCCAGGAGATGGCACCAATTGGTCTCCTGAAGCCCCAGCAGCAATGGCGGTACTGCAGGAAGGTTACTATGGTGATGAAGCCTGAGGCCTGGATGAAAGAGCCCTGATATCAAATCCCACCATGGCTGGAATCTGAATCCCATTAATAAAGTCATATAATTAATCCAAACAAAAAGTAAAATCTGTAATGAAAGCTCGTCACTAGTAATGGTGACCACAAGTCTCAGCGATGGTAACTACGAGTGTCATAAAAACCTCAACGGCTTTACTCATGAAGCTTGATACCATCCAGGACAAAACGAGGACTGCTGTCCTTATCAGGTCTGGCCTGCATGTGACTCCAAACCCACAGCAATGTGGCTGACTCTTAATGGTCCTCAAAGGCCAATTGGCAACTACACCCCTGTCCCGTGAGATAATTTTGAAGAAGGGCCCAATCAGAGCAACAGTTAGGCCTGGGTTGTGGGGGGGGGAGGCGAGATTGATACTGCTGATGGTCTGGATCCCACCCTCTCCCCTGTGTGGAACAAATAATAATTTAGGGTTCGTGAAGACTTGGGGATGAAAGCCTCTTCTATTATCGGGCCTGAGGCATTTCATCACTGAGAGGAGCACAGCCAAATATATACTGCGGGTATGAGAGCAGCTCAGAGGCTAGGGAGTTAAATATAGTCAAGGCTAAGGTACAAAGATTTTTAATCAGTGAGGGAATCCAGACTTAAGGGGAAAAGACAGGAAATCTGAGTTGAGGATTATCCAAATAGCCATGGACTCAATGAGTGATGGAGCAGGTCTGACAGGCTGAAAGGCCTCCTTCTGCTCCTATATCTTACAGTCTTATGATCTTGCAATGCACAGGTCAGGAGTGTGATGGAATACTGTCCACTTTTCTGGATGAATGCATCTCTAACACCACTGAAGAAGCTCGACACCATCCAAGACAAAGCACCCCGCCTGATTGGCGATGCAATCACATACCTTCACTCCCTCCATCACCGACATGCATTAGCATGGTGCATCATCTACAAGATGCATTGCAGTAATTCACTAAGGGTCCTTCAACAGCACCTTTCAAACACACCAGCACTTCCATCTGGAAGGACAGGGCAGCAGATACATGGGAACACCACCCCTTGCAAGTTCCCCTCCGAGCCACTCACTGTCCTGATGTAGGAATGTATCACTGTTCCTTCAGTGTCACTGGGCCAAGGTGCTAGAACTCGCTCTCTAAGGGCCCTGTGGGTCTACCTACAGCAGGTGGGCTGCAGCGATTCAAGAAAGCAGCTCACCCCCACCTTCTCAAGAAGGGCAATTAAGGATGGGCAATAAATGCTGACCCAGGCAGTGGCACCAACATCCCTTGACTGACTTTTTAAGAAAGCAATATGGATCTACATGATAAAGAGATTAAAGCAACATTAAAGTTCTTCTTCTGCAGTATTTCAAAGTAAAAAAAAAAAATCACATTAGGCAGAACACAATTATGCCTGCAGATTTAAACCAGAGAAGTATTATCTAAATATTGGACATCTTGAAGAAAACTGTTCTTAAGATACAGAACTGCTTTTAAGCTAGATGCTGTATCAGAAGTTGGACAAATATATTCAGCTATAACATTCAACAGGCCCTACAGCTAATGGTGTTACAATTTGTCAAGGCCTAGAAAGAGGCACAGATACTTTAATGAAGTTTTACAAGTTTTTACCAATTCTTTTAACCTGAGGGCAAATAAAATTCTTGAATGGTTCAACAACATCTAATGAATCAATAGATTAGCTCACTAATGATCGCTACAGATTTGTAGAAAATTGTGACTATGGAGCTATAAATTCAGAATTCCTAAGCAATAAAAACGTTAGTGGAATAACTGATGAGGCTTCGTCATATTTATCACAGTCCGAGGAAGATTTAACTTTTGTCATAGCTATTCAGATTGTGATGGATGCAGAATGCAGGACGGGTCATGAATTCACTGAACGGTGAGTGAGCTCGGGCTAATATTTCTGGATAAGCAATCAAGATCATGTACTTCATTGTTCTATCTCCGTTTGGGAGATGTGACTTCATCAGAGCACCATTCAGAATCGCCTCAGCCCCAATGACCTTTCAACAGGCTACATCCAACATTTAACACAAGTTGTAAGATGTCGGTAAGGTCCTGGGGAGTGTTACGGAACAAAGAGACCGAGGAGCGCAGGTTCACAGTTCCTTGAAAGTGGGGTTGCAGGTGGACAGGACAGTGCAGAAGGTGTTTGGTAGGAGGGTTGGAGGGTTTGAGCTATAGGGAGAGGCTGAACAGGCTGGGGCTATTTTCCCTGGAGCATTGGAGGCTGAGCATTGGAGGCCTTATAGAGGTTTATAAAATCACGAAGGGCATGTATAGGGTGAAAATATCCAAGGTCTTCTCCCCAGGGTAGGGGAATCCAAAACTAGAGTGCATAGGTTTAAGGTGAGAGGGGAATGATTTGAAAGAGGGTGGTGCAAGTATGGAATGAGCTGCCAGAGGAAGTGGTGGAGGCTGGTACATTACAACATTTAAAAGGCATCTGGATGGGTACATGAATAGGAAGGGTTTAGAGGGATATGGGCCAAATGCTGGCAAACAGGACCAGATTAGTTTAGGATATCTGGTCAGCATGGACAAGTTGGACCAAAGGGTCTGTTTCTGTGCTGTAATCTCTATGACTGTATGTCACAGGCCATACGGGTGAAATAGCGATCCATGGGGTGATGGTTCAGGAATATGACTAGAAGGTCCATACAGTTTTAAAGCTGAAGGGCTCACCCTCCACAACGAGGGTGAATTTTCCAAGGAATTCCTATTTGCTTCTTGGGATCATTGCCAACAAAACGGAATAATGCCAGACCCACAGAAAGGAAAAGCTGGTAAGGGTTCTCCTATTCTGAAATCGGTCAATGGCCTGCAAATGTTTTTAGGTCAATAAACTAGCAACTACAACTGACCCCTGGTGTTATACTGATAACATCAAATGGCACTGGGCATGTTCCAGTGCGGTGCCTGTTGGTTTGTAACAGAGCAGCTTACGAACTGAACCCAAATGTTGTCCTGCCCACGGTGTTTCTATTTGCCTGTTAATGGAGTTCACTGGCAAGCCCCTGAGAGGCTGTTGTGTATGGGCCCCTGGCGCGACGGGCCCAGATGCACAGATGCATTTGAAAAACACAAACTCAACAGGACATGTTTGTGTCTTGGTGTATTTTGGCCTGAGCCATCTGTTGCCCCACGTGGTTGGAGGAAGCCTGCAGCAACACAGTTTCCTGAAAGTGTAAGGCTGTCATATCGCAGTGAGTGAACTGGGTTTTCTCATCAGCGCAAGCTGTAGCCCCACGGCAAACTGAATACAGTCGTCTGTAACGTCAAACTGTCCCTCCACACTTCAACAGGTATTTTACGGACTCCATGAGACATACTGCGCACAGAAGTCAGATTTACATACAAGCTAGGGGCAGGAGTAGGCCATTCAGCCCCTTGAGCCTGCTCCACTATTTAATATGATCGCGGCCAATCTTACCTCAGCTGCAACTCCACTTTCCTGTTACCTCTCTACAGCCCTTTAACCCGTTACTAATTAAAAATCTATCTCCTCCTTAAATTTACTCCATGTCCCAGCATCTAATGCACTTTGTGGGAGTGAATTCCACACTCACAATCCTTGCGGAGAAGTAATTTCTCCTCATCTCTGTTTTAAACCTGCCGCCCCCTTATCCTAAAACTACAACCTCTCATTCTAGATTGCCCCACATGAGGAAACATCCTCTCTACATCTACTTTGTCAGTCCCCTTTAGCTCTTTGTAGACCTCAGTGAGATCTCCTCTCATTCTTCTAAACTCCAAATCTAAATTGTTCAATCTCATTTCATAAAACAAACCCCTCATCTCCGGAATCGATGTGGTGAACCTCCACTGAACTGCCTCCAGTACAGCTACAACTCTCTTTTTGTTTCGTGTAATCAAAAACAGGGCTTTTACAAAATAAGAGAGTTTCAGGCTGATGCAGCATCCAGTGCCCATTCCCCATCTTCGATCAACGCAGTGATTTGTTTGCAAACCACTACCCCCCGCAACATGTGGAAGGGTGTCATTACCATCAGCAAACATTAGGGCTCGTGGCATAGCTATTCTGCAACCGTTACATGATACAATTACCCACTGTAACTGACGCAGTGAAGGACAACACTTTACAGAAATATCCCGTTCCACCTACTGATGGAGTGAATTCCAAATGAGGAAAACTGGTGTTTTCGGTGGGCACCAGGAAAGAACAAACCGTAGAAGTCGGAATAAATCAGTGATCCAGAATGCCAGACTGATTAAGTCCGCAGCACACAGAGACAGACTGAGGTTGTAAACAGTTACCCTCATCACCAGTGAAAGGGGTTCTTGGGGTCAAAATGAAGGTGATCTGATCTTGCTCTCAGTTGACTTCAGACAACGTGACACTACCCAGGACTGCACAGAGAAACTCTGCAGTTTCTGGACATGTTTGGATAATCCCCCCATTGCCAATCACAACGGGAAACCATGCTGATGGAAGCCACTACAGATTGATTTTGTTTTTACATTATTACTCTGCATTTGCTGAAGAAATCGGCCGAACTTCATTGGGAGAACTTGGCTGCAGTTTCACTCCCGAGTTCTGTTCTTGGCAAATGATCAGCCTAGACTCAATGGGCCGAACGGCCATCTTCGATTCGATGACCCTACTTACGCTCTGCAGATAGATTGTAGGCTGCTAGTCTCACTACATCTTCAACAGATATCAGCTCAGATCCAAGCCAGTGAGAAAGACAGCAAATGCCGCTCTTTAGAAATAGAGTTTATTGACGACTCAGTCTCACAGCTCTTTCCACACCCCAGGCCAGTCCCAATTGTTCCCCCTTGTAATTAATGAATCAATCAGTGCCGATCGTCACCTTGATGACTTGATATTTTGTAATACTGCCCTCAAAAAGCACTGCAGCACTTGTAAAGAATGAAACTGACTTGTTTGCAAACCACTACCCCCCGCAACATGTGGAAGGGTGTCACTACCATCAGCAAACATTAGGGCTCATGGCATAGCTATTCTGCAACCGTTACATGACACAATTACCCACTGTAACTGACTCTGAACATGAATAGCCGCAACACTTTCAAAAGCAGACTCAGCATCCAGTAGGTAGAACAATGGAACCTTGATTGTAAATTGTTGGAATCGCACACCCTTTACTTCTCTGGTTCAGTCCAATTTGTTAAAACGTTGGTGGATTAATGCTGGAATAATGCCTGGAATACTCATTCGAGAGAGATGTTGTAACAACAACATTCTGTCTCTCTGCCATGGTGTTCCTCGACAACACAGTGTTGGATCCCACATGGCAAAGACACCCAGCACGACCTGAAAACCACACTTGGCTCCGACACGAGTTTCCAATCACTTACACACACTACTGCTTCTGTAAAGCCTCCTGGCTGTAAGACCACATGATCACAAGGAACAGGAGTAGGCCATTCGGCCCCTCGAGCCTGCTCTGCCATTCAATAGGATCATGGCTGAGCCAACTCTCCTCAAGCCCACTTACCTGCCCTTTCTCCATAACCCTTGGTGCATGTACGGGTCAAGAATCTGGCTCTGCCCTGCCTTAGCTCATGAAGCGATCATCCATGTCTTTGTAACCTTTAAACGTTTCCTGTTCCCACGTATTCCTGGCCAGTCCCCCTTCCACCTTCCATCAACGCCGAGATTCTCCACATGCTTGTAGTGAACCACATTTCTGTGGGCCTGACGTCACGTATAGAAATATCTACAAATCAGTGCCATATTTCTATGTAAACATCCTCATTTGGCCTATATTATTTTTCTTTTATGGATTTAGACTTTGCAGGCAACACCAGTATTTGTTGCCCATCCCTAATTGCCCTTGATCTGGGCAGCTTACTGGGTCACTTCAGTGCGAAATTCATTGTTAACCACATTGCTGTGGTGTAGCCCCATATACAAGCCAAATGAGGTAAGGGCAGCAGATTCCCTACCCTGAAAGGGCATTAGTGAACCAGATGGGCTTTTACAGCAATGACACATTCTTGCTCATTATCACTGAAATTGTAATTCTGGGTTTATTAATTATTCTGAACTATATTAAATATACAGCAGCTCCAAAGGTGAGATTTGATCGCAGGTCCCTGAGCCATTAGCTTGCAGTATTAGCCCAGTGACATTGATATCTCCCCCTTTAATAAGGAGCAGGCAAAAATTGCACACACATGGGAAATAAGCCTCATACTCTTATGTTTGACGTCAATATGTACATAGCTGAGAGTCTCAGGTAGCCACTAAAACAGAATAAGAGTAACTCAGTCAGATAACCCACATGGGCAGCTTTTCAGCATTTCCAGTAACATCTAAATCTAGGAGCAGGAGTTTAAGAGAGATCAGCCTTAATGTTCCAACTACTCACATAGAATCATACAGTTGCACAGCACAGAAACAGGCCCTTCGATCCAAGACACCTTCGTCCCCAGGTTGACCAGATATCCTAAAGAAATCTAGTCCCATTTGCCAACAATATGCCTCTATGGTCCATATGCCTCTAAATGATTCCCATTCATGTACCCATCCAGATGCCTTTTAAATGTTGTAATTGTACCAGCCTCCACCACTTCCTCTGGCAGCTCATTCCATGCACACACCACCCTCTGTGTGAAAACATTTCTCCTCGGGTCCCTTTTCAAACTTTCCCCTCTCGCTTTAAGCCTATGCCGTCTAGTTTTGGATTCCCCTACCCTTGGGAAAAGACCTTGGCTATTCAACCTATCCATGCCCCTCATGATTTTATAAACCTCTATAAGGTCACCCCTCAGCCTCCGACGCTCCAGGGAAAATAGTCCCAGCCTATTCAGCCTCTCCCTATAGCTTAAACCCTCCAACACTTGCAACATCTTTTCTGAACCATTTCAAGTTTAACAACATCTTTCCTAATAGCAGGGAGTCCAGAATTGAATGCAGTATTCCAAAAGTGGCCTAACCAATTGCATGGAGGGAACGGTGGAGCAGACTCCAGGAGCTGAATGGCCCAATCCTGCTCCTATTTCCTGTGGCAACTGAGAAAACAGAGAAACCAGGTGATAAGACGTATTTAATACGAAGCAGCAATGCTTCACTGCGGTGAGCTTGTCTATCTCCCACCCACATGACCACAGATTTGATGCTCATCTGCTCATTTCCCTCTGCTCTTGCTCAGCTGCAGTTATTGGAGGGGTCAAGGGTCATTTGGCCTTCAAAGCTGGGGTTACTTTTACCTTGGCTTCCTACCAAGGTGATCGGAACCTAGGGCTGAGTCAGGTTCGGCAAGAAGTTATCTCAGGGACAATCCTCCCTGTTCCTGATGTCTGCACACTGTGTGTGTGTGTGTGTGTGTGTGTGTGTGTGTGTGTGTGTGTGTGTAGACCGCAATGTTTCTGCCTTCTGAACAAAATAACAAGAACATGCAGGAAAGTCACTGACAGGACAATAAAGAAATAGAAGGGTTTAGGTGCCTTCCTAAAGAGGAAGAGTGAATCTGGAATTGTTGAAATCCCATAAATGGATTATGTTAAAGCTGACTGAAGTCTTGGGTGGGAGTGTATCAGACAATAGGCTTGTGCAACATCTTTTGGCTTCATTTTTTTTCCCTTTATTCATTCACAGGATGTGGGTGTTGCTGACCAGGCAGCACTTACTGCCCATCCCTAATTGCCCAGAGGGCAGTTCAGAGTCAACCACATTGCTGTGGGTCTAGAGTCACATGTAGGCCAGACCAGGTAAGGATGGCAGATTCCTTCCCTAAAGGACATTAGTGAACCAGGTGGGTTTTTTCAGACAATCAACAACGGGTTCACGGTCATCATTAGATTGTTAATTCCAGATATTTATTGAATTCAAATTCCACCAACTGCCATGGCAGGATTTGAACCCGGGTGCCCGGAACATTACCTGGGTCTCTGGATTAACAGTCTAGCGATAATACCACTAGGCTATAGCCTTCCCTCTATCATTCAATTAATGCCTTTTCCATCCTCTGCCATGCTCTACTAATTACTGACTGACTGTTACAACTGACAATTTGGGTCAGAACAGGGAGAAAATATTCGGGCCCTCGAGCCTGTTTTTTGGCCATTTCAGTGAAATCGTATATCTGTAAATCGACCTATTAGAAGACGTTAAGACACGCTACTTGAGTTGGTGGGACTTGAA
Source organism: Ginglymostoma cirratum (assembly GCA_024137785.1). Classification (NCBI taxonomy): domain Eukaryota; kingdom Metazoa; phylum Chordata; class Chondrichthyes; order Orectolobiformes; family Ginglymostomatidae; genus Ginglymostoma; species Ginglymostoma cirratum. The sequence goes on along the minus strand of JAHRHZ010000059.1, from coordinate 23,118,289 downwards.
CTTGGATCTTTGGGTCCACAGGTGGGACATGGGCTCTCAGTAGTTAGACTGTTGCCCGACAGCACCAGGTGGTTCCAGCCGCTGGTGACTGTCTGTGTGGAGTTTGCACGTTCTCCCCCTGTCTGTGTGGGTTTCCTCCCACAGTCCAGCTTAGATGGATTGGCCAGGCTAAATTGCCCCATAATGTGCAGGCTAGGTGGGTTAGACATGTGAAATGCAGGGTTACAGGGACAGCGTGGAGTTAGGTCTGGGTGGGATGCTGTTCGGAGGGTTGGTGTGGATTTGATGGGCCGAATGGTCTGTTTCCACACTGTAGGGATTCTATGACTACACCACCACACATGGTAGACAGATCATAGCTAATCTGTGATCCAGCTCTGTTAAAATGACAAGTATTTAACTTTAGATGGGAACCAAGCTGTTAATTGATTTATTGACATAGAAACAGTGAACAGGGCTCTAATGGTGCAGTGGTAGTGTTCCTACCTCCTGATCCAGGAGACCTGGGTTCAATTCCCACCTGCTCTAGAGGTGTATAAGAAGTGTATTCAGACAGAGGTGTTCACCCCAGGAGTCTGGTCTATATTATTTGCCCTCACCAACTCAATTTTCATTTCGTCCTTCCTTCTTTGCCCAACAACAAAAACAGAAGTTGCTGGAAAAGCTCAGCAGGTCTAGCAGCATCTATGAAGAAAAGAATCAGAGTTAACGTTTCAGATCTGGTGACCCTTCCTCCTTTCTGTTATTCTTGCGCTACTCCTGGCAAGGAGTGGAACCCTCCAAATTCTTTGATTTGAATAGATACTTTCGCAGGGTTTCGGACACATGAGAACTGCCCAGCGGAAACTATAATTTCCGAAAAAAATCCCCTTTCTCCCCTTCTATGAAGGGTCCCCATAGGCAGCTCCCATCCACGCTCCGGAAATGACCATCTGGTCATTGGAAAATCTGGTCTCGTTTTAAACAAACTAGCCCACAAAGTTACTCAATCCCCGAAGGCTGAAATACTCCTACAGCATTATCATTAATGTGAAAACCAACACCTACTTGAGGGCAATTACGGGACAGGCAACAAATCTGACCTGACCCCAACCTCACATGAATTAATTAAGAAACTGCTACTGTCAGACATCCACCCTGTGATTGTTCTGCATTTGGGATTTGTTGAGTCATGTTGCAAAATAGAAAATAGCTTTGTGCTATGCATATCCAGGCAAACTTTCACTCGAAAACACTTGCTATAACTTTCTTACAGTCTAACCAAATCTTGATTGCATTGCCACAATGCTGCTTAAACCTGTGAAATATTAGCATAAATGACACTGCGAAGAGAGAAATTCCAAAGGGATCTATACAGACAATTCTGGATACAGAGTTAGAAAATACTGCAACATAAACAGAAATTGCTGGAAAAGCTCAGCAGGTCTGGCAGCATCTGTAGACAGAAATCAGGGTTAATGTTCCGGTCCAGTGACCCTTCTTTGGAACTGTCAATAAATCAGTTAACAATCTGAGTTTATCCAACATCTCCTCATGACTAAAATCCTCCAGACCAGGCAACGTCCTGGTAAATCTTCTCTGCACCCTCTCCAAAGCATCCATGTCCTTCTGGTAGTGTGGTAATGAAAGTGGTCGTGGGTTTGGAAGGTGCTTTCTGAGGATTTTTGGTGAATTTCTGCTGTGCATCTTGTAGATAGTACACACTGCTGTTCCTGAGTGTTGGTGGTGGAGGGAGTGGATGTTTGTGGATGTGGTGCCAATCAAGCGGGGTCTGCTTTGTTTCTAGACGACGTCAAGCTTCTTGAGTGTTGTTGGAGCTGCCCCCAGCCAGGCAAGTGGTCCATCACACTCCTGACTTGTGTCTTGTAGATGATGGACAGGCTTTGGGGAGTCAGGAAATGAGTCTCTGACCTGCTGTTGTAGTCACTGAGTTTGTGTGATAAGTCCAGCTGCATTTCTGGAAATGGTAACACCCGGAATGTTGATAGTGGGGGATTCAGTGAGGCAAATACTGTTGAATGTCAAGGGGCAGTGGTTAGATTGTCTCTTATTCGAGATGGTCATTCCCTGGCATTTGTACGGCACCAATGTTACTTGCCACTTGTCAGCCCAATCTGGATATTGCCTACATGTTGTTACATTAGAATGTGGAGTGCTTCAGTAGAGCTGATAGGAAGAAGTTGTTCCCCCTTGTAAAAGAAACAAGAATGAGAGCACATAGACTTGAAGTGGTGGTCAAAAGAAGCAAGGGTGATGTGAGAAAAAATCTCCTTCATACCTTGAGTAGTCAGAGTAGGGAAGGGACTCCCTGGAAATGTGGTGGAGGCAGGTTTGGCTGAGACATTTAAGAGGCTATTGGACGATTATTTAAATAGTATTAGTGTACAAGATTATGGGGATAAGGCAGGAGATTGGTCCTAGGTAATGGAACCAGAATGGATAATACCACTGGCGCAGGCATGATGGGCCAAATGGCGCCAAAACAATTCCGCGATTCCTCGGCGCTCTCTTATGATTTACTTGATCACTTGCTCAAAAACACAATAAACCAGGTTATTTAAACCTGATTCGTCCTCAAAATTCTGTCTCTCCAATCAGCAGTGCAGCCTCGATGGGCTGAAGGGCCTCTTCTGTACTGTACAATTCTAAATTCTCAAACGCCAATTGCTATTGACAGATTCTGCGAGCTTACCGCGCAGAGTAATTCATCGAGCCTGGAGTAACGGGGGTTTCTCTCTTCCACATCGTTCTTAAAATAACACCGGATGATCAGCAAATTTCCAATCAGATTTCTCGTGGTGACAGTAGTGTTGTATGGCTCTAGACCACTTAAAAGGGCCATTCAGCCACTTGAGGCTGCACCAGGCAAAAGCAATCATCTATCTACTCTAATCCCATTTCCCAGTGCTGCTGGGAAACGTGACTCAACGTTTGCAGAGAGGTCGGTTTGAAGCAATTCATGATATGAAGTCAGCCCATCACACGTTCTCGTGGTCCCTGTCCCTCCACTAGTGTTACCAACTGCATAGTGCTTGCAGCCCTGTGTGAGAGCAGTCTCCAGCACACACAGATCCCAACTGCCCCGAATCATAGAATCCCAACAGTGTGCAAGCAGGCCATTCAGCCCACTGAGTCGATACCGACCCTGCGAAGAATATCCCACCCATCCTATAACCCTGAATTTCCCACGACTAATCCACCTTAGCCTGCACATCCCTAGACACTATGGGACAATTTAGCGTGGCCAATCCATCCTAACCTGCACATCTTTGGACTGTGGGAGGACACCGGAGTACCCGAAGGAAACCCACGCAGACATGGGGAGAATGTGCAAACTCCACACAGACAGACGAGGCTGGTGATGTGAGGCAGCTAACCACTGAGCCACCCTGCTGCCCCTGCAGCAATATAATTTCTACTCCGACCCTGCAACAATTCTGTGATTCAAGCCTGCATTCAAAAGAAAATGAGGGAACTGTAAACAAACGTGCCCTCCCAGCATCGGTCAAACAAATGGCTGCAGTGATCCCAGGGTGAAAACTGCATCTGCCGATTGATCCGTCGCCTCCCAATGGGATTATTATGTTGGATTTACTTGCGATGGAAGGGAAAGCAGGAAGTCCTAAAAAAAAGCAGGAAAACACACCTTCAAGGGGCCCAATAGCTTGGTTTAAACATTCAACAAAAACACTTTCCCAACTTTGGAGTCTGCTCGTAGCTTTTTTTTTAAATGGCATACAAATAATTAGTCAGAAGACCTTGCCCATTAGTTTGCATAAAGCATACATAGCTAGTTAGGCAAGCACTGCAGGCGTGGACTTTGTGAGATTATTCTGTCAGCAATGTTCTCTTTTGAGGTTGTGGTGTGAGGCTTTTGTTTTTGTCTGTCGGTTTATGCCTGCTTGAAGTGTTTGGAAATTCTCAGCAAAACTCATCCAGACAGCGAAGAGCAAGACTGAGCGAGTTTCTTTGTCACGATTTCATTTCTTTGGAGCACACTTTATTTCAGGTTTCACCCTGCATATCCTACCAGCCGGTGATCTCAGCTGGAGTACTGCGTACAGTGGCAGCAGCTCTGCCCAGGACTTTCAGAAACTACGGAGAGTTATGAGCACAGCCCAGTCCGTCACACAAACCAACTTTCCATCCACTGACTCTGTCTACACTTCTAACTGCCTTGGGAAGGCAGCCAACATCATCAAAGACCCCTCTCACCCCTGTTATAATCTCTTCCAACCTCTTCCATCAGGCAGAAGGTACAAAAACATTAAACACACGTACCGACAGACTTAAGAACAGCTTCTTCCCCGCTGTTATTCGCCTTCTAGATGGACCTCTCAAATTTCAAATTTAATGCTGATCTTGCTCTCTGTGCACCCTCTCTGCAGCCATAACATTGTATTCCTCGCTCTGTTCTATTACCCCAATGCACTTCACATGGTATGATCTGCCTATACTACACGCAAAACAAAACTTTTCACTGTACCTAGGAACATGTGACAGTAGTAAATCAAAAAAAAAGTTGAGAGCGCCACATTATAGGAAAGATGGAAACTCATTGGAGAGATTATACAGAAGATGGGAGAGATGGGAACACATTGGAGAGAGCGTACAGAA
>JAHRHZ010000059.1:23076545-23088946 GCA_024137785.1 Ginglymostoma cirratum | reverse complement strand
GTGTGTGTGTGTGTGTGTGTTAAAGGAATAGGGAATTTGAGTTGCTACGGCAACATGCATGTTGTTGCCTGTTGCCATGGATACTGATGCTTGGGGCTGTCGCTTTGCATGGACAATGAGAAATCTGTCCCACTCCTACTGCTTGATATTTATATAGATCAAAATAACTCCCTGCGACACGAAAGATGTCTTTGAACCTGAAAGTCTTCATAAAAGACCTACAAGGATGTTGCCGGGGTGGGAGGGTTTGAGCTATAGGGAGATGCTGGATAGGCTGGGGATATTTTCCCTGGAGCGTTGGAGGCTGAGGGGTGACCTTAGAGAGGTCTGTAAAATCCTGTGGGGCATGGATAGGGGGAATAGTCAAGGTCTTTTCCCTGGGGTAAGGCAGTCCAAAACTAGAGATTTAAAGTGAGAGAGGAAAGATTGAAAAGAAACCTAATAAGGGGCAGAGATAAAAGGTACTGCAGATGCTGGAGAATCCGAGATAACAAGCATGGGGCTGGATGAACACAGCAGGTCAAGCAGCATCATAGGAGCAGGAAAACTTGACGTTTCGGCCCAGATTTCTGATGAAGGGTTTAGGCCCGAAACGTCAAGTTTTCCTGCTCCTATGATGCTGCTTGACCTGCTGTGTTCATCCAGCCCCATGCTTGTTATCTCTAATAAGGGGCAAGTTTTTTATGTAGAGGGTGGTGCGTGTTTGGAATGAGCTGCCAAAGGAAGTGGTGGAGTTTGATACAATTACAACATTTAAAAAGTATCAAGATGGATATATGAATAGGAAGGCTTGAAAGGTATATAGGCCAAATGTTGGCAAATGGGACTAGATTTATGTAGAATATCTGGTCAGCATGGACGCGTTGGACCGAAGGGTCTGTTTCCATGCTGTATATCTCTGTAACTCTACAAATTTATTTCTTTGTTGGATGTGGCAGTCATGAGCACATCAGTATTTGTTGCCTGTCCCTAATTGCCCTTGAGCTAAATGGCTTGCTAGACCATTTGAGAGGGTGGTTAAGCCCATTGCTGTGGATGTGGAGTCACATGTAGGCCATACCAGAGCAGGTAAGGACAGCCAATCCCTTTCCTAAAGGACATGCTTATGGCCACCTTAGTCTGAAAACACCCAATCTCATCTAAGCTCAGAAGCTAAGCAGACTCAGGCCTGGTTACTACTTTGGTGGGGGAGCCACCTGGGAGTACCAGGTGTAATAGGCATGGGCAGCACGGTGGCTCAGTGGTTAGCACTGCTGCCTCACAGCACCAGGGACCCAGGTTCAATTTCACCCTCAGGCATCTGTCTGTGTGGAGTTTGCACATTCTGTTTGCTAATGACTTTACATGACCCCTTTCACTCTTCTAAATCCTTGTTTAAGTTCTTTCCTACTTTCCTTTATATACTTCAAGGGCTTCGTCAGTTCTCGTCCTCCTAGAGCTTGTGTATGCTTCCTTTTTCTTTCTTACTAAGGCCATAATGTCCCTGGTCATCCAAGGTTCACATAACTTGCCATATCTATCCTTCATTCTCACAGGAATGTGCTGCTCCTGAACTATTATCAACTGCTGTTTGTGGATTTACCCTCAAACAGCCACCTCCAACCAAAGTTCTCCAGTTCATGCCTAATATTGTTGTGGTTCACCTTCCCCCAACTTACACTTTCACCCGAGGATTGCTGTTATCACAGTATTTTGGTCACTATTCCTGAAATGCTCCCCCACTAAAACTGCAGTCACCTGGCCAGGCTCATTTACCAAAAACCCCTTCCCTGGTTGGACTGTTTAATGCTGCATCAAGAAACCATCCTGAATGATCCTTACAAATTCTGCCCCATCCGAGGCCCATGACCTGAGTCCCAGTTATTATAGTAGATGTTAAAATCACCTACCACAACAGCCCTATTGGGTTAAACCTGAGGCTTTTAACTCAGAGACAGAGATCCACCTACTGCCTCATCAGATCTTCATTCGGGGCAATTAGCGATGGGCCACCAACCCCCACCGTCTCCCTCCTCAACATCCCACAAATGAATAAACAAAAGACATTTAGGAAAACTAATTTCTACCTAAAGGAAATGAGCATCTCATTTGGAATAAAAGTCCAATCTCCTTGATGATGGCACATTTGTAAATGTGATGGCCGAGTGGTATTATCCCAAGGCTATTAATCCAGAGACTCAGGTAATGTTCTTGGGTCTCAGTTTTGAATCCCACCATGGCAGATGGTGGAATTTTAATTCAATTAAATAATCAGGAATTAGGAGTCAACTAATGAGCGTGCGACTGTTGTCGATTGTTGGGAAAAACCCATCCTGGATTCGTTAATGTCCTTCAGGGACATCCTTACGTGGTCTGGCCGACATGTGACTCCAGACCCACAGCAATGTCGTTGACTCTTAACTGCCCTCTGGGCAATTGGGGATGGGCAATAAATGCTGCCTGGCCAGTGATGCTCTCATCATATGAAGGAAAAGAAACAAAGTGCATTTAGGGCTTGGGCTATTGTTGAAATGGAAGTAGACAAAGAGGAGGAGGAATGGCCTCACTGAGAGGATGGTGGATCTTTGGAATTCCCTTCCCCAAAGTGCTGTAGAGGGTCAGTCATTAAGTAAGTTCAAAGCAGTGATTGGCAGATTTCAAAAACATCAACAAGCGATGGGCCAGAGTGAGAGAACGGTGTGAGGTGAAAGATCACCCATTAAATTTTGAGGAAGTGGAATTGTCTAAGACAGAGGGTGGTGCATGTATGGAATAAGTTGCCAGAGGAAGAGAAATTACAACATTTAAAAGGCATCTGGATGGGCACATGAATAGGAAGGGTTTAGAGGATTATGAGCCAAATGCTAGCAAATGGGACTATGTTAATGTAGAATATCTCATCGGCATGGACGAGTTGGACTGAGGGTATGTTTCCATGCTGTACATCTTTATGCCACTATTTCATTGAATATTGCAGCAGGCTCAATGGGCTGAATGGCCTTCTTCTTCTTACGTCCCTTTGTTAGAAACATCAGAGCAGGCGCCCAATGTATTGCTCTGACTAAATTTTAAAAGACCAGCAATTACAAGATGACACAGAGGATGAAAGCAAACAGTTGGAAATCCCGAGGTGTTGTAAAGGATGTTTTAACTTGAATGAAATATATTGAAAGTCTTTTGTTTGTCTGTACTGAGCTGTGCTCGGAACAGAGTACAGCTTTTCTCATTTCCCTTGGGCAGAAGCTGCCGTAATACCATGGTGTCGTTTGGTTGCTATAAGGTTGTTACCTCAGGGATATTGCTGCTTCAAGCATACTTTGACGCAGCAGATATATTCTGAGACTCTCTGCCTGCCATCCAGACTGAATCTGGCTATTAAATGAAAACGCAGTCATAAACACGACAGCTCCCAGTCGGTATTTCTGCTTGGTCCCCATAAACCAAACCATTGCCCTAACAATTCTTGGCTGGAAGTTGTTCTCTAAACTCTGTTTTATTTTGAATATCAGTCTTAGAGATAAACACACCGCAAAATCCCTTGAAATGAAATCAAAGTTAGGGCTTATTTAACGAAACATAAGTCTACAGGAACATTAACCCGGTGTTTTGATAGTGTCTCTGTTGAAAAGTGTATTCAGCAGGCTGGAATTGAGTGCATAGAAGGTTAAAATGATATTCAGCTTTGAGCCTACAGCATGAGGTGATAGAGAGATGCAGTTTTATGCCAGCATATCACATTAGAGAGATAACTGCTGCGCACCAAGAGGGAAGGTTCTTCATTGTAACTGATGGTTGTCAGGGCTTTCAAACTCAAAGCAAGATAAAACCTTTGCTAAATTGAATCTCTGTCGATCCCGCAGCATCTGATGAAGTGAGAGGCGTACTGTAAACAAATAATGTTGTTTTCAACTGAACAGAGATGTGGAATAGGCATCAGACCTGATCTCCTTCCATATTTTTCATGGTCTAGACCCTTAAATAAGACAGTGGGACACATGCGCACAGATACAATCTCATGGCATATCTGGATCCTGCCACCTTCTGAAGGCCTGCTAGTAAATTTTTGCTCTTTCTAGCATTGGACCCTCAGCAATGATATTTGAGGCATCTGGGGAATGTGTTTATGCCATAATGAAACTGGAAAAATAACCAATGAGGGCCAACTGATTGGTCCTCCTGCATCAGTGCCACTTCAAACTGTTTTCTGAAAATAAAACCATAGAGACCCTGCAGTGCAAAATAAGGCCATTCAGCCCATCAAGTCTGTACCAATCCTCTGATGAGCATCTGCGCCAGACCCACCCTATCCCCATGACCCCAGGCTTACCAATATCTGTGTCTAATCCACCTAGCCCATGTATCCCTGGATACTACAGGGCAATTTAGCATGGTCAATCCATCCAACCAGCATATCCCTGGATACTACGGGGCAATTTGGCGCAGGCAATCCACCCTAACCTGCACATCTTTGGACTGTAGGAGGAAGCCAGACAACCCAGAGGGAAATAGACACAGGGAGAATATGCAAACTCCACACAGGCAGTTACCTGAGGGTGGAATTGAACCCGGGTCCCTGGCACTGTGAGGCAGCCATATTAACTACTGAGCCACCGTGCCACCCTATAATGGCAGCAATTCTATGTTCCTCCCTCAGTTGTTGAATTCTATGTGCCTTCCTCAGCATTTCAGGAACAGCTGAAATAATGAGAAGGTCAGTTGCTGTGAAAAAGAGCAGCAAGGTGCTCGAACAGCGATGAAAAGAGCCATCAGCGTTACTTTGGTATAATATGACAAGATGCCCAGGTGTCCACCTGTGGTTAAGGTAGAGTCACCCATGACATGCCAGTCTAGGGGACTACTCAGTCATCTGTGGTGGAGGATGGACCATAGATCAGTCTCATCAGAAAAGGTTCCTGTTTTAGAACACATTACACCCTAACAACAGCACACAGGTTCCATTAGTTCTTGGCCAGATTAATTAGTATCAAGATGTGGCAGGGAAGACTCATGAGTCTCCGTCTGGAGACAATGCCAGCCTGTTGTCTGCCTGATGCCTTTCCCAGTGGCTGTGTAATATACCCGAATGGGCAGAGTTTCAGTTTTACTTATAAGTTAACCCTTTCACCACCCCACCCCACCCCCAGGCAGCATGGAGGCTCAGTGGTTAGCACTGCTGCCTCACAGTGCCAGGGATCTGGGTTCGATTCCACGTTCCAGCGACTGTCTGTGTGGAGTTTGCACATTCTCCCCGTGTCTGTGTGGGTTTCCACCCACTGTCCAAGAGATGCAGGTTAGAGTAGATTGGCCATGCTAAATTGCCCACAGTGTCCAGTGATGTGCAGGTTAGGTGGGTTAGCCATGGGATGGAGTAAGGGTGTGGGCCTGAGTAGGATGCTCTCCAGATGGTCAGTGTGGACTCAATGGGCCGAATAGCCTGCTTCTACATTGTAGGGATTCTATGATGTCCAGTACCTAACCCAACAGAAAGAAGCTTTCTGAAATCACACACATCTATGTTGCCCAAAATATTATACTACTGGGTGAATGGTGTTGAAAGCTTTCTGATGACCCAAAGGCACTCGACATCAGAATGAACTGAAAATGAAGAGAGATGGAGGAGTCAGAGTCATGGGGGAGTCGACATGGATAAAGGGGGAAAGAGGGTGAATTGAAATTCTGACCGTTTTTCCCCTCTTATGTCTGAGATGGTGAGGTGCTATTTGATTTACTCTCCTCCTTTTTTTATCCCATCCCTTCCTGAGGTAGGCTGATCGTTAATCTCCAGACCCTGTTTCATTCTTGGACTGTTAGTCTTTGAGATAAACCTACAGCAAAGCCTCTAAAAATTAAATCAAAGGTAGAGCTTATTGAACAAAACGTTCGAAATGGGGAGGGTGGAATTGCTTCACTACATCATCCACACACACACGTACATAAGGAAGAAAGAAAGGGAATGGTAAGAAAGTGACAACGTATAAATTTTAAAAATCAAACGTGTTGTTAATTGTTTACGCAACCTAGAATTCAGCGAGCACTGAGTCAATGTCCATTTGAGAATTTATCATTATCATCATCATAGAGTCAAACAGGAGAGAAACAGACCCTTCGGTCCAACCAGCCCATGCCACACATAATCCCAAGCTAAACTAGTCTTGCAAGCCTGTTATGACCTTTTTTTCTCGATCCAGGTGCTGATCTGCTGAATTCCCAACCAGAAACTTTGAATGTATCCACTTCCATCACACATTTAGTCTGTGTTCTAAATTCAAACACTTGTTGACCAATGTCTTAGATCTGCTGTTCAACTGTGCCCAGTACTAGTCGCCCTGTTATAGGAAGGATATTATTAAGTTGGGGAGAGATTTACCAGGATGTTGCCAGGAATGGAGGGTTTGAGTTAGAAGAAAAGGCTGGAATGGAGGAGGTTGAGGCGTGACCTTGTGGAGGCCTTTAAAATCATGATGAGTATGGATAAGGTGAATGGCAGGTGTTTTTTTTTATCCCCTAGGCTGCAGGCTTTCAAGACTAGGAGCCATATTTTTAAGGTGAGAGGTGAAAGATTTGTTAAAGACTTGAGGGGTGATTTTTTTTTACACAGGGTGGAATGAACTTCCAGAGGAGGTGGTGGATGCAGGTACAGTTACAAAATTTAAAAGACATTTGTACAAGTCCATAAATAAGAAAGGTTTGGAGGGATATGGGCTAAGTGCAGGCAGATGGGACTAGTTTAATTTGGCATTATGGTTGGCATGGACTGGTTGGACTGCAGGGTCTGTTTCCGTGCTGTATGAATCTATGACTCTTCGGCAGGCAACGCCTTTCTAAACCACACAGACACTCTGAACTCCTGCCTGCACTGATCAGAATGGCAATACATTGTCTCTGCTTTTGGAGGTCACTGCCATACGTAGACTGTGTAGAGTTGCATGTTGAGAAAAACAATAGAGGGAGTATTACCAATGAACTCCCATTACATCCTCCCAAAACCCTGCCATTGTTATGGAAAGTGTCTTCACTGTCATTGGAGAACTCATATAATCATCTAAACATACAGCACGGAAGGAGGTCAATGTCCCATCATGCCCATATTGGCCAACAAGTAACTGCATTGTCTAATCCCACCATCTGGTTCGTGGTTCATGGCTAACACAGTGTGGAGCTGGAGGAACACAGCAGGCCAGGCAGCATCAGAGGAGCAGGAAAGTTGGAGGGTCTCGACCCGAAATGTCAGCATTGAGAGTCCGCTGACTCCAGCATTGGCAGTTCTTACTTTCTCTTGGTTCATGGCCTTGTAGGTTATGTACTTAAAGTGTGTCCACAAGCATTTTAAAAGTGCGATGGGGGTTTTTGCCTTTCCCAACCCTTCGGCCAGTGGTAACCAGCACTCTCTGAGCTAAAATCATTTGTCCCTTGAGACCCGACAAAACTTCTACCACTTACCCTTCGTGTCCCTTGGTAATGGATCCCTGACCTTCTTCTCCACTCTGCCCAAACCGCTCATCACTTTATATCCCTCTCCTCAACTTCCTCTGTCCCAAAGTAAACAACCTGAGCCCATCCAGACTCCCCTCATTGTCAAAATGCTGATTTCAGGAAGGAAGGAATAAGCAAATCTCCCTGCTCAAAATAACATAAAATAAAGTACTGCGGATGCTGTAAACCAGGAGCAAAAACATAAATTGCTGGAAAAACTCAGCCAGTCTGGCAGCACCTGCAGAGAGAAATCAGAGTTAACCTTTCGGGTCGAGTGACCCTTCCTCAGAACTCTGGTTTCCTTCCACAGATGCTGCCAGACCTGCTGAACATTTCCAGTAATTCCCGTTTTTGAAATTTCCCACTTTGTGTGCTTTAAGAAGCTAAGAGATGGTAACATTGGGACTGCGTGATATGTAGGTCATTCCCAGCCGAGAATGGCCAGTAATCCATGAATGTTGTTGGATAAATCCATTAGGCAGACCCAGCACAGACGTTATCTCTGGCACAAACCTAGAGACCAGATCCTCATCTATTGGAGAGGTCTATTTTCCTGCCAATATATCTTCAGTGAATTTTCAGCCCATTTAAGGAATGATTAATCATATTCTTGGCTCCATGCAGTCAAGTAGAATCATATGAAAATATCCCCTGTTGGGTTCCGAAACGTCTTTGGCTGCATTATCATGTTAATCTGGAATGAATTATCTGTAGGTTGTTCTAAGTAGGCGACATGCGGAAGAATTAAATGATGTCGAATTCATTTCTCCAGATGATTGTGTTGGAGTGGAAAACTGGTTGGGGTGGAGGCTTGTCTTTTTTTCTCATAGATGTAGCTGGGACGCAGCGGTAAACGTTGACGACATAATTAACAAGCTGAGTATATCGATTGTGTTGTATTGGTCGAAGGTAATGTGTGGCTACAAATTACTTGACTGCATATGCTATTACAATGCATGTTTCTGATGTGTCTCCGTTGTAGTGCAGGTCTTGCCCCTGTGATGTACAGCACCTTTCAGTCAGCTATTATGCAGGAATGAGAGCTGGGATCTCAGTACAAGATTGACCTCAGTCTGTAAGGCTGTCTGCTCAGGGGCAGATGTTTGTTTGCTGGAAAAACAAAGAAAAGAAAAGGAAAAGAAAAACAGAAATAGTTTTCCACAGCAGACCTGAGCTCTGAGCTGTCATTATCTCCAAATGCAGGGAACCGGCCGAGACGATGATAACCCCACTGGGAAAATAAGGCAGCCTTTCAGTTGGGGAAGGAGGAAAAATTCATTTCAGTACCTTTAACTATTTCCAAAGCAGAAATGGTTTTCGACACATTTTTTTTCCTCCAGGTATTTCTTTTGCCAGTATGTTGCCTGGGGCTGGAAAGTTTTAGTTCTGAGGAGAGATTGGGCAGACTGGGGTTGTTCCTCTGAGGGCAGAGGAAGACTGAGGGAGGGCGTGATTGAGATGTTTAAGAGGGGCATAGGCAGGAAGAAACCTTTCTCCTTGGTGGAGGGATCAATGGCTGGGAGCACTTACATTTGAGGTTTGGAGGGAATGTGAGGAAATTGTTTCCATTCAGAGGGAGGAGGTAATCTGGAACTCATTTCCTGGAAGCTTGGTAGAGGTGATAGAGAAACCCTCCCAATACTGAAAAATATTTCGTAGAATCTCTACAGTGTGGAAGTGGGCCATTCAGCCCATCCTGACTCTCTGAAGAGCATCCCACCCAGACCCACCCTCATACCCTATCCCTTGCATTCTCCACAGCTAACCCATCTAACCTGTGCATCCCTGGACACTACAGACAATTTAGTATAACCAATCCACACATCTTTGGGCTGTGGGAGGAAACTGGAGCACCCAAAGGAAACCCACACAGACACAGGGAGAATGTGCAAACTCCATGCAGACAGTCACCCAAGGGTAGAATTGAACCTGGGCCCCTGGTACTGTGAGGCAGCAGTGCTAACCACTGAGCCACCACAGTGGGCACTTGCGATGACACTTGCGATTCCAAAACATACAAGTTTACGGACAGAGTGCTGGAAGATGGGATTAGAGTAGATGGTGGTTGTTTTTGACCAGTGCAGACTCAGTGGGCTGAAAGGTCTTTTTCTGTGCTGTAGACCCTCTATGACTCTATGGCTCGGATGTGCTGTCCAACTCTGTGACAAGCCAGTGTTCCACCACTCCAAAACCCTGCCGTTGTTTGGAAGGTATCACCACTATAATTGTAGAAATCATATAATCATAGAGACTTACAACACAGGAGGCCCTTCAGCCCATTGTATTGATGTTGTCTGACCAGCCTGACCCCTGTTTACCTCTTGAAGTGTCTAGACATAGCAGAGAAGAAGACCCTACCACTTCTTGTTTAGGGATCCCATATCAGGGGACGTAGAACTAGGATAAGTGGTAGGGGATTTAGAGCAATTTGAGGGGCAATTGTTTTCACCCAGATTGCGGTGGTACCACTGCCTGAAGGAGTAGCAGAGGTGGAAACATTCTAAGCACACATTCAAAGATCAGCGTAAAACAAATATTAACTTATGCAGCAATGGAGGTAAATAACACATAAGGAATGGGGCAGGAGTCGACCCTCACACCATCATTCAATATGGTTCAGGCAGATCTTCCACTTTAAGTCCTGTGTTGATGTAGAGAGAAATGTTATTCTCCCCAGTGATTCAGTTTCTGATCGCATAGAGATGGAAGAGTACTGACCAGGGAGAACTCCTGTCCTGGGTGGACCATTGTGACAGATCTACAGCTGTGGTGAGAGGACTTCACAACTTCACATGAGCATGATCAGAGTCAAATAAAAGCAAAATACAGCGGATGCCGGAAATCTGAAATAAAATCAGGAAGTGCTGGAGAAACTCAGCAGATCTGGCAGCATCCGTGGAGAGAGAAACAGAGTCAATGTTCTGAGTTTGATGTGAGTCTTCGTCAGAATGATTATTAACTGGAGTCAAGATGGGGAGAAAAATAACCTGGTTTACATTCCTGGTTGCTGTTCGGTAGCACCCACCTGCATGTATTTGGGTCGTCAGATAGACCATTTGTCTCTGCAATGCTGACCTGCCACATGCTGTCTGATAGCTGCATGAGTGTGTGTGCCACATGTGTGTATGTGCCGCATGTGTGTATGTGCCACATGTGTGTGTGCCACATGTGTGTGTGTGCCACATGTGTGTATGTGCCACATGTGTGTATGTGCCACATGTGTGTGTGTACCACATGTGTGTACGTGCCGCATGTGTGTATGTGCCACATGTGTGTATTTGTGCTGCATGTGTATACGTGTGTTATGTATGTGTGTGTGTGAGTCTGCTGCATGTGTGTATTTGTGCTGTGTGTGTGTGCGTGTGCTGCATGTATATACGTATGTTATATGTGTGTGTGTGCTGCATGTGTATACGTGTGTTTGTGTGTGTGTGTGCGTTGCATGTGTATAGGTGTGTTTTTTGTGTGTGTGTGTTATGTATGTGTGTGTGTGCTGCATGTGTATACATGCGTTACGTGTGCGTGTCTGTGTGCTGCATGTGTGTACATGTGCGACATGAGAGCGTACTGGCCGGAGTTCCCTCATAGCCCACGATGAGATTATTGCTAACTGAAATAAACTCTCTAAACTGCATTACTCTGTGCTAAGCAATCCCAGTGCAACCTCATAGCCCTGCAGACCTGTGGGCTCAGGAAATCTGGCCTGTCCTGTCGATGTCATGGATTCTCAAGAGTTAACCAATTTCATCTGCTGTTTCCAGTGCTGTTCCTGTTGGCATGGTTATTCGTGTTTAAGATCCCACATCTCTGACAGTGGGTAGGCTCCCAGTGACTCCAGGAGCTCTCGCTGGCACTCCTTATGTCCAGCTGATCCTTGGGGCTGTGCTGAGATAAGCTCACACCTTGCTCTCTGCGGGCAGATCACAGATGAGCAGATTTCTCTCCCAGTCTCTGTTAGAATCAGTTGTCAATGGGACATTTGGGAGACCCAAAGATTACAAGTCATCGAGTCTTCCTTGTATCTTGAAACAACATGTTCTCCGATAAATAAGCGGCTTTGCGGAGCCATGAGAGTACTTGTCTTCTGAAACGTAGAAGATAAAGTTGCCATAGTCCCAAAGAACCACAGAGTTACCCTATCATTGGAAGAGGGGGACTGGTGGTGGTTTAACCTGAGGGTCACCACACCTCAGGCAAGGGGAGAGGTTGAGAAGGAGTGATCTTCATGATAACCTCAGTCAGTACAGGAAGCTAAGTGTTTGTATAAGAAGTAATAGTTATGTGATGAGCTATGAGAGATTAAAGTGTGGTGTTACTGCTTCCGATAGTAAACATAAATACAGGGATTAGCTATAAATAACCATTAAAATAAAATACGCTCTTCAAAAAGCTTGAGAACAGATAAGGGAAGTAACTTTGGGGATCAGGCAAGAAAACCGTTATAAGTCTATCTGATGATTCAGAAATAGATGGACTTACCAGAGGCAGGTATGTTTGATGGTAGATTAGCCGTGGTGAGTAACAGAGCTCAGTATTCCGCACTGAAACAAGCTGCTGAGGGAAACTGAGACAAAAGTTCACAATATGGTTGATTTTGATGAGGAGACATGGCAGGGGCTTGGCTGCAGAACTAGCACTAGCCAAGACTGACCGGACTGAATGACCTGTGTCAAGGACAGTTTTAAGGTGTTTCCTCAGTGTTGCCTGTGATCATTATATTAGGATGTGGAGGTGCATACATTTTAAATAACACAGCAGCAAAGCCTTTTGGACTTTAAACGAAAGTTTAGTTTATTTCTAACTTCTGGCTCTGGAAGTTACTACAGAAAGCTTGGCACTCATCCATGCACATACACAAAAACAGTCATACACGAATACAAATGCAGACACACACAGACACACACAGACACATACACACACACACAGAGACACACACACACACACACACA
>JAHRHZ010000059.1:23064504-23076445 GCA_024137785.1 Ginglymostoma cirratum | reverse complement strand
ACAGAGACACAGAGACACACTCTCTCACACACACACACACACACAGACACACACACACACACTCACACTTTCACACACACACAAACACAAACACACACACACAGGCACACAAGACACACACACAGACAGACAGACAGACACACACACATACTCTCACACACACACAGACACACACACACACACTCATACTCTCTCTCTCTCACACACACACACACACACACAAACACACACACAGACACACTCTCACACACACACAAACACAAACACACACAGGCACACACAGAGAGACACGCTCACACGCACACACACACAAACACACACAGGCACACACAGAGAGACACTCTCACACACACACACACAGACACACTCACACACACACACACACAAACACACACACAGGCACACACAAACACACACACACACACACACACATGTCGCCACTTGAGAATATGGTGGTGAGCTGCCTTCATGAACCACAGTAGTCCATGTGCTTTAAGTTGACCCACAATGCCCTGAGGGAGGGAATTCCAGGATTTTGAACCAGCGACAGTGAAGGAAGAGCAATATATTTCCAAGTGTGGACGGTGAGTGGTTTGGAGGTGATGTTGCAGGGGGTGGTGTTCCCATGTATCTGCTGCCCCTCTCCTTCTAGATGGGAGAGGTCACAGATTTGGGAGGTTAATCTACCATCAAACATACCTGCCTCAGGTAAGACCATCTATTTCTAAATCGTCAGATCGACTTGTAATGATTTACTTGTTTGATCCAAAGTTACTTCCCTTATCTGTTCTAAAGTTTGTTGAAGAGCATATTGAAGGAGC
Source organism: Ginglymostoma cirratum (assembly GCA_024137785.1). Taxonomy (NCBI): domain Eukaryota; kingdom Metazoa; phylum Chordata; class Chondrichthyes; order Orectolobiformes; family Ginglymostomatidae; genus Ginglymostoma; species Ginglymostoma cirratum. The sequence goes on along the minus strand of JAHRHZ010000059.1, from coordinate 23,075,624 downwards.
CTTGGTGAGCTGTTGCAGTATGACAGGACCTGTACAAATGGCTGATAGGATAAGGAAAGTGAGCATCCAACATCACACTCCAAAAGTGCATATAATGTTCAGGGAGGCACAGGCCTTTCACACCTTGAGACCCTTGGTCCCTTTAGCCCCAAGAGCTATATCTAACTCCTTCTTGAAATGTTTCAGCCTCAATCAATTTCTGTCGTTATGGAGTCCCACAGGTTCTCCACTCTCTGGGTGAAGAAAAGTTTCCTCATCTCAGTCCTAAAGTGTTTATCCCATGTCCTTAAACTATGACCCTTGGATCTGAGCTTCCCAACCATCGCGAACATCCTTCCTGCATCTACCCTGTCTAATCCTGTTAGAAGGTCTATAGGTTTCTATGAAATGTCTGTGCAAACGTAACTTGCAAAACTGTTTTCTCAAAACCTTGGAATGTCACAACTGCAGCTGTAGCTCCAAAATAAACCTTTTCTGAAAGCTGAAAAGAGACAGAAATTGAAAGACCGTTTTCTCTGTTAGGCCAATCACTCCACAATAAATGAATGAAGTCTGTTTTGTGTAAGACACTACAAAGAACACCTGAATGGCATTTTTGTGAAGGTAACGGGCTTAAATGGAAAATGTCAACCTTCATTTCTGAGCAGTTGAAGAGTGAGCAATGGGCAAAAGCACTGTTTCCTGTGGAGGGCTGTGCTTACGCACGTAAGTGTGTGAATTGGAAGCTGGGGCAGGTCACTCAGCCCTTCAAGCCTCATGCTATCTCCCTCAGGAGAACGGAGAAAGCTGAAAGAAAAGGAGGTGATGTCTGAAGAAGGGTCTATGCCCAAAATGTCAGCCTTCCTGCTCCTCTGATGCTGCTTGGCCTGCTGTGTTCATCCAGCTCTACACTTTGTCATCTAAGAAAAGGAGGTGCCCTCGAATAAAAGGAAATTAATGATTATTTGAGGGAAGATATTATTACCAATGGAGGCAGTCCAGAGAAGGTTCACGCAGATGACCCCTGGTGTGGAGAGGTTGTCTTATGAGCAAAGTCTAAACAAGTCAAGATTCTACTCACTGGAGTTTAGACAAATGAGAGGCGATCTCATTGAAACATATCAGATTCTTAGGAGGCTTGACAGGGTAAATGCTGAGAGGATGTTTCCCCTCCTGGAAGATGCTAGGACCAGAGGGCATAGTCTCAGAATAAAGGGGTGCAAATTTAAGACTGAAATGAGGAGGAATTTCTTCTCTCAGGACATTGTGAGGTCTTTGGAACTCCTCACCACAGAGAGCTGTAAGCGTAGAGTCCTCGTGTATATTTAAGGCTGAGATAGTTAGATTCTTGATCAGTCGGGGAATCAAGAGTTATGGGGAAAGGGCAGGAAAGTGGACGCGAGGCATGTTGGATCAGCCATGATCCTATTGAATGGTGGAGCAGGCTTGAGGGGCTGAATGGCCTTCTCGTGCTCCTATTTCTTATTGTCTTAGGGTCAATCAAAGATGTAATGTGATATATAGAGGACACAGCTGTAAAGGCAGACTCTAACCGCAACAAATATTCCAGAGCCAAGAGATGAGAATACTAAAATATGCAAAAATTAGTTGCTAGGAAAACATAAGCAACAAGATTTCTCCCAAAAGTTCCAAGGCAAACATGAAGCTGGAGCAATCTCAAATAAACAAGGAGAGATGGTATTTATTCAGAATGTTGAGAGAGAGGGATGATGGGATTATGTTCGGTATGGACTAGTTGGACTGAAGGGTCTGTTTCCACGCTGTCTGACTCTATGACTCTATGTGGGACATTGAGAACCATTATTAGAGCAGTAATGGGTTCTTGGGGAGCTACAGTGTATTGAAGATGGGCTGAAGGTAAAAGTAATGTTACCATAGTTTTACCTGACCATAGGGCTACCCTCTTATTCATCAGAGATGAATGGTGGTTGTTTAACCTGAGGGTCAGTACATCTCAGGCGAGGAGTGAAGTTGAGAGAGACAGCCCTTCATGGTAACCTCAGTTGGTGTGGAATTTGAATAGACACTGTTAGCATCACTATCCAGCCAACTGAGCTAACCAACAGCCCACAAAATGGACTAAAACACAGACAAATCTGACAAAGGCAATACAGATATATTAATCTGTGATTCCATGTGATGCAATGAAGCTGTTTACCCACAGCAAACCTAAAACCTGTACAACATCTGTGTAAATAGCTGCTTTATACAAAGTCCAATATGCCTCCATTATTTCTCTGAGAGTGTGATAGTCCCAGGTAACCGTGGCACACCCTTCGATATTGAGCCTGGAAGTCCATTGTATAACGTTTCACTTGAAAGGCCACTAATGAATCCGAAAGTTGTGGGAACAGAAGATAATGCCTGGTTCATGAAGAGTTCAGGTCATTGCTGTAGCAATGTGTTGGCAGCCCTGTGGATCTTTGAATCGCCTTGCTCAGTACCTTATACAGAATGTACATGCATGTAGGGTTTGATTTGCTGTGAGACTCTGTTACCAATTTGTGCTGTTAGAATTATTGGGGTTGGTGGTAGCACATTTAATGTGAATTTCTATAGCTTTCCTTTCACTGCCTCAATAACCTCCTATTGACATTGACCAGTTGTTGCTCTAATTTACAAGGACATTTCCAGGATTGGAGGGTTTGAGCTATTGGGGAGAAGCTGAATAAGCTGGGGCCATTTTCCCTGGAGTGTTGGAGGCTGAGGGGTGACTTTATTAAGGTTTATAAAATTATGAGAGGCGTGGATAGGGTGAATAGTCAAAGTCTTTTCCCCAGGGTGGGGGAGTTCAAAACTAGACCGGCATAGGTTTAAGGTGAGAGGAGAAAGATTTTAAAGGGACCTGAGGGGCAACTTTTTCATGCAAAAGGTGGTGCGTGTATGGAATGAGGTGCCAGAGGAAGTGGTGGAGGCTGGTACAATGACAACATTTAAAAGACATCTGGACGGGTATATGATTTGGAAGGGTTTAGAGGGAAGTGGGCCAAATGCTGGCAAATGGAACTAGATTAATTTAGGGTATCTGATCGGCATGGACTATTTGGACGGATTTCTGTGCTGTGCAGCTCTGTGACTCTAAATGGTGTTGGGAGCATATATGATGTTTCTTTCAACACCTGTCTGCTTTCAGTACCTCCTTTTTCCCAAAGAACCAGCTGCCTGAAAACATCAGTCACAATTCCACGTTTCTGCTTCAGAATTGGGTCACGGGTGAGAACACGACGTCTGGTCCTAGAGAGCGTGTTAAGCCCGTGCACCTTGGACAGAGCCCCTGGAATTAAGGGTCTCGGCCCGAAACGTCAAGTTTTCCTGCTCCTATGATGCTGCTTGACCTGCTGTGTCCATCCAGCCCCACGCCTTGTTATCTCGGATTCTCCAGCATCTGCAGTACCTTTTATCTCTCATCGAGCTGCCCAGTTTAGTGTGGAGTGGGGCAGAGTGGGAGGGGGTGCAGCGAGATGTGTCACGGAGGAGGTAAACACTTGGAACTCTGATTGCAGGCACCAAGATTTCTTGAATAAACCCCCCCGATATTTAACATGAGGCGACTGTATTTGCATCTGAGTACAGACACAGAGTCCTCGCATTTTGAAATGTATATTCCATAGCCAGCAGGAACCAGTGAAAAGCTCTTTAGATTATCAAAATATTCAAAATTAATCCCCTATGAATACTTCTCCTTATCTTCATCCTCTCTTGCACCAGTATCACCATGGAAACAGCATTACTATCAATACATTCGACTATATCTGAAAAATTGATCCCCATTTAAAGCTGTAAGCTGTTGCCTGAATAACAAAGCCGAGTAGATTAAAGCACTGGAAATTAATAGCTGCACTTCCTCAACAATTGTGTCCTTTTGGAACAGTTAGTTGCAAATGAAATCACCCGCTGCATTTTTCGCACTCCAGTTGGAAATGTGCAGGTAAAGGCTGCTAAGAATATCGACACTTTCTGAAGTTATTCACTCAGCTGTAACAGAGTTGAAAGACTGAAGACAATTTCTCTCAATATTTATTCGTTATAGGATGTGGGCATCGCTGGCATTTATTGCCCGTCCCTGGTTGCCCCCTTAAGAAAGTGGTGGTGAGCTGCCTTCTTGAACCACTGCAGTCCATGTGCTGTAAGTTGACCCACAATGCCCTTAGGGAGGGAATTCCAGGATTTTGAGCCAGTGACACTAAAGGAGCAGTGATACATTTCCAAGTCAGGATGGTGAGTGGCTCGGAGGGGAACTTGCAGGGGGTGGTGTTCCCATGTACCTGTTGCCCTTGTCCTTCTAGATGGAAGTGGTCATGAGTTTGGAAGGTGCTGTCTGAGGATCTTTGGTGAATTTCTGCAATGCATCTTGTAGGTAGAACACACTGCTGCTACTGAGAGTCGGTGGTGGAGGGAGCGGATGTTTATGGATGTGGTGCCAATCAAGCGGCTGCTTGGTCCTGGATGTTGTTGAGCTCCTTGAGTGTTGTTGGGGCTGCACCCATCCAGGCAAGTGGGGAGCATTCCATCCCACTCCTGACTCGTGCCTTGTAGATGGTGGGCAGGCTTTGGGGGGTCAGGAGCTGTGGAATTTCTACCCACTGGCCAAAATATTTATATGTCTGGTTTCGTTTTCACTTCCTCTTGGGATGTTCATGTTGCTTGCATGTGTTCACTGGTCTACTAAACCACACTCTTTCTCCTTCATTCACGGGATGAGGGCGCCAGTGGCTCAGCAGCATTTATTGCCCATCCCTAATTGCCCAGAGGGCAGTTCAGAGTCAACCGCATTGCTGTGGGTCTGGAGTCATATGTAGACCAGACCAGGTAAGGATGGCAGTTTCCTTCCCTAAAGGGCATTAGTGAGCCAGGAGGGTTTTTTTTTAACACCAACAATCAAAGGATTCACGGTCATCGTTAGATTCTTAATTCCAGATATTTATTGAAATCAAATTCCACCATCGCCCACAGCGGGATTTTGAACCTAGGTCCCCAGAACATTATCTGGGTCCCTAAGGGCATTGTGGGTCTCTGGATTAACAGTCCAGTGATAATACCACTAGGCCATTGCCTCCCCTTTTGACACTTGGCAATGGACCATGCAGTCCCCCTCACAGTGTACATTCTGTGCCTTTGCTTCCCTCAACGCTTTCTTGCAGGGGTACACTGATTCATTGCTGGGAGGGTTTGGGGGTTGCTCTGGAGAACATTAGTTGTGAGCAGCTGGAGCTGGCCTTGCCCATGTTTAACCTGACACGGTGGGACCTGATGGGGAAGAAGAATAGAAACCCGTTGCAACGCTGCAGGGAAAGAGCAAAAAGAGTGGGACCAATGAGATAGCGCCTTCAACAGAGTTGTCATCAGCCCAAGATGGGCCGTAGGGCTGATTACTAAATAATCCTCTGGCTCTCTAACTGGGAATCTGTCTCCGAGGCACCAGTTTTACACCACCATTGAAATATACCATGTTTTTCTCCAGGCGGGGAATGTAGCTCAGAATCATGGAATTGTTACAGTGCAGAAGAGGCCCTTAGGCCCATCATTGTATTCCCTCATGCCAATATACCGCCTTTTCCCCACATCTCTGTAAACCATTTCTATCCGTATAACCATCCAATTCCCGCTTGTATGCCTCAAATAAACTTGCCTCCAACACACTTCCAGGCTGTGTATTCCAGACCAGAACTATTCACTGTGGGGAAAAGCATCACCTTGTTTCTTTTGGACTGTGAGAGTTTTCTGGCTAAGTCCGTTCATGACATTACCTGACAGTCCATTTCCTATTGGGCCATTGACCTGATTGTGGCCTTAACTCTGCTTTCCCACCCCTACATTGTTGGGAGAAGAAGGATTCCCAGATGTAATCACTGAGATTGATTCACAAGCCACTGCAACTGGGCTGAGTGATCTTGGGTTTGCAGAGGGTTAAAATGAACCAAATGGGTTGCTCCTTGTTGATGCTGTGTTGGGTCAACTATATCTCTACTTGAAGAAGAGATTTTGAGCTGGTGCATAAGCAGCAATGACCTAACGATGGTAGATCACATGGAACTGGGTCTGTGTCTGTCAGGATCCAGCGTGATCTCCTCTCTTCCCTTCCCTTGTATCAAGTTACGGTCAATTGATCCTTTTCATGCGCACTCACCTCATCTGACCTCTGATCTGTTTCACTGTCGGACAGTGTGAATACGAAGAAGAAAGAACAAAGAGCAGGCCCTTTGGCCCAACAAACCTGCACTGACACATTACGCCTTTCTAAATAAAAAACCCCTGGCCCCTACACAATCTGTATCCCTCTATTCTCTGCCTGTTCATGTGTCTGTCAAGGTGCCTCCTAAATGCTGCTGTTATATCTGCCTCTACTACCTCCTTTGGAAGCAAATTCCAGGCACTTGCCACCATCTGTGTAAAAAAAATTGCCTCTCACATTTTCTTTAAACTTTCCCCTTTTACCTTAAACCTTTGTATCCTCGTAATTGATATTTCTGCCCTGGGAGAAAGATTCTGACTATCCATTCTATTCACGCCTCTCGTAATTTTGTAAACTTCTATCAGGTTGCCCCTCAAACACTGATGTTCAAGTGAAAACAAGCCAAGTTTGTCTAATGATACCCTCCAAACCAGACGACATCCTGATAAACCAGTTCTTCACATCCTTCTGGCTGTGTGGAGACCAGAACTGTATACTATATTCCAAACGTGGCCTAACTAAAGTTCTATACAGCTGCAACATCACTTGTCAATTTTATACTCTTTGCCCCGACCGATGAAGGAAAGCATGCTATATGCCTTCTTGACCACCTTATCCACTTGTGTTGTTGCTTTCAGAGAACTGTGGTCCTGTACCCAGATCCCTGTGTACGTTGATGCGAGTAAGGGTTTGGCAATTTACTGTATACTTGCCTCCTGCATTTGAGCTTCCAAAATATATCACCTCACTTTATCTGGATTAAACTCCACCTATTTCTCCACCCAAGTCTCCAGCCTATGCATATCCTGCTGCTTCCTCTGGCAATTGTCCTTGTCTTTGTGTCATCTGCCAACTTACTAATCAGACTTCCTACATTCACCTTTATACATATTTCAAACCACTGATCCCTGTGGAACGCCGCTGGTCACAGACCTCCAGTCAGAAAAATACCCTGTGTCTATGACCAAGCTGGTTCTGTGCGTATCTTACCAGCTCACTGCAGAGCCCATGTGACTTCACCTTTTGTATCAGCCTGCCGTGAGGGACCTTGTCAAAGGCCTTGCTAAAGATCATGTAGACAACATCTACCACCCTGCCCTCATCATTCATCTTTGTCAATTCTTCAAAACGAAATCAATCAAGTTTGTGAGACACAACATCCCCAAGTTGCCTATTGCTAATAAATCCATATTTTCCTAAATATGGGAAATCTTGCCCATCTGAATCTTCTCTGATAATTTCCCTCCCACCGATGTAAGGCTCATTGGCCTGTATTTCCCGGATTATCCTTATCCTTAAACAAAGGAACAATGTTGGCTATTCTATAGTTCTCTTGGACTTCTCCTATGACAAGAGGGGAGCAAAAATTTCATAAACAGGTCCCAGCAGCTTCCTTCCTCGCCTCCCTCAGTATTCTGTGTTAGATCCCATCAGGTCCTGGGGAATGAGGTGGAGTGGTGAGAGATGAAATGTTTGATTTACCTAACACATTTTTTTAGTCACTGTTGCCATGTTGGGAACATGGCAGTCAATTAATCCACAGAAAGATCCCACACAGCAATGTGATAAAGACCAGATAATCTGAGATAACAAGGCGTGGGGCTGGATGAACACAGCAGGCCAAGCAGCATCATAGGAGCAGGAAAGCTTGACGTTTCGGGCCTAGACCCTTCATCAGGAATCCCTTTCATCTCTGATACAATTTTAACCCCAAGACCAGATAATCTGTTCTCTTGATTTCTATTGAAGGAAATATATCCCAGCTCTTCTTCTATATAGTACAATGGGATCCTTCACACCCACCTGTCAGGACAGATCAGTCTCTGTTAAATAGTTTGTCCAAAAGGCAGTACTTTTGACAGTGCAGCTGTCCTTAGTACTAAACAGGAGTGTTTCCCCTAACTTCTGCTCTTCAGGAGTGAGATTTGAATCCACGACTTCACAACCCAGAGTCAGGCAATAGGTTAAGAGCAATTCAATTTCCATTGGAAAGGAGACTCCCAAAGATTAGTTGGGGGGAAATAACTGTCCATAGTCTCTCCTGGGTAGAGAAATTAATTTTCTGTTTTATCAAACACCCCTATGGCATAAAAGGCAACAAAACACTGACTGACAGAATGTTGCGGGTCAGTAGATCTTTGGGTCTTTCAGTGAAATAGGTTGCTTGAGGTGATATGGGAACATCGAGCATTCACTCCCTCCACCACCAGTCTGGGCTGTCTCGGGGCGATGCTCTTTGGAGGGTTGGTGTGGACTTGATGGGCTGAATGGCCTGCTTCCGTACTGTAGAGATTCTATGGTGCACCCTGTGAGTGCTGTTTCCAATTATGTTGCAGTAACTTGCTTCCTGACCACCATCACCAGCTACCCTTTGATTTGAGTGTCAGGGTTACAAATATCTGTTGTGGTGAACAGGGTGGTTCTTGAGGCACAGATCTTTGGGCACCAAGGTAGGCTGCCCTGTGTGGCAATGGGATCTGGAGGGCAGGATTTGATTCCCCCTTCACTCCTCATCATCAAGACTCCATTTGACAGGACATTCCAAACTTGTGGCCTTGACTGCCTAGAAGATCCATGGCAACATCACCAAGACTCCTCAGACAGCACCTGCCAAACCAATGGCCACTTCCATCTCAAAGGACAAGGGCAGCGGCTACATGGGAATATCACCACTTGCAAGTTCACCTCCAAGCCACTCACTATCCTGACTTAGAAATATATCACCATTCTTTCACTGTCTGAGTCCAAATTCTAGAATTCCCTCCCTAACAGCGTTATGTGTCTAGGTACATCACACAGGCTGCAGTAGTTCAAGAAGACAGGTCACCATCACCTCCTACAGGGCAGTTAGGGATAGGCAATAAATGTTGGCCCAACCAGAGATGCCCACATCAACTGAAATAAATAAGAAACTGATGGATTCTAATTTATCACATTGTATCATACATAATGCAACCTTAAACATAGATACAAATATTCTTAATGGGAGTTTTTCCATTTATTGCTCATGTACTAAACTGATAGTCTCAATGTATTCAACCCCAGGTCTTGCAGGAGTTAAAAAGCAGACGAAAGCTCTGAGGTTCGTTTCGTACGGTCTGAATGACGAATAATCACTGGCTTTCAAAGCCACATCAGTTTTAATATCATCCCCCTATAGAACAGATCAATATTACATTAGACCAAATGTAACATTAGCTTGGAAGTCGGTGCATACACCATTTAATTTTAGCCTTAATAAAGGCATCAAAGAGACAATTACACCATTCTATTACTCGGCTAATGCCGATTAAACCTACAATTTGATCAACAACCAGTAACACTTGAGAACATCTCAACAACAGCAGTGCACACCAATTATATTGAAAAGAGGATTTTCCAGTAAGTGCATGTAATTAGACAACAAAAACATGACTGATATTATTTCATCCCCTGCCATGTTGCTCCCGGGAGGAGTTGAGTCGCAGAATAAACCCCACTGGGAGAATAAAAGATGTTTGCGTGAAGCTGGCTGAAATGGAGCACTTGTTCTTATTGTTAATATTTTGGGAGGTATTTGGGTTTAAGGAACGCTCAAGGCCAGAGTCGGGCTGTGTTCATGCTGATGTGTGTATCTTTGAGTGAAACTGTCAAGGGTGATAGATGGTGGTCCACAGAGTCAACAAAGGTGAAAACTGACCAGCAAATGTTTTTAACAAAGCCTGCGGATAAGCTGCAGAGCATTGCAAACTGTGGCAGGTCACGCTGGGGTGAGAGCTGCTGGCTTCTCCCCTGAAAACTCATTGGGAGAATTTTTTTGATGGAACCTGATACATTTTATGTAACGTTTTTGTAAGTCACGGAAGCAGAAAGGATCCAGGAGAGAAAGCAAATAGCAAAGTGGTTAGCACTGCTTCCTCACAGCACCAGGGACCCGGGTTCGATTCCACCCTCGGGCAACTGTTTGTGTGGAGTTTGCACATTCTCCCTGCGTCTGTGTGGGTTTCTGCCCACAGTCCAAAGATGTGCAGGTTAGGGTGGATTGGCCATGCTAAATTGCCCATAGTGCTCAGGGATGGGTGGGATGCTCTGAGGGTTGGTGTGGACTTGTTGGGCTGAAGGGCCTGTTTCCACACTGTAGGGCTGCTATACAAAAAAATTGATGAGGAAGTGACAAACTCTACCAATTAGCAGTTCTGAAGAAGAGTCACACACCAGAACTCTCAATGTTAACTCTGTTTCTGTCTCTAAAGTTGCAGCCAGACCTGCTGAGTTTCTCTAGACTTTCTGTTTTTGTTTCAGAATTCCAGCATCCTCAGTATTTTGCTTTGATTTTAAATGGTTACTAAACAACTTATGACTGATGCAACACGCAGGACAGGATTTCTCCGCTATACATTCGCTTGTACTCTGCTGTCCAACTGAGAGATTGGGTGAAAGATTTTGTCCTTAGAAATGGCCGAACGGTCAGACTGTCCTGAACTGAGGTGAAACCTCTGCCCCTTTCCTCACCAGCCTATTTCTCTTCCTCTCCTCTGGCAGTCCCTCCAGATTGAGGTTGACTCGTTCCCTTTCTGATTTGGTGTGTTTTTGGAGATGGCTAGCGTGCAATCAGCAGACTCTGGTGGATGTGGAATGGGTGGAGTTTGAAGGGTTCCAGTGCTGGGTTGTTTGAAGGGTTTGCAACTGCTACCTCTGACACCTTGACTTCCCCTCTACAGATTCCCAATATCCTCTCTCCATGTGCTTGGTGCTGTCTGGAGAGAACACCCTCTGCTCTTGGTCAATCCCAATCTCAGGGACTCCCAGGAGTTGATGTCATTGGATTACCAATCCAAAAACATAAGCACTAGGCCATTGCATTGTCTTAGATAACAAGGTATAGAGCTGGATGAACACAACAGGCCAAGCAGCGTCATAGGAGCAGGAAAGCTTGACGTTTCGGGCCCAGACCCTTCATCAGAAAATG
>JAHRHZ010000059.1:23042549-23064104 GCA_024137785.1 Ginglymostoma cirratum | reverse complement strand
GCAGTTCCTATTATCTCTGATACAATTTTAACCCCATTGCGTTGTCTTTTCTGGTATATTCATTATTTCCAAGCTGCAAGTTTTACATTGCCAAAAGGAAACAAGAAAGCACCTTTTTTTTCTGCTTTAGCAGTGTTTAAGTTCTGTGTTACCAAGAAAGTTTTACATTTGTAGGCATTGTCATGGCTTCCTATGTCTGTGGTACATGTTTTATTAGATTTAAACAGGAGTTATTTAGTAACTGTTGGCCTTGTGTTGATCTTTGGTGGAATCGAGTGGTCGCTGATTTTCTGCGGACAGGTCATTTGAATTTTTGCGAACAGGTTGTGATGACTCCGATGAGTAGGACCCTGTGAAATGAGTTCCTCATGTTTGAGTTATAAGGAGAGGCTGGATAGGCTGGAACTTTGTCCATTTGGAGCGTAGGAGGTTGGAAGGTGACCTTATAGAAGTTTATAAAATTAATTGCAGTTGTCTTTTCCGTAGGATTGGGGATTTCAAGACGAGGGGGCACATTCTTAAAGTGAGAGGAGCAAGATTTAAAAAGAGACACGAGAGACAAATTTTTCACACAGAGAGTGGTTCGTGTGTGGAATGAACTTCCAGAGGAAGTGGTGGATGCGCGTACAATTACAACGTTTAAAGGACAATTGGATAGGTACATGAGTAAGAAAGGTTTGGAGGGACTAGTTTAGTTTGGGATTATGGTCAGCATGGACTGGTTGGACCGAAGGATCTGTTTCCGTCCTCTATGACTGTATGTACATCATTAGGTTCTGGTTTGTCAATCACTTTAATCACTAAACTCCTTGGGCAAGACATCTGATGGCTTTTAGTGCGACAAAAATGTACTGCTTAGGTGCTGGGGTTGTTGTCTTAGAGTCATACAGGACGGAAACAGATCCTTCGGTCCAACCAGTCCATGCCGAACGTAATCCCAAACTAATCTAGTACATATCTGAATGTCTTTTAAACAGTGCCTTGTGGCTGCCTCAGTCTATACATGAAGAAGGCCATACCTTCCACAAGTCTCGCTGTGTCTGGATGTTCTAATGGTTATGTCTATCATGTTTGTATTAAGAACCCTTGGCTTTATCAATATGCTAGGATCACTTTGCACATCTACCCTTCAGTACATCTTTAACAAGATAAGGCTTTGTTTGGCTCGCAAATCTTTCCGGAAACTTCCATTGGGTGGAAGTGATCACCAACGTAGCATTTTGCATCTCTGCATCTGAGAAATCGTGGAATAAGTCCTTTTCCCTGTATCTGCTCACAAAGTGGACTCCAGACTCTGACAGCCTCTGTCTAAGTGACATGAATTCTAGTCATTGAATGTAGACGTTTAACCTGACTCTGAACTGGTCTTCTACTGTGTTCTTCTGCAGATCTTTTAGTTATTCAGCAGTTAATCCCGATGATTTAATTCTGTGTGGACTATCATTCCCTGTTGTTAAGACAATGTTAATGGCGTGTATTTCAGTGTCATACAGACCCGAACCTCAGAATCAAGCTTGGAACGTTGTTTAAACATTTTAAATTCTCTTATGTGCTCACTGGATCCTAATTTAAACTAGGGAATGTTGTGGACACTCTAAGGGTATGTCTTTGACCTTCCCATCCTTGCTATTAATCCCCTGATCTCCTACCTTTTGTACTAGAGTTAAACCAGCCTTTTGATAGGGATATATCTGCTTACCAGAAAGCTGTACTTTCGCCATTTCCTGATGCTGTAATGAATAAAGACATTGAGGGATGTTTCTTTCGCGGTTTGATGACCATGACCATGTGTCTCACCTGTAGACCAACACACCTGCTCACTGTTCAACCATGGTAGGCTTCACTAGTGTGGTGTTTTCTCTTGCTGTCCACTGTGTAACATTAGTCAGAAAGGTTTAATGATCAGTCTCTCCAACACTTAGCGTCATAGAGACATACAGCACAGAAACAGACCCTCCAGTCCAACATGTCCATGCCAACCAAGTTTCCCAAACTAAACCTGTCCTATTTGCCTGCATTTGGTCCCTATCCCTCTGAACCTTTCCTATTCATAAATTTCCGAACTTATAATTTGCACACACAGAAGCTAGTATTGCCTCCATTTCTCTCTGACGTTTATAATACAGGATGCAATTTCTAAGGTGTTACTTGTCAAAACCATACAACACTGAATAGTCCCAAGCATGTTTTAGGAAGTGCATTTTGCTTTATTGTAAAATTATAATAGGATCAAGACCATGAGAGTACGGTTTTAAAATGATGTACAAACTAAGCAAGAGTGAAGAAAAACATTTTTCACACAGCGAGTGGGTAGGGTCTGGAATGCACTGTTTGGAAATGTGGTGGAGGAAGGTTCAATTGAGGCTTTCAAGAGGGGCATTGGATGGTTATTTGGATAGAAATGGCATTCAGGAGTATGGGAAAAAGGCAGGAGAATGGCTCCAGGTAATAACACCAGACTTGATAATAGAGCCGGTGCAGGCCTGAGGAACTGAATGGCTTCCTTCTGCACTTCATCAATTCTGTGATTCTGTGATCATTCATTCATGGGATGTGGCTGTCACTGTCTGGGCCAGCATTTATTGCAACTGAGAAGGTGATGATGAGCTGCCTCCTTGAACCATTGCAGTCCATGCTGTAGGTAGACCCATAATGTGTGCAGGGATGGAGTGCACCGGTCTGGATAACTCATGAAGCTGGCAGGCAGGAATTCTATCAAATATGCTATTGATTTACTCAGAGAGAGAGAGGTTATTTCATGCACCTATTTTGAACTGGAGATCTATCCTGGAAGAGTTCCGGGAAGGTTTGTCATCTGCATTCTGCACAGGATGATAGAAAAATCAATATATATGAATCACAATTGGCTCGTCAGCGAGAGATAGCAACAGATAGTAACTAACTAACTGAAGGAAAGGATAGGGGCATGGCCATGTTAACTGTCTACAAAGCCATGGGGGGTTCATGTGTCATCACCTTCTTATAGAAAGGCATATACTGGGACATGCATTCTGCATTGATACTGACTGCTTGGCTAGTCAAAGGAACTCAAGGAACTTTGACCACCCATGTACTGGAAGGCCAGAGAGATAGCACACAGAGAGGATAATATGTTCTGACCTGATTGTTTACTCAACTATGCTAAACTGTCATGCGTTGTCACCATTGAAGTCTAAAGGACACGGACTTAGAGATTACTCAGTGAATTGAAAAAGGGCTTCATTGTGGCTCAATGGAGAAAGGGGAGTGTATTCGATATATATTTAAACAGAAGGTAATTTTCTTTTCTCTTGCTCATAAGGAAAGCTATCCAGAAAGGCTATGTGTCCTCTTTGACTTTGTGGACCAGCATTCCCTGTTGTTAAGACAATGTTATTGGCGTTTATTTCAGAGTCAGACAAACCCGAACCTCAAAATCAAGCTTGGAACGTTGTTTAAACATTTTAAATTCTCTTATGTGCTCACTGGATCCTGATTTAAAGTAGGGAATGTTGTGGACACTCTAAGGATATACCATTTATCTTCCCATCCTTGCTATTAATCCCCTGATCACCTACCTTTTGCACTAGAGTTACATAGAGTTCTCCCATTTTCCTGTTGAATGAATGCTGGAGGGCCTTGGAGGTTCCTACCAGGGACATGACCTACCATTTCCAAACCCATACACACAATTCCATAAGGATGCTGGAGCAGATGTAGACCGTTCAGCCCCTCAAGTGTGATCCTCCATTCAATACGATCATGGCTGACCTTCTACTCCAGCTCCACTTTCTCTCCTGCACTCCCTATCTCTTGAACTCCTGAGAGACCAAAAACCTGCCTGTCCCTGCCTCAGCAATGGAGTGGCCATAACCGTTGGGGCCAGAGAATTCCAAAGATTCAAAACCCTTTGAGGGAAGCAATTCCATAGAATCATAGAATCCCTATAGCCATTCGGCCCATCGAATCCACACGTACCCTCCAAAGAGCATCCCATTCAGACTCACCCCCTACACCATCCCTGTAACCCTGCATTTCCCATGGCTAACCCACCTAGCCTGCAAATCCCTGGGCACTATGGGCCAATTTAGCATGGCCAATCCACCCGAACCTGCACATCTTTGGACTGTGGGAGGAAACTGGACCACCCGGAGGAAACACACATAGACACAGAGAAAACGTGCAAACTCCACACAGGGTGGAATCAGACAAAGGTCTTTGGCACTGTGAGGCAGCAGGGTTAACCACTGAGCCACCGTGCCACCTCACCCCTCCTCTACTTGGCCCTAAATGATTGGCCCCTTACCCTGAGACTGCACACACCATATTCTAGATTCCCAAACCAGTAGAAAAATCACAGCATCTACCCTGTCAAGTCCCTATAGAGTCTTGTAAGTTTCAATGGGATTTCCGTTCAGTCTTCCAAACACCAGAGAGTATTGGACCAATTTACTCAATACCCTGGCTAATCCATATTCCACTGCTGCATGGCTTATGTTGCAAAAATATCCATCTTTAAACATAGACAAAGATGTCTAAAAGCAGGTTAGGCCACTTTTAGAATACTGCGTTCAATTCTGGTCTCCCTGCTATAGGAAGGATGTTGTTAAACTTGAAAGGGTTCAGAAAAGATTTACGAGACGTTGCCAGGGTTGGAGGGTTTGAGCTACAGGGAGAGGCTGAACAGGTTGGGGCTATTTTCCCTGGAGCATTGGAGGCTGAGGGGTGACCTGATAGAGGTTTATAAAATCGTGAAGGTCATTGATAGAGTAAATAGCCAAAATATTTTTCCCAGTGTGGGGGAGTCCAAAACAAGGCTGAAGGTGTGAGGGGGCAGATTTAAAAGGGACCTAAGGGGCAACTTTTTCATGCAGAGGGTGGTGTGTGTATGGAATGAGCTGCCAGAGGAAGTGGTGGAAGTTTGTAATTGTTTCCAGCAACTTCCAGCTTTGTGAGTTTATGTGCAGAGCGTTGAGTTAAAGCAAGTATTTATCAGCAAAACCAGGCAGTTGTCAGGTAAACCTTCTCAGAACTAACTCCAACACATTTATGTGTTTTCTAAATAAGATTACCAATACCACACCCAGTACTCCAGATACAGTCTCAGCAGTGCCCTGTATAATTGAAATAAGGATCTACGAACCCTGCACCCCAGGGTCTCTTCGTTCAGTAACTCTCCACAGGACCTAGGCAAGAGTACATGAATAGGAAAAGATTTGGAGGGATATGGGCCAGGAGCAGACAGGTGGGACTAGTTTAGTTTGGGATTATGTTCAGCATGGACTGGTTGGACCGAGGGGTCTGTTTCCGTGCTGTATGACTCTATGATTCTATAGCGTATGTTTGCATTCAGTTCCTGCCGTGATAAGCAGTAGCATTCTATTAACCTTCCTAATTACCTGCTGTAGTTGCACACTAACCTTTTACATAGAACATAGAACACAGCACAGTACTGGCCCTTTGGCCCACGATGTTGTGCCGATCTATTATCCTACAAAGATCAATCTACCCTGCATACACTATGTTTTACTATCCTCCATGTGCCTATCCAAGAGTTGCTTAAAAGTCTCTAATGTATCTGACTCCACAACCACTGCCGGCAGCACATTCTACATGCCCACCACTCTCTGTGTGAAGAACCTACCTCTGATATCTCCCCTATACCTTCCTCCAATCACCTTAAAATTATGCCCCCTCATAATAGTCAGTTCCACCCTGGGAAAAAGTCTCTGACTATCCACTCTATCTATGCCTCTCATCATCTTGTACACCTCTATCAAATCACCTCTCATCCTTCTTTGGTCCAATGAGAAAAGCCCTAACTCCCTCAACCCTTCCTCATAAGACCTGCCCTCTAGTCCAGGCAACATCCTGGTAAGTCTCCTCTGCACCCTCTCTAAAGCTTCCACATCTTTCCTGTAATGAGGTGACCAGAAATGAACACAATATTCCAAGTGTAATATTCCTTTTGTGAGTTTATGTGCAGAGGGTTGAGTTAAAGCAAGTATTTATCAGCGAACATAAACAAAGTTGCTGGAAAAGCTCAGCAGGTCTGGCAGCATCTGTGAAGGAGAAAACAGAGTTAACATTTTGGGTCGGGTGACCCTTCTTCAAAAAGCGTCCACAGTTCTTTCGGTTTTTATCTGACATCCTTTGCGTGCTCTGATAGCACTCTGTCGGTAATTGTAATTGTCTCTCTGCCTTAGTTAATCGGATAATAGGTCATTGCTTCGCTGGTTATTCAGCTGTTAACACTTTACTCACACCGTCTGACACTCTTGATCACCTGCAGAGACTTATTACTGGACTCACACCATTTGTATGATCTTTTGATCTCTCTGCCCTTAATCTCTCTCTGCCCATAAATTCTGTGTCTGTGTGCTTCTCTCTCACTTCACCTGACAAAGGGGCAGCACTGTGAAAGCTTGTGATTTCAAATAAACCTGTTGGACTATAACCTGGTGTCGCCTGGCTTCTGACAGAGTCTAGAAGAGTAAAAGGAAACTTGTTTGAAACGTATCAGATCCTGAGGTGTATTGGTCAGGAGAATGTGGAAGGGATGCTTCCTGGTATGGTAGATACAGTAGAACTGAAGGATTTGGCAACATTAAAGACTGCAGATGCTGGGAGCTAGAGTCAATAAATGTGGAGCTGGAAAAGCACAGTTGGTCAGTCAACATCCGACGAGCAGGAAAGTCAATGTTTTGAGCCAAAACCCTTCATCCTGATCTTAAAGAAAAGTACAACATTAGCCACCATACAGTCATCAGGCATCTCACCCATTGCTATAGATGACGCAAATATTTCTGCAAGGGATCTCACAATTTCCCCCCCTTACTTCCCACAATGTTCTGGGATATATTAGGTCAGGTTCTGGAGATTTATTCACTTCTTTATTCTCTAAGTCCTCCTGAACCGCTCCTCCTATAATATGAACTGTTTTTAAAATATCAAAGTGTATTTCGCTGCATTCTCTAGACTCCATTTCTTTCTCCACAGGAAAAATTGACATGAAATATTCATTTAGTGTGTCTCTCATCTCCTGGAGTTCAACACAAAGATTACCTCCCTGATCTTCAAGAGTCCCTACCCTCTCTTGAGTTACCCTCTTGTTCTTACAGCATTTGTAGAATCTCTTTGAATTATCCTTAACCTTACCTGCTATTACTACATCAGATCCCCTCTTTGCCTTCCTCATTTCCCTCTGAAGAATACCCCTACACTCTTTATATTGGTTAAGAAATTCAGTTGATCCAAGTTGTCTATATCCAAAATAAGATTCTCTTTTATTCTTGACTAGAACCTCAGTATCCTTATTCATCAATTGTTCCTTAATCTTATCTGCCCTACCCTTCACTCTGACAGGATGGGATGTGGGCATTACTGGCCAGGCCAGCCCTTATTGCCTAAAGGACTGTTAAGAGTTATCCACATTGGTGTGGGTCTGGAATCATAGATGCTCTTAGAGTCATAGAGATACACAGCATGGAAACAGATCCTTCTGTCTAACTCATCCATGGCAACCAGATATCCTAAATTAATCTAGTCCAATTTGCCAGCATTTGGCCCATATCCCTCTAAACCCTTCCTATTCGTATACCCATCCAGACGCCTTCTAAATGTTGTCATTGTACCAGCCTCCACCACTTCCTCTGGCAGTTCATTCCAAACACGGACTATCCTCTGCATGAAAAAGTTGCCCCTTAGGTCCCTTTTAAATCTTTCCCCTCTCACCTTAAACCTATGCCCTCTAGTTTTGGACTCCTCCACCGTGGTCATGAGACCTTTTCTATTTACCCTATCCATGCCCGTCATGATTTTATAAACTTCTATAAGGTCAACCTCAGCCTCCAATGCTCCATGGAAAATAGCCCCAGCCTATTCAGCCTCTCCCTATAGCTCAAATCCTCCAACCCCGGCAACATCCTTGTAAATCCTTTCTGAACCCTTTGAAGTTTCACAACATCCTTCCGATAGCAGGGAGACCAGAATTGAATGCCATATTTCAAAACTGGCTGACCCAATGTCCTGTACAGCCATAACATGACCTCCCAACTCCTATACTCGATGCACTGACCAATAAAGGCAGACATACCAAACACCTTCCTCACTATCCTATCTACCTGTGACTCCACTTTTAAGGAACTATGAACCTGCGGTCCAAGACAGCTTTGTTCGGCAAAACTCCCCAGGACCTTACCGAAGGCAAATGCCCTGATTTGCCTTCCCAAAATGCAGTATCTCATATTTATTGAAATTAAACTCCATCTGCCACTCCTTAGCCCATTGGCCCATCTGATCAAGATCCTGTTGTACTCTGAGGTAACCTTCTTCGCTGTCCACTACACCTCCAATTTTAGTGTCATCTGAAAATTTACTAACCATGCCTCCTAAGTTCACATCCAAATCATTTGTATAAACGACGAAAAGCAGTCATGGCCTCCACTGCTAGTCCTGGGGGGAGAGGACATCCCACTGTGCCCCACCCCCATCCAACGGGAGCTCCAGGTCCCTGCCCTCAAAGGGGGCACAAATATCCGCTGTCTGTCATATTCACAACAAATGTCAGGAATTGTTCAGGGCAGCTCTAGACTGACAATGATTGCCTGGGCACACAATGGGCTTTTGACAGCAATGAGGGTATCCTATACCCTATGAACTGCAATGGCTCAAGATGGCAGCTCAGCACCACCTTCTGAAGTAGGGGTGGGTGATACATATTGACTTTGCCAGTGAGGACCACATCCTGTGAATAAATTCAGAAAAAAAATGCAATAGGGTTGTCGCTGGTAATTTCTGTCGATTTCTGAAAAACATTGACCGAATAGAATAGAATAGCAATTTATTGTCGTGTGCATTTTTCCAAAATTAATACAGTGAAGAGTTTTATACCGTGGCGCCTATGTTAATGACAGAAATCATAAATAACAGTTTCACCTCCTGAAGAATGCCGAGGAAAGGAAGAAATTAAAATGTCAGCAATAAGTTAAACTGGAAAAGAAGCTTAAAGGTGACACCAACAGTCACAAAATTCCTCTGCCGTACACAAATAAAGATTTGTGTCTTGATGAGGCGTTGACAGGGAACAGAGAATTTATGCTGCCTGATTTGTACTGATGATTTCACCAGAAGTAACATGAAAATAATGTTTGATGTCTGGCATCAAAAGCTTGTTGCTTATTTTGGCTTATATGATGGAATTGTCTCAAGACAGTGGATTGCAACTTGTAACAGGATAGATATTGCAACAGCTCAATTATAGAATGCAGGGCGTTTAAAAAGTCCTGAGTGCATGCAAAAGGCATGTTCTATGTCTTTTTGCTCATCACAACAATTATTACTCCAACACCTACATGCTTTCCCCATCTAGATGCTGTGAAAATACATTAATTGACTCTGTAGCTAGTGCCTGCAAATGTCCCGAGGCTGTGATAGCTACTAGATTGCCCAGGTTTTACAGGGTGCATGCTGGGAGGTTGAGAGACCATTATGTTGGGTGCGATGGTGATGTGGATTGTAGGTGTCACCCAGTGCCTTCCTGCCAGTGTAGGGTAGGCAGTGGACTGCTCTCAAGTCCCTAGGATATGTGGAGCTCTTACACTATTTAAGAACAGACTCAAAGTCATTATTTGTCCCTCAACCATCATCACAAACAGCTTGCTGTTTGACAGTGTTTTCTGTCTGCCAGTTGTCTCCCTAATAGAAGCCATGAGACGAGCTACTGGCGAGGAAATGAGACAAGTTGTTGAAGTTTCTTGTCCTGCATGCGTCAGGACACATACAACTTCTAAAGGGGACACCAATTTACACTGTGTGAATAATGGGGCTGGTTGGTTGTCAAGTGCTTTCTTAAGGTTGTTGCACTACCAGGGAACAGATATTTTCTGACCTCAGATGTGTTTGGGAAAGACCTGACGTGCAAGACTTGATTGTAATGGAGAACAAAGCTTCATTCATTGAGTTGCCACTGCCATATCTTGCTGTGTGCAAAATGGCTACCAATTTTATCTCGCACCAATTGTCATATGTCACAACCTTTATTTGTAGGTCACTCGGTTCTAAATTATCTGACAAAATGCAACATAATGCCTGTTTTTCTGATATGAAACAAGGATGAGCATGTTAGAAAGAGATATCTTCTTGGTTTTAGTGGCAGGCTACTGAGATACACGATCAAGCTTTTCCTCTATTGCTTTAACAACCTTAACCACAGCCTGAATGTTTTCTTAACACCAGGCATTTCTTAAGTGAGTGAAATTTCTTGCTCATTGGTTAACTAGAGACAGCTTCGTACTATACTCGGAGCTGACTAATTACAAATTCATTCATGGGATGTCGGCATCGTTGGCTAGGCCAGCATTTATTGCTCATCCTCAGTTGCTCTTGGGAAATTGGTGGTGAGCTGCCTTCTTGAACTGCTTCAATCCATCTGGCTGTAAGAAGACCCACAATGCCCTTTGGGACAGAGTTCCATAATTTTGACTTTGTGACAGTGAAGGGATGGTGATACATTTCCAAGTCAGGATGGTGAGTGGCTTGGAGGGGAGCTTGCAGGTGATGGCGTTCCCATTGTATCTGCTGCCCTTCTCCATCGAGATGGAAGATGTCGTGGGTTTGGAAGGTGCGAAGGAAGGAATGTTGGTAAGGTGCTGCAGTGCATCTTGTAGATAGTACACCCCGCTTACTGAGGGCAAGGGAGTGGATGCTTATGAATGTGACGCTAATTATGTGGGCTGTTTTGTCCCAGATGGTGTCAAACCTTTTCAGCGTTCAAGTGAATTCAGATGATAATTCCTTTCTCTTATGGATTTAACAGCCTTCATCCTATCCATCTGCGATTGTGCCTTTGCTTTACATGATACAACACTTGCAATCCATAGTGTTACTGAGTTCCCTTGACATAGTGCTTTAAAATAAACCAGCAGGTAAGAAGATCCTAAAACATTTCTCATTGATCAAAGATTTACAAGTTACTGGTATAATGAGCCAGCCGAGATCACTCAAATCTTTATTCTCTGACATGTCCTACGGTCTTACCAAAAGCTCTTTGGCACTGTCACCCTCTTTCTGAGAATGAATTCCACTCAGAGCCGCATGTTTCTGTGGTGGGTCTCCATGTGACTGTCCAGGCTAACTCTCGGCCTGCGTATGGGGCTGGATGTCCCCTGAGGCAGTGGGATCCAGTGCGCGAGATTGCTTCCTTTCCTTGGCTTTGCCTCATCATTAAAACATTTAGACTTGAAGTGTGACACAGCTGGAGGGGCAAGTTATCCCCAGTTTGAACGATAGGTATGAGCACCTTCCAGTCCGTAATATTGACATGCTTCAAGGAGAGTTTCAGAGTGTCTTGGCAGCATTTGCCTTGGCCTGCCCTGAATGTTAATGAAAACAATGGAGGTAATGAATAAAGTAGCAAGTGTAGGTCAACCCCATTCGGTGAGATCCTGGCTAATCTG
Source organism: Ginglymostoma cirratum (assembly GCA_024137785.1). Taxonomy (NCBI): domain Eukaryota; kingdom Metazoa; phylum Chordata; class Chondrichthyes; order Orectolobiformes; family Ginglymostomatidae; genus Ginglymostoma; species Ginglymostoma cirratum. Next base: position 23,052,669 of record JAHRHZ010000059.1, on the reverse strand, counting down.
CAACCCCATGTCACAGTCACGGGTGGTACAGGTAACAACATACATTTGTTCTGGCAAATGCCAAGAGATATCCTATGGCTGAGACATATTGCTATATGCTAAATAAACACAGTGGCTACAACATCAAGTCAGAGACTTGGGGTACCTCACCTCCTGACTCCCCAAAGCCTATCCATCACCTACAAGACACAAGTCAGAAGTGTGATGGAATATTCCCCACTTGCCTGGATGAATGCAGCCTCAAAAACACTCAAGAAGCTTGACACCATCCAGGACAAAGCAGCCTGCTTGATTGGCACGACATCCACAAACAACCATTCCCTCCAACACCCAGCAGTGTGTGCTATCTACAAGATGCCCTGCAAAAATTCACCAAATATCCTCAGACAGCACCTTCCAAACCCACAACCATTTCCTTCTAGAAAGACAAGGGCAGCAGACACATGGGAACACCACCCTCTGCAAGTTCCCCTCCAAGCCACTCACCATCCTGATTAGGAAATATATTGATGTTCCTTCACTGTCGCTGGGTCAAAATCCTGGAATTCCCTCCCTCACGGCATTGTGGGTCAACCCACAGCAGGTGGACTGAAGTAGTTCAAGAAGGCAGCTCACTACCGCTTTCTCAAAGGCAATTAGAGACGCAATAAATGCCAGCACAGTCAGCAATGCTCACATGAATGAATGAATGAAAGAAGGTTAAGACATATCACTATTGTTAAGACATATTGCCCTGGCTAAAACATATTGCTATTGTTAAGATATATTGCCAACATTAAGACATATCCCCATGTTTAAGACATATCCTAAGACATTTTACTATGCTTAAGACGTATCCCCATCACTAAGATACATCAACATGGCTAAGTTGGTTAAGACATGTGCCCAAGGTTAAGCCATGTCAGAGATAACAAGGTGTGGAGCTGGATGAACACAGCAGGCCAAGCAGCATCATAGGAGCAGGAAAGCTTGACGTTTTGAAGGGTCTAGGCCCGAAACATCAAGCTTTCCTGCTCCTATGATGCTGCTTGGCCTGCTGTGTTCATCCAGCTCCACACCTTGTTATCTCAAATTCTCCAGCATCTGCAGTACCTGTTATCTCTGATACAAGGTTAAGCCATGTCACTTTGTTTAAGATATATTGTTATGGTTATGACATATTGCTGCAATTAAGATGTATCACCACGACTAAGGTATGTCACGACGGTTAAGACAAATCACAAAGGTCAAGATATATCAGCATCATTGAGACATATCCCATGGTTAAGACATAGTCCCACAGCTGAAGATATCACCATGGTTAAGACATATCATTATGGATAAGGCGTATCATTTTGTTAACATGTATCACTATGGTTAAGACTGAATGTAATCATAACAACATATCTTCCATGGCTGCAACATGTCACGATGATTCAATTGTATCTGTTTGGTTAAGTCTGTGCTGTAGGCTGGTGTTGGGTAAAATATATCTTGCCTTGCAGTAAGCTTTGGTAAACCATACTCAGTGGTTTCCAAAGGCAGAGTTGATAACTGTTGCGTGATGATTTCTGCTCCATGGGCAAAGAATTTCTAAGGTCATTGGTCATGGGTACAACTGATTTCTGAAGTTTTCCAATGGGCCGAACATGATCTGACTCGATGGCAAAGAGAAATTTGCAAATATTTCTGGTCTCCTAATGTAGATAGGTCAAAATGATGAAGGTGCAACACTAGATCTCCTGAGTTAGGGGCGGTATCTCAGAATCTAGAAGCACCATTGTAGGAAAGTGGTCACCACTCCAATATTTGCATTGGACATTCTGAGAGCTGGTTACCTTAGTACCTGTAGATCGAGAATGTTCAGCGTCAGCCCTGCTTAAAACAAACGTTGCCTCAATGCATGTAATCTGAGGAACTCCACAGACTATTCTGTGAAGTCAATAATGTCTTTATCTGATGGGCTTTGAGCTGATTCCATTCATCTTCACTGTATGATGTCAAGTTGACCTTTCAATTAAACCCTGACGCTACTGTCATTGTCTCCTGGTTGATCTCCCATATACCACACAAACGTAACTTATGTTCATTCAAAACTCTGCTTCCTGTGTTATAGCTGACAGTCTAAGCAACATTGATCCATCACCATAAGACATAGGACCAGAAACAGGCCATTCAGCCCATCAAGTCTGCTCCACCATTCAATGAGATCAAGGCTGATCTGATAACACTCACCTCCACTTTGCTGCCCTTTCCCCATTAATCCTTGATTCTCTTCCTGATTATAAATGTGTCTATCTCAGCCTTGAATATACTTAATGATCCAGCGTTTGTGGTAAAGAATTCCAGAGATTCACTACCATCTGTCAGAAGATATTCCTCCTCATCTCTGTCCTAAAAACGCAACCTCCTATTCAATTGATGCCTCAGGTCCTAGACTCTCATACAAGGAGAAGGATTTTTCTGCATCTAATTTAACAAGATTCCTAAGAAGTCCTCTTCAAATCACCTCTGTGTTTGCTGATCTACACTAACTCCTGGTCTGGCAGTGCCTCTACATTCCCATCTACATTTCCAAATCACTCCATGTGCATGCTGCTCCCCATCTAACCTTATCCAGCTCTCTCACGTATCCATAATCCACCAGTGCTGGCCCCTTGTGCATCGCTGATTTTAATCACTCCGGCACTGGGAGCTTTGCCTTCAGTTGAATGTCTCTTAGCTTCAGAATTCTTCCCCCTAAAACTTTCTCACCCTTTAAAGTGCTTTTGCAAGATTTGCCTCTTTAGTTAAATATTGACCATCTGTCTTCAGAGCTTCATTTATAGCTCAGTGCCAAATTTTGTTTGAAAATGCTCCTGTGAAGCCCCCGCAGATGATTAGCCATATTAAAGGTACTAGATGAATGCAAGCTGTTCTTGTTGTCCTTAAATGTGGCCTGGCTGTCCATGGAGTGTGCGCTACCAGAAAGCTACAGCTGTGCAGATAGATTTGCATCTGACTTTCCCTTACACCACTCAGCGATAACATTATTATTGAATCAGGTGTGGCCTCCAAATTCCTATTTACACAGTGATTAATGTGCGTTCCCTGTGATGGGACCATTACGCAGAAGAAATTCTGCTACGTTAGCAATGTCACGGAAAATGCGGGAAACACGGTCGAGGGCTTTCTTGACCACTGCGGGGGGGAAGTTGCAGTCCTTGAAGAATGAGGACATCTCCCATCCTGGGCCTCCTACAATGCCACAGTGATGCCACCCGAAGGCTGCAGGAACAGCAAATCATATGCAGCCTGGGAACCCTGCAGCCCAATGGCATCAATGTGGATTTCACAAGCTTCAAAATCTCCCCTCCCCCAGTCGCATCCCAAAACCAGCCCAGCTCATCTCCGCCTCCCTAACCTGTTCTTCCTCTCACCTATCTCCTCCTCCCACCTCAAGCCCCATCCCCATCTCCTATCTAGTAACCTCATCCCGCCCCCTTGACCTGTCCGTCCTCCCTGGACTGACCTATCTCCTCCCTACCTCCCCACCTCCTCATCTACACTCACCTTTACTGGCTCCATCCCCCCCTCTTCGACTTGTCTGCCTCCTCTCCACTTATCCTCTCCTCTATCCATCCTCTATCCGCCTCCCCCTCTCGCCCTATTTATTTCAGAACCCTCTTCCCCTCCCCCAATTCTGATGAAGGGTCTAGGCCTGAAATGTCAAGCTTTCCTGCTCCTATGATGCTGCTTGGCCTGCTGTGTTCATCCAGCTCCACACCTTGTTATCTCTGATAATCCTCAACTCCACTTTCCTGGCTTTCATCCATTACCATTGATTCCCTTCCTGATTAGAAGTCTCTCTGTTTCAGCCTTGGATATACTTAATGACCCAGCCTTGACTGTCCTCCGCGGTAAATAATTTCATAGATTTACTCCCTGCTGAGGGATCTTAAGATGCTCCTCATTTCTGTCTTAAATATGCAGCCCCTTTCTCTGAGATCTCATTTCCCAATGCATGACCTCTTTCCCACAACCCTTAGTTCTAGACATTCCAAGGACAGATGAACAGTTCCTCCACATTTAACGACTCTCAGAACCTGGGAGGGGACAGGAGGTGGGTGGTGGGTGTGTAATCTTCTGCGGAAAGACTGGACAGACTGGGCTCGTGATGGCTGAGTTCTTTAAGCTCCTGAAAGGAAAGCAGAACTTGTTGAAGAAAGGTCTGGCAGCATCTGTGGAGAGAAAGTAGAGTTAACATTTCGAATCCAGTAACCCTTCTTCAGAGTGATAGTAGCTAGGAAAAGGTGGCACTTATGCTGACAACAGGACATGGAGGGTAAGGAGTCAGTGGATAGGGGGAAATGGGGCCCAGAGAGAGAGAAAGGCATTTAGGCAGACAAAGGGATTGCTGATAGTTAGCCACAGAAAGAGAAAAGCTGATAAGGTGGACAATGAGTGGGCGAGAATGGGCTGGTGGTGCTGGAAGCCGCCCTTGTGGTCACAGGGCCTGGGGTGTGGGGGTTGGCAAAGGACATTGAAGATGGCGTTCAGGCCCTAAAGTTGTTGAACTCCATATTGAGTCCAGAAGGCTGTCGGGTCCCTGGGTGGAAAATGACGTGCTGTCCTTTAACCTTGCACCGAGCTTCGCTGGAACACAGCAGCGAGCCTGAGACAGGGAGCATGGTGTTGTGTTGAAGTGGCAGGCAATTGGAAGCTCATGGTCATTTTTATGGACAGAACTGCGTTTCTGTCTCCCTGCGCTCTGTTTCCACCTATCCACTTGCTCCTCTCCCCCCTGTCCACCCCCAACCCCATGTCTTTGGCACAAACACCACTTTTTCCTAGCTACTATCAGTTCTGATGAAGAGTCACCAGACCCGAGACGGTAACTTTGTTTCTCCCTCCACAGGGAGACCTGTTGAACTTTTCCAGCAACTTCTGCTTTTGTTCCTGATCTTGTTGAATGATGGGATGGGGCCAAATGGTCTATTCCTGCTCCTAATTCGCGTTTCTATGCACTGAGGCCAAGCATAGGGTGTTTTAAGTTGCTTGGGTCATATATTGGCATGCAAAGCATGAGTACAATTCCCATGTTCCTCCCATGAAAATTGAACGTCACTCTCATGGATAGTATTAACATGGACAATCAGCCCCTGTACACTCAGACACCAGTAATGGTGTTCAAACACTTATGTGAACAGCCTTCTGAATGGTGCCAAGCTTGCAGTGTAACCAGGCTACACTGCTCCTAAAGGACATTCCATACTCTGTGTAATAACAGCACAACATTTTGCTACTGTCCTGCCGGCAGCCACTAGGAGAGATGAATCACTGTCTGACGTACAGTTTGAGGAAAGGCAGTATCACCTTGTGACGCACGCTTCCTTGTTGTTCAAGTTAACAAGTTTCCTTTTGTGATGTGGCCGTGCCATTAACGTAGCTCTGCAAACATCAACACTGTATCTAAGATTTTGCAAATATTTACCAGCGACTGTTGCTTAGCAAAGTGCTCATGCATTGACTGTAAAGTGTTTGCTACAAATCCGTGTAGTCCGCTGACTCCCAGTATCGAGATTTGTGACATTTCAACAACTATCTCGAGCCTTCAATGTTATAAAATGTCCCCTCCAAGAAAATATATTGTTGTTCCTTCATCGTCACAGGGACTCATGGAACTCCTGACCTAACAGCGCTGTGGGTGTCCCTAAGCCACATGGACTGCAATGGTTCAAGAAGGCAGCTTTCACCAGGGCGCTAAGACTGAGGCAATAAATGCTGAGCCAACCATTGATGCCCACATCCCATGAATGAATTTTAAAAAAAGGATGCTTCGTGTCCAGAAGGAATACCAATGAGACTGGCAATTGAGGCATCTTGTAGACTTCAAAACAGAGTCCCAGTATGACCAGTTCATTCATTTCCAGGTTTTACCAAGTTTTCAAGGTCCTTAGAGCTAGCGGGATCGAAGGATGTGGGGGAGAAAGCAGGAACAGGGGACTGAGTTAGGTGTCAGCCATGATCATATTGAATAGTGATGGAGGCTTGGAGGGCCGAAAGGCCTATTCCTGCTCCTATTTTCTGGATTTCTATAAAACAACAAGCTACACTGAGCCAAAAATGGAGATGTTGGCCAATGAGATAGATTTTAGTGACCGCCTTAAAGGAGGAGAGAGAGGTTGGAGGGGTTCAGGGAGGGGATTCCAGAACCTTGGGTTCACACAGCTGTAGGACTGGCTGTTCCTCTGGGTGGGGGAGGGGTGCGCGATGTGGGGGTCAACTAAAATCGGGGGGAGGGGTGGTGGTGGTGGGGAGGGGGCTGGAATTGAGGAGCGTGGACCGTGCTAACCACTATACTGCCCTAATGGGCAGTGTCCCCAATAGCATATTGCCGCACTCAACTACTTGTACTACACTGCCAGTCTACACTACATGCTCCTAGCAAGAGGTTTGAAACCACAACCTCAAGCCAGAAATACATTTAAGAAGTATTTATGTGGGCACTTGCGATGCCAAGTCAGACAACGCAATGGGCCAAGTGCTAGAAAAAGGGATTAGAATAGTCAGGAGGTTGCTTTTGACTGGCGCAGGCACAATAGGACTTTTCTCGTTTGCTGTCAGATCTCTATGGCCCTATGACAATAGAAACAGGGGTGTTACCTATTGATCCATGGCTCAACAGCAGAATGTCAACAAGTGGATTTCCCAGTATCAGTGGAACACCATGGCTGCTTGCCAGTGCTGGAGGAAAGAGGAGGGCCAGTGGAGATCACACACAACACACAGACATAGAATACAGAACAGATAACAGATGAAATCTGACAACAAAGCCCTCGTTCCTTGAGGGGAAAGCCTTCTGTAGCTTCAATAGAAATCAGACGAAGGTGTTTAAGATTAATGGAAACAAGAAGAAAAGCAAGAATTTAACCCTTGAACTCTCAGCAGCATTTCAAAAGGAGTGGTTTTTAAAGGCTCTTCTGTCTGACGTAAGCACTGATATAAGTGGCATGATGGCGCAGTGGTTGGCGCAGTGGTTAGCACAGCTGCCTCCTAGCACTAGGGACCCGGGTTCGATTCCACCCTCGGGTGACTGTCCGAGCTTGCATATTCTCCCTGTGTCTGTGTGGGTGTGCTCCGGATTCCTCCCACAGTTCAAAAATGTGCAGGCTAGGTGGATTGGCCGTGCTAAGTTGTCCCATTGTGCCCAGGGGTGTGTAGCTCAGGTGGAATATAGGGGGATGGGTCTGGGTGGGATGCTCTGAGGGTCGGTGTGGACTTGTTGGGCCGAAGGGCCTGGGTCCACACTGTAGGGAAAAAGCCTTCGTATATATGGGATTCACATTTCAGCAAAGATACGTTTCCGAAAGGCATTTGGTAAGATACCACACCAAAGGTTGCTACACAAGATATGAGTGTGTGTGACTGTAACAAGCGGAACGTTCTCAAGAATCAGGGCTCAAGTCTCAATTATTTACAACCTATTTGGATGAGGGGACATGAATGTATCATAGCTAAATTTCAGAAGACTAAGACTAAGATTAGTGGAGTAGCAGATAGTGAAGGGGACTGTCAGAGAATGCAGAAGAATATAGATAGATTGGAGAGATGGGTGGAGAAATGGCAGATGGAGTTCAATCCAGGCAAATGCGAGGTGATGCATTTTGGAAGATCCAATTCAAGAGCGAACTATATGGTAAATGGAAAAGCCCCGGGGAAAATTGATGCACAGAGAGATCCGGGTGTTCAGGTCCATTGTACCCTGAAGGTGGCAACGCAGGTCGATAGAGTGGTCAAGAGGGCATACGGCATGCTTTCATTCATCGGATGGGGCATTGAGTACCAGAGTTGGCAGGTCATGTTACAGTTGTGTAGGACTTTGGTTCGACCACATTTGGAATACTGCATGCAGGTCTGGTCGCCACATTACCAAAAGGATGTGGATGCTTTGGAGAGGGTGCAGCGGAAGTTCACCAGGGTGTTGTCTGATATGGCAGGTGCTAGCTATAAAGAGAGGTTGAGTATATTAGGATTATTTACATTAGAAAGACGGAGGTTGAGGGGGGACCTGATTGAGGTCTACAAAATCATGAGAGGTATAGACAGGGTGGATAGCAAGAAGCTTTTTCCCAGAGTGGGGGACTCAATTACTAGGGGTCACGATTTCAAGGTGAGAGGGGAAAAGTTTAAGGGAGATATGCGGGGAAAGTTCTTTACGCAGAGGATGGTGGGTGACGCATTGCCAGCGGAGGTGGTAGAGGTGGGCACAATAGCGTCATTTAAGATATATCTAGACAGATACATGAATGGGCAGGGAGCAGAGGTATCCAGATCCTTGGAAAATAGGCGAGAGATAATAGGAACTGCAGATGCTGGAGAATCCGAGATAACAAGGTATGGAGCTGGATGTATATTGATAGGAAGTACAGAAAGGCAGCATATTATAAATAGTGACAGAGATTGCAGAACTCTGAGGTACAGAGGGATCTGTGTGTTCTGGTACATGAATCACAATAAATTAGTCTGCAGGTGCAGCAAGTGATCAGGAAGGTGAAAGGGGTTGCTGTTTATTGAAAGGGGAATGGGATATAAAAGTAGAGACATTTTACTGCAGCCGTCCAGGACTTGGATGAGATTAAACATGAAGCATTGTGTTCAGTTTTGGTCTCATTACTTAAAACAGATATATAATTGCATTAGAAGCTGTTAAGAGAAATAGTCACACAACTCCTTCCTAGGATGAGGGGTTTATCTTATGAAGAAAGATGGATGTTTGACCCTGTTGTTGGAGTTTAGATAAATGAGAGTTGATGTTATTGAAACACATAAGATCCTGAGGGGACTTGATAGAGTAGCTACCAAGAGGATGTTTCTGGCAGGAACTAGAACTAGGGGCCACAGTTTAGGAATAAGATGTCTCCCTTTTGAGACAGAGGTTAGAAAATTCTTTTCTCTCTCAGAGGGTGTGAAGTCCTCTTTCCCAGAAGGAAGTGGAAGTTGGGTCTTTACCTTTATTCAAGGCTGAGTAAGGGAGACCTTTGGTAGACAAGCAAGTTGTGGCTTTGGGGGAACAGACAAGAAACCGAGGTAAAGCCCAAAACTGGATGAGTCTTGATCTTATTGAATGGGATAGCAGGCCTGAGGGGCCAAACAACCTAAATAAATGGGTGGTTTGTGGATTTCTTGTGCTTGCAATAGGCCAGTGATGGTGAAAAAATGGGGTTCCAAAAGCAACGGATGAATTTGACAAAAGCGTCTCGGCCCCGCTGAGACACACCACTCTGTGACAAAGATGTTGAACGAATCAGTATTCCTATTCTGGCTCATTTTACAGAGTGAGATGAATAACTTTTGAACCGAGCCAGTTAATGACCAAGGAACCAGAATCAAGGGAGGGCGAATGTTTCAAAGCTTGAATTTGGAGGAAAAATCTATTTGAATATGAAGATTTAGGTTACAATAAATTTTTAAAGATTTTTAAAAATTTGTTCACAGGATGCCAGTATCCCAAATTGTCTGCAGGGTCAACTGCATTGTTTGGTCTGGAGTCACACGTAGCCCAGACTAGGCGTAGGAGGTTGAGGGATGACGTGATAGAAGTTTATAAAGTAATGAGGGGTATAATCAGGGTTAATGATAGATGTCTTTTCCCTAGGGTTGGGGACTTCAAGACAAGGGGGCATATTTTTAAGGTGAGAGGAGAGGGATTTAAAAAAGACAGGACAGGCACTGACCACTGCCTGATCGCTTTGTGATCTTCCAACTATCCTGCTATCACCACGTTAATAACGGATTGTGATGATTCTCACATGACATGGGTTAAGCTAAAGAGCCTATAGTTCCTTGCTTTCTGTCTCCTTCCTTTTTTGCACCAAGTTATTCTTCTAGTATTCTCCAATCTGCTGGGATCCTTCAGAATTTTTTGGAAGATTACAAGCAGAGCTGCCTGTGGTGTCATTTCTTTTAAGATCCTAGAATGCAACCCATCAGGTTTTGGGGACTTGTCAGCTTCAAAGTTGTATCAGAGATAAAAGGTACTGCAGATGCTGGAGAATCCGAGATAACAAGGTGTGGGGCTGGATGAACACAGCAGGCCAAGCAGCATCATAGGAGCAGGAAAGCTTGACATTTCGGGCCTAGACCCTTCATCAGAAATGGG
>JAHRHZ010000059.1:23017821-23032549 GCA_024137785.1 Ginglymostoma cirratum | reverse complement strand
GCTGTTGTGTTTTCCCGCCTGTTATTTAAACTCTGGGGTCTGTTGGAATTGGTTACCTCATTTCCAGTTTGTCTTCACAGTGGTGTATATATAGGGTCTAATTCTACCTGTTTTGGTGGCCTTCTTGGTGGAGAACCAAGCCTCTCGAAATTCCCGTGCTTGTCTCTGCTCGGCCTATCCCAAGATCCTGATGTTGTCCCATTTGAAATGGTGGTTTTCCTTATCTGTGTGAATGGAGATGAGTGAGTATTGGTCATGTCTTTTTGTTGCGAGTTGGTGTTTATAGTTAATTTCAACCCTAAACGAGGAGCTTCATCTAGTTTGTGGTTCATTTGCAATGAAAAGGAGCAGAGAGAGGGGAAATTCCATCTGTCATCTCCAGTTTCCTTTCCATCCTCTGATGTACTTGTTTAACTTGGATACTGTTTGTAAAACTAACATTTAATAAGAGAGACCAAGAGCTCATTTTAAAGCTAATTACACCATCCCTACATCCAGTGTTATTTCTGACATTCTAATTTAGACTCTGAGACTAATGTTTGATCATTTAGAGCATCATTAGAATTAGACATGCAGAATTTAAATCTCTCCTTTTTATTACATTTTCCCTGTGAATTGTTAAGTCTCTTAAGCTGAGGATTTGAGCACTTGCCATTTCTGACACTCTGTGCTTACATTCTGCACTCCCATGTCACTTGTTGGTGAGGTTAAATGCAAAGCAATGGTTTGACACTCTGCCCCAATGGTGTACTTTAGTGACGTGCTATGGGATGGCACTGTGTCATAGTGGTTAGCACTGCTGTCTCACAGCTGCTAGGGACCTGGGTTCAATCCCAACCTTGGGTGACTGTCTGTGTGGAGTTTGCATATTTTCCCTGTGTCTGTGTTGGGGTTTCTTCCCACAGTCCAAAGATGTGCAGGTTAGGTGGATTGGCCATGGGAGAAGTCACATGACACCTGGCTATAGTCCAACAGGTTTATTTGAAATCACAAGCTTTTTGAGTGCTGCCCCTTCATCAGGTGAAGTGCTTTCAAATAAACCTGTTGGACCTTGTGTTATGTGACTTCTAACTTTGTCCTCCAGAGTCCAACACGGACACCTTTACATCACAGCCATGGGATATGCAGGGTTACAGGGATAGGGTGGGATGCTCTTCAGACAGAAGGTCAATGTACTTGATGGGCTGAATGGCACACTTCCACACTGTAGGGAATCTATGATTCTATGTTAGTGGCTGAGATCCATTTCATACTGTTGACTGCACAGATCCAGATGAAGAAATCTCCATCCCAGGAAGAACATGTTATTAAAACCTCCTGTATACATAGTGTGTTCTCCTTGCACCCTTTTAAGTTGGATTCATTTTGAAACACCCCTGAGGGTGAGCTTAACAAGGTGTAGAGCTGGATGAACAAGCAGGCCAAGCAGCATCAGAGGAGCAGGAAGGCTGACATTTCGGGCCTGGACCCGAAATTTTTCTGAAGAAAGGTCTAGGCCCGAAACGTCAGCCTTCCTGCTCCTCTGATGCTGCTTGGCCTGCTGTGTTCATCCAGCTCTACACCGTGTTATCTCAGATTCTCCAGCATCTGCAGTTCCTACTATCCCTGAGGGTGAGCTTGCTGTTTTACAAATGTTCAAAAGCGTTGGTGTGACTCAAGTTACAGAAAGTTTCTGAAGTCATTTGCAATGTTCCAGCGATAGTCACAGTGGGTCTTCTCCGCTTGCATTTATGCAGCATGCTTGAGTTTTTTTTCATTCATGGGACCTGGGCAATGCTGGCCAGACCAGCTGTTATTGCCCATCCCTATTTTCCCAGAGTGGAGTTGAAAGTCAATCTCATTGCTGCGGGTCTACCATCACCATGTAGATCAGATCAGATAAGGACGGCAGCTTCTTTCCCTAAAAGACATTAATGAACCAGATGGGTTTTTCCAACAATCAACAATGGATTCATGGTCATCATTAAACTTTTAATCCCAGATTTTTTTTAACTGCATTCAAAAACAAAAGCAGAAATTGCTGGAAAAGCTCAGCAGGTGTGGCAGCATCTGAGAAGAAAAAAAATCAGAGTTAATGTTTTGGGCCTGCTGACCCTTCCTCAGATTTGAAGCTCGAACCCAGAACATTACCTCAGTCTCTGGATTAATAGGCCAGTGATATTACCACAAAGCCTTTGCCTTGTAAATTGCCCCAAATGTTCTTCCTAGACTGTAGGAGCTGACAGCATAATCTCAGAATGAGGGATGCCCATTTACTGCAGAGCTGGACAAGAATTTCTTCTCTTGTGAATCTGTAGAATTCATTACCACAAAGGGTTGTTGAGGTTGTTAAATATGTTGTAGGCTGATTCAGACAGATTTTTCATCAGTTGGAGTACCAAAAATTAAGGGGAAAAGTCGAGAAAGTGGAATGGAAGATTTTCAGATCAGCCATGCTCTCGCTGAAAGGTGGAGCAGACTCAACAGGCTGAATGGTCTGTTTCTGCTCCTCTGTCTATGCTCTTATAGTCATTGGCACCGAGCTACATGGGAGTGCAATTGGACAGGGGATCAAAATCCCAGTCATGGGGGGACACACTTCAAGACATGGCTTCAGAGAGGAGACACAGATTGCGAGATGCATGCAGGAAATTCCAGGATTTGCGGCTAGAAACTGAGGCCATGTTCACCAAAGGTGAGAGGTGAATGGAAACTGAAATCAGGTGGGGTGTAAAATAGATGTTCAGACCTGGAGCCGCCTACTTTGCTCAAAATGGGTTCACTTAAAATGACCTCCACTTTGCTTTGCCCCAAGAAACCGTAAGATCCTACTGGGGGTAGGCAGGAATGTGCAGTTACAATTGAGGGGCTGATTCCAGTTCAGATGTTTATTGAAATATCAAATGGTTGCAATACAAAAGGACGCATTTATTTAATCGTTCATGAGTTGTGGGCATCACTGACTGAACAAGCTTTTATTGTCCATGTCTAATTGCCCTTGAGAAAGTGATGGTGAACTGCTGCAGTCATTGGTCTGGGTAGACAGGAGTTCCAGAATTTGACCCAACAACTCTGAAGAAACACCATATACTTCCATTCAGGTTGATGAATGGCTTGGAGGGGAACTTGCAGTTGGGGGTGTCCCCATGTATCAGCTGCCCGAATCCTTTTCGATGTAAGTAGTTGTAGGTTTGGAATGTGCTGTTGAAGGAAACTTGGTGAGTTGCAGCAGTGCACCTTGAAGGTCCATTATGCCCATGTTAGCTCTCTGCAAGTCCATACAAACTTCCTCAGAACTGCAGTTCTGTAGAAGGATCACCTGACCTGAAACACTAACTCTGATGTCTTCTCCACAGATGCTGCCAGACCTGCTGAACTTTTCCAGCAACTTCTGTTTTTGTTCAGGGTTTTGAGGGATATGGGCCAAATGCTGGCAAATGGGACTAGATTTATATCAGATATCTGGTCGGCATGGATGAGTTGGACCGAAGGGCCTGTTTCGTTCTGTATATCTCTATGACTATAAATGAACACAAAGATTTTGCTTCCACTGCCTTTTTGAGGAAGAGAGTGCCACTGGTTCACAACCCGCTGAGAATAATTCTCCTATTTATCTTCAGCAATTCAACTTGTTCCATTCTGCCATCCAACTTCTCTGCACAGCCCTGCAATCAAAGCCATGATTAAGTCTGTCTCTACTATACTCTTAGATAGTGTACTCCAGATCCTAACCATCCACCATGTAAAAATATGCTTCCTTATGTGAGCTCTGGTTCTTCACCCAATCAATTTAAATTGGTGAACTTTGGTTCTTGGCCATTCTACCACGTTCTCTATATCTGCTTTGTCCCTCATGATTTTGAACATCTCTTTCAAGTTTCCTCAGGACTTTATCTCCTCTAAGCAGAACCACTCAATCAATCTCTGTGACTGGTGTTCTTTATCCCTGCAACTATTCTCATGAATCTTTCCCACAAGGATGTGAATGAACTGGAGACAGTGCAGAAGTGGGTCACGAGAATGATTCCAAGGATGAAGGTCACCAGTTCTGAGGATAGTGTGGGCAAGTTCAGACTGTTTTCCTTGGAGAAAGACCAATTGGAGATTTGATTGAAGTTTTTAAAATCATGAGATGTCTGAATAAAGTAGACAGGTAAAACTGCTCCCTCTTGTAAGAGGATCAAGAATGAGAGGAGACACATTAAAAATGATTGCAACGTAAGGAAATGCAATGTGAGAAAAATCTTTTTCATGCAGTCAACAGTTCAGCTCTGGAAGTGTGGAGGTAGATTCATTCGAGGCATTCAAAGAGGACATTTGATGGTTATTTCAATAGAAACAGAGTCTGGGGAAAGGGGTGGGAGAGTGGCACTGTAGATCATGCCCATATGGAAGGCAGTGCAGACATGATAAGCTGAATGACCCCCTTCTGCACTGTAACAAGTCTGTGATTCTGGAATATCTTAATGCTTGACAGCTTCTTCAGAAACGAACAGGTGACAGGCATTCGCTGGTTCCTCTCTCAGGACAATGCCTTAACCTACCAGAGTCACCCCGCCTGGTTTAAATTTGAACAAAGCTCAGGAGTTAACTGTTGGTCATCATCTAGCTGGTGCGGTCTCTATGGCAAAACCTCCAAATTACCAAACAATCAGCACTCTCTTCACATACAGAATAAAACAGATGCTTTTCATTTACATCAGTGTTTCTTACGCATTGTCCTGATATATACAAGACAAAAACCTTCAATAAAATGAGTTCATTTTTTAGCAGTACCCAACTCAAATTCTTCTCTGGTGTGATGGTGATGGTACAGGTCACTTAGGAACATCAGAGTTGCTGTCCACAACATAGGGTTTTACAGACATGTTGCAGTTTGGAGCCACGGACAGTGATGGTCAAGGTTCCAATGTTCATTCCATCACATCATTGACCCGGAATCTCTCTTACTCTAAACTGCCTGCCCTTGGTGTGCATAGGAAGTATTTGCAGGCTATTGTGTGACCTGTCTGCCAACATTACAAATGTACTATCCTTGGTCATTAAGCCCTGGGGGTGCGATCAGGGCTCGGAGTTTCAGGCATAGAGGCTGGGGATCTGCTACCCAGTGCACCACAAGACCTCTCTTCACCACCATTCAGTTTAAAACACTGAAAATCTCAAAGGTTTATGCCTGTGTGCATACACTCAGTGTTACAAAGAACTTCTGAATATCACGGCATATGCAGCAATCAAATGTGGTCATAGACTGGGAGCTAAAATAACTTCAAAATTTTAATACATTATCTTCCTATTTGAATAAAAATAAGAAAGGTTTTGAATAAAAGCAATGGATTGTAATGTGGAATTGGGTCTGAGAATTGGAGCACGTTCTGCTTGAGGGTAGATGATTAAAGTCTTTTGAATTTGCAATATTAATTTGTTTCAGTCCAGAATGGGCTGACACTTCATAATGAAAAGTTTGAGCTGTAAAAATAAATTAGATTAAAATGACAGGTTATAGCCGGAGCATGGAGTCACAAATGAGATTTTTTTTTTTCTGAACAGTGTTCTTGCTTCTAGGAATTCAGAATGCATAACTACATTTCTTGTTAATGTGTTTGTTGCTCTGCAGACATTTCTTTCCCCAGTTCAAATGGAGAAAATGATGCCTGTCTCTTGGAGAGTTAGTATAGCGATTGGTTTGAGAACATAGCTGCTCACAGCCCTTTGCATTGTTGTGGTCATTTACTGGAACCACAGGGAACACCTTGGGGAAATTCACTGACCCTATCTTGTTCATGCTATTAGTTTATGTTAACAAGGGTAAGGATGAAGGGCTTTCTAAAGTACACACCAAAGGCTGGGTCACCATTCTCATTTGCTACATGCTGCACAATTTTACTGTTTGTCATGATGGGACTATCAGTGATCAATGAATGACACACTCACTTTCCGCTGGACTTTTGTGTGTGTCTTGTTGTTGGGGGCTGGAGTGAACTTTGCAACAAGAAGTCTCAGAGCAGCAACCTCCGCAGGGCAATGGAGAGCTGGTTAGACCAACATCACAGCACCTTCTGCATCAGATTGAAAAACCATTTAAGAGTAGCGCACAATCTGAACTGACAAGTGCCAGTTGGAAAACTGAATTGAAAATCAGTTCAGGCTCAAAAGCAAAATAAAGAGACAGAAAGAAATATTGGATTGTGTGTGAGAAAGTCAGAATAGGAGACAAACAGAAAGTGTTATTCAATTATTGCTAATTTGTTCAATCTCCAACAATAACTGACATCGAAAAGAATGAGAATTAACACTTGTCCAAGAGTGTCAGGCTGCTTAGAAGTAATTATTAAAAGCCACTCTGTTAAAAAGCTACTCACATCAGAACGAATAACCCTTAATATTTTCTGGCATGTTAAACGGGCATCCAATGGATTAATTACAGGAATGACAAACCTTTTATGTGTTGGAATACCGAATCTGTCAGCAATAGGCCTTTACTGGGAAGCTGATGGACAAACTGGGCATATTAGACAGCAACTTTCTGATTTCTACATTTAATAGGGCACAGCTGCTGGAAATTGTTGTCCAAATTAGACTCACTATCATTTCCATTAGAAAATCTAGCCCATTACATTTCAACACTTTCAGAAGACCATGGGAGCTTCTGAGGATGATAACACACAAGTCATTGTGGATGCCAATGTTGACCTGTGGAAGCAAGTGACCAGAACTGTTCATCCACAGGTTATATGTAGATTTACATCTAAGACTTACAAACAGAGAAAATAGGAGCAGGAGTAGGCCTTTCAGCCCTTTGAACCTGTTCCACCATTCAATACGGTGATGGCTGTTTCTGATTCTGGACAAAGCCTCACACCTATAAGTCAGTGTCTGACCTGAGATGTCTCTTTTTGTATATTCCTATGGCTCTGCCTGATTGTCAGAGCCAGCACAGCACTGATGTTGACTTCATAAACACTTTACGTACCGTCTTAGACTCTTAGACACCTGCAGAGACTTATCATCTGACACTCCCACCCACACCAGTTGTATGATCTTTTGATCTCTCTGTTCTTGATCTCTCTACCTATAAACTCTGTGTCAGTGTACTCTTCTCTCTCACTGCACCTGATGAAGAGGCTGTGCTCTGAAATCTTGTAAGATTCCAAATAAACCTGTTGGACTATAACGTGGTATAAAGGGACCTAAGGGTGCAGATAAATAATTCTTTAAAATTTGTGTCATATATAGACTGGGTGGTTAAAAAGACATTTGGCACACTTGCCTTCATTGCTCAGTCCTTTGAGTATAGGAGTTGGGACATTATGTTGAATTTGTACAGGACATTGGAGAGGCCTCTTCTGGAATACTGTGTCCAGTTCTAGTCGCCCAGTTAGAGAAAGGATATTATCAAGCTGGACAGGGTTCAGAAGAGATTTACCAGGATGTTGCCAGGTATGGAAGGTTTGAGTTATAAACAAAGGCTGGATAGGCTGGGACATTTTTCACTGGAGCGTAGGAGGTTGAGAGGTGACCTTATAGGAGTGTATAAAATAATGAGAGGTATAGATAGAGTTGATGGTAGTTGTCTTTTCCTTGAGATGGGGAATTTCAAGATTAAGGGGCACATTATTAAGGTGAGAGGAGAGAGAGTTAAAAAAGACATGAGGCAATTTTTTTTACACAGAGGGTGGTTTGCATGCGAAATGAACTTCCGGAGGAAGTGAGGGATGTTTAAAAGACATTTGGATAGGTACATAAATAGGAAAGGTTTGGAGGGATATGGGCCAGGAGCAGGCAGGTGGGACTAGTTTAGTTTGGGATTATGTTCGGCATGGACTGGTTGGACCGAAGGGTCTGTTTCCGTGCTGTATGACTCTATGACTCTATAACTAGTTACCATGAGTGCAGAGGAAATGCTTCCAGTATCCCATTGTTTAGCCACCTTACGACCCATAGCTCTGATGTGGAAGAAAGTCATCCTCAGTCCTGAGGAAACAAAAACGGAAATTGCTGGAAAAGCTCAGCAGGTCTGGCAGCATCTGTGGAGAGAAATCAGAGTTAATATTTCAGGTCGAGTGACGCTTCCTCAGTCCTGTCGGATAGTCTAAGCAGAAGAAAAATGGTTTTATTCAGTTCAGAACGGAAAGGACACACATCCCCTTAGCTGTGAGCCGAATTCGGAGATCAAGGAGAAAAGAACTTTGCAGTATTCGCTTTCCAGCAAACTCCCTGCCAATCTTTAACTTTAAACACGTCTGAAAAATGATAATTTAAATCACTTTGATCTCGCTCCATTAACCATGATAAATGACCTCGTGCGGAAAAGGGAGCTGTACAAATACATTTAGCAGTGAACGATTTAATTAAAAAAAAGCCTGTGTCTGTTTAACGTGAGATAATACAGAAGGAGAAATGTATTCAAGTCAAATTGTTACATTATTAAAATTGATAGCCCCCAAATAATTGCGGAACTACTAGTGAGACGCAACAGCAGAATAAATATTTATGTGAAGCACCAAAATTGTGCAGTCACAGCCCCATCAAACCTCAATTACCATCTGGGGTGTTTCAAGGTCCATTCAAACGGAAAAAAACACATTTGCTGGTATAAATGAACTTCCTATCAAAATGTTTACTTTACCTGCACAGCTCATAGTACATTTTAACAAAGTCCCTTATTTACATGTTTTCCTATGCACAGCACCTCAGGCATGAGGTTATTGGTAACACTGGGAAGGGAAAATCAAGAGCGAACAATTGATCAGAGGCATGTCCTGATATTCCAGTTTGTTTTAAGCTTGTAATCTTTAAAAGTGTTTGATGTTTGATCAGATGTGAGGCATGATGTGCATAGCCTGTTCTCACATGAGACAGACTTACAGAAAGATCTTCCACTAATACGTTGTTTGGGAATGGAGGCAACAGATGCTTTCTCTTTAATAGAATATTCACTGATACATCCTGTCGTCACATGTAGCAAACTAAAACTAAAAATAGCTTTAAATATTCTAATTTACAGATTCTCTGACATTTTCCTCAGAACGTCACTTGCTTATTATTGAGATTCTTCTGTCTTTCTCTAAATGCAGATTACTTTTTCTCATTCACTCGCGCAACATGGGCATCACTGGCATTTATTTCCTGTCCTGATGCCCCTTGAGGTGGTGGTGGTGAGCTGCTGCAGTCCATGCGCTGTAGGTTGACCCATGATGCCCTTAGGGAGAGAGTTCCAGGATTTTGACCCAGCGACAGTGAACAATGATATATTTCCAAGTCAGGATAGCTAGTGGGTTGGCAGGAAACTTACAGGTGGTAGTGCTCCCAATATATCAGCTGCCCTTATCCTTCTAGGTTATACTGGTCATGAGTTTAGAAGGCGTTGTCTGAGGAGCTTTGGTGAATTTCCAGCAGCACGTTATAGATGGTATACACTGCTGCTCCTAAGCATTGGCGATAGAGGGAGTGTGGATGCGTTTGGATGTGGTGCCAATTAAGTGAGCTGTTTTGACCTGGATGGTAAAAAGTTTCTTGAGTGTTTGGAGCTGCACCCAAAGTGAGGAATACTCCAACATACTCCTGACATTTTCTGAAGAAGGGTTCAGACCTGAAACATCAGCTTTCCTGCTCCTCTGATGCTGCTTGGCCTGCTGTGTTCATTCAGCTCTACACCTTGTCATCTCATACTCCTGACTTGTGTCTTGTCAGCAGTGAAGTGGCTATGGGAGTCAGGAGGTGAGCTACTCACTGCAGGATTCCTGGTCCCTGATTTGCTCTTGTAGCCACAGTACTTTTGTGGCTAGCTCCGTTCAGTTTCTGGTCAAAGGCAGCCCCCAGGATGTTGACAGTGGGCGATTTAGCAATGGTGATGGCATTGAATGTCAAGCAATGGTGGTTAGATTGTCTCTTATTGGAGATGGTCAGTGCCGCAAATGTTACTTACGACTTGCCATCCCAAACTTGAATATTGCAGATCATGTTGCAATTGGACACTGACTGTTTTAATACCTGAGGAGTCGTGAATGATGCTAAACATTGTGCAATCATCAGCGAATATCTCCATTTCCGACCTTATGATGGAGGCAAGGTCATTGATGAAACAGCTGAAGATACTAGGGCCTAGGACACGACCCTGACAAATTCCTACAGCTGGGATGACTGACCTCCAACAACCACAACCATCTTCCCTTGTGTCAGGCATGACTCTACAAAGCCACTGACTCCCATAGCTACCTTCACGACAGCTTTTCAGACCCCACTATCTGCAAGGACTCCATCCCATTCTGCCAGTTTCTTCGCCTACATCACATCTTGTTCGGATGATGCCACCTTCCAAAACAGTGCTGTTGGCATGGCTTGCTTCTTCCATGACTGTGGTTTCCTGCCTACTGTGGTTGACAGTGCCCTCAACGTCATCTGGCCTATCACCCATGCTTCCACCCTTGCCCCTTCCCATCACTCACAACAGCGTGTTCGGGTCCCCCATGTCCTCACCAGCCTCCACATTCAAAGGATCATTCTCCACCATTTCAGACAACTCCAGCAGAATGCCATCATCAAACACATCTCCCCGTCACTCCCCCTGCCTGCATTTTGGAGGGATTGTTCCCTCTGGGACACCCTAGTCCATTCATCAACCACTGACACCACTCCCCCTTTCAATGTAACCACAGAAGGTGCAACACCTGCTCGTTCTCCTTCTCCCTGCTCACCATCCAAGGGCCTAAACAGTCTTTCCAGGTGAAGCAGCATTACACCTGTACTGCCTCCAATCCTGTGTATAGTATTCGCTGCACCCAATGTGGCCTACTCTATACTGAAGAAAGAAACACAGACTGGGTGACCGCTTTGCAGAACACCTCTGGTCTGGGCGCAAGCATGCTGCAGTGCTCCAGTGAATCACAGCACAAACTGGAGGAACAACGTCCCATCTTCAGACTAGGCACTTTACAACCTTCTGGACTTAATACTGAATTCCGTACCTTCAAATTGTGAACTCATTCCCATTCTTGCCCCGACTACCTCTGGATCCCTTAACTCCCAAAACAAATCACACTGCCTCTGAAAGCATTCAAGACAATGGCTGAGGCTCTGCAGCTCTCTAAAGTTGCAGATTCCAAACCCTCTGAGCAAAGAAATTTCACCTCATCTCACTCCAAAATGATCAACTTCCTTTGGTGAGACTGTGTTATTGATTCCCCAGCTTGGGGGAACATTTTCTCAGCCTCCCCATTCTCAAGTCCTTTTAGAATTGTAAATATCCCAATGAGATCTCCTCTCCTTTCTCTAGACTCCAAGGAACTCTGGCTTGGTTGATTCCAACTCTCCAAAAATGACAATCCCCTCATTCTAGGAATCGGTCTCGTGAACCCCTCTTGCAATCTTTCTAATGTCACAATTGACTGGGTTAGCTCACTGGAAATCAAGCCCCACTTTTCTCGGAGCTGTCATAAATGTTTAAAGATTTGAGTAAAGTATGCAAAATTCCTCAATTTATCTGTTTTTTAAATCCAGGGTGACAGAAGGCACAGACCACGTTTCTGCACTTAACAAGAATTATTATTTATATCTGGCTAAAGGCAAACAATTATGAATCTTTGTTACATGATGCCACTTAAAACTGTAACCAACTTATCAAACTCCCCCTTACACACACATACAGAAAGGCACAAAGAAAAATAGGTGTTACAGGCAGAGAAAAAGACTGGGAACAGTCCAATAATCCCTGTCCAGATGGTGCGCTGAGATGATCCTTTTGCCTACTTCTCCTCAATCCTCTTCCTGAGGGACTTTCACTTGCTTGCAAGAGGCACACAGTTAACAACTTATAAACTCACTGACTTATTGGTTAATAGCCACAACTTATAGCAACTGATAAACTTGCTTTCTTCAGGCTTGATGTATTTTTATTTAAGAGAAGAGGATAGCTCCTTTCTCTCCGGAGGTCCAATGGCTTCTGATTAATCATTCATGTCCACAAGATGTTCAGCCACCTGGGAGCCAATCATACAGCTGTTGACAGGCAGAAGGCTTTTGCATTAACAACTCCGTGACCAATCAGCTCCTTGTTACAGGCAAGTCTCCCTTCGTATCCAGTCCTTGTACACTCCAGCTCATCCTCGCCCCCTCGGGTTGAACAAATAGCAGTGGGTACGCAGAACTGACAGTGTGGGTTGGGCAACTTGCGTTTAATAAGTAATCTTGTGCTTTAAAAATAGTTGGTAAAATAGTCCTTTTCCCAGTTCAGCCCACAATGAAACATAAAAAGGTATGGCATTTACACCAGGCTAATATAACCTTTAATATGTAAGGAGACCAAAGCTGCACACAGTACAATTGGGTAAATTCAAACATCCCCTACTATATCATGGTATATATGAAAAAACATGGTCCAGAAATTCAAACTCACCGTGCCCACTTCCAAGAGCTAAACAGGAATATTAACCTCAAACAGGGAGGGCAGAAAGAGTAAGAACATGAGTCGACCACCCAGCCTGCCAAGGCTGTTCCGTCATACAATGTAAGTGTGGCCAACCTTGGGTTTTAAACTCACTTCCCACCCTCGCCCAATATCCCCTGGGAGATCAGAATTCCGTCTCTCATTGAGTCTAATGGGAGGAGGATCGTAACAAACTACAGAAGAAGAGAAGTTGACAGGAGGAAGGGACACAGGTTCATTGTGAAGGCAAACGTGAAGCAATGTCAACTGCAAAGAGATGACATAAACCAAACTGGACAATTGAGATAGGGCAGGGGACAGGAAATGTAGAGAAGTGGTGGTTGTTGGTAGGGCCAGTGGGCTGACGAATGGCAGATGGCGTTTAATTTAGGTAAATGCGAGGTGTTGCATTTTGGTAGGTCAAACCAGGGCAGGGCTTACACAGTCAATGGTGGGGCCCTGGGGCATATTATAAAGAGATTTAGCGGTACAGGTTGATAGCTCCTTGGAAGTGGAGTCACAGGTAGACAGGATGCTGAAAACTGCTTTCGGAATGATTGCTTTCATCGGTCAGTTGCAGCTGTACAAGATGTTGGTGAGGCTACATTTGGAGTACTGTGTGCAGTTCTGGTCACTCTACTTTAGAAAGGATATTATTAAACTAGACAGTGCAAAAAATAGTTACTAGGATGGTACCTGTACTGGACGATTTGAGTTATAAGAAGAGATTGGATAGGCTGGGTTTTTTTCCCCTGGAGCGTAGGAGACTGGGGGGTGACCTTATGGAGGTCTGTAAAATCATGAGAGGCTTAGATATGGTAGATAGCTAACAGCTTTACCCCATGGTAGGGGAATCTAAAACTGGAGGGCACAGGTTTAAGGTGAGAGGGGAGAGATACAAAAGGGTCCAGAGGGGAAACTTTTTCACATAGAAGGTGGTGAGTGACTGGAGTGGGCTGCCAGAGGTAGCGGTGGAAGTGAGAACAACTTTGTCATTTCAGAAACATTTAGACAGGTACATGGATGGGATTGGTAAGGAAGGATATGGACCAAACACAGGCAAATGGGACGAGTCTCATTGTGAAAACTGGGCAGCATGGACAAGTTGGACTGAAAGGCCTGTTTTCATGTTGTAAACCTCTATGATTCCATTGGGAAGGCTGCTAAAAATGGATTCCTCTCACTTTATAAAGACAGCATTGGTTGGATTTTCTGATGCCCAGACAATTGCTTTTGAAGCGCAGATCGGAGTCGAGCATGGGGACCCCACGGAATCCCCACCGATGCAGATTCTGAGAACACTGCAGGGAAATTGAAGATTCTGCTGGACAACCCCTCTGCACCTGCAAAGATACCTATTTAAATAGAGAGTACTGAGGGTTTTGCTGAAGTAGATAGGTGTGACAATGCTGTGGCTCTAAGATGTGTATTTTGTCCTGGTTATTTTTTGACGACAGGTTTTATGACAGAGGTGCCGAGCTGGCTACTGAAGGCCCATAAACAGCTTGGCAGGTCTTAAGGTTGGAACAATAGAAGCAGCCTGGCTAGGTGTGGCCATCTCTCACACGCCAGGATTTCTAGTTTTTAAGCTTTGAGATTCAGCATCAGTTACTGTTGGAGTCTCAAGGGGATTGGAAGCTGCAGTAAATGTCTCCTGGCTGCTACTCTCTGTGAGTCTTCTCGATGTTTTTCCTTCTGGGTTGCTGGAGTTAGCTGTGAGATAAATTTATCTTCTGTATTTTGCCTAGGGGTGTGTTTATGAGATGTTACTGTATTGAAACAGTGAATTAGTAATGGTTACTGTATGTTTTATTCTGTTAAGTTTCCCAACGGAGTTAAGCTTTTCTAAGTTCTTTCTTTTGTTGTATTTTAACCACAGTGTTAAATAAATTGTGTTTTGCTCATCATTGAGTAGTCTGATCAGTCAAATTGCATCTGGAACCCTTTACGTTTGTCTTTAAAATAAGAAAACATTAGAGTCTAGGCTAACTTCTTAAAATATTGAGTGGGTCTAGTCTGGTCCATAACTCAGGAAAAGTTAGAAAAAACCTGGTCTAACTCCTTAATAACTATTAAACTGGCGTCTCCTGCAACTTACCGCATGCATCCCAACTACATCACCCTGACCCCTTATACATCCCCACCTTATAGCGTGACATGAAAACCCCTTGTCTACCGTAGGACCCAGCACTGTCTCCCCACCACACTGAGGACCCAACACCATTACACCCACCGTGGAACATCTCCCCACCAAGACTCAACAACCTCACCACTGGGCCCACCTGCAGACCTGACAATCTCCCACCCATATGGTACCTTGCCCACACG
>JAHRHZ010000059.1:22975382-23004167 GCA_024137785.1 Ginglymostoma cirratum | reverse complement strand
GCAGCATCATAGGAGCAGGAAAACTTGACGTTTCGGGCCTAAATTGGATTTTCTGATGAAGGGTCTAGGCCCGAAACGTCAAGTTTTCCTGCCCGATGATGCTGCTTGGCCTGCTGTGTTCATCCAGCCCCACGCCTTGTTATCTTTGCTGTAGTTATTTTCAGTTTAAAGAGTTTTGAACAAATTGTGAGTAGCACATCAAAGTAGCAATTTAACATGAATCCAGGATAATTTAAATGGGCTGACTTTGCAGTAAATGTAGTCTGCAGTTCCCAGAGTATATTCCACCAACACGGGGCTTTTGATGGTTTGAACTTGTTGATAGCACTCTTCACACTGTTTGATCATCATCAGTGGACTGTTGGAGTGCATTGGCAATCCTGGGGATTGTTATAATTTAGTTTATAAATTTGAACATTGTTAATTCTGTAAATGTATAATTTCCTGGGAAATGAACTTTGGTAACTTACATAGCTGAATGAATGCATTGTGAGAAGTGTGACACAAGATAAAATCTTTATGGAGAACTCAATACTAGGTTGTTAAAGTGTCCTTTAGTAAGTAATCTCAATCTATTTTAAGAGTTGGTGACTTTAGTTCATTGCCAGTAGTGTAGTTAATAGTATGCATTCACTTGTTTCAAAAGCACTTGTATCTAAAGAGGGCTGGAACGTAGTTATGACATCTTGTTTGGTGATGGGCCAGTGAGAGTTGTGTGCACTATGCCTGAGTCTCAAGTATTTATGTTTTCTGACACCAGAGAGTGGGGAAAGATCCGAACAAAGCTGGCTTGTCATATGACATCTGAACCAGTGCCAGAGAATTTAACTGTACAGTGGCTTGGTTTTGCATGAAGTTGTAAGGTATTCCTCATTGAATCTCATGCTTTACGCACTATCAGGCCCAGGTCCAATTAAAATCTAGGACAACCACTTTTTTGAGGGGAACCTAAATCATTTATCCATTCGGTCAATCCAGTGACATGTTGGTGTATGTTGTAAAGTGGTGCTGAGATTTTTTGGCTGCCGTGCAAGAGAATTGGGAATATTCAAAATAGCAATTCACACGTGGTGAGGCAAGACTGGAGTGGGATGAGCAAATGTAATTCAATCCCTGCTTTAGAATTATCCCTTTTGTGTGAATTTTTAATATTTCCATCATTTATCCCAGTGCCCTCTGTGCAATGGGGTATTTCTGTTACACGGTGGCAAGTTTACGTCAACGACTTCCATTCTAAATCTGGGTATATAATTTAATGGAAAGCGCAGGCAGAAGATGCTCGGGTTGCAGACTGAAGGTTTTGATCGCACTCCAAGTTTGGATTCATCTGTGGTGTTGCAAACGGTGAATTGGAGAATGTGATCCCTCTTGCTTGTTGTGACAATAATTCTTGGCATATCCTCCTCGAGGTTCCTCCTTGCCCTTTTACACAGCACTTTGGTCAGTCTCCCATATAGTGAGCAGTGCTAGAAGCTTTTGTTACAATGGTAGTCGGGTTTGCTTCCATGTAAGAACATTGTTCTTTAGCCTGATTGAAAAAAGTAAAGTGTTTGAAGGAATTTAGAAAACGTAAGAAAGGAGCAGGAATCAGCCATTCAGCCCCTCAAGTCTGTTCTACCATTCAATAAAATTTATGACTGGTTAGATTGTAGCCTCAACCCCACTTTTCTGCCTGCCCAGTAACCCTTTGACTCCCTGGACAGTGAAGAATCTATCTACCTCTGCCTTAAAATTATTCACTGTCCTACCTCCAATGCTGTCTGGTGAAGAGAGTTCGGAAGGCATCTAACCCTCTGAGAAAGTCCTTCCTCATTTCAGTCTTAAATGAAAGACACTTTATTTTTAAAGTATTGGCAAAGATCTGTAGCTTGGGTTGTGGGTGAGGTTGTTGACTTGCTCATCGAGCTGGTTTGTCTTCATTCAGACGTTTCGTCACCATGCTTGGTAACATGATCAGTGAGGCCTCCAATGAAACAGTTATTCTGCTCCACTTGGAATTTATAATTTAAGTATTTATAGTTAAAATTCCAAGCCGAGTAGAATAACATCGCTTCATCGGAGGCCTCACTGATGATGTCACCCAGCATGGTGACGAAACGTCTGAATGAAAACAAGCCAGCTCAGTGGGTAGGTCAACAACCTCACCCTATAGTTTTAATTTGTTCCCTAATTTTAGTCTGATCTACAAGAGGAATCTCCTTGTTAGCATCCATTCTGTCCATTTTCCTCAGGCTCTTAGGATTCAATATGAGCAGCTCTATTCCTCTAAACTCCAATGGGTACAAGCCTAACCCTTCCTTGTGGGATAAACCCTCATCCCAGAAATTAGTCGAGTGAGCCTTCTCTGAACTGCTTCTAATTTAATTATTATTTTAAACAAATAGATCAAAACTGCACGCATTGCTCTGACTTTAAGTATGCCAAGTACAACTGGTGTATTTTCACTATATTTGCAGTAAAGTTAACATTCAATTTGCCAAATCATTTGCTGCACCTGGATACTAATTTTGTTGGGATTCATTTATCAGGACATCCAGATCCCCTTGGACCTCTGAGTTCTGCATTCTCTCTACGGTTAAATGTTCAATTCTGCTGTAATATGCTGCTTTTCTGCTGTTGCTGCTAAAGTAGACAAGTTCCTGCTTTTTCATGTTATACACTGTTTGTCAATTTTTTGCAGGTTCTCAACCTGTATTTGTCCCTTTGCAGACATCTTTTCACAACTTATTTTCCTACCTATTTTTGTCATCAGTAAATTGAGCTCCTATGTGTTTGGTCCTTTCATCCAAGTCATTGATATAGAATATAAATGTTGAGGGAGAACTGTCGATTCCTGTGGCACTCTGCTCATTTCATCCTGCCAACCTGAAATTGGCCATTTTATCCTGGGCCGCCTCCAGTGTCACAATTATGCCACCTGGAAACTGGAGGAGCAGCACCTCATATTCCGCCTTGGGAGCCTACAGGCCAATGGCCTCAATGTGGACCTTACGAGTTTCAAAATCTTCCCACCCCCAGCCTCATCCCATGACCAACCCACCCTCTCATCTCTGCCTCTTTGACCTGACACAACCTGCCCATCTTCTCTCCCACCTATCGTGCTCCTCCCACCTCACTGACCAATCCCCACCACTGCCTACCTGCATTCACCTATCACCATCCCACCTACCTTTCCCAGCTCCACCCCTCCTCTCTATTTATTTCGGAGCTCCCTTTCCTCTCCCCCATTTCTGAACAAGGGTCCTGACCCGAAACGTCAACTTTCCTACTGTTCTGGTGCTGCCTGGCCTGCTGTGCTCCTCCAGCTCCGCACTGTGTTATCTCTGACTCCAGCATCAGCAGTTCTTACTGTCTCTGATCATTTATCCTTGCTGTCTGTTTCCTGTCAGCCCCGCGATCCTCTGTGCATGCTAATATGTGACCCCCTGCCCAATGAGCTCTTAGTTTGTGCAGTAACTGTAGTTGTGTAATGGCAGAGACACATCATTGTTAATGTCATATGCCATCCTATGCACCTGCTTTTTGCCTTTCAATAAATACCACCCGAGCCGACTCTTCAAGCCCTTGTTGTCTGGACAAGCTGCATCCAGTCCTGTTAGCCGGTTCAACTATAGTGAGGATAAAGTGGTAGATTATCCATGATGGTGTGACTGGCAGAATAGGTTTTTGAAGGCTAAGATTGTGCTATGTGTTAGTGACATTGTTACACTGTAAGTAATCTTGTAACTGAAGAAGCTGTACCTTTGTACCTAAGATAGCGCTTTAAGTGGCGACTTGTAAACTTTTCACTACACTCCTTTAAGTACATGTGGCCATAAAGCTAATTCTAATTTGTGCTCTCACGTGGGCAATGTTGACCTATTTCCCTGACCTGGTTAACACAGTTAGCATGCACTGAATATTATTGGTAATCAAGTTCCCTTAAGTTAAATATTTTTCTGAAGGAAGTATGGTTTGTGTACAAAATAAAAGGGATCTTTTTTTTTATATTGCTTAAAGAGTGAAATTGTTGTTTTACATTTGAGTTTTGGACAGGAATATCAATAAATTAACATTTGCATTAATTAATTTTGTTGTATTGGAATGTGATTTAATTTTGTTAATTATCATCTTGAAACAGTGTTTGTGGAAGCCAGGTTTCCAAACACAAAAGTTTATTAAAAAAAATCTCTGTGGTTCAGATGACTTTCAAACCCCTGCAAATTCAGGCCACCAAAAGCCTCAATTTGGATTTCGTGCTGCAGCTGCTTTTGTCAGTCAGCAGGTTTGAAGGAGCTGTGGTGCTTGACGCTGTTGCCTCAGTCATAAGTTTTTCTGAAGTTGCTGAGGAGCAAAATCACTTGTCCTTTTCAAAATGATTCTAATTATGGCCTGAATAAGAAAATTAAGGGAGGGGTGCAGAACCTGTTAGGAACTTTGCAGGTAATCAGATCTTACAAGAGTGTGTTGTATGGAAGCTTGCTTCAGGCACACATGGTATACACCCTCAGCCAACTGCCCAGATTTTGGAATGAGTGTAGAATTTACAATTACTTAATTTTTTGTAATGTAAAAATGCTAATTATTTTTTTCTTCTTTCTCTGCACAAAAACATCATATGGAATGATCATTTATCAGCACAGTAAGTCTGAATAATTTTAAATGCATTGTTTAATCACTTTTGCTGTACATTTTCTCAACTGTGACTCCACTCACCCCTCTACCCCAGGCAATATTCAATATTCTCATCTGATGAATGAGAGGCTTAAACTGTGTCTGCTTCACTGTCCATCCTCTACCCAGCACAAGTAGCATGATGACAAGCAAACATTTTGAAGCAACAGTTTTCTTGAATTCATGCACAGCAGTGTTTTGTTGGTCAACATTGGCCATGTTTTGTGATGTGAATGAACTCATTGGCAGTTCACGAATGGGTACTGAGCCTCACAGGCTCAACTTCTGGGTGCTGAGCTATGGATTTGAGACAAACAAGAGTAGGGGGTTCTGCATTCTGGTTGCACCAGTTCAGTCTGCTCCTCAACCCCATTTTATGTCCATTTCTTTTAATGTCTCAAGGAAAAAAAATGATCTGTCATCGGCAGGCTTTCAAGGTAACAGTTCAAGTCACTACTAAACGGTATAAATTCCAAGCAGAGTAGAATAACACCGTTTCATCGGAGGCTGCAATGATGTTACCTAGCACAGTGACAAAACTTCTGAACAAGAACAAGCCAGCTCGGTGAGCAAGTCAACGAGCTCACCCACAGCCCGAGCTACAGATCTTTGCCAAAACTACTACCTTTTTGTGTGATGTGGTGTTTCCAGATTTTGCTCCTGAATGACCCACCTTTAATTTTGGTAACTTCAGGCTGAACCATCAGAAAAGTAAATAAGTTATTCCTTCACCCGTGCAACTTAACTTTTCAGAGATAAAAGGTACTGCAGATGCTGGAGAATCCGAGATAACAAGCATGGGGCTGGATGAACACAGCAGGTCAAGCAGCATCATGGGAGCAGGAAAACTTGACGTTTCAGGCCTAAACCCTTCATCAGAAAATTTAACTTTTTAGATCTGACTTTTCCAAGTCTGTACCGATCACTGTTTCAACTTTCACCTTTTGTAAGCTTGTCTGAATCTCTTTCACCCAAACCCTGACTTGTAACAAGTTGCACTGCCCTTTCTTCCAACCATCATGCATATGAACCTGAGGGCTTTTGCTTGCTTTTTATTAACATAAAGCAGTAAAATTTGCTGGGCTAGCATACTGTTTTTTTTTCTGTGAAAGGGTGAGAATCTTGAGTTGTAACAGACATAGCTTTGTTTCAAAGAAGTACAAGTCTGCTTATGAACTGTAGATTTTTATAATGGTGGAACTGAAGAATGCTGTCATTCGATTTTGACTCTCCTGTTTTTTTCCTGTTTCATAGCATTTTTGGGGCCCTGTTGCTAATTGGGGGCTGCCCATTGCTGCTTTCAATGATATGAAGAAAACTCCAGAGATTATTAGTGGCAGGATGACGTTTGGTAAGTCACGACTTCTTAAACCTCTGTGTGCTGTTGCACTGAGCAAATGTGCAACATCAAACCTCCTAATAAATCACACTCAGCCAGCTACTTATTTGAAGGTAATGAATTCACAACCTACAGAGATGCCCAAGTAAGAACAGTGTGGAATGAAAGGCAAGATAAACTACTCAACTTATACCTTGTTTAATGATGAGTCAGTGGTTCCAAGGGAGCTATCCAAGACTTGGTCTATTTAAACTTGTACATGTTAGGGGGAAAAAAAGGAAGATTATCAGAAATGTACTGAAATTCTAAATCTACAAACTGTCTTCCGGATGCTTCATGATCACTCTGTTTCCCTGCAGGGAGCTAGGATTTGAGGCCGTCTCTCTACAACAGCCAGACTAACTGATGACCAGGTGGTGTGGGAAAATTGATCTGTTTAATTTTGTGCTGATTCTTTTTTCTTGAGGAAGTAGGACTGTGTCACTGCGCTCCTTGGTGACTTTGCTTCCTTGACCTGCCAGTGTTCCCTTTGTAATCAAGTGCATCTGTACACATGGAAGTTTGTAGATGTGCCAATATCATTTTTAACTGTTTTTAGTCAACATATTGGACACGTTATTCCCTATCTCGAGCTTGTGGGACTTTAAATTCAGACCTTCTGGCCCAGAAGTAGATATACCACCATTGATGCAATAGCCCATAAGCCCCTCTCATCAAGGCAAGTACGTGGTTGCCATTCATTTAAATACTACATCTCAGCATGTGCAGATTTGTCTTTTTTAAAAAATCAATTAAAAGTAAATTGTATTTGTGTGTACTATTCTTTCACTACAGTCTAGAAATGGTATAATAACTCACTGAATAGATTGGCTGTTGTGTTTTCTCCACTCATGAACTGCATTAGTAGTTCAGATGGACCTCAGTTCTCTACGTCCCATTAAAATGAGTGAGGCAATGTTTTGTTTGCTGCTTCATTGATTGGAATGTTATAGTCTGCACTCCCAAGAGGTTTACTGATCTTTAGATACCTTTAAACCGTATTGATACACTCATCTTTGTCATTACTGAACTGAGCATAATATCTGACAAGTTTGTTTATTCCCTACCTGTCAGTAGACAGATTGTATAAGTGGTATTTGTGTTATTTTCTTTCGTTGCCTTGGTTCAAGCTACATCTGTTGGTTGGTAGAAGGATTAGAGGTGACCTGAAAAATGAGAAATGGGGAGCCTGGATGTGAATTGGGCAATCCAGCACTGATGCAGTTGATCAAATGGCCTTCCATGCTGGAACAATTCTCTGATCCTGTGATCAGCTTCTTATTTTACCATGAGTTATGTCCCTTACAACGGTTTTGCAAAGTAGCCATCTTTCTTTACCTATTTTTCATTTATCCAATTAGCAGCAATTCATTTTATGTTGATGAGGCTATTTGTTGAAATATTGTTGTTAGTTTTGGACATTTTGGACATAAAAATGCTTTCTGGCATAGCATTTTGAGCTGGAGTCAGAGAGTTAACCAAATCTCCCCCCATTAATATTCTTTAATTTTTTTTCTGTGCCTTTTTGGATTATTACTCCATATTCTAAGATTTTTTTCTGCAACTCCCACATGGTTTTCCGTTCAGTAACCATTGCCAATATCTGGAACTGAGGCTAATATCCCCATTTGTGTGTGAATGCCTGCAGTGGGTTTATATAAAAAATGTCTGGAGCTCTGTGTGCTGTTCCGTTCCTTTTCCTTCTTAGTTGCTTAAATTTCTGTATTCCACACTTAACTTTTGCAGATGAATCCTGAATAATGTCATAGAGTTATGCGGCATAGAAACAGATCCTTTGGTCCAACTCGTCTGTGATGGCCAGATATCATAAGCTGATGTAGTCCCATTGCCAGTATTTGGCCGGTATCTCTCTCAACCCTTCCTATTCATGTACCCATCCAAGTGGCTTTTAAATGTTTGGAAGTGCTCCATTTCCACCTCCTCCTTTGACAGCTTGTTTCATACACTCACAACTCTCTGCATGAAAAGGTTGCCCCTCAGGTACCTTTTAAATCTTTCCCCTCTCACCTCAAACCTGTGCCGTCTAGTTTGTGCTTCCGCATCTTGGGAAAAAGACCTTGGTTATTCACCCTATCAATGCCTGTCATGATTTCATAAGCTTTTATAAGGTCACCCCTCAGCCTCCAACGCTCCATGGAATATAGCCCCAGCCTATTCAGCCTCTCCCTATGGTTCAAACCCTCCAACTCTGGCAACATCCTTGTAAATCTTTTCTGAACCCTTTCAAGCTTCACAACATCCTGTGGCAGGAAGATCAGAATTGAACACAGTGCTGCAAAAGTGGCCTAACCAATGTCCTGTACAGCTGCAATGTGACCTCCCAACTTCCATACTCAATGCACTGAATGCTTAGCTTTTGATAACAATTCTGTGGTCTACATGTTTTCTTGGATTCTGGACATTATTGAAAATGTTTGAGCAGGTTGATGCAGCTTTTGAACTTCACGATGAGCTGATATTTAAATCATCTGTCCATTACTTTTGCAGACTACTCCTAACTTTAAATACACCTGGCCCTTTATCTTGTACTTTGTTTGGTATGATGTAACTAAATAAGCGTATTGCATTTGCTGCACTCTTGCTGTTTGGTTTAACCTTGGTCATGTTGTCACTTTTTTATGGGTTTAGCAAAACTTTTCCTACTGAGTGCCCTTCATACAAAATGACCTGTTGTGTATTCTCTCCCACAGCATTGTGTTGCTACTCTTTGCTCTTTATGAGGTTTGCATACAAGGTACAGCCCAGAAATTGGCTCTTGTTTGCCTGTCACTTCACAAATGAAAGTGCACAGATCATTCAGGGATGTCGGCTGATCAAGCACAAGTAAGTCCTGCTGTTTATGAAAACAAGTTTGGGTGCCACAGTGAATGGTCTGCCACCTTGGCTTGCCTTTGGGAGTTATGCGGTTGTTGCAAGAGCCAGCTTTCAGTGAGCTCCTGTGCATGGATTCAGGCTATGTATGTGAATTAGAGAAGAGGGTTAAACTTGCATCAACTTAGTTCACACTGAGTAGTGCATTTCGAGAAGCATTCTTGATTATATAACTATCAAATGACTGCAGGAATACAAGCATAATTGAAGAGCCATTAACACAATTGCCATTGATCTCCCTTTATCCTCAAAGTATTTCCTATTTTTGGAATATGCTGGCCATTAAATACTGGGGTAGAGTAGTGGATGTAAAACCTAAAATCAGAGAGTGCATGCAAGATTAGTTCAAACCTGTTTTATAACCCTTGTCCTTAAACTCACTGTTTGGCATGGTTTCTTTAGCAGCTGCCTTCTCCTGCACAAGGAAAGTAATTTGATGAAGTTAGCAAGTTTTCCAGAAGCAAGCTCAGGAGTAGACCATTCGGCCCCTTAAGCCTGCTCTGCAGTTCACTACGGCCATGGCTGATCTTGAGTTTCAACTGCATTTCCCAACCACTTCCTATATTCCCTGAGAGACCAAAAGAACTTGCTATCCCATCCTTAAATATGTTCAACGATGGAGCATTCACAACCCTCTCAGGTAGAGAATTCCAAAGATTCACAATCCTTTGGAGAAATTATTTCACTATTGTTTTATCATGAGACTCTGTCCCTATGTTTTAGATTCCTACTTTATTTTATTTAGTTATTAGAATAGTTAAATTTCTACACTTCCTTCATATATTGCTTTATTGTGGATGAACAATCCAGGGCACTGTTCGTGTTAAGCTCTATGTCATGTGTAAGGAAGTCACTTGGCTTTATATTAGTCAGGTGCTGTTTTAAATAGATCCAGGTTTTAGGGCAGACGTTTCCTCATGTCCATTATTAAATTTGAATGTAATTTGACCTCTTCCAACAATTTAGTGTGCAGTAATATTCTTGTCTATCCTATCCACTGTTTTAAACTTTGTGATGAGCTCAAGTGCTTTCTTCCAGGGTGATAGATTTTGAGTTGTTCCCCAGTTTTCATCTCTTGGCACTAAATTTCTGGTGGTTCCATACTCTGCCTCCAGTGCTCGCACACCTTCCTTGTATTTTGCATACCAAACTGACCTTGTGTTGGTTGGGCATGTTTAGTTTTAGATTCTACCAAAACTGTTGGTTAGTCTCCTGTGTCTAGTAAAATGGGAGAATCCATGTGTTCCACTACTGCTCAGTTCAGGAGGTGGTGTCTAATTCTTAACACAGCACCATCTTGCCATTCATCTGGCAGCGTAAGGTTATTCATTATATTCGGAGTTCTGTAGCAAACCTATCTTGTGTGGCTTGTGTAATGAAGAAATTTTTAACATGGTCAAACTTTAGCCTGTTCTTAATTCTTTTAGACAACAAACAAACCAGCTTCAGTCTGTTTCCTACCTTTTGACTGGTGGGTCTGTCCTGAGGGGTTCAAGGACACATGGCTGTTATGAATCATCCTATCATTTGGGCCCATGTGTCTGCTGTTTCTGCTGACTGCTGGGTGCCTTCAAGTTTGTCATCAATGGAACACAACGGTTAACCTTAGTGAGGTTGTGTGGTTCACCCTAGCACTGGAGAAATTCTTCAGCGATTGGACAAAGTAGACTAAAATGAGATCTGTGTCTGTCTGTGTGCTATTTGGGATTCCAGAGTCACAGAAGTTTACAGCATGGAAACAGGCCCTTCTGCCCAACATGCCCATACTGCCCAGTTTTCATATTTAAACTAGTCCCATTTGCCTGCGTTTGGTCTATATCCCTCCATACCTATCCCAAGCAAGTACCTGTCTAAATGTTTCTTAAATAATGAAATTGTACTTGTGAATAGTATTTGTGAATTGAGTCACACAGATTATAACCAGGAAGGGGTTGCCACTTGGACCTGATGCCCTTGTGATTCCAGCTGCAGTGTAGATGCTCAAATCCCATTTACCCAGACGTATTGGCCCTGGTCATGACTGGGTGGCCAAATTGAAAGGACAGAGTATTCCAGCTCCAGAGCTGATGACCTTCACCTTGATCAATATATAAAGTTTGAAAGTGCAGTCTGAGGTGAGGAGGATTGATTGTGTCTGTCTATATATATTAGGGTGGTAGGGGGTCTTATTGTAGAAGTGAATTAATTCCAGGAAAACAATCAATAAGTTAATTTGTACAAATCTACTTTACAACTGTACGGTACTAATCTGTGATGTTAACATTTCTGTTTATCCAGTGCGCAGAAGCAGATGCACCATTCTGAGTGATGTCAGTCTACACCTCCTGAAGCACTTTTTCATTAGTTCCATATATCACCGACAATAGTTTTTTTTACGCACAAGATTCCACAGAAAAGACTTCGGAGCCTGGATGATTGATTTTTCAAAGATATTTAATCCCATCTGTGTGTTTTATAATATAATTATAACACATTGTTTTATCATCCCTTTCTAAAGTTGCCTTAAATTAAAATTTGAGAAATAACTATATTATACATGGATTTCCTGACACATTGTGTATATTTAACCCCCCCCCCCCACAACCAACCCCTCATTTGAAATGAACACCAACTGGTGCTCTTTATCAACATGTAATAATGTTAGAAAGAAATATATATATGCTCATGAGCATTTCCTTGTATTGCAGTCAACATTTTGTTGGGAGATCAATGGTTTTTGCGGTGTCAAGCTGAATTTAAGTCATGTCGCATAGCAATATGTCAATTAGAAGGTGTCCAATTAATTGTCAATAAACTGACCTGGTGCGTTTCCTTAAAAGCAACAAGATTTTTTTAGAAATGCAGCTTCATTACTTCTGATAATAGGGGTGCTTTCAGTACTTGCCACTATCCAGTGAAATTATTGTGTAAAAACGGGAACCTGTCCTGTTAAACCAATACTTTGCTGTGCCCCATGGAAAAATGTACTGCTACAATAATATAGGGGGTTAAAATGTCCTGTTAGAACAATATTTTGGGGGAAAGGAAAGGTGGTGGAGAAGAGAGGTCAAAATGTCATTGTGTTAGAACAATATGGTGGGGGGGTGTCAAAATGCTGATTTTTTTTTTTGAATGCTTAATTTTGTAAACAAACTATTTTAACCTGCTCTCTTTTCTAATTAATTGTCACCAGAGGCCCTGCATTTTTTGATCTGTATGTATATCAATGTTTTACTCTTTGGTTACTCCAGCATTACTGCACTTGTGTATTCAGTCATGTTTGTGTAATTGGCCAAGGTGTATCATCAAATACCTTTCCATTAGATTTTCATGCCATAGTTAAATAAGGGTTAAAGGTTTGAAATAATTAAATGTGAAATTACAAGTGACAGGGTCTTCATGAGGATGGTGCACCTCAGTTGAACACGTTAAAATATTTTCCAGGTTTATTTATATATTCTGAGATTTGAAGCAAGGTCCTGTGGCACAGTGCTTGGAATCCTGCCAGAAGATCTGAGTTCAGGGCCTACCCTAGGAATGGAGGGTCAAGGATTGAAAGTTCGTAAGGCAACAAAACAGCTTGACCTATTTGACTGGATGGCTGCTGTGGATCAGATTGGTGCCAACAGGACACATTCGAGTCACATTCTGGCAGCAAACTTGAGAAGAAACTGAATTCAGAGCTGTTAGCCAATTGTGAAAGATGTGTAATTTGAGTGATAAGTTGCAGGAAATCCTAAGGTGTTCGAAAGTCATGCATTCAGTTAATCCAAATGTTTGCAATTTGATGTTCTTGCTTTTGTCTTGATAAGTGCAGAATGAAATGTTTTGTCAAAGTGCCTCTTCTACCAGATTTTGGCATTATGTCCTATATGCTGGTTTCAAATACGATAACCAAATTCTAGGAATCATGTGCCATCCATTTCAACATTGAAACTTTTTCATGTTGACTGACAGGTATAATTAGACTAATGCTCCCTTGAGGTATATATTAGGGAAGCAGACCTAATTTTCACATCTTTCCCTTTTGTGATATACAGCACTGAAAGTAGGCGATGTTATTGACAATTAGAATATCTGGTGAGCTAAAGAAATATCCCATTTGGGCTGAGCTATTAAATTGAGAACTTGTATGTTAACTGGAGGTCTTTTAGCAATCAAAGGCCTCTTGGCTGATATTGTATTGTGCATCACTGGTGGACAGTTTTGGAGGCCAAGACCATGTGTATATTTTGGCACTCATTTCCTAGCTTTCTGTCTTTCAACTTTATCCTTTGAATGCACTTTTTTTGTGCTGAAGGTGAGGACTTCTCATGGTTTCCCTATGCATTTTCCTTGCTCCACTCAGTAGGTCAGATCCTTCCTTTCCTGAGCTTTGTACCACTCCTTGATATTAAATCTGGTAACTCAACCAAGAAAGTTAACAACCCATCCTCACAAAGTGACAGTGGCTGAAGACTGGCCTTGGTTTTTCCCTTGAATGATATTGTTCCATCCAGCCCCTGTATCCAGTTTGCAACAGCTGTGATGTAGGATTAGAAAACACTGCATATGCTGGTGCATTTTACAGATTACCTTTAAGAACAGATCTAAGTAGATAAGTGATTGCAACAGTTTCTGGTTTTCGATGGAAATTTCTGCCTACTCACGGATCTAACCAACTATAGTTTAATTCATTTATTTTTGCTGCTGCTTCAAGTGATATTGTAATTTACACCAAATTTGGACCAGTACTTTCGAGACTTATCTCTGCCTCTTGAATTCTTCAATAATTTTCACCTGACAAGCTGTTTAAATTGGAAATATTTGCATCCATGTAATAGTACCACTTAATGAATGTTAACAAGTCATCCATAGAGCACAGAAACAGACCCTTCAGTCCAACTCGTCTCCAACAACCATAATCCCAAACTAAACTAGGCCCACATGCTTGTGCTCGGCCCATATCCCTCGAAACATTTCTTATTCATGTACTCACATAAATGTCTTTTAAATATTTTAACCGTACCCATATCCTCCATTTCCTCTGGAAGTTCATTCCACACACGGACCACTCCGTGTTTCTAAATAAAAAAACCTGCCCTGTGTATCTTTTTAAAATCATTCTCCTCTCATCTTAAAGCTTTAACATTTAACATCCAGTCGTGGGACTTGAGGGGTTGGGGGGGGTGGTTGTTGCTGGAGTACCTATGCTGCCTCCAATTGCATGGTGTGTGGTTTATTCATTTTCAGAAGCTGAAGGTGTTTCAGTGACTCTGGATACTTCTCAACTCTGGCAGGTTTGAAATAATTAAATGTGAAATTACAAGTGACCGGGTCTTCATGAGGATGGTGCACTGTTATGTAAGATTAAAACCTAAATATCATTGCCAGCTCATTACAAATGGACCACAACATGGGTGATGGTGGGTAGCTAAAATTGTATCACTATTAACTGTTTGCAATGCGCTCAGTATTTGAGAAAAGTTGTCAAGAGAACCAAACAATCTCCGTAGTGCTAACCATCCTATTATGTGTGCTCACTTTTTGAAAGAGTTAATTGATTATTTGTACTTCTCTGCTCTTCTTCTGTCGCTCTTTAGAGACCATACATTTTCCCTTGTGTTCTCTGCAATAACTTTATAAACTGGGGCAATATTTTCATCTGTAAGCTCTGATGTAAGTGAAATCTTTTTTCTCTATTTTTGGTAAGTCATCTTACATTTCTTATTATTTTGGTAGCTTAATAAAGCCCAGGAGTTTCACCACTCGTATTCATTCACTCCTAACCTTCCTTCAGGTTAGGTTTCAATTTGTGATGTGATGCAGTCATTTACTCAGTAACTAGCTGACCTACGAATTAAAATGAGTTTCATCACAATGTGCTGTCAGTGCACACTCTCAGAACTCTCATGATACCAGGTTATAGTCCAACAGGTTTATTTGAAATCCCAAGCTTTCGGAGCGTAGCCCCTTGGTCAGGTGAAGTCTTCACTTGAAGGGGCTATGCTCCGAAAGCTTGTGATTTCAAATAAAACCTGTTGAACTGTAACTTGGTTTCGTGTGACTTCTGACTTTGTTCCACCCCAATCCAACATTAGCACCAGTCCACATCAAGTTCACATGACACGGTGAAGTGGACTTTATAATGAGCTGTAGCAGAGCAAGTTTGCTTTAATATCAAAGATGTATTATTCCAGCAGACGTTCTCTTTCACTGTGTTTTAAGGTTCTGTGGCAGAAGGAGGCAGATTTCTTAGTACTACAATTTCTGCACTTGGTACCGTCAGTAATGCCATAAGCTCTTCCTCTGAAGTATCCAGTACACAGATCCCATTCACTTCCACAAGTCTGCAAGAAAGCAGGAAGCAAGCATGTTAAGTGCAGGCAGTGCTGCCTGGGAATTCCCAGCTGCTGGTGGTGAGCACAC
Organism: Ginglymostoma cirratum; assembly: GCA_024137785.1. Taxonomy (NCBI): domain Eukaryota; kingdom Metazoa; phylum Chordata; class Chondrichthyes; order Orectolobiformes; family Ginglymostomatidae; genus Ginglymostoma; species Ginglymostoma cirratum. The sequence continues at coordinate 22,988,857 of JAHRHZ010000059.1, read as the reverse complement.
TGCAATGATAGATTTTTGAAGTCCAAACATCCACAAGACAATTTCACTGGCTTAGGTAGCGGGAAGCATCTGCCTAGAGCTTCTGCTTGACCCTGCTCGGGTGTTGGGAGAAGAGTGCTAATGAGCATTGTCAACATGGCTCACATTGTTGGGCTTTGAACATAATGATACTTGGGGAAAATGGGACACGTGCTAGGACAATATGGCATTGCACTGGTGATATTAAAAGCAATTGTACAGTGGGGTGTTACTATTAACATATTTGTCCCTGAATCACATGTTTAGGTTGGATTCGAGGTATCGAATACAAAATGTGACTTTTAAATCTAAGGCACTAGAAAAAACACTACCTGTCATTGCCTCACCAAACAAAAATGTCATTTTTCTGGTTGGTTAAGAACCTGCTTTACCAGATAGACGGAGTCAAAATGCAGTAAGTCCTGTGAGATAGTAAGAACTGCTGATGCTGGATGCTGCTTGGCCCGCTGTGTTCCTCCAGCTCTGCAGTAAGTTCTGTGCTGCTTTCTCCATTATGTCTCAAATAATCACCACTGCAATATTATTGGTGGGTATCCCTGAGCTGGTGCTTCTGAATTTCGGGATTACTCTCTCTCTATGTGGACCGTTAGTCAATTCTGTTGTGGGTAGATTGGAATCTTTGCTGCCACTTTTAAACAACTGCACATAAAAAGAAGTGTTGGTTTACATTTGGAATGGGATGTACAACAGCCATACATATCCTTTCAGACCCAACTTCCAGCAGCCTGGTATTCACAATCACAATAGGTTTCTGGGCTGCAACGGGAAGGCATAGGAAAGCAGACCTGAAAGGAACTGTTCCCTGCTGTTCTCTAGAGCAACTCTACTGTGTTTGAGACCATTCAGTATGTGGTGATCGATTTCGGAAAGACTTGCACTTCTCAGAATGTCCAAAGCACTTTACGGACAATGAAGTTTTTCCAAACTGAAGATACTGTTTGTAATGCGGGAACCAAGGCAGTTGAGGTCCAAGTGAATTTTGCTTGCAGCAGGGTCAATGAACAGCAATGACCCAGATAATCTGATCTTTATTTTTGAGTCATGTTCATTGAGGGATAAGTTTTGGTCAAACCATCATGGAAATCTCCCCTGCTTGTCTTTGAAGTGATGCCATGCCACCTCTTACATCCACGTGAGAAGTTAGGCTTGCTCCAGGCATAATGTCTCCTCTGTAAGGCACATTTCTACCAATGCTGTACTCCTGTGTGCATCGTGTTTTGCTTCTTGTGTAATGTCCTGGTATTTTTAAAAAATTACTTTTCAGGTTTTAATGCTTTGAGATGTGTCAGAACGACATTCCAATATGTGCAAGGCTGTGAAGAAAACTTAGAATCCTCAAGAACCTACTCTCAAATACTCACTTGTATTGGAAAAAAAATCAGATAAATTATATTAATATAGAAACTTGTAGAAGTGCAGATTTTGCATTGCTATGTATTTTTTTTGCTGTTCACTAAATTTTGTAAGCTCACTTTTCTTTCCTGTGATTGGTAAGAGCATAGGATCGAGATGCATTAAGTCCAGTAAAAGTTCCATATCAACATGACAAATGTTTTTTGATTAAAATTTAAGTAATCTGATAGGCTGCAGTTAAGGATTATCTGGAAGAATATTGCCAGGGATAAGAAGAGGAGTTGCTTTTATTCAAATGTGAAATGCAAGAGCAGAGATGTTTTGCTAAGGCTATATAAGGCTCTGATCAGACCACATTTGGAATATTATGAGCAGTTTAGGTCCCCATATCTAAGGAACGATGTACTGGTGTTGGAGGAGGTTTACAAGAATGATCCTGGAGATGAAGAGTTTGTCATATGAGGAGCGGTGGAGGACTCTGGGTTGATGGAGTTTAGGAGGAGGAAGGGGGATCTCATTGAAACTTGCAAAATACGGAGGCCTGGATTGACAGAACGTAGTGAAGTTGTTTCCACTAGTGGGAAAGACTAAGACTAAAGGGCATAGCTTCAGCGTGAAGGGACAACCTTAAGATGAGGAATTTCTTCAGCCAGAGGGTAGTGAATCTGTAGAACCTATTGCTGCAGCGGGCTGTGGAAGCCAAGTCACTGAGAGTATTGAAGACCGAGATAGATTCTTGATTGGTAAGAGGATCAAGGGTTGTATCATATGAAGTCATGGTCATATGAAAGAGCAGGTTTATCATTTCAGGTGAAACTTTCACAATGTCCCAAAAAGCCATGCAGCAAGTTGATTAATTGTTTTTGGTTTATGGTCAATCTTCACAGCTAATATTTTCCTGACACAACGTGTATGGGGACTTTACATGATTTCCTCATGGGGAAATGTCAGAATGTTTTGCTGCAATTGAGTTTAAAGCTGAACCGAGGCAGTAGGTCCAAGCCAGGTATATATTGGGTATGTCCTGGCCAAAGAACAGCAAGCTGGTTGTTAAGATGGAGCTGCAGTGAGAATACTGACAATGCTATGGAATTGCCTCTTGTCCTCAACCAATGAAGATACAGTGAGCCTATTCTCTCCTATTTACAACTATTATTGGCACCTATTGAATACCTCTATCTCTTTTGTCTTTGTCTTTTGCTCTGGGCAATCTCACCCTCTGTTCCACTTGCTCCTCCTCCTCTTCTGTCAACAGTATAAAAACTATCATTTTCCAGTCATAGAGACATACAGCACAGAAACAGACCCTTTGGTCCAACCAGTCCATTCCGACCATAATCCCAAACTAAACCAGTCCCACCTGCCTGCTCTTGACCCATATCCCTCTAAACTTTTCCTATTCATGTACTTATCCAAATGACTTTTAAATGTTGTAACTCTACCTGTATCCACTACTTCCTCTGGAAATTCATTCCACACACGAACCACTCTCTTGTGTTCTGAAGAAGATTCATACCAGATTTGAAATGTTAACTCTGCTTCTCTCTCCACAGATCATGCGAGACGAGAGGAGTTTCTCCAGTGCTTTCTGTTGTTATTGGTGAAGATAGCCAGACTTGTTATTGCTAATGTTGGAGACTCAAGCTTCCTTGGGTCAGTGCAGGTGTGATTCAGTTTTTTTGTCAAAATCTCCTGATCACCTTGTCTATTAGACTCAACTACATGTCCCTTGACCCCATTTGGACTAAACTGTTGACCAGCCCACTGCCTACTTGATTTCCATTCTAGTCAACACCATGAATTTCCCCCATGTTTGTAAGCTCCCTCTCCAAAAGCCCGCTTTCAATCACTTGGTTCTTGTTGCGCTTCACCCTATCTCTAAGGTCCCTTTCCTTTCCAAAGACCTTAGACATTTCGGGAACTGCATCTCCTCTTTCAATTAGACTCTTTACAGCCTTTAGGACTCAACATTGGGCACTGAATGCAAGCCTTGCCAATGGTGCCCACATCCCACAAAAGACAAATAGGAAGAACACAAACTCATCTGTTGCTGATGCTCCCATCCATGACTCCTTCACCCCCAGTTGTTTCACTTTTTGAATGGCATGTAATATCTTTACCTGTCATTGGGTTGTAGTTGTGAGTTTTCTGCTGTCACAATCTGTAGCCCCTGGCCTGCACGCCGTCTCACAGTGAGTCCACAGGCACCAGACCTTACTGCCTGCTGCACAGTCACCAGCAGTGCTGTAGAATGAGGTGTGATCAGCTGTGACAACGTCATTGACTGCTGCTTGCTGACCGCCTGCGAACATGCACATAAACTGAGTTTCTCCATGTGGAAAAGCTCCCTTCACATCTCGATAAGTAGATTGTAGATAAATATCCAAGTGAAATCTTGGGTTCCCCCCCACATCAGTATTGAGCTGGATACATACATACTAATGCTTCAGAGGCATGAGTTCAATTCCTGCCTTGGCATCTGGCATGAAATTTATATCCAATTAATTGATAAATCTGGAATAAAGTACTGGACTAACTAATAATAACTAACTAACTACTGGATTGTCATAAATAAATAAATCCCACCTAGTCCAACAATATCCTTAGGGAAGGAAACAAGCCATCCTTTACTGGTCTGGCCTATGTGTGACTCCAGAACCACAGCTTTGTGGTTTACTCTTAACCACCCTTTGAGATAATCTGGAAAACTATTCCATTGTGTCAAGCTGCTACAGAAAAAACTGTACAGATTCAAGAAGGATTTAACTATGGCATTGCATTATTCAGGAAAATATCCCTCTTAAAGTATGTTCTAGAGTTACCTGATATCAAGACCAGTATTTATTGACCATCCATATTTTCATGCCCTTGAGAAGGTGGTGGTGAGTTGCCTTGCTGAGCCATTGCAGTGTGAGGACTCCCACAGTGTTGTAAGGAAGAGAGTTCCAGGACTTTGACCCAGAAACAATGAAGGAACAGCGATATGTTGCCAAGTCAGGATGATGAGTGGCTTGGGCGGGGGGGGGTCAACTTGCAGGGGATGGTGTTCCTATGTGTCTGTGGTAGTGGTACTGGGTTAGGAAGGTGTTATTCAGGGAGGGTTGTTGAGGTGCTGCCGTGTAGATAGTATACACTGGTGCTACTGAGCATCGATGGTGGAGGGAGCGAGCGTTGAAGGCGGCAGTGGAGGGAGCGTTGAAGGCGGTGGATAGGATGTAAGGAAGGAAATACCAACACTAGCTGCAATGGCCAATGGTTGAGTGTGAAGCAGGAGTCCGGTGTTGATATTAAGCTGTTTCAGATGAGTGAATAATTCATTTAGTCCTTGCCCAATGACAGACCTTAGCCCTAATGTAATAGTGGCCTTTTCTATTACAAAGGTGTGACATTTGTATAGTCTGCACTGGTGGGTGAGTTGGCTATTTTGTTAGGAATTAGCTGTGGGGTTTAATTCATTCCGTCTTGGACACAGGAACAGGAATCGGTTCGAACTTTGCTGACCTTGTTTCAATTACAGCCCACAGAGAAAATGCTTTACCTTGAAGAACGGACCAGAATTGAGATGTAATGTAAAGGACGTTTCTATATCTAACTATACCATCAAATCCTCTTGGGTGGCATAGAATGATAAGTCAAACAGGGAGGCCATTCAGCCCATAATACTTGTATGAGCTCCTTGTCGTTTGCATCCCATTAGTCCCACTCCACTTCTCTTGCCCTGTGCACTCTACAGACAGTTTTATCCTCTTCAAAGTGGAAATATATCACCGTTCCTTCAGTGTCACTGGATCAAAATCCAAGGTAGAACTGATAAATTAAACTGCATTTATTCAATGAACTCCGGGCCTGGTTGGGAACATGGGCCTAGGATGTCATAGCAATTACAGAGACATGGCTCAGGGATAGACACGACTGGCAACTTAATGTTCCAGGGTATAGATGCTATAGGAAGGACAGAAAGGGCGGCAAGAGAGGAGGGAGAATGGTGTTTTTGATTAGGGATAACATTATGGCTGTACTTAGGATATTCCTGGGAATACGTCCAGGGAAGTTATTTGGGTGGAACTGAAAAATAGAAAAGGGATGATTGCCTTTTTGGGATTGGACTATAGATACACCCTATTGACAGTGCGAAATTAAGAAACAAATTTGTAAGGAGATCTGAGGCGGCTTCGGTGCAAGACAGCGTCGCCCAAGGGAGCTGAAGCAGTGTTATCTTTAAGAATAATGAGGTGGTTATGGTAGGGGATTTTAATTTTCCAAACACAGACTGGGACTGCCATAGTGTTAAGGGCTTAGATAGAGAGGAATTTGTTAAATGTGTACAAGAAAATTTTCTGATTCAGTATGTGGATGTACCTACTAGAGGAGGTACAAATCTTGACCTAATTTTAGGAAATAAGGCAGGGTAGGTGACTGAGGTGTCAGTAGGGAAGCACTTTGGGGCCAGTGACCATCATTGTATTAATTTTAAAATAGCGATGGAAAAGGATAGACTGGATCTAAAAGTTAAAGTTCTAAATTGGAGGAAAGCCAATTTTGACAGTATTAGGCAAGAACTTTCAAAGTAGATTGGGGGCAGATATTTGCAGGTAAAGGGATGGCTGGATAATGGGAAGCCTTAAAAAATAAGATAATCAGAGTACAGGGACAATGTGCTCCTGTTAGGGTGAAGGGCAAAGTTGGTAGCCTTAGGAAATGCTGGATGACTAGAGAAATTGAGGTATTGGTCAAGACAGACAGGGAAGCATATGTCAAGTACAGACAGCAGAGACTGAGTGAATCCTTAGAAGAGAATAAAAGCAGTAGGAGTATATACTTAAGAGGAAATCAGGAAGGTGAAAAGGGGACATGAGACAGCTTTGGCAAAAAGGGTCAAAGAGAATTCAAAGTTTTCTGCAAATACATTAAGGACAAAAGGGTAACTAGGGAGCTAATAGGTCCCCCTAAAGATCAGTGAGGCCACCTATGTGTGGAACAGCAGGAGATGGGGGAAGTTACTAAACGAGTATTTTGCAACAGTGTTTCCTGTGAAGAACAATACGGAAGATAGAGAATGTGGGAAATAAATAGCAACATCTTGAAAAATGTCCATATTACAGAGGAGGTGGTGCTGGATGGGTTAAAAAGCATAAAGGTGGATAAACCCCCGGGATCTGATCAGGTGTACCCTAGAACTCTGTGGGAAGCTAGGGAAGTGATTGCTGAGCCCCTTGTTGAGATATTCGTATCATCGATAGCCACAGGTGAGGTGCCGGAAGACTGGGGCTTCGCTAACGTGGTGCCACTATTTAAGAAAGGTGGTGAGGAAAAGCCAGGGAACGATAGACCTGTGTGCCTGACATCACTGGGGGGTCAGTTGTTGGAGGGAATCATGAGGGACAGGATTTACAATTGGAAAGGCAAGGACTGATTAGGGATAGTCAACATGTCATTGAGACATGCCACAAAGCCTTGACTGAGTTTTTCGAGAAAGTAATGAAGAGGATTGATGAAAGCAGAGTGGTGGAAATGATCTATGTAAACTTCAGACTGGTAAGCAAGGTTAGATCACTTGGAATACAGGGAGAACTAGCCATTTGGATACAGAACTGGCTCAAAGGTAGAAGACAAAAGGTGGTGGTGGAGCGTTGCTTTTCAGACTGGAGGCCTGTGTCCAGCGGGGTATCATAAGAATCAGTGCTGGGTCCACTGCTTTCTGTCACTTATATAAATGATTTGGATGTAAACCTAGGAGGTATGGTTAGTAAGTTTGCAGATGACAGCAAAGAAGCTTACTTCACAGTACAACGGGATCTTGATCAGGTGGGCAATGGGCCGAGGAGTAGTAGGTGGAGTTTAATTGAGATAAATGTGAGGTGCTGCATTTTGGAAAGGCAAATCAGGGCCGGACTTATGCACTTAATGGTAAGGTCCTGGGGAGTGTTGCTGAACAAGAGACCTGGGAGTGCAGGTTCATAGTTCCTTGAAAGCGGAATTGCAGGCAAGTAGGATAGTGAAGAAGACATTTGGTATGCTTGCCTTTATTAGACAGTGCATTGAGTATAGGAGTTGGGAGGTCATTTGTGGCTGTACAGGACATTGGATAGGCCACTTTTGCAGTGCTGTGTGCAATTCTGGTCTCCCTCCTATCGGAAGGATGTTGTGAAACTTGAAAGGGTTCAGAAAAGATTTCCAAAGATGTTGCCAGGGTTGGAGAGTTTGAGCTATAGGGAGGGACTGAATAGGCCGGGGCTATTTTCCCTGGAGCATTGGAAGCTGAGGGGTGACCTTATAGAAGTTTATAAAATAATGAGAGGCGTGGATAGGGTGAATAGACCTGGTCCTTTCCCTGGGGTGGGTGAGTGCAAAACTAGAGGGCACAGGTTTAAAGTGAGAGGGGAAAGATTTAAAAGGGACCTAAGGGGCAACGTTTTCACGCAGAGGGTGGTGCGTGTATGGAGTGAGCTGCCAGAGGAAGTGGTGGAGGCTGGTACAATGACAACATTTAAAAGGCATCTGGATGGGTTTGTGAATAGGAAGGGTTTAGAGGGTATGGGTCAAAGGCTGGCAAATGGGACCAGATTTATCTGGAATATCTGGTTGGCATGGACGAGTTGGACCGAATGGTCTGTTTCCGTACTATACATCTCTTGAGTCTCTGACTCCATTAGCTTGTGAATGTCCCTTTACCAAATGGACTGCTGCAGTTCAAGAAGGCAGCTCACCAGCACCATCGCAAGACCAAGTAGGGAAGGGCAATAAGTGCTGGCCTAGCCGGCAATGCCCACCTTCCATGAATTACATATACATGTTTTAAAAGAAGTATTTATCCAATTCTCCTTTGGAAATTGCAGCTGTAGCACATCCAGACTGCGGGTCGAGGTCTTTTGCCAAACAGCTTGAACTGTAAGGCCTCATGATACAAAACATTCTTACAATGTGTGAGGCTTTGGGGAAGTGACAGAAGAACCTTCCAATTTATCTTCCATCATAAAACACTCTACAAGGAAATAATTTACTAAAATTTTTCACATCATTGTCGCAGAAACAGTGAGGTATTCACATGATTCGGGGCATACCTTAGTCCTCAGGTATTGTTGAACGTTCTCCCATTTCATCTGTTCCTGTTTTTGATAGAAGGTGAAGACTTTTTCCTTCAGAATCTGATAGTCGAGTTTCATTTGTTTAAGGAGCCCTTTGTCAATACAGCTGTAGCACAGGAGAAGATGGACAAAACATACGTTGAGTTACCACCCACTGAAAGAGTGTCTCCAACCGCGCTCAAAATTCAGCAAATTTAATGGTTTGTTGTTTCACTTGTTCGCTCGAAATCCCACAGTGTCAACATGGTGTTAATGCCAATCCTTTAAATACCAGTCAGACTTATATTTAAACAAAGTAGCATGCTTGTACTGGTTGGATGACCTGGTTACAATCTTGTGGCAAACAGACCAAATTCAGTTAGTGCGTCAAAGGAAATGGGATGTCATGTTCCAGCTGTCCAGTACATTGGTAATGCAACATTTGGAGTGCTGTGTACAGTTCTGGTCACCTTGGTATAAGAAGGATGTTATTAAACTGGAAATGGATGCAAAAAAAGATTCACAAGGATGTTACCAGGACTGAAATGTTTAAGTCATAAGGAGACGCTGGATAGGCTGGGAATTTTTCCACAGGAGAATTGGAGGCTGAGGGGTTTATAAAATCATGAGGGGTGTAGATAAGGTGAATAGCCAAGATCTTTTCCCCATTGTAGGGGAGTCCATAACTAGAGGGCATAGGTTTAAGATGAGGGGGGAGGGGAAAAATTTAAAATGGACCTGAGCGGCAATGTTTTCACGCAGAGGGTGGTGCGTGTATGGAATGAGATGCCAGAGGAAGTGGTGGAGGCAGGTACAATTACAACATTTAAAAGGCATCTGGACGGGTACGTGAATAGGAAGGGTTTAGAGGGATAGGGGTCAAATGCTGGCAAATGAGACTGAGTCAATAAGGATGTCTTGTCTGCATGGATGAGTTGGACAGAAGGGCCTGTTTCTGTGCTGTACAACTCTATGACTCTGTAGCTTCCCCCTCAACCACGACTAGATAATATGCCTGAACACCTCATCAGTGTGTTTTCAACCCATCTCTCATTCCACCCCTCGGTCATATCAGCTCCTGTGAACGGCAAAGCTTAAATCCCAGCGTCCGATTACTCTGGAAAATCCGTCTCTGCTCCCTCCCCACTTAGATGACCAAGGTCAGCCCAGGATCCAAATGAACTGAGTGGTTTATTTAAACGCACACAGGGTGGATGTTCTCCACAGGTAGATAAGCTAGGCCATTCTTTATGCAACTATGGAGTTGTTGTTACAATAGAAAGAAAGATATTAATACATTGAGACAATATCATGAAAATGCATCATGTCAGACAGGTATTCAGCATAGTAATCGTAATCTTTATTTCCATTTTTCACTTCTGGATTTGCTTGCCTGTCTATCAGAGTAGCCAATTCATTATTTTTTACTCAGCATGGGATGTGAACATTGCTGGCAAAGCCAGAAAATGTTGCCCATCCCTGATTGTCCTCAAGGAGGTGGTAGTGAGCTGCCTTCTTGAGCTGCCATAGTCCACCGGTCTGGGTATACCCTCAGTGCTCTTTTTATTCTTCATTCATTAACGGGATGAGGGCTTTGCTAGCTAGGCAGTGTTTATTGCCCATCCCTAATTGCCCAAAGGGAGGGAGTTCCAGGAGTTGACCAAAAACAGGTTCAAGAACAGCTTGTTCCCAGCTGTTATCAGGTTTCTGAATGGATCTCTCACCTTTCAAATCTAATGTTGATCTTGCTTTTTGTACACCACCTCTGCAGCCATAAATTTGTATTCCTTGCTCTGTTCAATCACACTACGATCTTTGTATGTTATGATCTGCCTGTACTGCACGCAAACAAAACTTTTCACTGTACTTAGGTACATGTGACATTAATAAATCCAAACAACTCAACAGCCGGCGCATCTAAGCTGACCTCCTACCTTCTGCTTTCTGTGAGTTTGAGGTCATCCAGACTTTGCGGTCTGTGTAATAACCTGTACATTTTCCCTTCACTTCCCACCCATCCTCATTAATGTACTATAGCTCTTGAAGATGCACCTCAATTTTAAAATTCTTAAAACCCTCTCATAAGCTAAACACAGTGAAGATGGATAACAAGGAGCTGCATTGGTATAACTGTCCCTCCAGTTTGAAGTCTACTGGGATACTTGTTTCATCTTGGCTCTGAAATCCTTCCAATCCCCCAAATCCAGCCTCTTGAGCATCCTAGATTCCATCACCCAACATCCCACTAACTTGCAGCTGGCAGGCCCTGAAGCTCCAGAATTCCTTAAACCTCTCCACCTCTCTTTCCTCCCTTACATCCTCCATTTATGTCTAAACATATCCATTGGCCATGCTCCTATCTCATTATATTGTTGTCCAATTCCGTTTGCTGAGATTTGTGCGAAATGTTGCAGGACGTTTTAAAGACCCTACCCAAATGCCAGTCGAGGTTACAGTACTGCAGGCTTGAGGTTCCCGTGCAAAGCTTATCCCTCACTTTTCGTATTGAGGAGGTTGAGTTGTTTTAACCAAAACCAGAACGGATTTTCATCGTAACCGAATCTTGCACGAATTAAAATGCCCAGCTTGCTCAATTCCATCCCAAGGTTAGCTGCCTCATTTTATTGATTCAGGGTCACATCCTTCTTGTGGGCAGAATGGTCTACCCCTTCCCAAATTGCATTAATTAAACCTGCGATTTACATAGAACATAGAACAGTACAGCACAGTACAGGCCCTTCGGCCCACAATGTTGTGCCAAATTTTTACCCTAATCCGAAGGTCTATCTAACCTCCACCCCTACCTTATACTATCATCCATATGCCTATCTAATAGACACTTAAATGCCCCTAATGAGGCCGACTCCACTACCCTCTCCAGCAATGCATTCCACGCCCTGACCATTCTCTGAGTAAAGAACCTACCTCTGACGTTTCCCCTATATCTACCTCCACTCACTTTAAAACTATGCCCCGTCGTAATAGCTACCTCCACCCTAGGAAAAAGTCTCTGGCTGTCCACTCTCCATTTCAGGCAACATCCTGGTAAATCTCCTCTGCACCTTTTCCAACGCTTCCACATCTTTCCTGTAATGAGGCAACGAGAACTGGACACAATACTCCAGATGTGGCCGAACCAGGCTTTTGTATAACTTCACGGCTCTTGAACTCAATCCCTCTATTAATGAAAGCTAACACACCATATGCCTTCTTAACAACTCTATCCACCTGGGTGGCAGCTTTCAGGGAACTGTGGACATGAACCCCAAGGTCCCTCTGCTCCTCCACACTGTCAAGAATCTTCCCATTAACCCTGTATTCGGCTTTCAAAATTGTCCTTCCAAAATGAATCGCCTCACACGTTTCAGGGTTAAACTCCATCTGCCACTTCTGAGCCCAGTTCTGCATCCTATCAATGTCCCTTTGTAACCTAGAACAGCCCTCCACACTATCTACAACTCGACCCACCTCTGTATCGTCCGCGAACTTACTAATCCACCCTTCCACTCCTACATCCAAATCATTTACAAAAATCCAAATAGAAGAGGATCCAGAACAGATCCTTGTAGTACACCACTTGTAACTGAGCATCGTGTTGAATATTTTCTGTCCACTACCACCCTTTGTCTTCTAAGGGTCGGCCAATTCTGAATCCAATCTGCCACATTTCCCCCTATCCCAAGCCTCCTTACCTTCTGCATGAGCCTACCATGGGGAACCTTATCAAATGCCTTACTGAAATCCATGTATACCGCATCCACTGCTCTACCTTCATCCACGTGTTTGGTCACCTCTTCAAAGAATTCAATAAGGTTTGTGAGGCATGATTTACCCCTCACAAATCCACGCTGACTATGATGAATCAAACTGTGCCTTTCCAAGTGATCATAAATCCTATCTCTCAGAGCCCTTTCCAATAATTTGCCCACCACTGACGTAAGACTAACTGGCCTGTAATTTCCGGGGTTATCCCTATTCCCTTTTTTGAACAAGGGAATGGCGTTTGCCTCTCTCCAATCTGCCGGCACTATACCCGTGGACAGTGAGGATGAAAAGGTCATCGCCGAAGGCCCTGCCATCTCTTCCCTCGTTTCCCAAAGGATCCTTGGATGAATCCCATCAGGCCCAGGGGACTTATCTATCTTAAAGTTCCTCAAAATTCCTGGTACATCTTCCTTACTAAAATTGACCTCCTCCAGCCTACCAGCCTGTTTCACACTGTCCTCCTCCACAACTAGCTCCCTCTCAGTTGCAAATACCGAATAAAAGTATTCATTAAGGACCTCTCCTATCTCTTTAGGTTCCGTACACAAATTCCCTTTACAATCCTTGATCGGCCCTACCCTTTCTCTGGTCATTCTCTTACTCCTCACGTACATGTAAAAAGCCTTGGAGTTTTCCTTGATCCTATCTGCCAAGGCTTTCCCATGCCCCCTTATAGCTCTCCTAAACCCTTTCTTCAGCTGAAATGTTGAAATTCAGTGCATCTGTGGCCAATGGATGTTATAATTCCATTGCACAGTCTGTGATAAACTACAGCATGAATTCATTGACTCTGATATTTATAATTGCTATTACATTTCCACATAGACCATAAGACCTTAAGATATAGGAGCAGAATTAGGTCCTTTGGTCCATCGCATCTGTTCTGCCAATCGATCATGGTTGATATGTTTCTCATCTCCAATACCCTGCCTTCTCCCTATAACCCTCGATCCCCTTACTATTGATCTCTGCCTTAAATGCACTCAATACACCCTGATAAGGTTCCACATGGTTGGCTGCTCTGGAAGGTTAGATCTCACGGAATCCAGGGAGAGCTGGCAAATTGGACACACAATTGGCTTGATGGTAGGAAAAGAACGTAATAGTGGAAGGAGATAACAAGCATGGGGCTGGATGAACACAGCAGGTCAAGCAGCATCATAGGAGCAGGAAAACTTGACGTTTCGGGCCTAAACCCTTCATCAGAAATGGGGGAGGGGAAGAGGGTTCTGAAATAAATAGGGAGAGAGGGGG
>JAHRHZ010000059.1:22934147-22959520 GCA_024137785.1 Ginglymostoma cirratum | reverse complement strand
TGTGTGTGTGTCTCTGTGTGTGTACATTTGTCCATCTGTGTGCTTGTTGTCTGCTTGTGTGTGTGTGCCTGTATGTGAGTCTGCGTTTATGTATGCGTTTGTGTGTCTGCGTGTGCCCATGTCTGTGTATGTGTTTGTGTGTGTGTAGGAGAGAGAGAAAGAGCACTTCAGCTATTATAGCTAAAATGTTGGTGAAGTTTTCCATTTTATGCTCACCAGGATACAGGAAAGAAAACAAAGTTTCGAACAATCACAACAAAGTGCTGATTATTTGGCCAAAATTCCCTTATCAGCCCATTGACAGGTTGGTGTGACCTGGAACCTGGATAATTACATAATCCAACAGTTCTGAGGAAGGGTGACCGGACCCGAAATGTTAACTCTGTTTTCTCCTTCACAGATGCTGCCAGACCTGCTGAACTTTTCCAGCAACTTCTGTTCTTGTTCCTGATTTACAGCATCCGCAGTTCTTTCGGTTTTTATTTTCATACTCGAGTTGAGGACAGACAGTCAGAAGTGAGATGGAGACGGGAAACACTAAGCAGCTAGCTTGGAATATTTTAGCAAGTTATAGGATTGACACTTATTTATTAATTAAAACAAAAATCCTCTTCTGCAGTAACTATTGTATTTTGACAGTATTGAGTTAGAACACCATGTGGTTGTTTTCAGATTTATCCCAGTTTTAAAACTGCCTTGGGATGTTGGGGTCAGTTGAGAAATGGAACTCCTGTTAATTTGTTAAAACTAGCAGTCACTGCTTTCAGCGATGTGGTTGGTGGGTCATCGTCTAAAGGGGGAGGGAGTAGCTACACTCATTTTTATTTCTTTCAAAGTTGGATTTACCTGTTGGCTTCAGCTTGGCCTTTAACTTCCTATTTCGGCAGGAGTGGAGTGATTCTGAAAGGTTAAGGCTTGTTAACAATACTTTTCATTTTATACTTAACAGGACAGGCATGCAAATGACAGATTTTAAACATCAAAAAGGCAGACCACAGGAAATTTTGCAACTAATTAGCACCCTTTTCCCCTGTTGTACAAATTATCATAATCATTTTGGCATTCTTGCATGCGTCCTGATGAGTTCAAAATGAAAAGTTGCAGCTACATGTCTCTCTTTTCTACTACATTCACTTTTCTTCATTTTCATAGCCGTGTACTCACTTGTGGAAGTCTTGATGATGAACCTAAATCGTTTTCCACGCCATTCAAATTGCGGCTTGCTTTCCTGCACAGTTGCAGTTTGAGCTCTTTTTTCTCCAAAGCCTTCAATTCGCCTATCTGTTTCTCTGCTGGCAGCTCCTCGATCACTGTTGGCAAACACATTTCTGGCTTTCAGCTTTGCAGTCCAGTGCCTTAGACCTCCCTCTCCTATTCCTCCCCGTCTTTGCAGTGGACTCGTGATTAGATCATTTTTCACAATGAGGAAGAGTCTATCACATTGACTCTGATATTCCTCCTTTATAGAGTCATAGTCATAGAGCCATACAACACCGTAACAGATCGTTCGGTCCAACCAGTCCATAATCCCAATATAATCCCAAACTAAACTAATCCCACCTGCCTGCTCCTGGCCCATATCCCTCCAAACCTTTCCTATTCATGCACTTATCCAAATGTCTTTTAAACGTTGTAATTGGACCCACATCCGCCACTTCCTCAGGAAGTTCATTCCACACATGCACCATCCTCTGTGTAAAAAATTTGTTCTACATGTCATTTTTAAACCTGTCTCCTCTCACCTTAAAAATGTGTCCTCTAATCTAGAATTCCCTATTTTAGGGATAAGAAAACTACCATTAACTCTATCTATACCTCTCATTATTTTATAAACTTCTATCAGGTCGCCTCTCAACCTCCTCTGCTCCAGTGAAAAAAGCCCCAGCCTATCCAGCCTTTCATTATAACTCAAACCTTCCACACCTGACAACATTTTGGTAAATCTCTTCTGAACTGTCTCCAGCTTAGTAATATTCTTCTCATAACTGGGGTGACCAGAACTAGACGCAGTAGTCCAGAAAAGGCCTCACTAATGTCCTCTACCACCTCAACATGACGTTCCAACTCCTAGACTCAAAGGACTGAGTAATGAAGGCAAGCGTGCCAAATGCCTTTTTAACCACCCTGTCTATATATGACACAAACTTTAAAGAATTATGTTTCTGCACCCTTTGGTACCTCTGTTCGACAACTCTACCCAAGGCCCTATCATTACTCTGACTCCCAGTCCCAGATTTCCCACCTTGTGCAAAAAACAATGCCAGGGAAAAACACAAAGAGACTTGGGGATACTGGTGCATGAAACACAGAAAGCTGGCATACAGGTGCAGCAAGGAATCAGGAATGGCTAATGGAATCTACAGAATCCCTACAGTGTGGAAACAGGCCCTTCGGCCCAACAAGTCAGCACCAAACCTCAGAGCATCCCACCCAGACCCATCCCCCTAATCTACACATCCCTGAATACTATGGGCAATTTAGCATGGCCAATCCACCTAGCCTGCACACATCTTTGGACTCTGGGAGGAAACCAGAGCACCCGAAGGAAACCCATGCAAACACAGAGAGAAAGTGCAAACTCCATACAGACAGTTGCCTGAGGTTGGGATCGAACCTGGGCCTCTGGCACTGTGAGGCAGCAGTGCTAATCACTGAGCCACTGGGTTGGAGTATAAGAGTAGGGAGGTCATACTGGAACTGTACAAGGTGCCAGTGAGATCGCATCTGCAGTACTGTGAGCAGTTTTTCTCCCCTCATCAAGGAAAGTTATTGCATTAGAGGCAGCTTGTAAAATGTTCTTTCAGATGGTGCCTGGTATGGAGGGTTTGTCTTATGAGCAAAGGTTAAACAGGTTGGGATTCTGCTCACCTCTGTTTAGGAGAATGCGAGGATATCTCATTGAAACATATCGCATTCTTAAGGGGCTTGGCAGGATAAATGCTAAGAGGAGGTTTCCCTTCAAGGGAGAGTCTAGGACCATAGTCTCAGAATGAAGGGGTGCCTATTTTAGACTGAGATGAGGAGGAATTTCTTCTCTCAGAATGTTGAGAGTCTTTGGAAGTCCTTGCCACAGAGAGCTGTGGGCACAGAGTCCTTTTGTATATTTAATGGTGAGGGAGAGAGTTTGTTGATCAGTTCGGGAATGAAAGGTTATGCGGAAAGGGCAGGAAAATGGAGGCGAGGAATGTCGAGTCAGATATGATCCTATTGAATGGTGGAGTAGGCTCAAGGGGCCGAATGGCCTTCTCCTGTATGTATTTCTAATGGCCTTATGGAATAGCTACGGTGGATGTACGTCATGATGCTGGGTTTGAAGAAGACGGAGAGAGTTTGCATAAATTCCTTTCCATCCTAAATCTCTCCATGACATGTAGTCATCCTCCAGGCTTTCTCCCACTCTCCATTTAACCAACCCTTAATCAATTTCTTCCCAAATTCCCAACGTCTTCCCTTCAATCCTCACACAAGGGACTTGTCCAAGCCACTTATTCCATTGCCCCTTCCTTACTGTTCCCACTTCTCACAAAACTCTCATTGCCAACCTTCCCCTGGACACTCAATCTTCACCACTTTACTGCCATGATGAGCGATAGGTGGATTTGTACAATTTCCAATAGCCTCAGGAACGCTGATCTGTCAAAAATATTCAGTACGTAACGGCTTAACGTTTAGCAAGAAGATGTGTTGCAACATCAAATCGATTGTGAATTGATTTTACAAAATATGAAATGTAGGCCAGTCCTGAGATTTGCACCTAGCAAGGATTATTACCCAGGCTACATTGACCTGCACTTATTGATAAGCCAAGCCAATCTTCCAAACAACAACAACTTGCATTTGTGTAGCGTTTTTTAAGTGAGTGAAATGTCCTGTGGCACGGCCTAAGGGTGACTGTCTACAAATTGGAGGGCAGTATGGTGGCTCAGGGGTTAGCACTGCTGCCTCACAGCGCCAGGGGTCCATGTTCAATTCCACCTTCGAGTGACTGTCTGTGTGGAGTTGGCACATTCTCCCCGTGTCTGCGTGGGATTCCTCCGGGTGCTTCGGTTTCCTCCCACAGTCCAAAGGTGTGCAGGTTAGGGTGGAGTGGCCGTGCTAAATTGCCCCATAGAGTCGTGGGTTGTGTAGACTAGCCGTTGGACATGCAGGGTTGCTGGCATAGGGCAGGGGGTTGGATCGGTGGGATGCTCTTCAGAGGGCCAGTGTGGACTCGATGGGACGAATGGCCTGCTTTCACACTGTGGGGATTCTTCATAAAAAGTCTTGACACCGTCATGCTGCATAACTTGGCTGCTGGTGACCAAGAGGGTGAATGAAGAGGCTGATTTGAAGGAGCAGGACCGGTCCACGGGGGCCGGGGGGGGGGCGACAAGGTATGGGCTACAAGGTGGGGGAGTGGTATTTCAGAATTTTGGATCCAGGCAATGAAAGGAACAGCTACATATGGCGAAGCTGTGAGAACAGGTGGTGAGGGAGAAGAGAGAGCAGTAGAAGGGGCTAGATTGGAGGGGGTGCAAGGATATCTCAGTGGAGGTGTAGGAGTTTGTAGAAGAGGGCAGTGGCAGGGGCAGCTGTTGCTGAGGAAGGAAAGAAATGGATGTTTGATGAGCTGGGTACAACTCGCAAACCAGCAGATTGTCCACGTCACTGGCAGCTGGACCAAAATGCCTCACCTTGACCCGTTTTGCTGGTGATGATATTCAGTGACAGGTGACTGGCACCTTCCTTCAGTCCCAGAATCTTCCGGCACGCATCGATCACTTTAGCAACTGTGGAAGTCCTTGGGACCTTCAACTGCAGGTTTTGCTGAAAGACTGAATTGGAGGAAAAAAAAGCGAAATGACAGAGCGAGAGAGGTATAGACAAAGAGAATGGAGGCACCTCACACATGGAATTTACCAACACAAGGTAATGAAAGGACCCCTGCACATTGACATGAAATACTGAAGTATAACTCAAAGTGAACACTGAGTTTCTGAATATCTTATGATAAACAAGCAGAAAAGGGGATGTTCAGATCAGCCGTAACCTCATTGAATGGCAGAGTGGACTCAAAGGGCTGAATGGTCTAATTCTGCTCTTACGTCTTCTGGTCTGATGACTAAAATAAAGAGTTGTGGGATCCAATGATCTCATTATCACCAGGGAAATTGACCACACTATTCTGCTCATGCGGTATTCCCAAAGGAAGAGTGGGATTTTCTGTTCCCAGAGTGGTGAACGGGCTTGGAGCTGGGAAGGTGACCACTTCAGGTGGGATTGCATCAAAACCAGCCACCATCTCATGGCCACTGGAATCCAACACTGGGCAGAAAAGGCAATGATTGACCTTCCCATTCTGCTAGTCACAGAGACCTTTCAGTGGCTAGTAAAGGACTAAGACTGAGTTCGGGGCTATATGTTTGAATCATGATGTTCCTTTATTAGTGAACAACAAAATCAGATATAAAATGATATAACTTTTACCTTTCACTGATAAGTTGACCAGGTGAGACTTTTTCATTTTTTTATCTTCTACTGCTTTATCTTCCCTGAATAAAATTAACATAAGATGCAAAGTGAGCTCACACTTATCGCACCCGGAATTGCAGACTTCAAATGATATCCTTCTGTCATCAGAGTCCAGGCATTTCCTGCTTCTAACCCACTGTGCAGGTCAGGGAATTCACTCTGGGGATTTTCCCTGAGGTTATCAAACATGAAAGTGGGGGAGATTCAGGTGGAGCCCAAGTGCTGTATATCCAATGCTGGTGCGTGTGTGCGCGTGTGTGTGTGTATGTGTGTGTGTGTGTGTGTGTGTGAATATGGGTGTGTGTGTGTGCCTGAGAGAGACAGAGACAGTGTGTAAGAGAGAAAGAGAGCGTGTGAGAGAGACAGAGACAGAGTGTGTGTATGAGGGAGAGTGTATGTGTGAGGGAGAGTGTATGTGTGAGACAGAGTATGTGTGAGAGAGAGACAGAGAGATAGAGTGCATGTGTAAGAGAGAGAGTGTGTATATGAGAGCGAGAGAGTGAAAGAGAGAGAGTGTCTGTGTGTGAGAGAGAGAGTGTGTGTATAAGAGAGATAGAGAAAGTGAGAGAGAGAGCGTGCGTCTGCGCGCGTGTGAGAGAGAGAGTGTGTGTGTGTGAGAGAGAGAGAGTGTGTATAAGAGAGAGAGAGAAAGTGAGAGAGAGAGAGCGTGTGTGTGTGTGAGAGAGAGTGTGTGTGTGTGTGCGTGTGTGAGAGAGAGAGAGTGTATGTGTGAGAGAGAGAGAGAGTGTGTGTGAGAGTGAGAGAGTGTCTGTGTGTGAGAGAGAGAGAGTGTGTGTATAAGATAGAGAGAGAAAGTGAGAGAGAGAGAGAGAGCGTGTGTGTGAGAGAGAAAGAGTGAGTGTGCGTGTGTGTGCGTGTGTGTGTATGAGAAAGAGAGTGTGTGTGTGGGTGTGTGACAGAGAGTGTGTGTGCGTGAGAGAGAGTGTGTCCATGCGTGTGTGTGTGAGAGAGAAGGTGTGTGAGAGAGAGAGAGAGAGTGTGTGTGTGTATGAGAGATTGCGTGTGTGTATGAGAGATTGTGTGTGTGTGGGTCTGTGGGTGTGTTTGTGTGTGTGTGACAGAGAGTGTGTGCGCGTGAGAGAGAGTGTGTCCATGCGCGTGTGTGTGAGAGAGCGGGTGTGTGAGAGAGAGAGTGTGTGTGTGTGTGTGTGCGCGCGCGCGCGTGTGTGTGCATGTGTGTGAGAGAGAGAAAGTGTGTATGTTTGTGGTGAGTGCACACATGTGTGTACATTTATGCGTGTGTGTGTGTGTGTGTGTGTGTGAATCCCATGAGATTAAATCTGATGGCAGTAAGGGGTGTGTGAACCATTGAAGTAATGGGCGAAATTTTCCCGATCCCATCCGAGTGAGGGATCTTGTGGAGGATGATTTTATGAAAGGACATTGTTGGCATTTGGTATCCTTGCATCTATCCTGCAGGTTGCCAATGCTGTTTATTATGCACTCCTCAGGACACACGCATGAATGCCAAATTTTGAATGTCAACTAATTAGCACACTTTTCTCCTGCACTAGAAATGGTTGAGGCCGTTTGAAATTTGGCATTCTTGCATGTGTCCCGAGGAGTGCAAAACAAAAAGCTTCGGTAACATGTCCCTCTTTTCAGTGATATTCCAAGTTGTACACTTAAAGCATCGTCCGACAAGACCACCTCTTAACAAGGAGGGCTGAGGTTCAATGACAGCGACATTTCTCTCAGAGTACATCACTCTTTCACAACTCTGTAAGGGAAGAAAATTCTTGCCAATAATTTGAGTCTGGCTACCATGAAATGAGTGAGAAAAGTCAACATTCTTGTTGGAGGTGTTTCAGAGCAGGGTTTCTAGATATATGTAATGAGTGGCTTGTCTTCCCAGGAAATATTAGATAGGCTTAGGCTTGTTTCTTGCTGGAAGAGTGGGGGGCAGCTAAATCTAACGAAGAATGCAAGATCCTGAATCGTGTTGACAAGGTGGGCATGGAAAGGATAGTTCTTCTGTCGGTGAGTTCAGAGCCAGGAGGAACTGCTTTCAAATTAGGGATCGTCCTTTTAGGATAGAGATTAGGAAAGAAGTTTCCTTTCTTTCAAAGGGTTGCAAGACTTTGGAACTCTCTTTGGAGAGGAGGTAATTGAATGCTTTTAAGGTAAAGGGAGGTAGATTCTTAAATAAGAGACAAATGGATTCTTGATAAGTAAGGCATTGAAAAAACTGTTGGAAGCAGATGGGAGTGGCGAACTTGAAACACTATAAAATGATTTTGTTGAATGGTGGGCTGAATGGCCTACTTCTGCTTCTTTTTTGTGTCTTTGTAAATTCATGAGTTTATACCAAAACTTAATGCAATGCCAGTATGCCATCGCCTTAACTTCTTATGAAAATATATCAGAAAATTGACCCGCAGTGCCATAAATCTTCATTGAAGAGATGGTGTGATGTGTCTGTCGATTTCCAAACCCAGGCACTCTGCTTTGTATATAACCGCAGACTGATGCATTTCAAGAGTGGTTCTCTCTTACCTGTTGTGTGTCGATTTCCAAACCCAGGCACTCTGCTTTGTATATAACCGCAGACTGATGCATTTCAAGAGTGGTTCTCTCTTACCTGTTGTGTGTGTGGTTAGACTGAGGATCGGCCCAACCTGATGACTGCGAGTCGCTAAGAGTTAACAGGGCTGCTGTAAATCTCTCGATATCATGAGGGCCAATTGTCTCTTCAACAAATAGTTAAGAGTAAAAAGAAACTGACTGGTTAGATCACAAATGGTTCACAGTTGCTTCAACAGCAGCAAAATGTTGTCTTATTGATACCCCTACCAGGCTTGGCACACCATACTCAAAGCTAAGATGCTTGAATTTACTTAGTAGCTAGAGTTGGTAAGCCCATCAGAAATTGAGTAGCTGATTACAGCTCAAATGAGGTTTCCAAACCATTAAAGGTCATAGGTTCTGCTTTTCAAATGACACGTGTTTGTCAAGCATTTGTGCTGAATGATGAGTGAGAACACTTGGGTTTTGAAGTTAAAATACCTTGAAACATGTTTGCAAAGATGTAGAAAACTCTACGGGGGCTACAAGTGAAAAGCTAAGCATCGGGTCATATGTCCTCATTAGACTTTTTGTGGAGAAGCCAAGCTAGGTGTGGGTGGAACAGACTCAGTGCTTCCAGGCGATGAACGTGACTTGCAAACTCTACTTGTTTCTCCTTGCTGAAGTCCACAACACCACACACCCTGTTCCAAACAGGCTCCGCATCTGCTGTCCTCCCTGAGTTTCTGCACAACCCTATCCTACAACACACTGAATTCATCCCTGTTTGTAATCCCTCTTAATGCTCAGCTCAACTGACCCTGCATTCAGTTTCATAGAATCATACAGCATGGAAATAGACACCTGGGTCCAACTTGTCCATGCCGATCAAGTTTCCCAAACTAGTCCCTTTTGCCTGTATCCCCTTGAACCCTTCCTATTCATGGGTCTGTCCAAATGTCTTTTAAATGTTCTAACTCTACCTGCAACTACCACGTTCCTGTGGCAGTTCATTTCATACAAACTACTGTCTGTGTGTCAGTCCCATACCCTGCTGGCTATGTCCTTCAACTTGGGATTTCCATGCATTGGGTGGAGTAACTGTGTGTACAGTGCATTTTAGGTGGGTTGGTCTTGGATACATCAGAATGATATCACCAGGGTCAGCAAACCCTGGACTATACAACAATCAAATTTAACATACTCTTACCAGACCACAGGGAGACACAAATGTTGGGGGTTTAACCTGAGGGTCACCATGCCTCAGGTGAGGTTGAGAATGAGGGACCTTCATGATAACCTTGGCCAGCGTGGGAGTTGAACCCATGCTGTTGGTGTTAACTCTGTATCTCAAGCCAGGCGTCCAGCCAACTGAGCTAACCAACTGCCAGTGCTGATGAATGATTTGCTCACAGATTTTTAGGATTTGGAAGCTTTGACTTTGAAAAGATCACGAGAGAGAAACAACTTTCCGTTACCTGGTGGCTAGGCCTCAGGGTAAAGGGGCAAACGACCCTTCAGGAAAGTGGCTCATGTGACTCCAGACCCACAACAAGGTGGTTGACTTGTAACTGCTCTCTGGGCAATTAGGGATGGGCAATAAATGCTGGACTGGCCATTTGCCCCTACATCCCATGACAGAATTGAGAAAATAGCCTGAACATTGCATTGAATCATAGAAGTGATATAGCACAGAAGGGAGCCATTTGGCCCATCTTGCCATGCTGACACAAAGACACCTGGATGCCCTTTCTAATCCCATCTTCCTGCACACTGCCCGTAGCCCTGCTGCTTAACGCACATAAGGTCCAATCAGCAATAAATTGACCAGGCCCTGAGCAGGGAATGGTTTCCATGGGGAGCCAATGGGTACTAACCTTTGTGAAGGAAATCCAGGACCAATTCAGGACAGTACTGAGGCTTCTCTGCCTAGGCCCATTGGTGGATATTGTTCTATCTTTGACAAATAGATGGAAATGAAATGTTGGGCTTTATTGCAAGAGACAGGAATATAATTTAAATTTTTACCACAGCTCCATGGTGAGATCCCATCTGGAGTTCCGTACTTGGAAAAAAAAATTGCTTAAGAAACAGTTCAGAGAAGCTTCACCTGACTGGAAGTCCTGCGATGAAGAACTTAACTTCTGAAGAAAGGTTAGACAGACGGATCTTTAGCCTTTGGAATTTGGAAGAATGAGAGGTGACCTTATTGTGAAACACAGGGTTCTGAAGGGATTTCGCTCTGGCTTTCGCCCTGCTGGAGAGACTGGAATGAGGGGAATGCACCTTAAGGATAAGGAGTCTCGTTGTTAAGACAGAGATTAGGAGAATTTCTTTTTTCTCTGGTAGGGTTGGCTGGGTTAGTGAGTTTATTTGATGCTGAGTTGGAAAGATTTTTGATAGATGAGGAGGTCGAGGTTAATGGGGGACAGCCAGCGAAGTGAAAATGAGACCAAAACCAGAGCTGCCACAATCGTATTGAATAGCAGATCCAGCTCAAGTGACGTACTCCTGCTCCTAAGTCCTATATTCTTATGGAGGTGTTTAGGTTCATTGCAAGTAAAACCATGGGCCACTTCCAAGATCATTAAACTGATATTATTACAAAGAGTGTTATGGAGCAGAATTTTTCGAACGAAGTGTGGTCCCCAAATGGGCTGCAGCTATCTCTCTTTCTGTTTATCTCTGAGGCTACTGCCATTCCTCAGCTGCTTGCAATGGGGTCTCCTCTGTATTGACCCAACTAGCAGGTACTGCACTAGGTGGCATAATAGACCACAAGACAAGAGTTTGCTGGGATTTCACCCTGCTGAAAAGACACTCCTATTCTGAGGCTCGGGAAGCTAATTTGCCAACATGAACTTGATTTTCTGCTTTGTTGATTTAATTTATGGCACCGAAAGCATTAGTGCTGGTATTTTCCTGTGACGGTCTCACCGGCTCTCAACGCACAATCTAGCTTGAGACGCCTCCAGCACAAACATACCAGCAACGAAGAGCTCACCATTGGTGGCCGTAAAAATATCTGACAGTTTGACGTCCAGGATTTCACTAGCTTTGCAAGATCTAAGCTCTAGCTGGGGACAACATGGAGCGTGTAGGACCCAATTCAGAATCAACCTGGGAACAGTCTCTCCCTCTCTTTCTGCATCTTTTTATCCAACTCATAACAAGATTGTAATCTCAGAATGATGGGCATGTTTGAAATCAAACCCAGGGCAATTAATACAGATTGAGTTTAGGACATGGTATGACATCTTGCAGCTGTACAGGACACTGGTTCGGCCACTTTCGGATCACTGTGTGCATTTCTGGTCTCCCTGCTATAGGGAGGATGCTGTGAAACTTGAAAGGGTTCAGAAAGGATTTACAAGGATGTTGCCAGAGTTGGAGGGTTTGAGCTTTAGGGAGAGGCTGAATAAGCTGGGGTTATTTTCCCTGGAGCGTCGGAGGCTGAGGGGTGACCTTATAGAGGTTTATAAAACCATGAGGCGCATGGATAGGGTGAACAGCAAAAGTCTTTCCCCGGGGTAGGGAAGTCCAAAACTAGAGGACATAGGTTTAAGGTGAAAGAGGAAAGATTTAAAAGGAACCTAAAGGCCAACTTTTTCACACAGAGGGTGGTGTGTGTATGGAGTGAGCTGCCAGAGGAAGTGGTGGAGGCTGGTACAATTACAACATTTAAAAGGCATCTGGATGTGTATATGAATAGGAAGGGTTTAGAGTGATATGGGCCAAATACTGGCAAATAGGACTGGATCAGTTTACGATATCTGGTCAGCATGGACAAGTTGGACCGAAGGGTCTGTTTCCATGCTGTACATCTCTATGACTCTAAGTGCACTGCAATTTCTGCATGTCGTGTTTTCACAGAGAGGGATTAGCCCAGCCATTTTCAATGCATTTTAAACACATCAACTCTGCAGTTTGCAGACCAGACTGGGGAAATCCCTGGAAAGATTTATGTGGGAAATGCCTTAGAATGGTTTACCAACAGCAAGAGCCTCAGAGATAGCGAGAGAGAGATAGCTGGTGGATCACACACTATTTGCGAGGCTCTGTTTAGTAACAGGGCAGCGCATGTTGTAAAGGTAGATGTTCTGGTGGCGTGCCAGTTCTTTCTCCCTTCACATCTCTTGAACTCTGTCCTTCTCTGTCCGCCACCTTCAAATATTCCTTTTCTCTCTGACATTCACTTGACTATATTCCAGTTCTTGCTCCCCGCTTCCAACACCCTGTGAAGGCTCCACTGAATTTTTCACTCTCTCTCTCTCTCTCTTGCATTCAGACTCTAATTACCCCCTCCTCCCAGTAATTCCACCCTAAAGTCCTCAGCCCTGAACAAAAATAAGAGCAAAAGAATCTGGCGTGACTGTACCCAGTCAGCACTTACCGAGCAGATTATCAAGTCTATGGCAGGCTGTGTCCACTGGGTGAAGCTCTTTGTAAATGGACGACAGGAGAATCTCTTTCTCCTCTGTGGTTGCCAATTGCAGCTGGTCAAGAATGTTCGGGTCGATTGATGCCAACTGCTGTCCTTGCAATTTAATCTCTGTAGTGGCAGAAAGTGGGGAAAGGTGCAATCTAACATATTGCAGATTAACGCGGAGCCCTCAGGACAGGAAATGGTGGCCCCTCTCCCTTGGCCTTTGGGCATCGCTGGAGCAGCAGAGGCTGACAAAACAAGGTCCCTTGATCCGTGAGGTGGGTTGGGGGGCACCCCTCGGTCCTGCCTGAGGCACCAGTCAGTCACCGATGGCCGACAATCTGGCTGGCACCGCATGATCGAATCCCCCACCCACCACCCCCGCCCCACAGCCCCAACCACGCCACCCCGAACCGCGCCACCCTTCCCCGCCATTTGTTGAGATGTCACGCCAACCGGACCGCGTGCGCAGCTTGAGTCCCGAGCAATAACACTGCAGCTCCAGTTCCCTGTAACAGGGAGGCTTTCAGCAGCTCCAGAAGTGGACGAGTGGCAGACGGGGTTCAGGGGAGAGCTCTCCCGGGGCTCAGATCCTCGGCCTCCAAGTCCGTGGATGTGTGTGCAGGAACCACTAACATTGGAGATGCTCAAGAGACCAGAATGAGAGCAATGCAGAGGCTTCGGAGGGACGTGGGCCTGCAGGAGAGCCAGAAATAGAGCACTTCGCCGGCACTGGAGAGGTTAGTGGCCATCTGGTTCCATTTGCAGAAATATTTGCTAAAACATACATAGTGTGCATTTCCCAGGATCTGGGAATTTGAGGTGGAGTGGAGATTTGGAAGTATTGTGGAAACTTAAAGCAACAGACATTAAAGGCTAAAAGCAGCAAAAGGCTTGCGCAGCACTTTATGAAGTGTTACAGAGATGGGGCTAAAGTGCTTCTTAGAGTGAACGTCACCTTTGATGATAGGAATACACTTCTCCAGTCCTAGCTTCCTGACCCATTCGCAAACTTCATCTGTGTTCATTTCCTCCAGAGATATTTCCTTCAGTTCTTTGATGTTCTCCTAAAGAAACATAAGGCAGGCGAAACCGAGTAAACTGGGCAAAACTGTATTCCATGCGATTCTGAGATAACAAGGTGTAGAGCTGGATGAACACAGCAGGCCAAGCAGCATCAGAGGAGCAGGAAGGCTGACGTTTCAGGCCTAAACCTTTCTTCGATTCTGTTTTTTTTGTACCTGACAGCTCCTGGTTGATATAAACAGACAATCACGTGCTGTTCATTTCATCCAAAGCTGATTGTTTACCTAGAGAGTTTTGGTCTGGAAAATCTGTGTCCTGAAGCTACAAGAAAACTCCACGTATAGAACAGAGTAGTCTAGTGATTGTCCAATAGGCCAGTAATCCTGAGGACTAATGATCTGGTGACATCAGTTCAAGCCCCACCATAATCACTGAAGATTTAACCTTGCTTCATGAATTAAACACACCCACGCTTTGCATCTTTTCTGAATTAAATAAAAGCATTCAGCATGGTGGGGGATAAGGATGCACTAGTTGCTTGGTTTATTTTCCATGGCAATGCCTCTACCAATCAGAACCCAGTTGCCAACCTTTTTCTCATTCAGTATAAATTGTTGTCCCATTTGAAATTTGGCTCTCTTGCATCAATCCTGATGAGTGCGAAATGAAGATCTTTGACAGCATGTCTCTCTGTTCAACGATACTCATTTTCTGTTATACCAGGAGACTAATTAAATAAATATGTAATAAAAAAATACTATGAGTAATCCCAACTGCTAGATTGTTGCAAAAACCTATCTGGTTTACTAAAATCCTTCAGGGAAGGAAACTTACTGGCCTTACCCAGGCTGGGACTCCAGACCCACAGCAATGTGATTGATTTTTACCTGCCCCTCTGAAAGACTCTACCAAGTTGCTCAGTTGTATTCATAGAATCCCTACAGAGTGGAAGCAGGCCTTTCAGCCCTTTGAGTCCACACTGACCCTCTGAAGAGCATCTCACCCAGACCCATCCCATCCCTTTAACCCTGCATTTCCCATGGCTAATCTACCTAACCTCCACATTTTTGGACTGTGGGAGGAAACCAGAGCAGCCGGAAGAAACCCTCACAGTCAGCTGCCCAGGGGTGGAATGGAACTCATGTCCTTGGTGCTCTGAGGCAGCAGGGTTAATCACTGAGCCACCCAAGTAGGCAGCTCCCAACCACACTCTCAAGAGCAATTAGGGAAGGGCAATAAATGTTAACCCACATCCTGTGAATGAACAAAAACTGAATTTTCAAACTTTTATGTCAGGAGGCACAATTTTCTGTCAAGTTTTTTGTAAACGCAAGCATGGTCAAACGTTTAGCTTCAGGTTCGATTGTCGATGGATCTATATCATGTATCACCAACTGCATAATTACTTGTGAAAGTAATCACAGACCTCACTGCGGAGAAGTGAGCGCCATTTTATCCCTGCGCTAACTTTAAGATGAACGTAGATATTAATAGACAAGGAGTCAGAAATAAGGAAGGGTTCTGAGGAAGAGCCACCGGACCTGAAACATTAACTCTGTTTTTTCCCTTCACAGATGCTGTCAGACCGGCTGGGCTTTTCCAGCAACGTCCGTTTTTGTTCCTGATTTACAGCATCTGCTGTTCCTTAGGTTTTTATTGAATCAGAAATAAATTTCTTTACTTACTATGATTGAAAGTAAGGGGGCAAAATTCAATTCGTTGTTGCCTTTATTAAATCTGCCAATTAACTTTACAAAAGTTGACACTATGAAAGCACTGCAGGACACGTGAGACTTGAACCCGTGCCTTCTGGTTCAGAGATAGGGACACCATCACTGTGCCAGAGGAGCCCTTTTAAATTTCCAAACTGGATATTCATCAGATTTCATGCTGCGATTGATCCAGAGTGGACCTGATCCAATCAGTAGAGAACCTGCCATACCATGCAGTAGAGATTGGCAACAATGGCTCCAAGGATGAGGAACTTTCATTCTGAAGATAGATTATAAAAGTTAAGACTGTTCTCCTCAGAGACTTGGGTGGAGAGGAGATTTGATAGAGGGTTTTCAAAATCACAGTTTGTCTGTACAGAACAGAGAGGGGGAGCCTGCCCCCACCAATTAAAAGGATCGAGAGTGAGTGGGCTCTGATTTAAAGCAACTGCCGAGAGAAACAAATCAGTTGAGGTAAAGATGTTTCATGCACTCAGTGGATCATGCATTCTCTGTCAGTGTGGTGGAGGCCAGGTTCAATCGAGACATTTAGAAGAGAACTAGAAACTTACTTGAAAGGAAACAATGCGCAGGGTTGTGGGGCAAAGGCAGGAGAATAAAAACAAAAAGTGCTGGAGATGACAACGAGTCAGGCAGTATCCCAGGGGGACGGAACAAGCTAACATTTTGACTCTAGGTGATTCAGGAGTTATCCACAAGAGTCACTTAGATTCGAAACGTTAACTTGCTCTCTTTCCATGGATGCTCCCTAAGCCCATTGTGATCTCCAGCATTTGTTGTTTTCAGTAGAGATTCCAGCATCTGCTGTAATTTGCTCCTAGGCAGCAGAATAGTACTTAGTGAGATGCTCGTTCAGAGAGCCAGCACTGACGCAATGGGCCAAATAGCCTCTTTTGCCCTGTGACAATTCTGTAAACACTTGAGTTTAGAGGAATGAGAGGGGATTGGGATGTACAAGCAGCTTGATGGAGTAGGTGATGATCCTATTCCCCATGGTATTCCAGAACCCCGTGGGCCCAGCTCTTTAAGAACAAATTATTGGGGAACTTCTTCACTCAAATATTTTGGCATTCTCTACCGTGGTGAGCTGTGCATGTTCGGTCAATGAGTACATTGGAAACAAAGATTAATATATTTTTGGGTATGAAAACAAGAAACAGTAGGGTGGGAAAGTAGTGTTGCGGGTCAGCCGTGGGCTGAATGGCCTACTCCCCCTCTCTCTACATGGAGAGAGATTCCAGGGTCTCTCAGAGAGGTTACACGTATAAAGTCTTACCTTTCCTTTTAAGCTGCCATTCGGATCAGCTGAAGGTGGTATGTAGGATTCTGAAAAATAAAAAGCATTTCTGAGGCCAAGGTACTTCCTTTTCAAGCAGTTCAGTGACGTGACTACCAACCTCTAGAGCGGGTAGGAATTGAACCCAAACCTCCTAGCAAAGAGGTGGGGAAACTACCACTGCACTACAAGACCCCTTTGAGGCGCTGTTGTAGCATTGTTCAAATTCATTTCCGATAACACTCGAGAAGATTGGCATCATCCAGGACAAAGCAGCCGCTTGATTGGCATCACATCCACAAGCATTCACCCCGTCCACCACCGATGCTCAGTAGCAGCAGTGTGTTCTATCTACAAGATGCACTGCAGAAATTCGCCAAATATCCTCAGACAGCACCTGCCAAACCCACACCACGTGCATCTAGAAGGACAAGGGCAGCAGTTACATAAGAACACCACTCCCTTCAAGATCCCCTCCAAGCCACTCGCTATTCTGATTAGGAATTATATCACCGTTCCTTCACTGTCGCTGGGTCAAAACCCTGGAATTCCCTCCCTAAGGGTATTGTGGGTCTACCTACAGCAGGTGGACTGCAGTGGTTCAAGAAAGCAGCTCACCACCACCTTCTCAAGGGCGACTAGACACGAGCAATAAATGCTGGCCCAGCCAGCGACTCCCCTAGCCCACAATAGAATAAAATAAATTGCGATCCTCTAGCCTGTTCTGCTGTGACATGAAACCAAAGCTGACCCGTAGATTAATTCTACCTTCAATCCCGGAGCCAACAGAAATGGCAAAGTGTTCTCTGAGCACTAAGCAATCTCCACTGCTCACCCTCCAACTTGGACATGATACTCAACAGAAGAAGCTAACTTCAAATCTAGTCATCAAGGGAAAAGGGGACTTCCACTGGAAGATGTGGCACCAGGTTTGAGTATTCCAGCTCCTGCCTAGGAAATCCCAATCTCTGCACCCGGGCAGCATGCTCGAAATCCCCCTGAGAGGGAGGGATTAGCACTTGGCAGGATAGATCCTCAGCTCAGCCCTGGCACTTCTTCCGTTTCTGAATCAAACGAACCTTGGAGCCAGAGGGAAACAGCTTGGGAAACCTCGTTTGGAGTTTCTTGTCAGGGCAGATGAAAATCACGCTGCAGTCGGTATCTGTTGCTGGCGTTTCCAGGAACGAGTTACCAACTGAGGAGCTCAGCACTCCTCGAGAAACTCTCCCAGTCTTACTGCCCTCCACTAAAATATAATGGCACTTTCGATTGTTGTAAAAACCCATCTGGTTTAATAATGCACCTTTAGGGAAGGAAATTGCCATCCTTACCTGGTCTGGCCTACATGTGACTGCAGACCCACAGCAATGGGGTTGACTCTTAACTGCCCTCTGGGCAACTAGAGATGGGCAATAAATGCTGCCTAGCCAGCAATGCCCTCAACCTGTGAAATTTTTTTGTTGTTAAATTTGAAGGATTCCCATGTTGATAGTCTGTCTGAATGGCAAGACAAACACCCCTTCTACACCCATCAAGTGGCACATGAACCCAGAAGCTCTGTATCAGAACAGGAATGTTGCCCGTTGCACCACTGGATCTTGTCTCTGCTACATCCACATAGCACACTTCCCCCACCCCCAACCAGCCCTCTCCCTGCTCCCATGATGAAATGCAAGACAGTTCTCATCGCCAGCTCTCACCAAACGTGATGCGTCTCCGTCTTGGTGATCCAGCTCCCTGTGTGCCAGTGCCAGGAGCTAACCCTGGGCTCCAAAAGGCTCCACTCATGCTCTTCACATTATCCAGGCTGTACCTCCTGCTCACCGGCCTCTAGAGCAGAGAGGGAAGCAAATAGATCACAGGGAACATAACAATGAGCGAACCACATTCTGCTCTTCCAGCCTGTTACACAGAAACTTAGACAAAAAGGGGCTTGGACATTAGGAGCTGATGTCTAAGCCAACCCACCCACTTCACCCCTCATCACTTCCACCCTACACCCTCCTGCAGCCCTCTCACTCCTCACCCTCCCCAGTGACCCCTCATTCCCCACATTCCCCAGTGATCCAAAACCTTCCACCGTCCCCAGCACCCCTCACCCTCCACTGTCCCCAACAACCCCTCATATCCCACCCTCCCAACGTCCCCTCACTTACTCCAGTTACCTCTCAACCCTCGCCCTCCCCAGCAACCCCTCATCCCCCACCCTCCTCACTGACCCAATATTCTCCACCGTCCCCAGCGACCCCTCAGCCTCCACCGTCCCCAACATACCCCACCCCCTCATCCTTCCCAGTGACCCCTCATCCCCCATCTTCCCCAGTGACCCAAAACCCTCCACAGCCTCCATCAACCTCTCACCTCCCATCCTCCTCAGTGCCCCCTCACTTACGCCAGCAACCTCTCACCCCTCACCATCCCCAGAGACCCCTCATCCCCCATCCTCCCCAGCAACACCTCATCCCCCACCCTCCCCATCTATCTAAAACCCTCCACTGTCTCCAGCAACCCCTCATCATCCATCATCCCCAACAGCCCCTCAACTCCCCCCTCCCCAGCGTCCCCTCACTTACCCCAGTGACCCCACATCTCCCATCCTACCCAATGACCCTTCAACACCCCCCACACACCCCCATGACCCTTCACTACCCCATCCTTCCTAGCGACCCCTCGTCCTGCACCCTCACCAATGACCCTTCAGACTCTGCCCCCCCACCCTCCCCAGTGACCCTCCACACCCCCACCCTCCCCAGTGACCCCTCCCTCGCCATCACTCTCCTATGGTCTGGGTGCCTTCCCAATCTGAGGCCCAGGGCAGGTGCAGTGCCAGCAAAGGTCACATTCTCCCTGGCGGTGCAGCTGAGCAACAGAAGAGCTGATTGGTCAGCAGCTCTTGGAGGGTGGGACGTCTGCCCAAAGGACCCTTGAGACCGCCGCTGCCCTGTGAAGTGCCCGAGGAGCACAAGATGTGACGACACATCCCAGCAAGAGGTGGAAAAATCCTGCCCCACCTCGCACACCCTATCCCCCCCACTGCCTCACCTAAACCCCTCTTCAAATTCGAGCGTGGGACTCACACTACCCAACCCATTCCCCGTTATCAGTACCTCCACCTGGGACACGTGCGGCCCAAGATGAGATGATGAAACAAAGAAACGAGCTATCAAACCTTTCAGCCGAGGTTTTAATGCTAGAGTTTTCAACTGACTGACAGTTTTCCCAGCTGCATAAAAAATCTGGATGACCATGAAACCATTGTCGATCTTCACAAGACCCATCTGATTCACTCGTGTCCCTTCAGAAAGCAATCTGCCACCCTTACCTGGTCTGACCCACATGTGACTCCAGACCCATAGCAACGTGGTTGACTCTAATCTGCCCTCTGGGCTATTAGGGATGGGCAATAAATGCTGGATTGGCCAGCGACGCCCACATCCTGGGAATGAATTTAAGCAAATTCCGGATGTTTCTGATAAAAATCTCGGAATGTGACACCCATTACCCGCACCCTGTTGTGCCATCAAATGGGTATGGATAGATCATTTGAGATAGCAGCAATGGGTCAACTATGTTGGTCTGTGACTGGAGTCACGTGTAGGCCCAAACCAAATAAGAAAGGCAGATGCCGCTTTGCTGTAAAATATGTGTGAACGAATTGGATTCTTAATGACAATCTGACAATATTAGGTTGACT
The DNA here is from genome assembly GCA_024137785.1 of Ginglymostoma cirratum. Classification (NCBI taxonomy): domain Eukaryota; kingdom Metazoa; phylum Chordata; class Chondrichthyes; order Orectolobiformes; family Ginglymostomatidae; genus Ginglymostoma; species Ginglymostoma cirratum. The sequence continues at coordinate 22,939,328 of JAHRHZ010000059.1, read as the reverse complement.
TTAAATGAAGCCAGGTTGTTTTTCAGCTTTTGTGCTTAAACCGAGTTCAAGATCTAATGGTTCTGGAAGGGTTAATGTTGGAAGTTGCGTTAAGCTCCACCCAGTCGGATGACATCATGGGCGGAGAACCAGGAATATTGTTCGAGATTCTGATGGAAACAGATGTGTCGACATTGGTTCCTGATAGTCGCACTTGTTATGTGAGATTAGTCAATATACTTGGGCCTATTGCTCATCATACAATAAACTGTATGTTAAGAAAAGGAAATAAAATATCCTTAGCAGGTGCTATAGATGACTACTGACCTACAGCAATGTGGTTGGCTCTTAACTGGTCTCAGAAATGGCCAGGAAACCCAGTCCTTCCAAGAGTATTTATAGGCAGGCAACAAATGCTGGGTACAGACATGGAGATCCAGGTAAGATAGCTCTCCTCACACAATGATTGTCAGACCCTTAAACTAAAACTGAAATGACTGGAGAAACTCAGCAGGTCTGGCAGCATCTGTGGAAAGAAAGCAGAGCTAACGTTTCGAGTCCAGAGACCTTTCTTCAGAACTATCTCTCCACCGTCCCAGGCATCAGTGTGGTGAACCTTTGGTGTATGAGGTAAGTGCTCCAGGTGTGGCCTCCTCAAATTGTCACAAGACATTTTTGTTGCTGCAAATTCTCTCACTTACCTTCCAGATTTCCTCCTGCAGCAGCGTGTGAGCATTTCAGAACTCACAAACAAAGAATCATCTTTGGATAGCAACACTTCTAATCTCTCGCCGTTCAAGAAATACTACACATTTCTGTTTTGTTTTCTACCAAAGTGAACAGCCTCACGTTCCCCACTTTATATACCATCTGCTACGTTCCTGTTCAGTGGCCAAAACAGTTTGAAGCCCCTTTACATCCTCCTTACAACTCATGTTGCTATATTGTAGGTCGTCAGCAAATTTGGAATTGTTGCATCTAGCCCCGTGTCCAAATCATCGATGGAAATTGTGGTCATCTGGGGCCCGGCTGAATTTTTTAAAAACTCACCAGCCACAACCTACCAACTTGAGAATGACCCATTTAGTTCTACTCTGTCTGTTCACCAACCTTTAATCCATGACAGTGTAATACCCTACAGTAACCAGTGGCCATTCTCCAATACAGGGATCACGCCTGTGGTCCATTGTGGGCTACAGCGTACAGTTAATCCCCTTCCCTCTGCTCACAATGCTAGGATAGGTCACCACATCCAGGAATCCCAATGACAATTTCCAGCAGTCCGTACCCTACAGCCTCCATTTCACTCTCTGCCTCATAACATTCAATACAATCATGAAAAACACAATCGTTGTTGAAAGGCAATTCTAGTAGAAATCAAAAAAACTTTACAGCAGAGCAATATTTTATAGCTTTTGCAGCATTAGTATTTGATGTTCTGTGAGCAGGAATCCTAGCTCTCTCCAACTGGGTCAAACCTTGTGAATGGGAAGTGCGATCCCACATTCATACTCTGCATTCCTTACCTTGAGCTGTAGCTTGGACCTCAGTTTGATCTGGAGGGGGTTCAGCCAGAGTGTTGCTTTTATCTGTTCCCTAGAGTTTTCTCCCTTGTTGATTTGATTGCCTGTGGAAAGTAGACCAAGAGAATGAGGCGCAGCTTATAAAAACACATGAGACAGGAGCGGTTTCTTCGAGTATGTTGCATACATGCAATCAGATCATGGCTGATCTTCCACCTCCCCTCACAATCTTCACATCCCCAAACACCTATTGATCTTGGTGTTGAGCACATTCAATGAGTGAGTCTCTAAGGTGGAGAATTCTGAAGATTCACCACCCTCTGTCGAAGAGGTTTCTCTTCATCTCAGCTTGAAATGGCTGACATCTCATTCTCAGAGTGTGACCTCAAGTTCTGGACTCTACCACCAGGGGGTGGTGTCATCTTCCCAGCGTTGACCCTGTACAAGAGTGTTAGAACCTGAAAGGATTAACTAACCTAATGGCATAATCTATGACCATCAGGATATAATGGGTAGAACTAGCCCAAGTCCATTATGTGCCTTATTGGTTCCCGAATGATTACATTTTACTGCTAATAACACGTAGCTAAGATTGTAATATGAACTTGGACTTTAATTAGGCCTGATGTGTCACAAGAGACAATAATTTGTCTTAGACACAATGTCAACAGCCACTAAATTAATATATAGTAAACCTTTACTGTTTAATCAAGCCAAGTGTAATTTCTGCCCAAGGTAAGGTGTGGGCATCCTTCTTTACATTGTATTACCAGTTTGACTAATACCAGTTGGGATTGGTGGATTTGAATTGACCCAGGATGCATTTGCAATCAGGCTGCCAACAAAATAACAAGGCTGTGTCAGAATTGTACATGTTTCAATCAGACAGTTTTATTCTAAACGCCAGTGAGTGTAAGCCCAGCTTACTCAGTCTCTCCTCAAAAGACAATCCACGAATTGGAAACCTATTGTAGTGATTGGAACCAGGTGGATCTTGTTGACTATGAGATGCTTGACTAGGGTTGTTAATCTGGGCCAATCAGGGACCCCTGCCTGACCAATATAAACAGGGGAGTTAGAATCCCCTCAGTTCAGGGGACTGACTCTGAGTTGGGTGGTTGTGTCCTGTGCTTTGTTTAGAAACCAAATCATTCAAACAGAAAAAACTCCTGCATTTGAACACTGGGCAATCCTGCTTGTTGCTGGGAGTCTGTGGACTCATCATTGTTGTCCACTGCACTGAATAAACCTGACATAGACACTGGGCAACAGACAGCTATGACTGGACTAACTTTATTTACACATCGCCAACAGAGGAAAGCAATAGAACAGGATGCTCAGAAATTACAGCATACTGCAGTCATTGTGTACGTGTATTCTTAAAAAAACTGACAGTTGCATGATATGAATGAACAACTATTTACTTGTAAGATTTTCAATAAAACTTCCTCTTGTTTTAAAAGTTTGTGTTAAGCAAGTTCAAGGTAGCACATGACAGACAACGCAATAATCATTTCACATATTTTACAGTGCTCTTCCAGAACTGAACACTCTGGGAGAAAAGAAAGTGATATTTTACAAGCAGCTATTCCAAAAATGTACCTGTAAAGATGCTTAGCTGATAATTTTCATGTGTTATACATGTAATTATGAGTAATGAAGGCTTGTGAGTTATTTGCAAAGGTGGCTCAGATCTCTGATTGGTTTTTGTAGTTTAAAGCCAATTTAGGACCATTGCGCACCTCAGCCATTCACTATATCTGTAATTCAATCCTTGTGTTCAGATCACCTCAAGGCTTCCATACTTTACAAAGGCTTATTGACTCTCCCTTTGTTGGTGCTTAACTGGAGAAATTCCTTCTTTCTTTTCCCCCTCTCTCTGATCCTCTTTGGTTTATCGGCTGGGGTTGCTGTAGACAGTGAAAGCAGTCACTTGTAATTTAGTGAATCCTAGTGAATTTGTTGGAATGGTGGTCAGAGTTAAGGCTACCGGTATAATATGGCCTGGAGCGATTGCAGGACTAAAACTAAAAGGGAACCTTAGTGCTCTGAGACAGGGGTCAGAATCTCATTAACAACTTAAAATATGTTTAGTGCACAACCCTCATGAGGATTATTGGTGCTGTGCATCTTTTAAAATAAGGTCCCTGATAATCAGTGAATTATGCAGCATGTGGTATCTAACTATACAGGTGCATTTACGTAGCACCTATCATGACATCACAATGCACTTTAGAGCCAAAGAAGTGCAGCTGCTGTTGCAAAGTAGGTAACAAACCACAAATTTACGCACAGCAATCTCCCATAAAGAGCAATGTGATAATAAATTGCTCTTTGCTGAGGAATAATTGTTGGCCAGGAGACAACGAAAAGCCCTTTTGCTACCCTTTATAATATTACCTTAACTCAAATACTGAGCCAGTCTGTACCCGAAAGCGCCATTTCAAAGAGGTGCACAGAGGGAGTTGTTACTAGTATCCTTGCTGCTCAATTATAGCTGCTTGAAAATAAAAGAGACGGTGGGGCCATTATTGTGATGCTATTTGTGGGATCTTGCTATGCTCAAGCTGGCATCCATGCAACAAGATCGACTGAGTTTCCAAAGTGCTCAACTGGTCACATGAGGCCTACCCAAGGCATTTTAAGGCACCACATAAATGCAGGCTCCTTTTGTCTTCCCAATTTGGTAGACAGCTGAAGAAGGGAAATGGTTTCACAAAGAGAGATCTAAAGGTGGTGAGATTGGGGGAGAGACAGCGACAGAGAGCTGAGAGAATACCATTTAAGACAAATAAACAGGCAACGGAGTGGATTGTCACCCGGAGGGCTCGGAAATGGGCTTGCTGTGTCTTCTAAAACATCAGCATCATTTGCTGGTTAAACACCAAAGTGAAACCTCACACCAAATTAGCAATGTACGTATTTTTTCACTGAGGATGAAATCCTAGCTGAAATGGTTATCTGACCTGAAATCAAGCCTTTGAACCGGCGATTAATGGCTGAGACCTCTCTCTGTTTGGTGTGTGAATTTGATTCCTTAGAATGGAGATGTATTTGCACTCAGTGACAGGACAACACAAAGGCGTTTGGGAGCAGGAGCAGTGAATAGCACAGAACAAGCGGGTGGCTCTGGGGAGGACTAATTGTCGGGTGTATGAAAGCACATTGCCCCAGATTGTAGGAGGGCATTTCAGAGAGTTACCATCACCCTCTAAATTTTCCTCTCGAAAGAAACAGCAGCTTGCTCTGCTTCATTAAAAAAATACTCTCACTTTCTTTGCAGAACGGAAGAGTTTTTTGTTTGTCTTTGTGAATGGGAAGAGTGAAAGGGAGGAGGGTTTTGTTTTATATATATAATATTTTTTAAAAAACTGTTCTCTCAGGGACTGGCCAGCTGCCTTATAGCCTGCAGTGCTGGTACCTGATATCACAATCCAGCCTCTCAGTCCTCTGGCCTGTCCCTGAGAACAGCAGGTAGTCTATTCAGCCACGGAACAAAGGAAAATGTCAGGACAGAAAGAATGCTCAGACTAAAAGAGAGCTGATTGACAGCTAGATGAGATCAAAGAGGGATATTTACCAGGTATTTGTCAGCAAAAATGCGAACGCAGTCAAAAAAGCAATGGGAAGGGGAGAGAAACACACGCATATCAATATACACACAGACAGAAAATACACA
>JAHRHZ010000059.1:22872712-22933747 GCA_024137785.1 Ginglymostoma cirratum | reverse complement strand
TAGGAGCAGGAAAACTTTTCCTGCTCCTATGATGCTGCTTGACCTGCTGTGTTCATCCAGCCCCATGCTTGTTATCTCCTATGCTCTGTAACGCTGGCTTTTATTCACGTGAAAGGGACTCCCATTATATTTTCACTGGTGTGTTGTCACCTGCTGTAACATAGTAGAATATGCAACAGCCAATTTGCACACAGCAAGCTCCCACAATCAGCAATACAATTATACCCATAAAATATTTGTCAGTCGTCAATATTGCACAGGCTCGAGGTTCTGAAATGGTTAATGCCACAGTCTGTATTAAGGTCCATGCAATCTGTTAATGTGCCAAAGTCTTGAGGGAATGTAGGGAAAGACAATTAGAATGAGGCTTATTGTCAAGTGTGCTCAAAATACAAAGAACAGGAGCGCAGTGAAAAGTGTATAATGTCACCAGCACACAGCACTACCTTGGGTACAAATCTTTGGTCCAAAGAATAGAGAAAACAAAGAATAGAAAGTTACGCTACATTACAGACATAACTGGTAGAAATTAGGAAAATAAAAAGTAAAGCTAAAAGGATTGACATTACAGAGATAAAAGGTACTGCAGATGCTGGAGAATCCGAGATAACAAGCATGGGGCTGGATGAACACAGCAGGTCAAGCAGCACCATAGGAGCAGGAAAGCTTGACGTTTCGGGCCTAGACCCTTCATCAGAAATGGGGGAGGGGGAAGAGGGTTCTGAAATAAATAGGGAGAGAGGGGGAGGCGGATAGAGGATGGATAGAGGAGAGGGTAGGTGGAGAGGAGGCGGACAAGTCGAAGAGGAGGCGATGGAGCCAGTAAGGGTGAGTGTAGGCGGGGTGGGTAGGGAGGAGATAGGTCAGTCCAGGGAGGACGGACAGGTCAAGGGGGCGGGATGATGTCAGTAGATAGGAGATGGGGGTGTGGCTTGAGGTGAGAGGAAAAACAGGTTAGGGAGGTGGAGATGAGCTGGGCTGGTTTTGGGATGCGGTTGGGGGAGGGCAGATTTTGAAGCTTGTGAAATCCACATTGATACCATTGGGCATTGACATTACAGTTTTTCTATAAGGGCATCTAGCTTAAGATCCTGATGGAGGCTGATTGGTTTAGTGGTAATGTGGAACTGGCCGATACTACTTGTACCCCCTGTTATCATCACAATAAACCATAATTTGTTGTGAAGTTAAGTCCTCTTGCCATTATATCTAAGAGGTCTTCATCCTCTATCACTGTTAACAAGCATGGCTGCCAGACCCAGTATAGAAAGGAGAATGGACTGGCCCTTATCTGTAGTTACATGCAGGTTCAGGAGCTTATTGTGAGGGAGAATCCACTGCCCGCCAGCTGTTAGGGGACCACAGAGGCTGGGGTGCATTAACGATATTTTTATTAGATTTTAGTAAATTTCTGATCTGGCGTTGTAAGTTTCTGTTGAACAGTTAATGTTGTTTTTGTTACAGAGCCCCAAGAGGAGCTGTATAACTTGTTAAATGTTGTATTCATTTAAAAGAGCAGAAAGATGGATTGACTGTGCAGGTTCAAGTCCCATCTGACCTCGCTGAACAGGTCAATTTAAAACTCTGTGTAAAGCGACTGCTGAGGCTCTGGCGTTGCAGTGGGTATTGTCCCTACCTTTAAGCCAGGAGGCAGGGGTTCAAATCCCACATGCTCTAGAGAAGTGTAATAACATTTCTAACTAGGTTGATTAAAAAGGGAGCTGGGCTGTCCTTCAGTGGGGTAATAACTACTGGACAGGGAAAGGGTCTGGAAGGGAAATGCGGAAACTGATGTTTGTGCTAAACTATGGATTTACAGCGAAACTATTGTGAATTTCTGAAAGTCTTTTGCCACTCATTCAATATAAGTCAATTTGGTTCAGTTTGCTTGGCCAAGTTCTGGAAAAGAGAGTTAGTTATGGGTGTGAGTTATTGTCATCTGGGCAATTAGGGATGGGCAATAAACGCTGTCTAGCCAGCGATGCCCTTATCCCGTGAATGAATAAAGAAAAAACATGTAGATATTGTCCGGTTACACTGATGAGTTGCTTCATTTGTTCCTTTACAACAGTGACCTTGGGGCACCCTGAAGCCGCACAATGTGCTATACAAATGCAAGTCTTGAACCTAAAAGTGAACTTTGTGAAGGAGCACTTGTTGAATCATTGCCCTCAGAGCTTGCAGTTGCAGTCCAAAGTGACAAAATTCTCCATGGTGCCGCAACTGTAACTGGTTCTGTCTTTGATTTGCAAACCAGCTAATGATTACCAAATGGTCTGTGGAAATTGCCAGAGCTCTGCCTTATCTTGGTGCTATCAATTCTTACTCTGTAGGCAAGTTGACTATCACTCATCCATTACATGTGGGCCGCTGTCCCGATGCTATACATTAATATTGCAAATGCTTTGTTGCTGTTCTACCTGGTGCACATTAGAATTTCAACAAACTTTAACGTACGGCATGCTTAATTTAACCCTTTGAGCGCTGAAACAACGCCAGTAGTGTTCTATTCACATTTCCTTAAATGACAGAATCATTGAGTCACACAGTCATGCAGCACAGAAACAGACCCTTCGGTCCAACCAGTCCATGCTGACCATTATCCCAAACTAAACTAGTGCCACCTGCCTGCTCCTGGCCCATATCCCTCCAAACCTTTCCTGTTCATGAACTTATCCAAATGTCTTTTAAGTGTTGTAACTCTGCCCACATCCACCGCTTCTTCAGGAAGTTCATTCCACACGTGAACCACCCTGTATAAAAAAATTACCTCTCATGTCTTTCTTAAGTCTCCCTCCTCTCACCTTAAAAATATGCCCCCAGCCTTGAAATCCCCCATCCTAGGGAAAAGACAACTACCATTAACTCTGTACCCCTCACTATTTTATAAACTGTAAAGTCACCTCTCACCCTCCTATGCTCCAGTGAAAAAAGTCCCATCCTATCCAGCCTTTTGTTATAACTCAAACTCTTTCCTGCTTGATAATATCCGTCCTATAACTGGGCAACCAGAACCAGATACAGTATTGCAGAAGAGGCCTCACCGATGTCCTGTACAGCCTCAACATAATGTCCCAGCTCCTAGACTCAAAGGCCTGAGCAATGAAGGCAAGCGCGCCAAATGCCTTTTTACTACCCTGTCTACATGTGATACGAACTTATGTCACTGAACCTCTAGGTGCCACTGTGCTGCAGCACTACCCTAGGCCCTACCATTAATTATATAAGCCCTACCCGTTTTTTTGTACCAAAATGCAATACCTCGCATTTATCCAGATTGAATTCCATCTGCCATTTTCCCCGATCCATTGACCCATTCGATTGAGCAACAGACTTTATTTCCATAACCACAAAAACAATAACCAGAGGTCCACAGATTTAAAGACAATGGGAAATGATCTAGAGAGAAGATGAAGGAGAAATGTTTTTGCTCAGGAGTTGTCAAATTGACTGAAAGGTTTAACCTGATTGCAATAATTAGGGGCGGCACAGTGGCTCAGTGGTTATCACTGCTGCCTCACAGCGCCAGGGACCTGGGTTCGATTCCATCCTTGGGCAACTGTCTGTGTGGAGTTTGCACATTCTCCCTGTGTCTGCGTGAGTTTCCTCCGGGTGCTCCGGTTTTCTTCCACAATCCAAAGGTGTGCAGGTTCGGTGGATTGGCCATGCTAAATTGCCCCATAGTGGCTAGGTAAATTACCCAAGAGAAATGTAGGGTGATCTGGGTGGGAGGGTCAGTGCAAACCAATGGGCTGAATGGCCTGCTTTCACACTGTTGAGGATTCTGAAAAAAGAAGTAATAATTTTGAAAGAGATTTGGGCAGTGGAGTGTTGCACAAAAGGCAGGGGACCCTGGGACATGTGCAAACCACTCATTCGAAGAGCTAACACAGACTTGATAGACCTACTGGCCTCTCTTTGGTGTCAGCCATTTCTATGATTCTGTGAACAAATTGCAGAGAAATGTCAGGACTCTGGAGTAAGTGGCAAAGCAAAATTCCTGTCGGAAGGGTTTATGTCAATTTGGTTCAGTTTGCGCGACCAAGTTCTGTTCAGTGAACTACAGCAAGTTGATGGCCGAGCTGACATTTGCTGGAAAAGAGAGTTAGTTATGAGTGTGAATTATTTCTTTCTAATTAAAATAGCCATTCAGTTAAATAAAATTCCATGTGTTTTCAGCAGAATTGATTTAAAAGCTTGAGGTTTAATTGTCACAGGTTTGTGTGTCTGATCCCAGGCCATTGCAATGCTCACACTGGGCTGCACGAGGTAATGTCCAAAGTAAAGCAGAAATGTACTGTATGAGTAATTCCAATTGAAAAGGTAGACCAGTCTGAGACCAGCAGGTAAGAGATGGGACTAAACGCTGTTGGATGGCTTGATAATCTAATCAGAGATAACAAGGTGTAGAGCTGGATGAACACGGCAGGCCAGGCAGCATCAGAGGAGCAAGAATGCTCACGTTTCGGGTCTGGACCGATCCCCAGAAATGGGGAAGGGGAAGGGGACTCTGAAATAAATAGAGAGAGGGGGGAGGCAATGATGGAAGGTGGACAGAGGAGCAGATAGGTGGAGAGAAGACGGACAGGTCAAGGAGGCAGGGATGGAGCCAGTAAAGGTGAGTGTAGGTAGGGAGTTGGGATGGGGGTTGGTCAGTTGAGGGAAGACGGACAGGTCAAGGAGGCGTGGATGAGGTTGGTAGGTAGGAGGTGGGGGTGGGGGTTGGTCAGTAACATGGGAGGAGCGGATAGGTGGGAGAAAAGACGGACAGGTCAAGGAGGCAGGGATGCTTTAATAAGCCAGGTCTCACATCCCCAGTGAAAATTACCTGATTCAGCCCAGAATCCCAGTCGTGACTTGAATCCAGAGCATGCTGGCTCTCCCGGCCTAGAGAGCGTTCGGGGTGAAGTCTGGCATGGTCTGGAGGCGAGGCCTGACATTGTCTGGAGATGTGGTCCAAAGGCTAGGCCTGGCATGGTCTGGAGGCTAGGCCTGGCATGGTCTGGAGGCTAGGCCCGGCATGGTCTGGAGGTGAGGCCTGGCATTGCCTGGAGATGTGGTCCAAAGGCTAAGCCCGGCATGGTCTGGAGACGAGGACTGGCATGATCTCGAGGCGAGGCCTGGCATAGGCTGCTTTGGAAGTGCTGTTATTCTGAACTTTTTCTAATTTATTCCTATGAGCTTGTGCTTTTATAAGGTGATGCTGGACATTCATGCCTAACATGGTGCCTTAAGAGGGGACTTCTAAACTTTCCACTGTCCTCATGTGAATACATGTCAATAAAGCTAATTCTAATTCCAATCCTCAACCCCACTTTGCTGCCTTCTCTCCATAACCCTCGATTCCCTATCTGATTAAAAATCCATCTCAGTCTTGAATATACTTCATGATCTACGGCCATCTGCAGTAAAGGATTCCAGACAGTCACTACCCTCTGAGAGAAGAAATTCCTCCTCATTTCCATCTTAAATGTACGGCCCCTTCTTAGAGATTATGCCCTCTGTTCCTGGACTTTCGCACAACGGGAAACAATCTTTCTGTATCTACCCTGTAAAGTCTCCTAAGAACCCTATACATTTCAACAAGATCGCCTCTCGTTTTTTTCTAAACTCCAGGTGCAAATTACCCAACATCTCCTCGTAGACAATCCCTCCATACCTGGGATTAGCCCAATGAACCTTGTCTGGACTGTCTCCAATTCCAAGTCATCTTTCCCTAGGTAAGGCACCTAAAACTCTTCACGGTACCCCCGCTGCAATCTGACTAGATCTGTTCAGGTTTAGCAAAACCTCCCTATTTTTATATTCCATTCCATTTGGAAGAAAGGCCAACATTCCATTTGCCTTCCCTAAAGCCTGCTCAGCTTGGATGCTAGCTTCTTTTCCTAATTCATTCATGGGATGGTTAGGCCAGCATTTATTTAACAACCCTCCGGAATCGGTAGTAAGGGTCAACCACATTGCTGTAGGTCTGGAGTCACATGTAGGCCAAACCAGTTAAGGATGGCAGTTTTCTTCCCTAAGGGACATCAGTGAACCAGATGGGCTTTCCCCAGACAATTGACAATGGACTCATGGTCATCATTACATTCTTAATTCCAGATTTTTATTGGATTGAAATTCCCCCAACGGTCATGGCAGGATTCGAACCCAGGTCCCTGGAACATTATCTGAGTCTCTGGTTTAACAGTCGAGCATTAATACCACAAAACCATCACCTCAGTCTTTTTGTGGCTTAAGCATAAAGACTCCAAAACCTCTCCGTGCTATAGTTTTCTGAAGTCTTTCTCCATTTAAATAACCTTCGGCTCCTCTATTCTTCCTGCCATATCTCTGTAAAATCCCTCTGGTTTGTACCTAACATGGAATACGCGTTGGGAATATCAATGTTATTGAAATTGTGAAGGTGTTGTACAGGAAAAAGTTGAACTTTATCGCAATTTCTGAAATTTTCAAATTTGAGAGGTTTAGCCTTCAGGCTGTATAATTTGATTTGTGGAATATATATCCTTTTATTCGTTCACAGGATGTGGGTGTTGCTAGCTGGGCCTGCATTTATTGCCCATCCCTCAGGGCCCTGGAATTCAAAATGCTGTGACTTCCTCCTTATTAGCCCTGTGAAGGGGGAGATACTGTAGTAACAGAGAACCAGTGGCTACTTATCCATTGGAGAGAGATGACTTATGATGAGTTTAACCTGAGGGTTATCACACCTCAGACGAGGGGTGAGGTGGAGTAAAGGAACCCTCATGGTGTTGAGCCCGCATTGTTGGCATCACTTTGCATCTCAGAGCCAGCCACTCAGCCAACTGAGCTACCTGATGCTCAAAAGGCTATATGCACTCCACACCGATTGCAGCTTGCTTCCCTCCACCTCCTCGAGGTCATTCTGAGTCAGGCAACAAATGCTGGTCTGATCAGTAGGGCCCAGATCCTGTGAAAGTTTGGATGACCAACCTGATAGGTAAGGGGATCAAGGGTCACAGGTAAAAGGCAGGAGAACGGGTTTGACTAACCTATCAGCTATGATCAAATGGCCCAATTTGTTGCTAAATCTGATGGTCGTATGGATGAGATCCTGGGTGGGGTTTCCCAAGTTCTTCCAGTTCCAGAGATAACAAGGTGTAGAACTGAATGAACACAGCAGGCCAAGCAGCATCAGAGGAGCAGGAAGGCTGACGTTTTGGGCCTAGACCTGTGGGTTACATCCGCTAATTACTGAGCTCCCAGGTATGGCGGTGTGAGCCAGTTCCTCTTCCACATTCACCCACCCTCTTGGGTGGTCATACCCTCCCAGGTTCATTTGCAAAGGATCCCTTCCACGGTGCAAAGCGTTCTCTCAGACTGAATGAATTTATGTTTTAGAAGGAGCCAATTTAACCGGGGTTTCCCGAGGTAACAGAAGAGTATACAAAGAACCGGAGATCTGAAAGGAAAACAGAAATTTCCGGAGAAACTCAGCAGATCTGGTAGCATCTATGGACAGAGAAACAGAGTTAAAAGTTTTGAGTCTGTTTTATGCCTCTCCTTAGAGGAGTGAGTTTCTTAGTTACGACAGATAAGAAAACAAAACGCAACACGCAGACACACATGTTAGAAATACATAGGAGTACGAACGTTACAAAGAAGTTATAAGGGTCAGTCTCTGAGTCATTCATGAGGGATGAATGATAGAACATTGTCCCTGTACAGTAATGTTACTGGAATGGGGCTGATTTTGATGGTTCATAGCTACCCTGAAGTATGATTTTGTTGTATTGTAAGGTCACCAGGCTAGTTAACCAGGATCCTAGGTTAGGCAAAGATACCATAGTCCTACCAGAGCATGGGACTGCTCTCTTGTTAGAGAGAGGTGACTGGTGGTGGTTTAACCCAAGGGTCACCATGCCTCAGGTGGGGTTGAGAAGGAGAATCCTTCATGGGAACCTCAGCCAATGTGTGGGAATTGTACCTACGCTGTTAGCGTCACTGTGTGTCACGGAGCAGCTGTCCAGCAAACTGAGCTAACCTCCTCCTTCCCCCCTCTGCTTAGTATCCATGGGGCCTCAAATCCCACTGCAGCATCTGGTGGGATTTCAATCCAGCCGAATAATAAATTCATGTAATTTATGGGAATTTCTGGAGTGGAAATGGCGCTACAGCAAAGCTACCATTGGATTGCTATCAAAATTCACCTGATTCATTCGTGTCCTCTGAGCCAATCTGGTCTACATGTGACTCCAGGCCCACAGTAATGCATTGACTTTTAACGACTGACTGAAATGGTTGAGCCAGCCACTTCAATACAAGGGTAATAGGGTAAGAAAAATGAACAAATGCGACGACCGTCACTTCCTGCTGAAGAACATTCGACAAATTGAGATTCAATACCTACTCTTTCTGGGATCTTGTGGAAGTGGAATCTCTTCGCAGTGTGATAATAGATCAGCCTGGCTTGAGGTGACCTCTAGGTCCATCCTTTCTTCCCTTGTCCAATCGGATTTCAGCTCTCGTTGGAGGAGGGCATTCTCTGAGTTCAGATAGGGAGCATCTTCAAGCGGATCAGCACCTGGTTTCACACTGGGGCCAAAAGGTGATGGTGTGTCTGCCTCATTATTTCCCACAGAGATGCCCAGTGCTCCTCTCTCGGTATCAGGGCCACTGCTCCTGGTGTCTCCAACCCTTGGACTTTCCGAGCTGCCTGTCTCTTTACCGCCCTCCTCCGAGTTAATCTGAAAGAAAAGATCATCGTTGATCAGATTGAGCGGAGTAGGAGGGATCAAGTTGATCGCAGGAGGTGGGAGCAAATCTCCTGGGCCGATACCCGCAGACTGTCCTCTGATGGCCTCGTGCCCGTTGCTGGAGCTCCTGTTCACATATTTCTGGAGGGGTAAGGAAGGGAGGAGGGTCAGCTTTCTCTTTTGCTTCAGCATCCGACCCCCAGGCGCCGAGCTCGATGGCCTTCGACTGGACATTCCCCCTTTGGCCACGCGACCCCCGGGACGGGTTTCCTGCCGCAGCTCCTGGTCTGCAGCCTCTGCCTCTTGTCTTGGTTGCAGGGAGACCGTGTCACCCTGTCCCGGCGTTCCATCCTCATCCTGGGAGCCTCCCTCAAGGCGCCCGAGACCTCTTTGGACGCCGAGCGCAAGAGACGCTACCCTCCTCCTCCAAAACCTCCGACAATCGCAACAGAAAATGCCTCGCATCGTCCATCTGCGTTGAGTGCCTGGCATTTCTTTGATAGAGAGGGGGGGAAGCAGTAGGAGGTTACAGCTGGAGAATTTCAGAGAACTTATAAGACGCTCCCGCTGACCATCGCTACCGTCTTCCTTGAGTAGTTGGAAGCAGTTGCTATGTCCTCTTGTCCCAATATCGCGTGAGCTGTGGGGCAGAAAACAGACAAATATTAATCACCGCCTGGGTGCGGGGAGAAAGGCTTTTGTGAGCATTGTTGCTTTCCCAGCTACATTAATAATCTGGTCCAACTGAATGAGATGAACCTTTTTCAAAGGAATCTCAGGGGTGTGAGAGAGAGAGAGAGAGAGATAAAAGAAAGAACCTGGGCAGTTCAAAATAATAGAATTATTTTTACCATGAATCGATGGATAAGAACCAATCATTTGTTGATCAGGTGGGTTTAGCTGATTTGCTGCATCTGTTCATGAGTTACAAGTGCCTTTGTATTTTCAAAAGGGCAGACGGAGCTCGTTGTAAAAAATGAGAAGCACTTCAAATCAGGGACATTTAAAAAAAAATAAAATCAAATCTGCACTTCCCTTTCATATGCAAAAACTGCTTAAGTGTTTACCAGACAGATCAGTAATAAGGCAGAGGCTGCTCATGTATGGTTTGAGTCCCACGCGCCTCTCAGCGAGAGAGACATTTGCAAACACCAGAGAGTTGCTCCAGCACGGAAGGAGGCCATTCAGTCTCTCATGCCCCTCACTGTTTCTATCTCCCACTGCTATTCACCTGCCTTCCCCCCACATCCGCGCACATTGTTTCCCTGCAAACAAACATCTTGAATGCCTCAATTCAGCCTGCTTCCATCACATTTCTACACAGTCACTGTGTGTAAAGGCTTTTTTTAACCCCACATCAATCTTGTTTTGTTTACACATCTCTTTAAAGTGATAAAGATTAATGAACCGAGAAGGTGTACCACCATGTTGCAACAAAACGGTTCAGTGATGAGAGCAACTGAGCTAATAAATAAGTGATGATCATTTGAATTTTCTGTTGCGACTGTCAGAGGTTTTGGAGGAGGAGGGTGGCATCTCTTGAGCTCAGCGTCTGAAGAGGTCTCGGGCGCTTTGAGGGAGGCTCCCAGGATGAGGATGGAACGCCGGGACAGGGTGACACGGTCTCTCTGCAGCCGAGACAAGAGGCAGATGCTGCAGACCAGGAGCTGCAGCAAGAATCCCGTCCCGGGGGTCACGTGGTCAAAGGGGGAATGTCCAGTCGAAGGCCATTAGTACCATAGAACAATTCAGCACAGGAGGAGGCCATTTGGTCCACTATGCCTGTGCCAGCGTTGTGAAAGAGTTAGCCAATTGGCCCAACTCCCCTTGCAATTGCTTTTTCTGTTATATCCAAAGACCAGGACAGATACTTTTTCTCCCCAGGGTCAATGTGAACTGGGCTACTGCAATGGGAGTGAAAAGTGTGAAATTTGTGAATGTATTATCGTCAGATACAAATACAAAATGTGACACGTACCTGTTAATGTTCCTTCAAAAGATCTCAGGGAGACAGTAATGTGCTTAAACTAGCATTAGTGTTGAAAAGTTTAGTTAAATCAACACAGACACTTGCTGAAAGGAGAGATGAGTTTTTCATATTTTACACTCATCAGGACCCCGTGCAAGAATGCCAAATTTCAAATGATCAAACTATTTATATGGGGCAATATCAGCTGGCAAGGTGTATCTCTTTTCAGCAATACACACAGGCAATTCTCCTGTTTGTAATTGTTTGCTCCACAATTGCAGAACACACACAAACAGAAACTTTGATACAATTAGGTGAATTATATGCAGCATTCCTCTATCTGTCAGTGAAGGAATAAGCTGCTAATTTTAAATGACTGGGTCTTAGCTCAGACAGAGGAGGGTCACACAAATGCATAAAACATTTGCCAACTAATGCAAGCTTGTTCCTAACAGCATAGGAACAGGAGTAGGCCTTTCAGCTCCTTGAGCATATTCTGCCAATCATTGAGTTCATGGCCAATCTGTGGACTAACTCCCTGTATCTGCCTTTGACCCTTATTCCTTAATAGCTTTGTGTAATAAAATTTTATAAGACTATAAGACATAGGAGCAGACATTCAGCCCGTCGAGTCTGCTCTGCCATTCAATCATGTCAATATTCAATGACTTGGCCTCCACAGCCTTCTGTGGCAATGAATTCCATAGATTCACCACTCTCTGGCTGAAGAAGTTTCTCCTTATCTCCATTCCACAAGTTCTTCCCTTTACTCTAAGGCTGTGCCCTTAGGTCCTCGTCTCTCCTACCAATGGAAACCTCTTCCCAACATCTGCTTTGTCCAGGCCACTCAGTATTCTGTAAGTTTCAATTAGATTCCCCCTCCTCCTTCTAAACTCCATCGAATATACACCCAGAGTCCTCAAATGTTCCTCATATGTTAAGCTTTTCATTCCTGGGACCATTCTCATGAACCTCCTCTGAACCCGCTCTAGGGCCAATACATCTTTCCTGAGATATGGGGCCCGAAACTGTGCACAATACTACAAATGTGTCCTGACCAGAGTCTTATAGAGCTTCAGAAGCACATCCCTGCTTTTATATTCAAGTCCTTTCAAAATAAATGCCAACATTGCATTTGCCTTCCTGACTAAAGACTCAACCTGCAAGTTTACTTTGAGACAATCTGGACTAGAACTCCCAAGTCTCTTTGTACTTCAGACTTCTGAATTTTCTCCCCATTTAGAAAATAATCCACGTTTCAACTCTTCTCACCAAAGTGCATGACCTCACACTTTTCCATGTTGTACTCCATCTGCCATTTCTTTGCCCACTCTCCTAACCTGTACAAATCCTTCTGCAGCCTCCCCACCTCCTCAATACTACCTGTCCCTCCACGTATCTTTGTATCATCTGCAAACTTAGCCAGAATGCCCTCAGTTCCTTCATCTGGATCATTAATGTACAAAGTGAAAAGTTGTGGTCCCAGCACTGCCCCTTGTGGAATACCACTTGTCACCATCTGCCATCCTGAGAAATACCCTTTTAACCCCACTCTCTGCTTTCTGCCAAAGAGCCAATCTTCTATCCATGCTAGTGCCTTGGCTATAACACCATGGACCCTTGTCTTACTCAGCAGCCTCGTTGTGACACCTTATCAAATGCCTTCTTTAAGTCCAGGTAGATATATTCATTGGCTTTCCTTGGTCTGCCCTGCTGGCTACTTCCTCAAAGAATTCTACCAGATTTGTCAAGCATGACCTCCCCTTGATGAACCCATGCTGACTTTGCCCTATTTTACCATGCACTTCCAAGTATTCAGAAATCTCATCCTTCACAATGGACTCTAAAATCTTACCCACGACCGAGGTTAGGCTAATCGGCCAATAATTTTCAGTTTTTTGCCTTATTCCCTTTTTAAATAGGGGTGTCACGTTTATTATTTTCCAATCCTCTGGGACCCTCTGACTCGAGCTATTCCTGAAAGATCACCACTAACACCTCCACTATCTCTTAGCTGTCTCCTTCAGAACTCTGGGGTGTAGTCCATCTGGTCCTGGTAATTTATCCACCTTCAGGCCATTCAGTTTTTCTAGCACCTTCTCCCCGGTGATGGCCACCATACTCAGCTCTGCCCCAGATTTAACGTGAACAACTGATCCCGGATCCACTGCCACTTATGAAAGAGAATTCCAAACCTCTACCTACCATCCTTTGCGTGTAGAAATGCTTCCTAACATCGCTCCTAAGTGTAGGAGCAAATTACTACAGATCCTGGAATCTGTACTGAAAACAACAAATGCTGGAGATCACTATTGTGGAGCGAGAGCAAGCTAATGTTTTGAGTCTTCATGACTATTCATCAGAGCTGATGTGAAGTGTGGAGGAGGACGGCATTTATGCAATAGTGTGGGGAGGGCGAAGTGCTGGGGGAGAAAGGAGGTTGATAGTTCAGATTAAGTGATCGGAATGATAGAATAGCAGAACAATGGTGTGTCTACCTGGAAAGAACAGACAGCTCCATGGGGTTAAGAGAGGGGGGAGAGGACATGGTGACAGAGAAAGTAACAAGCAAAGTGAAAAGAAAGGGAAGGAATGGGAGTGGCCTCATAACTTGATGGCGTTGAACTCAATATTGAACCTAGAGGCTTGTAATGTACCTAGTCTGAAGATGAGATGTTGTTCCTCCAGTTTGCTTTGTGATTCACTGGAATGCAGCAGCGTGCCGAGGACAGACATGTGAGAATGCGAGCAGGATGCAGTGTTAAAATGACCGACTGTGGGAATGTTGGGGTCATGTTTGCACATTGACTGGAGATCTGGCCTTAACTCTCAGTCTATGCCCTAGTTCTAGCACCCCCAACAAGTGGAAATAGTTTATGATTTGTCTACCCTGTCCTTTCCTATTAATACTTTGAAGACTTCAATCAGATCACCTTTTTGATTTGGTTTGATTTGCGTTCTCATTGTCACATGCACCCAGATAGAGTGAAACATATTATTTTGCGTGCTAACCAGGCAAATCTTACTTAACATAGGTGCATCACTGTGATAGAATAAAACGCAGAATACGGTGTTACAGTATAACCTTCTAAATTCTAGACAAAACAGATTTAATTCCTACAAAGTCTCCTCATAATTTAGCCTCTGAAGAATAGAATGCGCAGAGTAGAAATGTGACAATGATTTTGATGTGTGATGTGGGAGACATTTTACTGACAGTAAGTCAGACAGCGCAAGTCTTAGGATAATTATATGACTCAAGGAAGACAAAGCCAAAATTATGATCCAATTTCAGTACAGCGAACGTATTGACTTAAGGACTATTATAGTTTCTGAAGAATAATTGAAAGGACGTGGCCCTGATGCAGTGAAATATACAGGTTCTTAGTTTGTAAAGGGCATTGGAATTAAAATTAGAGATATATACAATTTTACTTCATAGGTGTCATCGTGGGAAAGTGACTGCATTGCAGGAAGGAATTACAAAGCTCCAACTGTCTCCATATTATGCCATAAACCACCTCCTTAGTTTCTACCATATCTCTGATCAATGCCTTTATTACATTTCAACTTGACCATTGCAATGCTAACCTCCCTGGCCTCCCTTCTACCATCCTCTGTAAATTTCAGCTCATCCGAAAAAACTGATGCTCATATTTAAAAGGCACCTGGGTGGGTATATAAATAGGAAGGGTTTAGAGGGATATGGGCCAAATGCTGGCAAATAGGACTAGATTAATGTATGATATCTGGTTGGCATGGACGAGTTAGACCGAAGGGTCTGTTTCCAAACTGTACAGCTTTATGACTCTGTGACTCTCTATGCTAATTTGAAAGAAGTGCCCTCACCATTTTCTCCTCCGAGCTTCTCCTTGACCTTTCTTGATTTAATGTCTCTCACCTTTTGAATGAGATTGAGATCAATTGACACTCTTTGACTCACGAGTGAAGATTCTAGTTGTGGAGTATATAAAGGTTTACTAATATTTAGCGGCCCCTATATTAGAGAGTATCTTGTAGCATACTTTAATATGAATTACTACACCTCCTGGATCATGCAGTTTCAGATTTGTTGGCTGTGATTTGCCAACCGACACTGTTAATCTGACAATACTGCGACATTTTCTCCCACGTGTAACTTGAAATTTGTGAGATTCTCATTCATGCAAATGTCTGCATTCCAAAATCTCTGGGTAATTAATTTCTCAAAGGAAAACACTGAGTTCATCTTCTTCTAGAGATCCTTCCAAGTCATTTATCTCTTATTTTGTGGGTACTTTTTTGGTCTTATGTTTTCTGTAGCTCCACCCGGATTCTCTGAAAACATTTGGTTACAAAAGCTGGACACTGTCTATGCCTGTGAAGTTTCTCTAGCTACAATGTTGATAAGGACATTTATGTCTGCTCTCTGTCCTTAGCACCAATGTCTGGTGTTTTTTTAGTTTTTATTTAGTTTTATAACTTAGGAAACAAAACAATTCTACAGGTCTCCTGTGCGATCATATCCTTTTAGGATTTATTTGTTTTGCTTCTGGACCTGTGGTTCACTTGTCAACAGAATGGTTTTCTGTAGAGTTAGATCTTCTTTGGACTGTAATAAATCTAACAAAGCCTCAGTAACAATGCCTAAAGTCCCTTATGAATTCTGACTTTAAACCCATCTCCCCAATAGCCTGCAAAGATCGTTCAGAAAATCATATATGGATTCACCTGGATGCCATGATCTTTTGTTAAATCCTACCCTTTTCAGAACATTATTAGTTCTAAGGTGGAAATAATTGTTAACGGCCTACAGTGTCTCTTCAAATTTGTCTGATGGTTCATTTATCCATTGTTGAGCAATGATATCATCTGCTATACTCCACATCCCACACAGAAATCCATTTACTTGCTTATCTTCTTTTCTTAATATCCGTTTAAAGGCTATTCTGTGCCTCAGGAATTGTTTTCTCCAGGATGTCCAACTTTTTCTTGTATTAAGCTCATCTCTGAACTTAAATCTTCTTGCTTTTTCTTAAAGCCCTGAATTCTAATATTCCTTAATTGACACCATTTGGAAATAATACTGGTCACTGCACTCACAATGTTGTGACAGAGGGTCACCATTGCTTGTCCCCACTCTGGGTTAAATATACAGGTGGTCACAGATTTACTAATGTCTGACTTCCAAACACTCACTTTTGAATGGGATTGCATACAGGCATGTGTTAATATTAATTTTAAAGATCTGAAATGCAAACATTTGTTAGCACTCATGAACAGCTTATTTTTTATTGTACTGTGTTCCGATTTGCGTACAAATCAACTTGCGAACAGACTCAGGAACAGAGAGTGCCTATACGTAGAACTGGACATCTGCCTTAATTGTAGGAACATGCACCACCACAATGAAATAAGCCACTGGTATCTTTAAAAGTAAGTGAAAATTTGCCTCATTCATCCCGATGGCATGGAAGGAGTGCTGAGTTGCAAAGTGGGACGAGGTCTGTGGATAAGGAGCTTCCCCAAATTTTCTGCTACTGACCCCGACTCACAGTGTTCCAGTTGTAGAATTTGATTACATATCTGTCCTACTGGCTGGTGGGGCAGGAAATAAATGTGCAGGATAAAAAAGCAATAAGATATTCGTATAATACACATAAGATCACGGCCATAAATAATTTATTTATGACAATGGAACTAATATAGAAGTGTTGCGCTACAAAAGGAGTGCCAAAGGACGGTACAATTGCCATATAAATGTTGTTGAACATTATTTCACTGAAACGTGAAAACAAGGGGCTTGATAAGCTTGGGTTTTTTTTTGGAGCAGAGAAACCAAGAGGGCAACTTATTGAGGTAGGTAAGGCTAAGAGGGACATGGACAGAATGAATAGAAAGCAGTCGTTTTGCTTTGTTGAACAAGGTGATATTATTTTAATTCGAAAGTTAGAAGGTTTAGAAGGGACTTGAGGAAAGACTTTTCACCCAGAGGGTGGTAGGGGTCTGGAATGCACTGCATGGGAGGGTAGTTAAGGTGGGAAATATCTCAACCTTTTAAAACTAAAATAAAATAAACTTTCAAGAAGTACTTGAAGTGTCAAAACATTCAAGGACATGGGCCGAGTGCTAGAAAGTGGGACTAGAGTAGATTTCGCATCCAGACTTGCTAGGGAAATGGTCCTCTTCTGCACTGTATGATATGTTGACAGTATGAAGCCCAGTGAAGCTTTTTGTTCACATTAGAAAGGAACCCTTTGGGAATCAGACCACAAACTGAGATACAGTAGATAAGACTCAAATTGGGAAGATTTATATGGGTGGCATGGTGGCTCAGTGGTTAGCACTGCTGCCTCACAGCACCAGGGACCCAGGTTTGATTCCAGCCTCGGGTGACTGTCTGTGTTTGCACATTCTCCCTGTGTCTGTGTGGGTTTCCTCCCACAGTACAAAGGTGGGTTAGTTGTGGGAAAGGCTGGGTCACAGGGATTTGGTATGGAGGTGTGTCTGGCTGGGATGCTGTTCAGAACATCGATGTAATCTCAATGGGCTAAATAGCCTGCTTCCACACTGTAGGGATTCTGTATGTACAATTTGGAGCAATAAACTGGTAGTCATTATTATAGAGTTAGGGAATGAGTAACTTTATTTCTCAAGCATTTGCCCTGAGGTTAACTAAATTGACATCTCACTCAGTTACCCCACCCACACACAAAATTATATACAGATGAAGGTGAAACAAGAATTATAAGAATGGAATTTAACTCAGTCGCCATTTTGGGGCAGGCCTGATGTTTCTTAGATGAGATGATACTTTGATTGGAGTGAAAGTCTAGTGAAAGCAGAGACTTCTCAGTAACTGCGAAGCTTCTTCGATTGATTTATCCCGGGGAGGGGGCGGGGCGGGGGGAGCGGGTTTCTCAGGTGAATTTAATGGGGGAAGTAGGTCAGATGATAGAGTTTGACGTTCTCTTTCAAGTTAGTGCAATTACCTACTTGGCTACTTAGCTGAGTGTAACAAGCTGATGGCTTCAACAGCAGGACTTTTTCTCTCTGTTGGAATTTTCTTGAAAATCAATTTGTCTTCTACTAATACCTCTTTTAGCAGGGATCAAATCTAGACACTTTTCCAAGTAGCCTGCCGTGCAGTGTCAAAACTCTGTCTAAATAAGGTACTGTGGTAATCCAATAAGCAGTCTGCATTGTGGCTCCCACGCCCACTGTGGTTCCATTCAGAGACCTATGTTTGAGAGGCAAAACCATCATATTTCAATGAACGGGGGTTTTGTATATTCTCTTGGTCTGAACCATAGAGAGTCACATCAGAACAAAAGCCATTTTTATTCCCTCTTGAGATAAGATAGTGTTTTATTCCATGGAAAACATCTGATGAACCCTTTTGATATTCAGTCTTATAAAATATGACTTGTAGTATGCAATTTCAGAGTTTCATAATACAGTCATTCTGCTACTTGGTGTAATGCTAGTGCCATTTAGAATCATAGAACCCTAAAGTGCAGAAGCAGGCCATTCGGCCCATTGCCTCCACACGAACCCTCTGAAGAGCATTCCACGCAGACCCACCCTATCCCTCTAATCCTGCATGGCTAATCCACCTAACCTACACACCCCTGCAAACTATGGCCAATATAGCATGGCAAATCTACTCAACCTACACATCTTTAGACTGTGGGAGGAAACCGGAGCACCCGGAGGAAATCCACATGGATGCGGGGAGAATGTGCAAACTCCACACAGACAGTCACCCGTGGGTAGAATCAGATCCGGGTCCCTGGCGCTGTGAGGCAGCAGTTTTGCTCTATGATGTATGGAATATAGAACACCAGTTGGGCCAAATGGTTTATTGCTGTGCTGTAGGCCCTATGAAATGAATGGGAATTAGATAAATATTTAAAGGGAAGAAATGCACGATTATAGGGAATTGGTTGAAAAATGGGATTAATTAGGTAATGTTTCCAAAGAGTTGCCTTATACACAATGGACTGAATGGCCTTCAACTGCGCTAAACCATGCTGTAATTCTGTGATTAGTCGGGTCCAAAGGCTCAATGGTGGACTGCAGTGTCTGCTTGGATAGCGTGGTCAACATTCTGAGTTGGGTGCCGTCTTGTGGCTCAGTGGTGGTACTCCTACCTTTAAGGCAAGAGACCCAGGCTCTACTCCCACTGGCTCTGGAGGTGTGTAACATTTATCTCTGAAAAAGATTGATTAAAAGAACAACTCTGAGGTGGGCCTTCCATAAACAAATCTCTGACTCAGGCGAGGCCATGCCTCCACTCCAAGCTGACAGGGTTTGGGGAGAAGCGAACCCAAGGAAATTTGTCCATGCCTCCTGCTGCTCCCACAATAGTGTTTTATCAGAGCTTTCGTAACCGTAGGTTGGCAGGGGATTGGGGTTTGGGTGTTAAAGACAAGATATTTTACATCATGAGTGGTGTATAAGGTAATGGTTCTGAAACAGCTTGTGTTAAGTCCAAACTGATCTGATGGCATTTTACAGTTTTGGTGAGAGATATTGGGAAGAGTGGTCTGGATCTCGAAGTAGCCAATACTCTTAGTAAGAATGGTGAGCTAGCTAATATAACCTGCTATCATGCAACCAACTACACCTTGGTAAGATAATGTCCTCGTCTTGTTAAGACTTACTTGTCGCTATTCCTCTACAACTGCAAAATAAACAGGCCCTTTAGATACAAAGGAAAGAGGATTGGTGGCAATATCCTTTAGGGGACAAGTGGGTGGCACGGTGCCTCACAGTGCCAGGGACCTACTTTCCATTCCAGCCTTGAGCGATTGTTTGTAGGAAATTTTCACATTATCCCTGTGCCTATGTGGGTTTCCTCTGGACACTTTGGTTTCCAGTAGGTGCATTGGCCGTGCTAAATTGCCCATAGTGTCTAGGGATGTACAGGCTAGATGGGTTAGCCATGGGGAATGGAGGGTTACAGGGATAGGGCATGGGAGTGGGATGCTCTCAGAGGGTTGGGTTTTTTTTCCCTTTAGTTTATTCATGGAATGAGGACATCACTGGTTAGGCCGGCATTTCTTTAACTACCCATCCCAGATGGCAGCTGAGAGTCAACTACGTTGTGGTGGGTCTGGAGTCACACGTTGGCCAGACCAGGTAAGGATGGCAGTTTCCTTCCCCACAGTGAACCAGATGGGTTTTTCCCAACAATCGGCACTGGATTCATGGTCATCATTAGACTCTTAGTTTCATATATTTTATTGAATTCAAATTCCACCTTCTGCCACAGTGGGATTTAAACACATGTCCCCAGACCATTACTTGGGTCTCTGGATTAACAGTCCAACGATAATATCACATTGCCTCCCCTGAGGGCTCAATGGGCCAAATGGCCTGCTCCCACATTGTAGGGGTTCTATGTAATTTTTATTGCCCGTTACCAATTGACCAGGGGGCGGTTAAGAGTCAACCACATTAATGCAGGTCTGGAGCCACATGTAGGCCCGACCAGGTAATGATGGCAGTTTCCTTCTCTAAAGGACATTAGTGACCCAGATGGGTTTTGTCTGGCAATTGACCATAGATTCATGGTCATCATTAGATTCTTAATTCCAGATTTGTTTTAAATTTAAATTCTACCATCTGCCTTGGTTGGATTCAAACCCGGGTCCACCACAACATTTTCTGGGTTTCTGGATTAACAGTCCTAGCAATAATACCACCAGGCCTTTGCCTCCCCTCCTGCTGGAGGGCCAAGGTAATATTCTAAGGACCTGACTTCAAATTCCGTTATGGCCTATGGTGTAATATGCATTAAATCAAAATCTGAAATTAAGCATCTGATAATGACCACAGGCCAAAAAAACTGATGTGGCTTGGTGATGCCCTTTAGGGAAGGAAATCTGCCATCTTTACCTGGTCTGGCCTACATGTAACTCCAGACCCACAGCAATATAGATGACAACAGAGGATGGGCAGTAAACACTGGCCCAGCCATTCTGTGAATGAATACTGAGAAAAAAACCTCTCTTACTGGGTGAATATCTTTACCGCAGAAACCTGGACTATTTGTCTTTCGAATTCATAGGAATAGGTTTATAGACATTTTCTCTTTAATGCGATATAATCCACATGACTAAACATCCCGGGATGCCTTAAAAGAGTTTACTGCAGGTGCATTGGGAACAGAATTAGACGTAAAAGGGTTGGCTAGTTATTAGGGCAAATGTTTTTCAATGGGCCTAGGTGTTTCCTTATTCCAGAAAAAGATTTGGCAAAAATATCATCCAGGATGTAAGAAATTATAACCACCTTGCTTCAAGGATATCTCATCTACAAAGAAACCCTGGAATTCCTGTTGATGCTTTGTGAAGCTGGAATTGGGTTTTGTAGGTGTCCCTGTGCTTACCGCCTTAAGAGACCCCAAATTCTGCTCAGTTCTTTCCCAGCTTCCTCTTGATATCAGAGCTAATTTGTTAAGAGCCATTCTTCAGTTCAGAGCTGAGGTAATTTGATTCTCCACAGCCCCATCCCACAGCCCCCCACTCCACAGGGTCTAAATTGAGCTCAGCGCAGGTGAAGGAGTGAAAGTTAGGATGAAAAGGACTTGATAAATGCTTTACTTTCATGTTGTGTATTGTATTTGTTTCTCCCAGGAGGATGGAATAGCTCACCAGAAAAACGGCCCAAAGTGTCTCCTGTACACCCCAACCCCCACCCTCCCTCCCTGCCCACTCACAACTTGTTCCTTGGTCCCAGTGACAACTTTGTTGCCTCATCCGCAATAAATGGCTTTATCTTGTCACGTAATCAAAACCTCAAGTTATTAAACGCTTCTGAAAGAAGCATGGGGCTTTGGGCAAATGGCTGTATAACTCAGATCAGCTGGGGGACTGCAAATACTCAGAAGGATAATCATCACCGTGCAGCAACGTGTCAACAATTCCCCTCATTTCTTCATTGATCTTCCCTGCAAAAGCGAGTCTTCTGGCTTTTATGAAAAGCATGATTTTGCCAACATCATTGCAGCCCTTAACTAGAGTCAAAGCTTTGATTATAATGAAATGGTACAGACTTGCCCTCATTCAATTGAAATTTTCCCTTCCCAAACAATTAATTTCACTCCGTATTTACTCTTTGTCCTCCTATCATAAATGCATAGGTGAACTGCTCTAGCCCCCAGGGCTTTTCAAATGGTGACTCTTCAGGTCTATGCAAAAAATTGATCCTTTTCCCAGATGCTAATGTTTTCACACACATGGGATATGATGCATTTAAAATCCAGATCCTTGACTTCATCTTTGCCATTTGCCATTTGAATTTGCGCTGATGTTCGAGGGAGCCCTGTGCAGTGCAACTGGGATTGATCAGAATGATTAAAGAGACAAACATACTGGAGTTGACAGTGAGAATTGCATCAGTTGAGAGAACAAAAACCCAACAAAGATATAGGTTTTGGAGAATCTCCAAGCGTTCGATCCTGGTGATGATTAATAAGGAAATCTCCAGGAGACAGTTAATCAGGAAATGTTGGGATAAAGGTGTGTAATGATTAATGGGCTCACTAAAAATTTGATGTCAAAACATCTTTTGCTGAATATATTAATTGTAAAAGAGCAATTAGATTGTAAATGGAACTAGGCACTCAGTAGCACAGTTGTTATGTTACCAGGCTAGTAATCCAGAGGACAGGATAAGGGGCCACGCATTTGAGACGGAAGTGAGGAGGAATTTCTTCTCCCTGAGACTAGTGAATCTGTGGAATTCTTTACCACAGTGGGCTGTAGAGACTATGTCACGGAATAAACTCAAGACTGAGGGAGATATTTAACCAGTAAGGGAATCAAGAGTTCTAGGAAAAAGGCAAGAAATTGGAGCTGGGGCTTAGCTGATCACTCTTTATCTCATTGAATGGCAGAGCATGCTTGATGGGCTGAATGGCCTACTTTTGCCCTTATGTCTTGGGATCATGTTAATGACCTAGAAACATAAATTCAAGACCCACCACTGTAGTAGGAGGATTGAAAACTAGTTATAGAGTCACAGAGATGTACAGCGTGGAAACAGACCCTTTAGTCCAACTCATCCAGATATCCTAAAATAATCTAGTCCCATTTGCCAGCATTTGGCCCATATCCCTCTAAACCCTTCCTATTCATGTACCCATCCAGATGCCAATGTTGTAATTGTACCAGCCTCCACCACTTCCTCTGGCAGCTCATTCCATACACCCGCCACCCTCTGCGTGAAAAAGTTGCCCCTCAGGTCCCTTTTAAATCTTTCCCCTCTCATCTTAAACCTATGCCCTCTAGTTTTGGACTTCACTATCCTGGGAAAAAGTTCTTGGCTATTCCCCCCATCCATGCCCCTCATGATTTTATAAACATCTATAAGGTCACCCCTCAGCTTCAGACGCTGCAGGGAAAATGTCATTAAATAAGTCTGCAATTTTGTTTTTTTTTGAGAAAAATAAATGTTAACTGTAACAATGACCATGAAACTATCAGACTGATGTCAGCATCAGTCAGATTCTGATGGGAGCGGGAAATCTCCCAGCCTTACTGGGCCTTGTTTGTATTTGGCTCCAGACCTGCAGCAGTGTGGGTGAGTTTTCATTGCCCTGTGAACTGGGATAGCATTGTAGTATCGAAGGGCCTCACTGCCACTATCTCAAGAGCAATTGGAGATGGGTTGTGAATGCTGGTCTTACGACTGACGCCCAGGCTGTTTGAATGAATTTAAAAACATGGGACAAGTCGTGACAAAGAGAAACATTAAACTCCTGGGTGGGATTCAATGCTGACACTTGCTGGGTGAAGAGCTAGCAAGAACTGTTAATGCTGGAGTCAGAGATAACACACAGTGTGGAGCTGGAGGAACGCAGCAGGCCAGGCAGCATCAAAGGAGCTGGAAGGTTGACCCTTCTTCAGAAGAGCTACCTGCAAGAATGTGATCCACCTTTTCTGAAGAAGAGTCCCGACACAAAACGTCAGCTTTCCTGCTTCTCTGATGCTGCCCGGCCTGCTGCGTTCCTCCAGCTCCACACTGTGTTATCTCTTATTACTGGCTGGGTGAAGTAGCACTTACACAGTGATAGTGTCGATGCTTTTCACTGGGAGGAGAATCTTGGATTGGAGCACGGGATGTAGCCCCAGGCTTCCGTCCAGGAATGGAAACACGCCTGCAAATTCACTATTAACGTTCTCGCCCTGAAACAACACCTACATAATACTTTCCTCACCTGATAGCACTTGATCTAGATCACAGCAATAGGGCTTGTTGCAAAGGTGAAGTTATCATGATGTCAGAGAGAGAGAGACGACAGCTGTGAGTTTAAGCCGAGGGTCACCATGCCTCAGGTGAGGGGTAAGGGTGAGAAAGTGGGTCCTTTGTAGTAACCTCAGCCAATGAAACAATAAACCCCACACAGGCTGCATCTCTCAGCGTTGCAAACCAGGTATCCAGCAGTCTAAGCTAACAGGTCTTGTTGTGCAGGTGTGTTAGAGTATGTTGAAGGTAATGATGTTGGCTATGTTGAAGTGGGACACTGCAATTACTCTGTCCCTACTGATCCACTAGCTTGATATCTATGCTGGTCCACTCCTTCCCTCCATCATAGGGTCAGAAGATGGTTGCACAATGTTCAGCACCATTCATGACTCCTCAGATACTGAAGCAGTCTGTCTTCAAATACAACAATAGCCAGGCTTGGACTGGCACGAGTGGCAAGTAACATTCGTGCCACACAACTGCCAGGCTCTGACCGTCACCAACAAGAGACAATCTAACCACCACCCCTTGACGTTCCATGCCATTACCATCACTGAATCTCCCACTATCAACATCCTGGGGGTTACCATTGATCAGAAACTCAACTGGACCAGCCACATAAACACAGGGTCTACAAAGAGCAGGTCAGAGGCTGGGAACACTGTGGCAAGTAACTCACCTCCTGGCTCCCCAAAGCCTGTCCATCATCTACAAGGCACAAGTCAGGAGTGTGATGGAATACTCCCCACTTGCCTGGGGAGTGCAGCCCCAAAAACACTCAAGAAGCCTGACATCATCCAGGACAAAGCAGCCGGCTTGATTGGCACCACATCCACAAACATCCACTCCCTTCACTGCCGACGCTCAGTAACAGCAGTGTGTACCATCCACAAGACGCACTGCAGAAATTCACCAAAAATCCTCAGACAGCACCTTCCAAACCCACAACCACTTCCATCCAGAAGGACCAGGGCAACTGATATATGGGACAACCATCCAAGTTCCCCTCCAAGCCACTCACTATGCTGACTTGGAAATGTATCGCCGTTCCTTCACTGTCGATGGGTCAAAATCCTGGAATTCCCTCCCTTGTGGCATTATTGGTCAACCCACAGCAGGAAGACTGCAGCAGGTCAAGAAGGCAGCTCACCACCACCTTCTCAAGGGGCAACTAGGGATGGGTGAGAAATGCTGACCAGCCAGTGATGCCCACATTCCACAAAATGAATAAATTTTTTAAAAATTAAGATACATTGTGCAGGGAAATCCCATTGCGTTAAACTCTGCAGAGCTTTCGGAACAGGAGTGTCTGGAGTGGGATTTTTGTGGGCGTGGGGTGTTATCACAAAACTGTAGGAGGATGGAATAGGTCAGGAAGCCCTGGCGTAGGGGAAAATGAGGTCAGGCTTCAGGTGGAGAACGTGCCTCAGAATTGACACTGGGATATAAGCGAACCCTGGTGTCAGATTGGCTTGGCTCGGTTTGTAATTTATTGACTCCCCCCTGAGGTTCAGCAACCTGTTCCAGGGGCACAGCTGTGAGTGGACTGGATGGGTTGAAAGTTGAATGGTGACTGTTTGAGTGCAGATCTATCTGCGTGGTCAGGTGGATATTAAAGGTTCCATGAAAAAAGGAACACACTATTGAGGCAAGTGTTGCTGTTCCAGATAATTCCAATGATTAACCGGTTTTTGGCCTTCCTTCTGTTGCCACAAACTTGCTGCTAACAAATGGGCTGCCTCACATGAGTGTGTTGTAAAGTGATGTGGTACGAGGAGACCAACCACTCAGATTTAGAGTGGACTGCTGTCACCTATCCTTCTGCTAGTCAAAGGGACTGTTTCTTTTTTATTCATTCACAGGATGAGAGTGTCACTGGCTGGGCAGCATTTATTGCCCAGAGGGCAGTTAAGAGTCAACCACTTTGCTGTGGGTCTGGAATCACATGTAGGCCAGACCAGATAAGGATGGCAGTCTCCTTCCCTAAAGGGCATTAGTGAACCAGATGGCCTTCTCCCCAACAATGGATTCATGATCATCATTAGGTTCTTTATTTCAGATATTTATCAAATTCCACTATCTGCTCTGGCAGGATTTGAACCCAGGCCCTCAGAACATTATCTGGGTCTGGGGGTTAACAGTGCAGTGATAATACCGCTAGGCCATCACCTCCCCTTATGGCTCAGTACTCAGTTTTGGAAGTTGGACCACAATATGTCTCTTCAGAAGAGGCTTTCGTTTTAAAAGTATGGGATGCAATTCTCGAAGTATCAGTAACCACGTACAGGTTGTGTGCAGTTCTGGTCACGTTGTTATAGAAAGTTTATTATTAAATTGGAGAGGGTGCAGAAAAGATTTACCAGGGTGCTACCAGGGATGGCGGGTTTGAGATGTAAGGAGAGATCGGACAAACTGGGACTTTTTTGACTGGAATGGAGGAGGCTGAGGGGTGACCTTATAGAGGTTTATAAAATCAGGAGGGGCATAGATACCATGAACAGCCAAGGTCTTTTCCCTGGGGTGGGTGAGTTCAAAACTAGGGAGTACATTTTTAAGTTGAGAGGAGAAAGGGGTAACTTTTTCACATAGAGGGTGGTTTATATGTCAAATGAACAGCCAGAAGAAGTGTTGGATGCAGGTACAGTTACAATATTTAAGAAACATTTGGGCAGGCACATGGATAGGGAAAGTGTAGAAGGATATGGGCCAAATGCAGGCAAATGGGACTAGTTTAATTTGGGAAACTTGGTCAGCATGGATTGGTTGGACGGAAGGGCCTGTTTCCAAGTTGTACGACTCTATGACTCTATTAACTATGACTGTCAAGAGTTAAAGAAGACATGTGTGTCTCCACCAAAAGACCAGAGTGCAAGTGATTCTCTACGCAAAGGCTGAGTGAAATCATCAGAGTGGATAGAACTCAGCATGGTCCGAGACTAACTCTTTCAGAACCATTACCTCACACATCAAGCTGTATTTCAAAGATCAATCCATATAAAAGCTTTGGGAATGTAAGGGACTCGGAAATAACAATGTCCATAAGACCATCATAAATAGGAACAGGAGTGGGCCATTCAGCCCCTCAATTCTGCTCTGCCATTCAATAGGATCGTGGCTGATCTGACATTCCTCACGCCCACTTTCCTGCCTTTTCTCTATAACCTCTGACCCATCGACTGATCAAGAATCTATCTATCTCAGCCCCAAATATACATTAGGACTCTGCCCCACACCTCTCTTGTGGTAAGGAGTTCCAAAGACTCACAGCCCTCCGAGAGAAGAAATTCCTCCTCATCTGAGTCTTACATTGGTGCCCCTTTATTGTGAGACTATGGTCCTAGACCCTCCCATGAGGGGAAACATCCTCTCAGCATTTACCCTGCCAAGCCCCTTAAGAATTCGATATGTTTCAATGAGTTCACCTGTCATTTTTCTAAACTCCAGTGGGTAGAGTCCCAACCTGTTTAACCGTTCCTCGTAAGACAATCCCTCCATACTACGGATCATCCTAGTGAGCCTTTTCTGAACTGCTTCCAATGTAATGATATCTTTCTTGAGTTAGGGACCAAAACTACTCTCAGTACTCCAGATGTGGTCTCACCAGCACCTTGTACAGCTGTAGTACCACTTCCCTACTCTATGCCAAACCTCCCTCTAACATTGCAACATCTTCCGGTCTGACAGCATCCCAAGAAACAGAGTTAACATTTCAACTCTGATGACTTGTCTTCAGAACTGAAGAGCTCTCTCCACCAAAGCTGCCAGACTTACTGAGTTCCTACAGCATATTCTACATTTGCTTCTCTTTTCCAGCATGCATTTATCAATTCGATTTGGCTTATGTCGCAATTAAACTGAGCCCTGGAGTGGAAGAGATAGTGAGGAGTAGTTAGAAAGTTCTGCATTAGAATGAAATGATGGATATCATGTCCATCTTAAAATCCTTCCCCAAGTTTACTTCTGTTGCAATTAACAGTTGGTCAGATTTATTGAATTCAAATTCACGACTATAACCAATAGTTGCACAGTTGCACCCTGTGCGCTCTTCGGAACTTAATCTGACGTTGTTCACATATTGCAAAGTTGCATTGCGAGCAAAGCCCAGGTGTGGGTGTAATTAGCTCCCGGGATGAAAAGTCTCCGAAATAATATGGGATGTTAATTTTCATTTCGCCACCAGAGGCCAGTAGAGGTAACGCACGGGGAGAAAATGGCAGTAAAACATGAGCTGGAAAGTTGTTGTTGGCAGTCAATGTTCCTTTAAATATTCTTCTGGTGTTCCCCAGTTCGACTGTTCCAAAAGTGCAGATTTTAAACAAAGACCAAATCGTAATCTGGGCAATATCAGAAGAAGGTATGAAGTGCTTGGCTGATAGAATTTGCCAAGATTATAACTTTGGACTGTCAATACATCATTGTATCTTTTTGAATTTAGTTATGGGATATGAGCATTTATTTCTTATCCCTAACTGCCCTTGAGAAGGCATTGGTGTGCTGCTTCCCATAATAGCAGTACTCTTGGTCATTTCAGAGGGTAATTAAGGATCAGCAGCTGGTTGGGATTCACACACATCGGCCAGGCTGGGTTAATTGTGTCAATTTCCTTCGTTAAAGGACATTAGTGAATCTTTGATGAAAATCCAGTCGATCCCTGGTCAGCATTACTGATTGTAATCTTAGGAATCTAGATTTATCAATCAATTGAGTTGAAATTCCCAGGCTGGTGTTGGGGTACACAAGTTCATGCCTTTGCATCATTAGTTAAAGACGTTGGATTGTTTTACTCATTATGTTACTCCAAATACCATGGGTTGGATTTTACAGGTCAGCAGCAGTCAAAGGAAGCTGCCCATATAACCTCACCATCACTGTTTCCCCATCTGCCAAAGGACGTTTAAATCTGGTGCCAAGTCAAGGGGATCTCTGGGCATCTAGCAGCAGCGATGTATGGAGACTGATACAGTCCAGCTCCTTTTTATTCAAGCATATCCTCATTCATAACCTGCCGATGCATCTGAAATATAGATATAGGGAAGTTGCTTCCCCCATGTGGGGGAGTCTGTAACCAGAGGCACTGATTGAGCTTCAGTGCAATGGCCAAGGAATCTCAAAGCAGACTGGGGACCTCCAAGCTGTCTGTGAAACTTGACCTATTCACAGACCTGAGAGCCACTGACAGCCACCATCAACTCTTCAATTCATCAAACTGATTAGGTCAGTTCTCTTCTCTCAGGTTGCCTTCCTGGACAAATGTTGCACACTCAGTCTGTCACGGGTAATCCTGTTTTGAGAGACAGTGGATTGTAATGGTCTATGGAGATGATAGCATTGGCTGGGTGCTCAATACAGTCCTTGAAACGTCAGATCTGAGGTGGCTTTTTGACTGGAGAATAAATACAGCAATGCAAATTGTCATCAATTCAGGCTATAATAGCTGGGTAATAACTCAGAAGAGCTGCTACAGGAAGGATGTTATTAAATTGAAGAGAGTTCAGAAAAGATTTACAAAGATGCTATCGGGACTGAAGGGTTTGAGTTATAGGGAGAGGCTGGATAGGCTGGGACATTTTTCACTGGAGCGTAGGAGACTGAGGGGTGACCTTATAGAGGTTTATAAAATCATGAGGGGCATAGTTAAAGTGAATAGCAAAAGTCTTTTCTCTTAGGCAAGAGAGTTTGAAATTAGGAGGCATAATTTTAAGGTGCAAGGTGAAGTGGCACGGTGGCTCAGTGGTTAGCACTGCTGCCACACAGCACCAGGGACATGGGTTTGATTCCACCCTTGGGTGACTGTCTGTGTGGAGTCTGCACATTCTTCCCGTGTCTGTGTGGGTTTCCTCTGGGTGCTCCAGTTTCCTCCCACAGTCCAAAGATGTGCAGGTTAGAGTGGATTGGCCATGTTAAGTTACCTGTAGTGTCCACAGTTGTGTAGATTAGATGGGTAGTGGGGGATGGGCCTGGGTGGGATGCTCTGAGGGTCAGTATGGACTTGTTGGGCTGAAGGGCCTGTTTCCACACTGTAGGGACTCTCTATGAGAGAGACCGGTAAGGTTATCTGTCAGGCGTAAATAGACCTGTTGCCACAGTCCAATGTGGAACAAAGTGGCTGTCACTGCTCAGATTTGTGAATAGGGTAAGTTTCACACAGTCACCTGTTAGATCATCAACTCTTTTGAGAGCCCTGGCCATCACTCTGATAACAGTATTGCCTCTCTCTGGTCCTTGACTCTTACACAATGGGAAGCATCTCTCTGCATCTACCTTGTCAAGTCCTCTAAGAATCTTACATCTTTCAATAAGGTCTCTTCTCTCTCTTCTAAACTCCGACGAATACAGGTCCGATCTATTCAATCTCTCAGCATAAGACAGTCCCTCTGTACCTGCCATCTGCTGAGTGTATCTTCACTGTACTGCCTCCAACGCTAGGATAGCTTTCATTTGGGAGCCCAAAATTGTTCACAACATTCCAGCCGCAGACCTTGACTCTGTATCTATTCCTGTCCTGGGAGTGTTTGATGGGGACAACATAGAGGGAGCTTTACTCTGTATCTAACCCTGTGCTGTGCCTGTCCTGGGAGTGTTTGATGGGGGGACAGTGTAGAGGGAACATTACTCTGTATTTAACCCCGTGCTGTCCCTGTCCTGAGAGTGTTTGATGGGGGACAGTGTGGAGGGAACTTTACTCGGTATCTAACCCTGTGCTGTCCCTGTCCTGGGAGTGTTTGATGGGTGAAAAAGTGCTGCTCCTGTTTCTGTAGCTGAGGGATGCACAACATCCTTTTATGTCTTGTCCCTCTGAGCTTAACCTCTGCCCTCTAGTTTTGGTCTCCCCTACCCTGGTATTCACCCTATCCAAGCCCCTCATGATTTCATAAACCTTTGTAAAGTCACCCCTCAGCCTCCGACAATCCAGGGAAAATAGCACCAGCCTATTCAGCATTTCCCTACAGCTTAAGCCCTCCAGTCCCGACAACATCCTTGTAAATCTTTTCTGAGCCCTTTCAAATTTAACAGCATCTTTCCAATAGCAGGGAGACTAGGATTGAGCGCAGAATTCTAAAAGTGTTCTCACCAATGTTAGATGTGGGTTCAAGCAATTCCTCATATCTTCGTCTGCAGTTGCTAAGTGATGGAAAAAAATTGGATCTTTGCAGGCCAGTTTCTGAATGGGAAATTCCTGAACAGCCTTCGCTTTCCGTAAGTTTGGCATTATTCTATCATTGAGTCCCAAGAAGCAAATAGATTCCTTGGAAAAATTACATTTGTCATTGATAATGAGCCCTTTGGTCTGTAGTCATCTTAAAAACCACATGGACTCTCTCGTCAGGTTCCTTAATTGAGTCCCTGTGGATCAAGTTATCATCCATATAACATATGACAGCTTCTAATCCTTAAAAAATACACAACATCGACCATTGAAACATCTCCACGCTGAGGCCATAGACTCATCGAGCTATACAGCAATGGAACAGGTTCTTTGGCCCAAATTGTTCATGAGACCAGGGCTCCTAAACTGAACTTATCCCTTTTGCCTGTGTCTGGCCCACATCCCTCTAAACCTTTCCTGTGCATGTGCCTGTCCAAATGTGTTTTTAATGTTGTAATTGTACCTGCACCTACCACTCCCTGAACCCACCTCTAAGTCTGCAATGTCAGTCTGATGGAGCGCAATCTCCCCAGTGGAGTCATAAATGCAGTAATCAGTCCGGATTGCTCAGCCAATGGCACGTGCCAGAGCCCACAGTTGGCATCTCTGGTAGAGTTTGTTGAAAAGCTTATTGGACAATTTGGTAAAACTCTCGCTAATTGTAGATTCAGTGTGGATTTTCCTTGCTCCCACCTTGTCGATGGTGTGTTTGATGGAGCCATTAAGTTTGGATACTGTAGCCACACTCCAACATCATTTTGTTGCTATTGGCACTAGGGAAATGATGCCCATTTTGGTCATTTCCTCAAGTTGCTCCTGGAGTTGTTTCATTAAGGGTTATGAATTCATCCAGTCCATAGCAGCATAACAATTTAATATCCTTTGTTACCATGGTACTGTGTTTGGTCTTGAGTTTGTAGAATCATATAATTCCTACATCTGGCCAATGCTGAAGACCATCCCACCAAGATCCCCACTCTATCCCCATAACCCCACATTTACCACAGTCAATCCACCTAACCTGTCCTTTCAAATAATTTAGTTATTCTCAGATTGAAGCAATCGTCAAAATCTGAACAGCAAACTGTTTTAACCAGCACCTTATGAACCTGCAGTCTCGATAAACTGGTAAAACTTATATACCACAAATACCACAGAGTTTACAGTATTATTCTGTCCAATTATAATAGTTTTTAAATTTATTTACCTCAATGTAAATATACTTGTTGCTCAATCGAATGGTCACATGAAATGTCAACAGTTGATTTAATTTTGAGCTAATTTCTCCTCAACTACGACAATCTAGAACAACGTCCAAGTAGTCAGTTCAGGTTGTGAGTGTGAAGACTGTCTGCAGGAAAGTTTTATTTAAGGCAATTTTGCATTGTTATTTCAGTGATTTGAGCTGTAAATAAAGTCAAACTTTATCGGAAGCATGAACAAAAACAGAAGTTGCTGGAAAAGCTCAGCGGGATCTTGCAGCATCTGTGAAGTGAAAATCAAAGTTAACGTTTCAGGTCCGGTGACCCTTCCTCAGAGCATATTGAAAGCATTTTTGCCCTCTTTTATATTTTGACATAATTAGCTGTCAGCTGTATTGAATACAATAGTATATTGACTTAATAAAAACCAAAAGAACTGCGGATGCTGTAAATCAGGAACAAAAACAAAGTTGCTGGAAAAGCTCAGTAGGTCTGGCAGCATCTGTGAAGGAGAAAACAGAGTTAACGTTTTGGATCCGGTGACTCTTCTGAAACATTAACTCTGTTTTCTCCTTCACAGATGCTGCCAGGCCTGCTGAGCTTTTCCAGCAACTTTGTTTTTGCTCCTGAGTATATTGACTTGTACAGCTTGTGATTTAGTGCGTTGCATGGAAGCAAAATCTACATTTTAAGGAACTGCAGATGCTGGAGAATCTGAGATAACAAGGTGTAGAGCTGAATGAACACAGCAGGCCAAGCAGCATCAGAGGAGCAGGACAGCCTTCCTGCTCCTCTACATTTTAAGCACCGTTTTCCCTAAGATGTCCATCTGGCATTCTATTTGGCCAATTGCTGAAATTAAGTCTGCCAGGCTCCTCCTGGCATTTCTTCCTAATGTGGCCATTCAGATATCTTACTGTAAAGCTTTTCCAATTCTCAATGATGGTTTACTATTATTCCCAAAGCTATTCTTATTTCTTCATGATAGTAACGCTGTTCTATTTCTCTTGTTTTAAGCTCTGATGATGTGGCATTCCAATCAATATGATTGTAACACCTCATTATATCATCGATTGGTGTCCTTAAGGATTCCTTCACCTATGTGTAGTTAGCGAACTAGCTGTGTTTCCTGTGAATGCTTATGTCCATTTTAGATAACTTCATATAATTTCCAAACAATCATTAGCCCAGTGCTGCCTAAAAGAAATGTCCAGATTAAGAACAAGCAGTACCATAAAATGGCTCAAAGGTAGAAGGCAGAGGGTGGTGGAGGGTTGCTTTTCAGACTGGAGGCCTGGGACCAGCGGTGTGCCACAAGGATTGCTGCTGGGTCCACTGCCTTCCGTCATTTGTATAAATGATTTGAATGTGAACATGGGAGCTATGGTTAGGAAGTTTGCGGATGATACAAAATTGGAGGTGTAGTGCACAGCAAAGAAGGTTACCTCAGAGTACAACAAGATCTTGATCAGATGGGCCAAT
Organism: Ginglymostoma cirratum; assembly: GCA_024137785.1. NCBI lineage: Eukaryota > Metazoa > Chordata > Chondrichthyes > Orectolobiformes > Ginglymostomatidae > Ginglymostoma > Ginglymostoma cirratum. The sequence goes on along the minus strand of JAHRHZ010000059.1, from coordinate 22,899,991 downwards.
GGGCCAAGGAGTGGCAGCTGGAGTTTAATTTAGATAAATGTGAGGTGCTGCATTTTGGAAAAGCACATCAGGACAGAATTTATGAACTTAATGTTAAGGTTCTGGGGAGTGTTGCTGAACAAAGAGGCCTTGGAGTACAGGTTCATAGCTTCTTGAAAGTGGAGTCATGGGTAGATAGGATAGCGAGGAAAGTGTTTGGTATGTCTGCCTTTATTGGTCAGTGCATTGAGTATAAGAGTTGGGAGGTCATGTTGAGGCTGTACAGGACATTGGTTTGGCCATTTTTGGAGGATTGCGTGTAATTCTGGTCTCCCTGCTGTAGGAAGGATGTTGTGAAACTTGAAAGGGTTCAGAAAGGATTTACAAGGATGTTGCCAGGGTTGAAGCGTTTGAGCTATCAGGAGAGGCTGAATAGGGCTATTTTCCCTGGAGCATAGGAGACTGAGGGGTGATCTTATAGATGATTATGAGATCATAGGGTAAATAGCCAAGGTCTTTTGCCCAGGGTGGGGAAGTCCAAAACTAGAGTGGCATAGGTTTAAGGTGAGAGGAGAAAGATTTAAAAGAGACCGAAGGGACAACTTTTTCACACAGAGGGTGGTTCATGTATGGAATGAGCTGCCAGAGGAAGTGGTGGAGGCTGGTACAATGACAACATTTAAAAGGCATCTGGATATGAATAGGAAGGGTTTAGAGGGATATGGGCCAAATGCTGGCGAATGGGACTAGATTACTTTGGGATATCTGGTCGGCATGGACAAGTTGGATTGAAGGGTCTGTTTCTGTGCTGTACATCTCCATGACTCTATATTTCTGAGAGGCATGTGTTTACACAGCAACTTACTCCATTTTCACATAACATCTCAAAATGTCTGACATGAATTTGTCTGACGATCGTAACTATACCGGCAGTGAAGACGGTTACGCTGTGCTCAATAGGATTATAAGAAGAAAACGACAAATTATTGGCAATTTCATAGAAACATAGAAACTGGGAGCAGGAGTAGGCCATTCGGCCCTTCGAGCCTGCACCACCATTCAATATGATTATGGCTGGCCTTGCGATCTCTGTATCCCATTCCAGCTTTCTCTCCGTGCCCCCGATCCCTTCAGCTACAAGAGCCATGTCCAGTCCCCTCTGAAATATATCTAATGAACTGGCCCCAACAGCTTGCTGCAAGAGAGAATTCCACAGTTCTCTGAGTGAACAAATTCTTCCTTATCTCAGTCCTGAATGGCCTACCCCTTATTCTTAGACCGTGAAGCCTAGTTCTGGACTTCCCGAATATCGGGAACATTCTGTCCAGTCCCATTAGGATTTTCTATGTTTCTATGAGATTCACCCCTCAGTCTTCTAAATTCCAGTGAGTATAAGTCCAGTCGATCCAGTCTTTCTGCACATGTCTGTCCTGCCATCTCAAAATCAGTCATTTCATTTGTATATTTGTCGGGACAGGAATATTGACAATGACACACTGAGAGCCATCTTTAAGATGAGCTGGCACATAGATAGAGATGGTACAGCACTCTAAATGGTGCAGCACTCCCGTGGTGCAGCACTGAAGCATCAGTCTCAATTACACAGTTAAGATATCAATGCTCATCTTCATAACACTCTCCACAAAACCGCAAGCAACTTACTTCACTTCTTTCTGAACACAACTCCAAAATGAAGCTTTTCAAAGTGCAGGAAGAGATTGTGGCAATCTTGCATTGGAACAAGGGGTGTTGCCCTCATTACCAATCTAACACCTTCTGTGATCCTCATCGCTGAGCGTGTTGATATTCATCACCGCAGAGATTCCACGGCTGTGAAAAGGAGCATTATGTCGAGGCTCATTATCAGTCCTTTCAGAACAAGTGAGGCCGTGCAAATGGCTCACAGTACAGCAGATTTGCAGCTTGAAATGCTACAATTTGTCAGCATTGAGCCATGTAAATGAGCGACACACTAAGAGCGTGATGGAACCTGACAAGACGGAAAGTGCCCTATGAATGTTTTCACTGCCCCTCTGTAATTAATTAGCTCTGCAGGAGCGAAGAGCGGAATAATGGAAAAATCTAACCAAGTGTCCTGCAAACGTGCAGCTGACAACAAATCAGGCAGCCATGAAAGTCCATTGATTCCCCAGGTGGTTAGCTTGTTTTTGTTTCTAAAGGTGAGAGTAACCTTGCCGATAAACATTGGGCAGACGGTGGGACTGAAACACAAAACTTCTGGCCCAGAGGTGGAGACACTACCACTGTGTCGCAAGACTGCCAACAGACTACTGGCCTGTGAGTGTTAGAACACTGCACTGAAACCCCTCTCTTTGCTTTTTCGCTGTAGGTACTGTCTAACAGGAAAGTTTCAAGATAAATAAAACTAAAATACAGCAGATGATAGGAATCCGAAACAAAATTGCTGCAGTAACTGAGTAGGTGTGGCAGCATCTGTATATGTAGAGAGAGAAACAGAGTTAACATGTTGACACTTTTGAAGAGTTTCTCTAGCTTCTTTGTGTTTGTCAGCAGTTCAAGACTAAAAATATCAAAACAAAAGGGAATTTGAAAGGAAATTCATTGTGTAAATTCCTGAATTCCCACGAGAAAAGTACTTTGGTTGGGGTTCTGATGTAAGTTTAACTTCAACCCTGTGCCTTTCATTCTCCTTCTGAAGCTGACTTGACCTGCTGTGCATTTTGTGTTTATTTTGGGTTTCAAGCATGAGAGAACGTGAGAACATGTGTTCAAAGTGATTGACGAAAGATTCAACTGTGATGGGAAACACTTCTCTTCTAACGTAGCCAATTGTTGCAAATGAATTTCCTGTAGAAGCCGGAAGTCTCATAAGACAGTTGGGTGAAGATTGCTAAATTTGCTGATGACACAGAGGTAGCAGGAAAGGTGAGCGTGTGGTGAACAGGTCATGTTCATATGTTAAATGATCAGGTAAAAATCTAGTATTGGGGTATAATCTGGGAAAATGTGAAGTAGTTCACTTTGTCAGAAAGAGTTATAAAAAAGGCAGAATATTATTTAAATGGAGAATGATTGCACAATTCTGAGGTGCAGAGGAATCTAGGTGTTCTACTGCACAAATCTCAAAATGTTAGTGTGCAGCTGCAGCAAGTAATGAAGAAGGTTAATGGAATGCTATCTTTTATTATGAGAGGAATTGAACATAAAGATGTTCCACTTCGCTTATATAGGGTATTGGTGGGACACCTACTCCAAGTTTTGACCACCTATTTAAGGAAAGATATAAATGCTTTGGAATGGAGGTTTTTAAACAGATACGCTGAATGAACAGGTTACTCTTAGGACGAGAGGTTGGTCAGATTGGGCTTATTTCACATGATGAGGGGATGATGTGATTGAAGTGTGTAGGATCCTGAAAGGAACAAAAGAATTGAGGCTGCTAGGAAATTGCAACAAATACAGTGATTGCTGGAGAAACTCAGCAGGTCCGACAGCGTCTGAGAAGAGAGAAACAGCGTCCACTGAAGGAGACTCACTGCTGCTCTCACCATGCATGCTGAGTTTCTCCAGCTATTTGTTTTTGTTTAAGATCCAGAATAATCTCAACAAGTTGGACGCGGAAAGAGTGTTTCATCCCATGGGTCAGCTCAGAACTAGCCGGCACTGTTGTAAAATTAGGGCTCACCCCTTAGGACAGAGATGAGGGCATTTTGCTTCTTTCAGAGGGCTGTGTGACGTTGGAAGTCTCTCTCTCAGGAGGTAACGGAGCTAGTGTCAAGGAGGTAGATAGATTCTTGGGAGGCAGGAGAATCAAGAATAGTTAGGAACTTGAAACATTAACAGATCAGCCATGCTCCGATTGGATTAGACTTGAGGGGTTGAATGGTCCATTTTCGATCCTAATTTGTACTTAGTGTGTTTACAGAAGCTTGGGAAAGGAGTAGGTGAGTGAACTGAATTGAATTGTTCCAGCACAGGAACAATGGGCCAAATGGCTGTTTTGTGCTGGAATGCTACAGTTCACTACAGGGAGTTACAACTGCCATGGTGCAAGGCAAAGCTCTTTTACGTGGAGGTTATAGGGTCATACGCACGGAGACAGACCCTTTGGTCCAACCATTCTGCACCGACCATGATCCCAAACTAAACTAGTCCCACCTACCTGCTCCCAGCCCATTTCCCTCCAAACATTTCCTGTTCATGAACTTAACCAAACGTCTTTTAAAATGTTGTAACTGTACCTGCATCTACCAAGTCCTCAGGAAATTCATTTCACGCACAAACCACCCTCCAAGTAAAAAATAAACTGCCCCTTAAACTTGGTGGCTTAGTGGTTAGCACTTCTGCCTCACAGCACCAGGGCCCTGAGTTCAATTCCACTCTGAAGCTACTGTCTGTGTGGAGTTTGCACATTCTTCCTGTGTCTGTGGGTTTCCTCCGGGTGCACTGGTTACCTCCCACAGTCCAAAGATGTGCAGGTTAGAGTAGATTGGCCGTGCTAAATTGCCCATAGTGCCTAGGGATGTGTAGATTAGGTGGGTTATAGGGGGATGGGTCTGGGTGGGATGCTCTGTGGGTGGGTGTGGACTTGTTGGGCCAAAGGGCCTGTTTCCACACTGTAGGGATTCTGTGATATGTATTTTTTAAAAATCTTTCTCCACTCACCTTAAAAACATCCCCCTTTGTCTTGAAATCCCTCACCCTAGGGGAAAAGACACCTGTCATTCAACTTACCTATGCCCCTCAGGATTTTATAAACCTCTATAAGGTCGTATCCTGGAGCTACAGATGGTGACGGAAGAGGCTGCATTTTCTCACTATCGAGTGGTGACCACATTACATGGCGGACCAGGAATCTCTCCCACTCTTACCACCTGGAATGGTGTGTGCTCAAAGAGCTTACAAGTTGGCCCTCAACTTCTTATGCTTGAATACAAATGCACCTTCCTTAACCATCATGGACATGAATGTGGAAATTCTAACCTAGAAGTAAGGGACACCATCCACTGTCCTATGAGTTCTACTCCCCGGCTGTGTGTTAGCATTTTAGAAGTTGAGCCAATGCCTCTGACATTGTGTCAATCAATCATTGCCTGATGTTATTTGTTACTGTAGCTATGTAATTGTCTTAGAAAATGTGAGTGCCCTTAATTCTTAGTCAACTTGAAAGAATTCTGCGCCTGAATATCATTTAGTGCCATTTTAACAGCTTGGCACGTTTAACTGACTTTTTTTTTCCCCTTCCTGCTAGCATGTTTACATCAGGAGTCAGATCACATTTGGGTCCGAACAAAAGACAAGCCCTTATTCAATCTTTTCTTACCCTTTCATAATGTGAGGTGTCCAGCTTCATAGAAATCAAACCGAGTGATATGTAACACTTCTGAAAAGCAGGATTACGCTTTTGAGTGGCCTCAGACACTGGAGGGAACACAGAAGGGTGAAAGTAGGCGTTTCTCTCGCTTGCACCCGGCTGTTAGGAAGCGGGCAAAATCTTTTCACAGCGGCCTGATTGAGGATACCTTGGTGGTATGAGATCGTCATCAATCTCCATTTGACAGCACAAAATAGAGTCATTTGCAGTTCCTTTCTTCGGCTCTTAGTCCCAACTTTCTGCTCATTTGGGAGAATTATATTGACTTAATTAAGTGCAGTAAGTCATCTGCTGCTCAATATCGATCAAATGGGGCAGATGTGGTGTGAAATGATGGGGCAAGACTGTTACGAAGAATACAAATCAGGGTGAACTCTATTATTTGTACCAAGAAAGAAAGTTATTTGGGACTCAATTATCCTATTCATTGTTTGTACAGTGCACCAGATGGTTACAATGCACTAAAGGCTCTCGGAGTGAGCATTTGCTTGCTTTGAAGGGGCTTTTTCTTCTGCTCAAATTCACTGTGGCTTGATTATTTTCTTATTGGGTTTTATTGAGGTTATTTGGCCTCATGAAACAGGTTTAGTACCACCCAAGACAAAAGGGAATGTAAAGAGGCTTGCTTATGTCAGGGTGGGGGGGCGTGGGGCTGCGCACTGGGACCTGATTCTGATGCTCCTAAGAAAGAGAGTCTTTGAAAGAACCTCTTCGGCACTTGTTTCGCTGTCGCTAGGTGGGTGGGGATGGGAGGGGGAGGCATGGGGGGATGGGGGTTTGGCTGGTGACTCTGATGCCTTGCAAACTCCAGGCCTGCTGTCTGCTTCAGTCCAAGCAGACAGTTTGGAATCAGATCATTCCCTGACGAGCTGCGAGGCAGGGGGTGGGGGCCTGAATTCCCACACACGCAACAGTTACGGGACATCGCAAACTGGATCGTGGAATCAGTCCCAGTGTTAAATGGCCCTAAAGCAGAACCCAGACAGACCTGTCCTCCTCAGCTTGAGGCCCTAACCCGCAACAGGGCTAAAGTGCCTGCTTACCAAGTGTGTAGGTCTTGAGCTCATGACTCAGCAGTGTCTCTAGGTCAACCCAGTGGATGCTAGAATGCTTTTATATTGTTGATAGAAAGCACTTGGAATTGTAGAATCCCTACCGTGTGGAAGCAGGCCATTCGGCCCATCAAATCCACACTAACTCTCTCACCCAGACCCACCCTATCCCTGTAATTCCTGTTGCTAACCCACCTAGCCTGGATGCATTGGGTGATTTAGCACGGCCAATCCACCTCACCTGCACATCTTTTTCACTGTGGGAGGAATTGGGAGCACCCAGAGGGGAACCACACTAGCACAGGGCTAACATGCAAACTCCGCACAGTTGCCCAATCGAACCTGGGTCCCTGGCGCTGTGAGGTAGCAGTGCTCACCACTGGGCCCAGCATGGAGCTGCTTGTTTTGAAAAAAGCACATGAGGCTTGAAGTAATTTCCTGGTTAACTGCTGCCCTTAACGTGCGAGGAAGCACATTGAGGTCACTTCTGCGTTGGCCGTGGAATGGACAATGGTTTGGAAGAGGCCAGAAACTGTCTTAGCAGAGGCAGCCATTTCTCTATCCTGATGACAATCGCAGTGCTGCAATTGGATGAGCATTTAATATGTGAACCATACGTGTGAACATACATGCAATCTAAAAGCAGGAGGAGGCCATTCGGCCCATTGATACTGCACACCTCCATTCCACTAGATCATGGCTGATCTGACTGGGGCTTCACATCCACATTCCTGCCTACCCCCTGGTTACCTTTGACTCCCCAATCAGTCAAGAATCTATCTAACTTGGCCATGAAAATATTCAGTGACCCTGCGCCCACTGCTGTCTGACCCCGTGAGAATAAAAACATTTCCACATTAAATGGAAGACCCTTTATTTTTAAATGGCATTCCCTAGTTCTGTTCTCTCTAAATGTGCTTTGGTCAGGGTTCCTTCTTATCTCAGTTCTCCAGTCAGTAACTATTGCTGTGTCAGACATTGAACCTCACACTAGGGACAGCAAGAGGCCACTCTGAAAATTCATCTCCAGGAAGACCATTGAAGAGATGATCAAATTGTGACACAAGACCAAGGTAAGGCATGACTTTTGATTTTCCCTTTTCGAAGAACTTTCTCAAGACTTCTCAATGCAGATGTAGAACATCATATCAAGGTCTACGCATTAGGTGGCTGTACCTGAACTGACTACAGTATGGAACAATTAATAAGGGGCAGATCTATTGGCTTTTGTTACAAATTGTTACAGAGCTGACCGCAACGATCAATAAACTCACCACAGATTTATCAATGCAACTGTGTTAAAATTATGTTGACTTCCAAACGATAACCATAACTTCCAAACCCATGACGTCTACTAACTAGAGGGACCAGGGAAGCAGATAAAGGGGAACACCACAACTTCCCCTCCAAGCCTCTGACTTGGAAATATATTGTTGTTCCTTCACTGTCGCTGAGTCAAAACCCTGGAACTCCCTCCCTAAGCGCACTGTAATTGCACCGACAGCGCTGGGACTGCAATGGTTCAAGAAGGCGCCAATGTTTTGTAAGCCAATTAAACAGTGATAGTAAGAACTGCCAATGCTGGAGTCAGAGATAACACAGTGTGGAGCTGGAGGAACACAGCAGGCCAGGCAGCATCAGAGGAGCAGGAAAGCTGACGTTTTGGGTCGGGACCCTTCTCCATCCCCCTCACTCTCATGACCAGTCTTGTTATGAATTCTCAATTGCCAAAGTGCCAGATTGTCATAACCTTTGGGGAAGGGGAAGGGGGGGCGCGCGGGTCGGAGAGCTGGAGCATCTGTTGTTTTCATTTGCCCAGATGTCTTGTCATTAATGGGAAGGCGACGTCCTAGTGGTATGATCACTGAACTGTTAATCGGGAGAGCCAGGTAATGTTCTGGGGACCTGGGCTCAAATCCCACTATAACAGATGAAGTCTCATGCCCAGACCTAAATGGATTACACAGCAGATAGAGTACAACAGCTTTAAGGAGGTGCTAGAACTGAGCACTATGTGTTCTGGCTGTGTCTTGGTCCCCAGACCATGTTTCAAGTAAGTTCATTTTGAGCTTGGAGAGCTCTTTCTGCTTCACACTTGCCCCTTCTGCCTCATACACTGGCCCTGTCGCACTGCACATGGCTCTCTAGTGCAGTCATTAATGCGCCCACGCTTCCCCCGGAACACTTGCACATAACAATTAGTTACGAATTAATTCCCAGCTCTTCGCAGACAACACAATACATAACATCAGGAGAGAAACATCGGGTCAGGTATCCATGGGGGAGAAGGGAACTTGTTTCTGGTTTTCCATCACTAAACCTCTCCCTTTCATCTATCTGTTTCCTCCTTTAAGATGCTTCTAAAAACCTACCTTTCTGTCACTTATTCTGGTATCACCATACATGACATGACCTGGCATCAAATTGTGTTTGATTAGATGTCTGTGAAATATTTTGGGGCATGAAGGCCCTATACAAATGTAAGGTGTTGTTGTTGTAAAGTCTTCAGCATTTCCATCTATGCCACCTGCTGGCACATCACCATAACACCCCACCTTTATAATTTCCCTCTGTACATTCTTTCATGTACGCAGTCCAAGATATATCATATGCCCTGTCTTTAATATAGTCGTGAATCTGGGGAACTCCCGTGCTCATTTCCTGCAGCCCTCTGTATTTCCTGTGGGAACAAGTCTAGTTTGTATCCCTAAATCAAACCATGAAAATGTCCTTTCCTTTGTCTGTCAATACTCCTCACTAATTTGTCTGGGCTGGTTCCCTTTTTAATTATCTTGCTGGAAGTGACATTATTTTCTACCCAGCCTTATAGACTGATTAGTCTGCGGTGTGATCTCTTTAGATTCACTCTTGACTAGAAAGCAGGGCATCCATTGAAATAAAAATACTTCAAGACACGGTGTCACTGAACAGTGTTCCAGTCCTACAGTGTTACAATGCCTGTTAAGACTTATATTCAAATGACTCAGATTTGGCAATGCGAAGTCTTTAATCCCCCTGTCTGTGCTCGCAGCATTTAATTGTTCCAAATGTAGCAAATCTTGGTACGTATAGTTCTTTCTAGCCGTTGAACTGTCTAATTCATCCAGTAACAAGTCTTCTTGAAAAGGTTGTGGCAAATCAGCACATCTTTACAAAACTGCTTTTTCAGTAACACCTGAAAGAGCTGCGGATGCTGTAAATCGGAGACAAAAACAGAAATTGCTGGAAAAGCTGAGCAGGTCTGGCGGCACCTGTGGAGAGAAATCAGAGGGACCCTTCCTCAAAACTGTTATTTTCAATACTTGATGGAATGTCAAAAACATACGATAAATACAGAACACGGCAGGGCAGAGGCCAATATGCATCTTGGCACATAATGTCCCAGTCAGTGTTTTCCCAAATCTCCCTGCCTTCTTTGGTCCCATTTCAAGACTTTCAAGAAATTCACCAAAGATCCTCAGACAGCACCTTCCAAACCCACGACCACTTCCATCTAGAAGGACAAGGGCAGCAGATACATGGGAACACCAACCCCTTCAAGCTCTCCTCCAAGTCACTCACCATCATGATTTGGAATATGTTGCCATTCCTTCACTGTTGCTGGGAATTCCCTCCCTAATGGCATTGTTGGTCAACCTACAGCAGGTGGACTGCAATGGTTCAAGAAGGGAGCTCACCCCCACCTTCAGGCTGGGCCTCCGTGACTAGTGATGTTCTGCAGGGATCGGTGCTGGGACCTCTGCTGTTTGCGGTATATATAAATGACTTGGATGAAAATGTAGATGGGTAGGCTAGTAAGTTTGCAGATGGTATAAAGATCAGTGGAGTTGTGGACAGCATAGCAGGTTGTCAAAGGATACAGTGGGACATAGATCAGTTACAGATGTGGGCAGAGAAATGGCAGATAGAGTTTAATCCGGGTAAGTGTGAGATGCTGCACTTTGGGAGATCAAATGTTAAGGAAAACCATACAGTTAATGGCAGGACACTGAACAGCATTGATGTACAGAGGGATCTTGGGGGTTCAAGTCCGTAGCTCCCTGAAGGCGCCCACGCAAGTGGATAGGGTGGTAAAGAAGGCTTATGGCATACTTATTGGTCGGGGAATTGCTTACAAGAGTCAGGATGTCATGTTGCTTCTTTATAAGACTTTGCTTAGGCCACACTTAGAGTATAGCGTCCGGTTCTGGCCGTCACATTACAGGAAGGATGTGGAGGCTTTGGAGAGGGTGCATAAGAGGTTTACCGGGATGCTGTCTGGATTAGAGGGTATGAGCTATAAGGAGAGGCTAGAAAAACTCGGGTTGTTTTCTCTGGAGCAGCGGAGATTGAGGGGAAACTTGATAGAAATCTATAAAATTATGAGATGCATAGATAGTGTTGACGCTCAGAATCTTTTTCCCAAAGTTGAAATGTTTAAAACTTGGGGGCATGCATTTAGGGTGAGAGGGGGAAAGTTCAAAGGAGATGTGAGGGGCAAGTTTTTTACACAGAGAGTGGAAGGAGTCTGGAATGTGCTGCCTGGGGGTGGTGGTGGAGGCAGTTATGATAGGGGCGTTTAAGGGACTTTTAGATAAGCAGCTGAAGATGCAAGGAATAGAGGGATATGGACCAATGGCAGGCAGAAGGGATTAGTTTAATTTGGCGTCATACTCGGCACAGCATTGTGGGCTGAAGGGCTCCTTCCTGTGCTGCATAGTTCTATGTTCTATGTTCTCAAGGGCAGCTAGGGACAGTAATAAATGCTGGCCAGCTAGCGATACACACATCCTATAAATGAATAAATTGAAAAAGTTTATAATTACAAGGATGCCTCAGTAAGAATTGTTGGAACTGGCAGGGTGGGGAGTTAAGGGTGGGGTATAACGTGTTATATCTTAGCTGGGGCCACGTGGGTGGAGATTGCTGCCTTTGAGCTTGTGACGTCAGAGTTGTGAAGCCCACCTTCCAGATCCCGACTTTTGGAATTCCTCTCCTAAATCATGGGAGCCATTGAAGATACAATGGCCCTGAACAATGGCTGCTCAGAAGGCAGTGCTTCCAACAGGATAGCATTACCCCATCACCACTCTGGGATTTCTGCCTTGATTTCTTTTTCTGTTCCAAGTCACAAAGTCATGCAGCACAGACACAGACCCTTGGTCTAAACAGTCCACACCATAAATAATACCAACCTAAACTAGTCCTACCTGCCTGCACTTGACCTATACCCCTCCAAACATTTGTCCTTCATGTTCTTATCCAAATGTCCTACTCATGTATTTATCTAAGTGTCTTTAAACGTTGTAACTGTACGCCCATCCATAATTTCCTCTGGAAGTTCATTCCACAGGGGAACTACCCTCTGTGTAAAAACTTTGCCCCTCGTGTCTTTTTCAAATCTCTCTCCTCTCACCCTAAAAATATACCCCTTAGTTTTGAAATCTCCCATCCTAGGGGAAAAGATGCCTACCATTAACCCTATCTATACCCCTCATGACTTTATAACCCTCTATAAGTTCACCTTACAACCTCCAAAGTCCTGGAGACAGACTTGAAAACAAAGCCTTCACACTCAGAGACAACATTGTTACAACTCACCAGAGCTTTCTTCGAAGAAAATCTCTCCTGCTGTCTTTCTAGTTTGTATCCCTGATCGTGTGGACGCTGGGAAGTTGTTTCTGTTAGGTGGAGATACTAGGACCCGTGGGCGCAGCCTTAGAATTAGAGGGGGTCAATTTAGAACAGAAATGAGGAGACATTTCTTCAGCCAGAGAGTGGTGGGCCTGTGGAATTCATTGTCACGGAGCGCAGTGGAGGCCGGGACATTGAATGTCTTCAAGGCAGAGATTGATAAGTTCTTGATCTCGCAAGGAATCAAGGGCTACGGGGAGAGTGCAGGTAAGTGGAGTTGAAATGCCCATCAGCCATGATTAAATGGTGGAGTGGACTCGATGGGCCGAATGGCCTTACTTCCACTCCTATGTCTTATGGTCTTATGGTCTTATGGTACTATGAAAATTTCCTTTCCTTTGTCCTCCGATTGGACATCCAGCAAGTCTATCATTTACTGCCCATCTCTAAGTGCCCTGCTGTCACTTGGCCACTTCAGAGGTCAGTTAAGGGTCACCTTAGGGTCTGGAGTCATACGTAGCCAGACTGGGTAAGATTTCCTTTTCTAAAGGATGTTAGCGAACCTGTTAGGTTTGCAAAACAGTCAAGGATTACCATGGTTACCATTTTTGGAGAGTCACTTCCAATTCTAACTTTTATAAACTGAATGAAGATTCTACTGTATGATGCACTGAAATTTGTGCCAGTGTTCCCTTGGCATTAGACACAAAAAAAACTGCAGATGCTGGAATCTAAGATAGACAAACAGGAGGCTGGAAGAGCACAACAAGCCAAGAAGCATCTGGAGGAAAAGAGAAGTCAACGTTTAAGGGCCTGAAGAAGGGTAATACCCAAAACGTTGACTGCTCCTTTCCACCAAACGCTGCCTGGCTTGCTGTGTTCTTCCAGCCTCCTGCTTGTCTACCTTGGCATTAGCCTGGGTCTCTGGATTACCACACTCGCGACATTACCATACATTCGTGGATGAATTTGTCTGTTTTGCTTCGTTAAGTCATTGATTTGAGTTTTGTTCTCCTCGATCTGAAAGACTTGGCTTTATCTCAGGTTCATGTGCATGGGGCTGTGGCGTAAATGGTGACACCTGTGATGGTGCATATCCTCTGTACAAAGTTCAAGTGGCCTTTTCGGGCCAAATTCATGATGGCGGCATGGGAGAAGAAGCAAGGAATGACTTGAGACTCCTTGCCAGTTTCTTATCACCCACTTTAGGTCACGTCTAACCCCCACCATATTCTGATGAGTTTCCCACCTATTTTTTCCTAATCAACCTGTTCAGAGATGCTATTACACACCTCGGGAACAGGTGGGAGTTGAACCTGGGCCTCCAGCTCCTGGAGTAGGGATACTACCACGGTGCCACAATGTTACTGTTACAGATGCGAACACAAACTACAATCCTGACTTTGATAGAAAAGTCACCACAGCTCTACTCTCTCATTAGAGACAGAGAGACGACTGGAGTTGAGTTCAACCTGAAGTTCACCATGCTTCAGATGAATCATAGAGTCATACAGCGCAGAAACGGAAACTTTAGTCCAACTCGTCCATGCTGAGTGTAATCTCAAACTAAACTATTCCCACCTGCCTGCACCTGACCCATATATCTTCAAACCTTGAACAAAAACAGAAGTTGCTGGAAAAGCCCAGCAGGTCTGGCAGCACCTGTGAAGGAAAAAACAGAGTTAGCGTTTTGGGTCCGGTGACCCTTCCTCAGAACCCGGGCCTGAAGCGTTAACTCTGATTCTTTTCTTCACAGATGCTGCCAGACCTGCTGAGCTTTTCCAGCAACTTCTGTTTTGGTTCCTGATTTACAGCATCGGCAGTTCTTTCGGTTTTTATCTTCAAACCTTTCCTATTCATGTACTTATCCAAATGTCTTTTAAACGTTGTAATTGTACCCACATCCACCACTTCCTCGGGAAGTTCATTCCTCACATGAACCACCCTCAGTGATAAAAAAAAATTGGCCCTCATGCGGTGTTTTTAAATCTCTCTCCTCTCATCTTAAAAATGTGCCCTCTAGTCTTGAAATCCCTCGCCCTAGGGAAAAGACGCCTAAAATTATCGCTATCTATACACCTCATGATTTTATAAACTTCTATAAGGTCACCTCCTACGTTCTGGTGGAAAAAAGTCCCAGCCTGTCCAGAAAACTCGAACCTTCCATACCCATCAGCGTACTGGTAAGTGTGGGGTGGGGTTGAGAAGGTAAGACTTCCATGGCAGTCTTGGCAGGGTGTAGGAATTGAACCCATGCTGTTGGCATTACTCTGCACAGCAAACCAGCCGTCTAACAGCTCCTCTCCTCTGCCCCAGGCACCGTTTAACTTTTGAAGACCGAAATTAATCACTCAATCACCTTTAGGTCAGTTACGGACGGGCACTAAAGACTGGTGTAACTGATGATGCCCAAGTCCCATGAGAGAATAAGTCAACAAACTCCAACCAAAGCCCTGAACCCAATCGATGGCTGTGTATAAAACTGAAACCTTTACCCATTTAGAAAACAGCTGTTTTAGTATCAGTGGAACAACTCAGATATTTATATGCTAGGTCATGTGTTGCTTGCACTTATTAAAATATTGGGATCGAGCTTGAACATTGCATGGCTGCAACAGAATGTATTCCTGTTGGCAAACACAGCCTGAAAATTGATTTCTTAACCAGCAGAGACAAATTCTTGCCTTTTGCGTATAATTACAGAGCACGGTAACGGCTGCTTAATCAAGGGACATTCCTGTTTGCGATGTTTGATCAAAACCCATCCGGCTGAACAAAAGAATTTCTCTTCAATGCATATCTTAAACTCAGAGATAACTGTCTAACTATAAACACATGCACGTCCCATTTAATTAAGTGTCTAAACTCCACCGAGGGTTAATTCTCTCTCAGCAGGTAGTGGTAACATATCATCCTGCCAACACCTTTCAATGAGCTTGGGTACTCTGGGATAGTGAAGGATGTGCAAAAAGCAATGACCTTTTCTGTGAAGTGAGTGTTAACAACAACAACTTGTACTGATGTTGCATCCATAAGTGAAAACACCTCAAGGCGCTTCATGGGAACAATCATGGAACTAAACTCTGACACCAAGCTGCACAAAGAGATACCAGGGCCAGCTGATCAAAAGCTTGTTCAAGGTGGTGTGTTTTAAAATAGTCTGCAACAGGGAGAGAGAGAGAAAGAGAGAGAGAGAGAGAGAGAGAGACTGAGAGGTTTAGAGAGTGAATTCCAGAGCTTAGGGCCTAGGCTGCTGAACTGGAAGGGCATAGACATCTCAGAGGGTTGTAGGAGCTGAGAGAGAGAAGTGTAGGGACCGGAGGAGGTGACAGATATAGGGAGGAGTGTATGGGCTGGAGGAGGTGACAGAGATAGGGAGGAGTGTAGGGGCTGGAGGGGGTTTCAGAGATAGGGAAGAGTGTAGGGGCCGAGGGGGTTACAGAGATAGGGAGGGGGTGTGGGGTCTGGAGGAGGTTACAGAGATAGGGAGGGGGTGTAGGGGGCTGGAGGGGGTTACAGAGATAGGAAGGGGGTTACAGAGATGGGGAGGGGGTGTAGGGGCCGGAGGGGGTTACAGAGGTAGGGAGGCGGTGTAAGGGCTGAAGAGGGTTACAGAGATAGGGAGGGGGTTACAGAGATAAGGAGGGGTGGCACTGTTGATGATTTCTGAAATGAGAGTGAGATTTCTAAATTGAGTGGACTTAAAGCTCATCCTGTGATCACATACCATCGATATATTAGAGAGCAAACACTATCACCATTTACACCCAGATACAAATTTACAATCGGGGCACAAATACTGCCAGGCCATGACGTATTGAACAGGAGCTGGCGGACTGCCCTGTCCTGTGGATGTGAATGTTGCTCCACCTGAAGTATGTACCTTGGCAACAGGTGCCCTGATCTGTCCCGAGCTGTTTTCTTGTTCTAGTTAAAGGTTTGGGTCCCTGTTTGTAGGAGGTGCAGTTCCCCTTGCTGCAGGACGGGAAGCCAGTGCTGACTGAAAACACTACCTGCTTCCCTTGGGCGGCCTTGGCCTCATACTCTGGGCTTACTATAGAAACAGGAGAAAGCCATTCAGCCCCTCAAGACTGTTTCACCATTCAGTGAGCTCACAACTTGCCTATCATCTAAATCTGCATATCCCCTGAAAACCCACTCCCCCAAAACCCCAACCTCATTCTCTCTCTCACCCCGCAATACCCCCCCCACCCCATTCTTCCAATGTGCCCCCACCCTCATGTCCCTGTGACAGCTTCAGGGACAAAAATCCAATATAACCCTTGGAGAGCAGATGTCTTTCTGGTAAACCTACACTGCCCTCCCTCCAAGGTCAATGTACAGTACTGCCCCCAGTAGCTTCAAACGTGGTCAAACCAAGATATTTTGTGCTGTTGAAGCTTAGCTTCCAGCCTATGCTATTCTAACCCTCCCTGAGCTTTGGCAGTTCTCGCTACGCATGTACTTTTCATTCTTGTGTGGGACGTGGGTGTCACTGGTAAAGAACATTGGAACATATGAACTTGGGTAGGCCACTCAAGCCCTCGAGCCTGTTCCACCATTCAATGACTTGACAGAAGAGATGTTCTCTCACAGCATGTGATTTTAAATAAACCTGTTGGACTATAACCAGGTGTCATATCGCTTCTGATTTTGTCCACCCCAGTCCAATACAGACATCTCCACATCATGGCCATTCGTGGATAATCTATGGCCTAACTCCACATCCCTGCCCTTGGCCCTTATCCCTTAATATCTTTGCTTAACAAAATTTGATCTCTCTCAGATTTACAATTAACAACTGATCTAGTATCCTCTGCTGCTCGTGGAAGTGTTCCAAATACCTACCACCCTTTTTGTGTGTAGAAGTGCTTCCCAACATTTCTCCTGAATGATCTGGCCCTAAATTCTTAGACTATGCCCCCTAGTTCTAGAATCCCCAACATGTGGAAATAGTTTACCTTCATCTACTCTGTTCATATCTTGAAGATTTCAATCAGATCACCTCCTAACCTTCCAAATTCTAGAGAAAGGCTGTTTCCCTCAAACTGAGTGGTGTGCCAGACAATTTCAGTCGACCACATTTCTATGGGTCTGGAGTCACACGTAGGCCAGACCAGGTTAGGGTGGCAGATTTCTTTCCCTAACGGGGATGTGTTAACCACGTGGGTTTTACAACAATTCACAATAGCTTATAATTCCACGCACTTTATTTTAAAAATCAAAATCACATTGCATCATCGGCCAGGTAGGATTTGATTCCCCAACCCCAGAGCAGTGAGAGGGAGACCTGGGTTATAAACCCCAATGACCTTACCACCATACTTTTATACAGTCTAGTTGCAATGGTGCTTAGAACTCCCCTCTTCAAACTAAAATTTGGATATGTTTCCCTGCAGAAGCAAAGTCTTTCAGAAGCTGAAAATCTCCGGTCAACTTATCGGAAAATGCTGGAAATACTCAGTGGGTCTGATGGTGTCAGGTCGACAACTTCCCACAGAATTAAAGAATTATTCAGGTGCAGAAAGAGACCATTCATCCCATCATGCCAACACTGGTTCTATCCCCTAGTGCCAATCTCCTACCCTTCCCCATATCCCTGTACATCATTTCTAACAAAATAACCATCCAGTGGCCCTTTTGAATGCCTCAGTTGAACCTGCCTACACCACGTTTCCAGGCAGTGCATTCCTGATCCCAAATACTTGCTGAGTGATGCAGGTCTTTCAGCTATTTCTTTTCCATCAGAATGGGGAAACCCCTTCTCTCTGACTATGTCTCCTCTCCACTCTTCCCATTTCCCATCTCCTTCCCCTAACTCCATCTCTGAGGAGTGATTTTGTGACAAGCCGTCAGGGGGATTTGCAAGCCCAGACTAGAAACTGTCTGTTCTGAATTCTGAGACATCACTGAGATACTCTGTCCAAGAATACCGACGTTCCCGACCTCTGATCATTGATACCTTAGCATGGTGTCTGTATGGTTCCCCACACCAGACTTGTCTTGGAGCAGTCCTGAGGAATCAGGATGAGCATTTGGCTCTGGTGTGCTCAACCAAGAGAATTTCAAGTATTGCACCAGACAGCAATCAAAGAGACCAGTGTCCTTCAAGGACACAGCTTTTCCAAAGGAACTTTTAATTCTGCATTAGTAGTTTTATTCTCCCTTAGAATAGAATAGAAGTTAATTCTCACAGGTACAGTGAAAAGTGTTTAAGTTATAGAATCCCTACAGTGTGGAAGCAGGCCATTCAGCCCATCAGGTCCACACCAACCCTCTGAAGAGTGTCCCACCCAGATGTACTCTATCCCTGTAACCCTGCATTCCCCATGGCTAGCCCACACATCCCTGGGTACTATAGCATGGCCAATCCACCTAACCTGCACATCTTTGGACTGTGGGAGGAAACCGGAGCACCCAGAGGAAACCCATGCAGACATGAGCAGAATGTACAAACTCCACACAGATAGTGGCCCGAGGGTGGAATCGAACCTGGGTCCCTGACAATGTGAGGCAGCTGCGCTAACCACTGAATGACCATGCTGCCCTACTCTGGGTGCCCGTATGAATAACAGAAATCATATAAAAAAATTAAGACAAAGTCCATCTTTGTTGAGCTTGCGTCTCATGGGTTCCCGAGGTTGAGGAAAAGACACGAACCACATTCTCCACTGCTGCAGAAAGCGGAAATAGAAACCACCGAATCTTAGACCATTGGAATTCCGAAGCAGCAGCATGAACATGAAGGACAAAGCTCGGATTGATAGGGGGAAAGGCAGCAAAGACTCTGGGATAGACACAGAAATTAATGAGTTCCTATCATGATCTGTCATGTAGCTGAGTTAGCCTTTAGTTTCACATCATACCAGTGCCAGGTATGTAGTTTCTGGGCAGCTTCTCTCATGTATGACAGCTCAAAAACCCTGGGGGTGTCCATGTGGTTCTGAGGGGTCTCCCTTTACCTTGACCTGGGATGAAATTGAATCCTGAGGAAGCAGAGTAAGCCAAAGGGAGTTGGCTTTCGTGACCTTGAGTCCTGACTTTTCTCTTGTCACTCACTGCACCCATAGCAGAGTGTGGAGAAAGAGCTTTGTCTTTGAGAAAAATCAGATGGCGGTGAAGGAAGGACGATTTATTATCCAAATCAGGATGGTGAATGGCTTGGAGGGGAACTTGCAACGGGTGGTGTTCCCAAACATCTATTGCCCTTGTCCTTCTAGATGGTTGATATCACAAGGTGCTGTTATAGGAGTTGTTGTAGATGGTACACACTGGTGCCACTGAGCGTCAGTGGGCGCTGAACCCATCCAGGCAAGGGGGGGGAGTATTTCATCACACTCCTGACTTGTGCCTTGTAGATGGTGGGACAGAGTTCAGGGAGTCAGGAGGTGAGTTCCTCGCCACAGTATTCCCAGCCTCTATTAGCGCTTCCGTGTCATTGTTAATCATCATGGCCCATGTGTAAACCTGGAAAGGTAACAGCTTCTCATTTCAGCATCCCTGAACAGACCCAGGCCAGGCGAGCTCCTCATGTACCAGGTCAAGTAATTTGCCTTGACTGAAAACAGACTGACCTTATCGAAGCTGAGTCCAGATCGAGCCTCTTCAATCCTCTTATCTCCCACAGCGATACTGTTATCACAACACATCGCGATGTGAAAAGCTCTTTTGTACCATGAAGTCAGCATACCAAAGGAACAGATTCTGGACACTATCAATTGCTACCTCCTAACATTAATCCTTTTTAGAAAACCATCATCCATGGTGCTACGCTTTGCTGAAGTTTCCCTGAAGAATGTTGCGCCTTTCTGCTTTCAAGTTGTTCTCCTCACAATGAGACACCCGGCTGACACATTGGGATAGAAATAGCTTCATGTTGTACCTGCTATTGGTCAAATTTATTCTTCCAAGCCATTTTACTGAAATGATTTAACTGCATTACAACTCTAGCTGCAATGTGTTAGTTAGGAGCCTAGTGCTTGATAAAAGAACCCACTCGAAATAATTTGTCAGCAATGAATTTGGAGCAGTTTTGAATAGGGCTCCTCTCAAGCCCTTATGACTGGCAAATTTTCAACGTTCAAGAATAATGAAAGTGATGCTCACCCAGCTCTCTGTTCTGGCACTGATGAGAAGGCCAATGGTTTTACCCTGTTGTAACAAAATGCATCAGCTGGAGTGCTCTGGTCGTGCAGTGGTTGCATCCCGACATTTAGGATTGAAGAACTGGGCTTCAGACCCACCTAGTCCACCAACACCAGGGGTGTGTCATAACACATCTGAATGAGTTAATTTAAAAGAAATAATTGTGATGACTGGGGACCAACCATTGGTGTTAGGGGAAGACCTTAGCACCCAGTCATCTCTCCTGTGCCAGTCTTATGGGGCTGTTCAGTTGGCTGTAGTAGAGGATAGGCCATGAATAACTCATCAGAAGAGGTGCCTTTCTTAGGTAACAGATCTCAGTAACTACAGATACGTAGGTTACATTTGCTCTAAGGCATGTTAGGTGTTGCTAACAAGATGCAGGTAAGACATGTAGGCCTCTGTCATGAGATCTTGTGGACAAAGAGCGCCCTGAGTTATCTGATATGCCGCCCCATGACTGCATGACATATCAGAGTTGGCAGAGCTTCAGCTTAGCTCATGGGTTAACTCTTTCATGACCATTACCTTATACAACGGTCCCCACCCTGTTGGGCCAGAAGTCCCTTAGTCCAATCCCCTCAGCTCCAGGACTAGAGTGAGGGTCATTGCAGATTATTTTTTAAAAATTAGGGATGATACTGTCACATTGAGATGCACATACATATGCAGGCTAGCCTGGAGAGGTGATGGCCGAGAGGTGTTATCACTAGACTACCAATCCAGAGGTGCAGGTACTCCTGGGGACTAGGGTTCAACTCCCGCCATGGCTAATGGGGGAATCCCAATTCAATTAAGGAAAAATTAACTAGAAAAGTCTATTGCTGACTATCTATCCATTGTGGAGTGGTGGGAGGGGAAAAACCCATCTGGTTTGTTAACGTCCTTTAGGGAAGGAAATCTACAATCTTTACCTGGAATGGCCTATATGTGACGCCAGACCCACAGCAATGTGATTGCCTCTTAACTGCCCTCTGGCCAATTAGGGATGGGTGTAAATGCTGGCCTAGCCAGCAATGCCCTCATCCTGTGAATGAATTAAAAATCATGCGCTGCCACTCACAGTCAGTGCACCCACACAGTTGTGTGGCATGCTGTGAAACTTACATTTGATAGAAACTCCCGGATTTAGGTTGGAAAATGTGATTATTTTGAACTGATGGAGACCACAAGAGTTAATACATTGCAGTCGAGGCAGGCAGTCCAATAAAACAGCCTGTGTGCGCTGTGCTGAGCTGTCCCGAAGGTGTGGCAGGAGACTGAGAGTTTGTAGCAAATACATTAATGAGGCAGCGAGAACAAATATCCACCAAACTTGTCATTTGCACCCCTCTGCACAGCCCAAACTGGGGTATCCAGATAATGACAGTTCCTGGCAAATTTCCAGGCCAAAAAAATAGAGAAACCGGCTGGATCTTCTGTCTTATTGCAGTGTCTTGGTAACTTCAGCTGTGTTAAGACCAGTAGTATAAAACAATAATTCACAGAAGTGACCCAAAAGCCCATCTATCTGCAGAATTGCAGGAGCAAATAGGCCTCAGTCTCTCTCCAATTGTTCCTAAGTAAGAGCCAAAGGCATCAGGAAAATGGAGCACCAACCATTATCCTTCTCCTCCCCCAGCCACCACCTCATGACCCCCCCCCCGAAAGCCTGTCTACCCTCCACAAGTCAGGAGTGTGATGGAACACTGCTCACTTTTCTGGATGAGTACACTCGAGAAGGTCAACACTGTCCAAGTGTAAAGCAGCCCTCTTGACTGGCACCTCATCCACCACTTTCAACATTCACTCCCTTTAAGACTGGGCACTGTGCTAGCAGTGTGTACCACCTACAAGCTGCACAGTCCAAATTCCTGACCATCTGGAACAACATGGGCAGCATGGGATCCGTGGGAACACCACCCCCTGCAAGTTCTCCTCCATGCCGTACACCATCCTGACTTGGAAATTCATCACCATTCCAAAATCCTGGAATTCCCTTCCTAAGGGTCTACCTACAGCACATTTGACTTGGTTTGACTGTTTATTGCCACATGCACCGAGATACAATGAAAAGTATTGTTTTGCGTGCTATCCAGGCAAATCCTCCCTTACATAAATACGTCAGAGTAATAGAACAGAATGCAGAATATATATTGTTACGGCTACAAAGAAGGTGCAGAGAAAGATCAACTCTTAATATATGCGAGGACTGCCGTGGTTCAAAAAGGCAGCTCACCACCACCTTCTCAAGGCCAATAAGATAATCCTAGCCTGCCAGTGACAGACAAAACACACAAATGATTAAGTGGAACTCCTAACCTCTAAGCAAAGGGCTGCAGCATAACTCTAGATGTGAACAGCACAGGGATGCTGCTGAGCTGGGTCACCAGTCAGCCTCCATACTTGGGATGTTGACTTGGGCTGGTGTTCAGATGGGAATGATGTCTTGGAAAATGTGGGGGAAACTACGTGTACCTGCAGATTGCAATTGTATGCAGTCTGCCTCCTGCCAGAATAAAAAGAAGTCACCACTTTTTTTTTTCTGAAGAAGGGTCTAGGCCCGAAACGTCAGCCTTCCTGCTCCTCTGGTGCTGCTTGGCCTGCTGTGTTCATCCAGCTCCACACCTTGTTATCTCACCACTTTGATCAGCTGAAGTGTATTGTGACATTGATGATAATTGCTCTTCTTCTCGAAGGTAGCAAGTGAATGTCGGTTTTACACCCACAAAGCTGCCTGTGTTACAAATGCGTGTGAGTCCAGAGCATGTGAGCAGTGTTGGTGGTTGTCCCACACGAGCTCACAAGGGGGCGCATCCAACCCCTCAGCTCTTAGCCTCCTTGCGCTCAACACCAAAGCTTGATGTTTCCCACAGATTTCCTTGCTCAGCCTCCCCGTGCTGATTCAGTTCAGTACATCTGAGTCTGTGCTTTCTGTGGTAGGGTTTATTGAGTTATTTACTGGGCTGCTAGCCCAGGGGGCCGGACAAACAATCTAGGAATGTGACTCTGAATCCCACTTGGGAAATTTAAATCTCATTAACGCAGTTAATCAGAAATAAAACGCTAGTCTCAGGAGTGGTAACCATGAAACTACTGAGTGCTATGTGAGTACATCTGTTGTGGCACAGTGGTAATGTCTGTAACCCTGGGCCTGGGTTCATGTCCCACCTGCTCCAGAGGCATGGGGTAACCTTCCCTGAACAGCTGAAATAACTCAGTGTAGAGCTGGACGAGAACAGCAGGCCAAGCAGCATCGGAGGAGCAGGAAAGCTTCAGAAACCTTCTGAAGCAGGGCCTAGACCCAAAACGTCAGCCTTCCTGCTCCTCTGATGCTGCTTGGCCTGCTGTGTTTGTCCAACTCTACACCTTGTTATCTCTGACTCCAGCATCTGCAGTTCCTACTATCTCTGAAATATTTACAAGTATGTTTGATTCACTAACGCCTGTTAGGGAAGGCTGATTCTAGCCCGTATGCGACACACAGCCCCATGATGCACTGGGTGATCTGTTCAAGAGGGTAAGATGGTAGCGTCATAGTAACATCACAGGGTTATTATTCCTGAGGTTGGTGGAGTTTAAACTCAATTGGGAGCATCCCATTAATGAACCAGGTTAAAGAAGCCGTCGTTTATTGTCGAAAATGTCCTTTAGAGAAGGAAATCTGGCTTCCTTAACTGGTCTGGCCTACTCGTGACTCCAGGCCCACAGTGATGTGGTTGACCCTTAATAGCCCTCCCCTGGCAAGTAGGCCAACAAATGGCAGTGACACTGGCATCAATGACGTAACAAATAAAGGTAAAATCATGCAGGCAGCTAACCACACAAGGGCAGTAAGTAATGGGGCATTAAACATTGGCTTTGTCAGTGACATCTACTTCTTGTAAATTAATAATAAAAAGGGTGCCTTTTGCTAAAATTAATTTTCATCTTGATTTACCAAGCCTTTCCCCAACCTCAAGATTGATCTGAATTCATCCTTTTGTAAATCATTTGTTCACTCACTGTCTTCACGTTCCTCTGCAGTTATTCTGTTGTCAACGCATTTACCAGGTTACAGCTGTACGTTTGATATCTAAGACGTTCTTATAGTTCAGAAAAAGAAATGTGGGATAAAGCACTGTAGACCTGGCAGGCTCGACCCGAAACGTCAGCCTTCCTGCTCCTCTGATGCTGCTTGGCCTGCTGTGTTCATCCAGCTCTACACCTTGTTGTCTCGGATTCTCCAGCATTGGCAGTTCCTGCTATCTCTGGGATAAAGCAGTGCTTGGATCAATAGACTCCAGTCTAATAATAAGGGCTGGATTGCTCTGTGGATGCATTTATGTAGCATGGAAATAATGACAGCTTGTAGGTACTTTGGACAGGAATATCATAAAAAAAGGAACAGTGGACCGTTCAGCCCATCAAACCAGCCCCACCAATCAATACTAAAATCAATGCCCTTTTGCTCCACTTCCACCTTTCCTGCCCATTCCCTTGATTCATTGTGAGATCAAGGACCTGTCTATCCCCAGCCTTTAACAATGGACCATCCACACCCTTCTGGGATAGGGAATTCCAAAGGTGAGTGAAACATTTCCTCCTCATCTCAATCCTTAGCACCTTATCCTGAGATGATGTCCCCTGCGTTTTCGATTCTCAGACCAGCGTAAGCATTCCCCCAGCAACTACCCTTTCAAGCCCCCTCAGAATCTTCTACAAGTCACTAAGATCACCTCATATTCTTCAAAACTCCAGAGACTATGTGCCCAGTTTATTCGCCAAGGGCCTGCTATACTGTCAGAGGTACCATCTTTTGGAAGTGGCAGTAAAAAAATCTTTTCCCTCAGGTAGCTGCGTTAGACTCTGTGACCCTATTGCAGAGAGGAGCAGGTCGATTATCCCTGGTTACTTCCCCAGTGGCCGATACAAGGAGCAGACTATCTGGGCTTTGTCACATCGCTGTTTGTGGGATCTTGCTGTCCACATATTTGGTTGCCTCCTTTCCTACATTCTGTTGTATATGATAATGGGTTAATGTTGGGGACTGCTTTAAGCTTGACCCAAAATGATGATTTCTTAAGTCTTGGGTGGGGAATAGAGGAATCCAGATGGAAACAGAGGTCTCTTGATAGCTGTATGTCTAACTAGTCAATGTAACCTGTAGCTATTGCTATCCAGCATTTAACTATATCTTAGTGTTAAGGCGAATGCATCTTCTCGTTAAGACTCAATAATGGTTCATCCTCCAGCGCTGTGAACCAAACAGGCCCTTTTAGACCCAGTACAGAAGGGTGGATGGGTAATAACATTCCCCATCCCCAGACACTGCCTCATAGTGGTACTGCAACATGTGCAACACAGTGACTACAATGCCCCTCATGGCTGTAAAGTGTTTGGAAATGTCAAGCAGGCAGGTTATATGAATGCCACGAGCATCTTCTTTGTTGACACCAAGGAACACGGCCAAGCTTAAAGACAGCGAGACAAACATACGGATTAAGGAGTAGTCCATTTGGGCGCTCACACTCGTTCCTCCATTTGATAAGGCTGTGATAGTGACCACAGTATGTGAAAATATTCAAGTATTAGTCATTATTAGGGTCTCTCAACACTGTACCTCTAATGGTGAAGGGCCTCATCCGTGATGTTCTGGATCTCTATCCTTAAAAGTTCTCTCCTTTTTTCCCTCATTTCCTCTTTTCAGAAGTCTCCTTAAAGTCTATCATTTCAACTGCATCCTCAAGAGCCTTACCACATCTTCAAATCCCTATTTTGTGATTTACTCTCAAAACATTCATTCCAGCCATGCATCTCCCCGTCTCCAGTTGGGCCTGTTTTCCATAGTCCCCTTGGCAGGTGGCGGGGGTAGTGCTGGGCTGGTCACATTACAAGAAGATTTGTTTGTCAGTGAATTGTTCAGAACCTCGAAAACCCCAGTAACAGCTTCCAAAAAGCCATCCTTTTCAATTTCATTAAAACCGCTGCAGAAAAATACGACAGCAATAGGAGATAGTTAAACCTCATGGATTGTGTTCTCGCTGTGTGCCAGTATACAGAGGAATAGCCTCATGGGATTTACAAGCTTAATATAAGGAATAAAGGATGAAGGAAGAGGGATATTTCACGTGGATCGTTCAGGGATGGTGTCATCTTGATTTGTAAGGATCAGATCAAAGGCACAGTGGCCGCTTTCTGTTTGGGTACAAGGGCAGGTGGGTGGAATGCATTAATTTATATACAAACGTATATATGCACACATGTACACACATATTCAAATACACACACATCATAGAAGCAAAGAAACTAGGCGCAGGAGTAGGCCATTGGGCCCATCAAGAATGCACTACCATTCAATATGACCATGGCTGATCAGTACCCTCTCCCTTACACAGTGTCTTTGGATCCTCTCACTGAAGGATTGGTGGCTCCTGAGTCCAATGTGTGATCTGCAGACACTGCCACATGTGGGGAGGGTTGTACTTGAAGCTTCTTGGGGGTTTGTGCTCTTGCTCTGGCACCTTTGCACATTCCTGAAGGAGCATTCTTGGTAGTGTTCCCTACGGTCCTGAGTGAGCGTTCTCCATTCTGGTCAGTCACAAGGTAGGGACTCATTCCCACTGCTCACCAGAATGACAGATCTCTTCAACGGTGCTTTTAGGACATTGTTACAAAATGTTGGCCATCCTCTTTGGTGTCTGTTGTTGCATAATACACACACACACACAGGCATATACGCACACCGACACACACACACACACACACACACACACAGGCATATACACACACCGACACACACACACACCGACACACACACACACACACACACAGGCATATACACACACCGACACACACACACACACACAGGCATATACACACACCGACACACACACACACACACACACACACACACACATACACGCACACCGACACACACACACAAACACACACACAGGCATATACGCACACTGACACACACGCACAGGCATATACGCACACACGCACAGGCATATACGCACACACACACACACACACACACACACACAGGCATATACACACACCGACACACACACACACACACAGTCATATACACACACCGACACACACACACACACACACACACACACAGGCATATACACACACCGACACACACACACACCGACACACACACAC
>JAHRHZ010000059.1:22841561-22872312 GCA_024137785.1 Ginglymostoma cirratum | reverse complement strand
ACACACACACACACACAGGCATATACACACACTGATATGCACGCACGCGCACGCACACACACACACGCACACCCCTGCACATGCACACACATACTCACACATGCACATGCGCCTGTGCACACACTCATGTACACACACACATATCCCCATAAAAACACACGCACACATCCATATACACCGACACCCAGGTGCACGCACACACATACACATCCAGACACACACACAAATCTATATATGCACAAACATATGTGCACGCCCCCTAATGTGCACAAATACAGATCCCCATTCACACATACACACTTCCATTCATGAACAGACATTTGAATACATCCAAACATATAACCATACACATATATACACACACATCCCCATTTATACACATACACATGCTCATCCATATACACACAAACTCACACACACACACAAAATCCATGTATACTCATGCACATGCAGCCCCATATATACCCACACACATAGACATGCAAAGCCACCCACCCGAACACACAGTCTCACCAACCACCCACACACATATGCACAGAGATTTTGTGTAGCTCCTTGCTACTGCTTTTAATAGGACAGCCGCCACATTCTTCCTCCAAGGCAAGTTTCCACTGGATTTGTTATCGTACGCACAAATAGAGGCCTTGTTTTCTCAAAGCTATTTTATTGTGGGAAACACACGCTCACCGATCCACTCCTTCGTTTTGTCTGTTTGGAGGATTGAATGAAAAACACAACATTCATGGGAAAAGAGGCTTTGGCATGGTGTAGACACAGTGATGTCATACGTGCTGTCGAGCCTTATCTGAGCAGATTCAATTAAGGGGAAGCCAGGCTTGCAATCACACCACACAAGCATTTCCCTTATTTAGCTGCAATTCCTTTCCAAAGGTTGGAGTACTGAAATCAGTCAGAGGGACAAGAATGTGCCACAGTGCCTTGGACGTTGGCAGGTGCATTTTTGTTTGGCTTCTCTTTATTTTCAAACTCCCCTGCTCTCCTGCATTCAGTAACTTGAGTTTTGAAATAGCTTTTGGAGTAGAGGATTGATCGTTAAACATTCCAGGGATAATTGATCTCTGCTGTTTCATATTCTCTACCTTGTTTTAGTGAGTTGAACAAGGAAACTATTGGCCGCAGAGTAGGCTTCCAATATAAGTGGAGACCAAAGGGCTCGGGTACGTAATTCTTTGAAATTTGTGTCACATGTAGACAGAGTGGTTAAGAAGGCAGTTCCGAGGAAGGGTCACCGGACCCGAAATGTTACCTCTGTTTTTCCCTTCACTGATGCTGCCAGACCTGCTGAGCTTTTCCAGCAACTTCTGTTTTTGTTGTTGTGGTTAACAAGGTATTTATTACAGAGATAACAAGGTGTAGAGCTGGATGAATGCAGCAGGCCAAGCAGCATCAGAGGAGCAGGAAGGCTGACGTTTCGGGCCCTTTCTGAAGAAGGGTCTAGGCCTGAAACGTCAGCCTTCCTTCTCCTCTGATGCTGCTTGGCCTGCTGTGTTCATCCAGCTCTACACCTTGTTATCTCAGATTCTCCAGCATCGGCAGTTCCTACTATCTCTGAAGGTATTTATTACACTTGCTTTCATTGCTCAGACCTTTCAGTATAGGAATTGGGACGTCATATTGAGGTTGTACAGGACATTGGTGAGGCTTCTTCTGGAATAATGTGTCCAGTTCTGGTCGCCCCATCATAGGAAGGAAATTATTGAACTGGAAAGGGTTCAGAAAAAACCCAAATAGAGGGTTTCAGTTATTAAAATAGACTGGAAAAGCTGGGACCTATTTTTCACTGGAATATAGGAGGTTGAGAGGTGACCTTATTGAGGTTTATAAAACCATGAGGGGTATAGATAAGATGAATGACAAGGGTCTTTGCCCCCGGGATGGGGGAGTTCAAAACTAGGGGGCATATTTTTAAGGTGAGAAGAGAAAGATTCAGAAAGGACACAAGGGCAACTTTTTTACACAGAGTGTGTTTCGTGTGTGGAAAGAACTGCCAGAGAAAGTGGTGTTTGCGGATGCAGTTATAATGTTTAAAAGACATTTGGATAAGTACATGAATAGGAAAGGTTTGGATGGATATGGGCCTAACACAGGCAGGTGGGACTGGTTTAGTTTGGGATTATGGCCAGTGTGGACTAGTGGGACCGAAGGGTCTGCTTCCATGCTGTATGGCTCTTTCATACAGCAAACTACAAAACTGCTTTATCAGCGAAGTCAGAGAGAAACCTATCCACTCTATCTCTGTGGGGTTACGGGGTAAGGTCTGGCTGGGATGCTGTTTGGAGGGTCAGTGCAGACTCGATGGGCTGAATGGCCTCTTTCTGCACTGCAGGGGTCCTATGATTCTAAAGTCGAACAAGTTGCAGGGGACTCTCTGGGACTCTATTGGAATATTTAGACCTGGGACGTGGGTGTCGCTGACTGGGCCAGTAGTTATTGCCCATCCCTAGTGGATCTAGAGAAGAGCTGCCTTCTTGAACTACCACTGTCCTCATGCTGTAGGCAAGACCAGCACTTTGTCCTCTGTTTGATGGGACTGAAGTCACTCGCCTAGCTATTTCAGAGGGTGGTTAAGAGACGATCTCGTTGTGTTGGGTTTAGAGTCAGATGGAGGCTGAACCAGGTAAAGATGGCAGATTTCCTCCCTTAAAGGGACATTAGTGAATCAGATGGGTTTTTCCAAGTCAATAGTTTCTTGATTTTTATTAATGATATTAATATTTTAATCCAGATGTATTCATTGAAGCTAAATCCCTCACATGCGATATGAACTCATGAATCTGGAGTATTCTCTCTGTAATATTACCACTATGTGGACATTTCTGTGAGGAGTTAATTAACATAAGTCACCAGGCCATAGGGCTGCAATCTTATTAGGGAGACACAAATGTTGGTGGTTTAACCTGAGGGTCACCACACCTCAGGCGAGGGGAGAGATTGAGAAGGAGAGTCCTTCATGGTATCCTCAGCCAGCATGGGAATTGATTTTACTGTTGCTGGTGTTACTCTGCATCACAAACCAGCCATCCAGCCAACTGATCTAACCAAGCCCCATAGCTACTGCCTTTGTGGAGGATCGGAAAATTAAATTTCACTAGGAAACGATATCTGTCGACCCAAGGACTGGTATTCAGTCGTTCCATGAGTGAACATGCAAATATAAAACCACTGCCTCTTGTTTCCTGCCCCCAGTGCACTGGAAATTAGCAGGGAGCGCAGCAGCGATGAGTTTTTTCATTCCTTCATTGGATGTGGGTGAGCCTGACAAGGGTCTCGGCATTTATCGCTCATCCCTAATTGCCCCTTGAACTGAGTGGCTCACAGGGGCTAATGCATCCCAAATGTCTGCAAAGGTGTCTTCCCATTCTGCAAAAAGACATGTTGCTCCCGAAATCTGAAAGCAATCATGCGCCACTACTGTCAGCTTTCCACCACATGCCACTTCAAACTGATATTCGGGTTGCGATGCCAATGAACCAGAGCTCACTTTAACATTTGACGTAAATGGACAATTTAAATCACAAATTCTTAGGTCCTGATTACCTTGACACCTCCCCAGGAGTTTGGGGATGGGCTCCTACTCCTTGTCAACTCAGGAAGAGCTGCCATTGTTGCCAATCTAAAATCCCTTGCGCCTTCTTCTTTGTAAGGTAAGCTAAACCTTTTCTTGACCTCTAGCAATCAGAGGCTTATCGTCAGGCACACTCCAGAAGAGACCTCGTGGCCCCCATTCATTTCCCCAAAATTTACAGCTACTGACCCCAAAGTATAATCCACTTTTGAACCTCATAATTACAACATAACGCTGGTTGGCATCTCCACATTTTCCTTTAGTCTGGGAGGTCCCAGCACAAGTCACAGTTTGCTACTCTACCCTACATTAACTGACAAGGCCTGGAGGAAGAATGGAACCTGGGACCTTCATGGCCACAGCAACACACTATTTGGGGCTAGTCACAGAGATGCGGAGGGACTGGCCTTTGTTTGATGGAGTTTGAATCCGCAAGGGGTCCAACAGCAGGTTAGTTTGGAAGGGGGCTGGTGGAAGAATTCCTTTGCAATGGACACCAGACAGAAAGAGAGTGAGGTAGGAATCCTGTAAGCTCATGTCTCTCTCTATGGTCTTCGTGCCTCACAGAGTCTGAATTTACCGTCAAAAACAGAGGAGCCAGAATGACTGGAAACAGCTGATTGTGGTGTGTAACGTTGACCTATCTGCTACAGCTTCGCTACACTGCATTTGCGATGCAGGGAAGCATCAACACTCATGGGTTTAATTCACACACCAGTGCAGGTTATAACGAAAGGCTGTCCTTCTTGCCCTTCCCCCTTGCCCGAGGCATGGTCACCCTCAGGTTAAACCATCACCAACCATCTCTCTAAATAAAAACCCAAAGAACTGCGAATGCTGCAAATCAGGAACAAAAACAAAATTGCTGGAAAAGCTCAGCAGGTCTGGCAGCATCTGTGAAGAAAAAAGTCAGAGTTAACGTTTCGGGTCCAGTGACCCTTCCTCAGAACCCCAGACCCGAATCGTTAACTCTGATTTTTTTCTTCACAGATGCTGCCAGACCTGCTGGGCGGTTCCAGCAACTTCTGTTTTTGTATCATCATCTCTCTGTAATGAGAGAGCAGCCCTAAGATCCTGTGGGACTATAGGACTTTACCTTTTTATCAGAGGTATTATTGCCTTTGTCAACGCTTTCACTTCAATCATCCTGGAAGATGCAATGAGATTCCAAAATCCATCCTTGGGGACAGAGAGAGAGACTGGTAGGATAGAAAAGATAATTCCTCAAGAATGCGAATACATGTTATGTACTGAAAATAATACAGCTATATCTCATCAATCTATTGTGGACTGTACAAGAACAGGAATCCCATAATTCACAACTCTGATAGGCCACCTCAAGGGCTATGGAACCAATATTTGATCTTTTTTTAGATGTTATCCCTGTTCGTCTATTCCACTCTCTCCTAAAGGGACTGAATAATGCAAGGTTATTCTACCAGTGATAGTGGGCCCCTGCAATACTTTACCAAATTAACCATTTTATATTTGGATAATTGCAATTTTGAAACCAAACTCAGCTCATGTTGACACACAGACACGCACCCATTTCAGCAAGGGTGCTTGAGATGAAGGGGTTGGTCTTCTCTCCCCTCATTCTCATGTTTGCACGTTCTCCCCATGCCTGCATTTAGCCATGGTAAATGTGGGATTTTGGGTGTGGTGGGATGCTCTTTGGATGATTGGTGCATATTTGATCTGCTGAGTTGCCTGTATGTGCATTGTAGGGATTCTATTGGGGGTTAAAGGCATTGACAGGGTGGATGCTGAAAGGACGTCAGGATGTTTCCCCTCACATGGGAATCCAGAACTCATTGCTGGGTCAGGGCGTATTCGGTAGAAAAACAAGCATTCTGAGATTTTTACATCTCGGCTGACCACTATTTATTGTGGGTCTCCATCTCCCCACAACATATGTGCCAACCAGTGATGCGCTCTACCCCCATGCTGGCCTGTTCCTGTGCTGTATGTTCTATGTTCTAGAACAATGTTGCATTTCGAGTTTTGGGATCTATCCCAGAGCTGCGAGCCTGTGCATAGAACAGCTCACATCTGCCCTGCTCGAGGCACTGGCTCTTGGAGCTGATCAGTGTGAGGCAGCTGCTCACTCAGGAGAGCTGCGCAGAGTAATGTCGTAGAAGGGTTTACGGCCTGGCAGCTCAACCCAATCAACGAGACAGTTTCTCATGCCTTTGAGGTCAAGTTGCCACTGGATACACCAATCATTATTCCATAATGGCGTATCTGTTTCAGCTGTAGATTACAATTGCAGATGTTAAGAACGTTGAAGAGGGGTGCCAAAGAAAGCAGTTTAGCTTGTTGCGTAGTTTCTGGCCATAAGTGGGCTGCCATTCAAATGGCACCGAGGTTTATTTTCATCTCTGTTTTCACAGCGCAGGGAGAGAAAGAAAACTGCCAGAGAATTAGTGCCACTCTGACAGGGTGTAACAACGAGCTCTGATGCTGGGTTTCAGAGTAGCAGCCTGCATTGTAACCTGCCCTGGATCGGTCAAGGAGCAGTCATGGATGTCTGCATTGCTTTTATGATCTGCCTTTGTCAGAGACCAGAGCAGCCTCTCCCCAAATCTGTTATGGAGGTAGCCTAGACACCAACTTTTATTTTAAAGGCAATTGTAAGGCTGTGTTCCAGATGTGATTTGATTATTCCGCCACTAAGCTTGAATCAAAATACAATTTATTCTTACAATGCAATTAAAATGTAACAAAGCAAAACATTGGTATAACTTTACGCTATTGACATACTTAACAAGACAATGTATTATTGAACTACTCATCGACTGCTCCAAGATAGGTAGCATCTCATAAACACACGCTTGGGTAAAATGCAATGCAGCAAAATTGTTATTAGTCTCACGTGCTGTGTCTCTCCAGTGCAGTCGGAAGAGACACTGAAAGAAACAACCTGTCCCTCCTGGTGTCTAAGAGGGAAACTCTCTGTCTAAGTCTTCAAACGAGCAGCGGAGAGTACCCTGGTCATCTGCTCCAGAAGCCAACTAGTAAAAAATAACCATTGAAAGCAAAGCCAGACACCTCAGGGTCTGTGTGAGCCCTGGCCGCACCCGCTCATGATTCTTTTGTCTTACTGTAAAAAGGCACCCAGGGAGAAACCCAAACTGCCTGCTGGGAGGAGAGCCCTCAACACCACTATGACAAAACCCCTCTGCAAGGGAAACAGGACAGAACCACATTTCCTAAAGGCACAGTACGATCACACCCTGCCCAACATCAGAAGAAATGCTTTCATTTGAGGGCAGTGTGCCCAGGGCAGGTGCCGGGGTGGGGGAGGCAATGGACTCGTGGTGTTATTTCTGGATTGTTAATTCCAGGTAATGTTCTGGAGACCCGGGTTCGAATCCCACCACAGCAGATGGTGGAACTCGAATTTAATAAACATCTGGAATTAAATGACGATCATGAATCAACTGTTGGAAAAACCCATCTGGTTCACTAATGCCCTTTAGGGAAGGAAGATGACATCCTTATGTGGTCTGGCCTACACGTGACTCCACGCCCACAGCAACGTGGTTAATTCTTAACTGCCCTCTGGTCAACAGACACTGACCTAGCCAATGATAGCCCCACATCATGAATGAATAAAAAAAATGGTGGGTCCCCAATTGATCTCATTTTATGGAGATCCAGCTGCTGCTTACCAGCATTTGTTGCCCATCCCCAACTGTCCCTTGGGCTTGCGAGACTAGAAACAAGTTAAGAGTCAAACAAATGTTGCTGGAGAAAGGTTGCCAGACTCGAAACGTTAACTCTGCTTCTTTCTCCACCAGACCTGCTGAGTTTCTGCAGCAATTCCTGTTTTTAATACTTTGCTGTGTGCCTGGAGTCCCACGTAGGCAGGACTTCTGACATGCAACAGCAGATTCCACTACCCTGTGGGAATTTAGAGAACTGCATGGATTCTGAAGCCAACCAAAGATAGTCACAGGATATTTGTGAGACCACTTTTGGAATGCTGTGCTCATTTCTGGTCATCCTGCTAATGTCGTTAAACTTCGAAGGAGTCAGAAAAGATTTACGAGGATGATGCCGTGAGTGAAGGGTTTCAGCATTGGAGGCAGGCTGAATAGGCCGGGGCTATTTTCCCTGTCGTGTCGGAGGCTGAGGGCTAACCTTACAGAGGTTTATAAAATCATAAGGGGCATAGATCAGATGAATAGCAAAGGTCTTTTTCTCAGGGTAGGGGAGTCCAAAACTGGAGGGCACTGCTTTAAGGTGAGAAGGGAAAGAATTAAAGGGACCTGAGGGGCAACTTTTTCATGCAGAGGGTGGTGCGTGTATGGAATGAGCTGCCAGAGGAAGTGGTGGAGGCTGGTACATTTACAATATTTAAAAGGCATTTGGATGAGTACATGAATAGGAAGGGTTTAGAAGGATATGGCCAAATGCTGGCAAATGGGACCAGATTAATTTAGGATATCTGGTCAGCATGGACAAGTTGGACTGAAGGCTCTGTTTCCATGCTGTATATCATCGAGTCACAGAATCCCTATAGTGTGGAAGCATGCCGTTCAGCCCATCTAGTCCTGGCAAACCCACCACAGAACAGCCCACTCAGACCCAACCTCCTACTCTATCCCTGTAACCCCGCATTTCCCATGGCCAATCCACCTAGCCAACACATTTCTGAACTGTGGGAGGAAACCGGAGCACCCGGAAGAAGCCCATGCAGACACAGGGAGAATGTACAAACTCCACACAGACAGTCACCAGAGGGTGGAATCGAATAGCACTGTGAGGCAGCAGTGCTAAACACTGAGTTGCCGTGCTGACATGCACATCTCTATAACTCTATGACCAAGGCTGGTTTTCCATTCCAGATTTATGCTTGAACTTAAGTCCCTTGGGCTGTAGTGACAGGATTTGAATCTTTGTCCTCAGGGTTTTATTCAGGGTCTCTGGATTACTAGCTCAATAACATTACCACAACACCACAGATCTTCCACCATGCAATGCCTGTAGCCTAATCATGCCATTGGTGTCATGTTTTGATCATATTGAGAGCAAACTGGAGACATCACCCAACTTTGAACGCACCAGTAAGGCTGAGCTGAGCACCAATTACCCACGGGGTGCTGCATAAATGGGACATTCAGGGCAACATAGTGGAGTCATGGCTTCACTCTAGCTCTCAGTCGGAAGGTTGCGGGTTCAAGCCTCAAAAGGAACCTAATCACGAGTTAAGCCTGACAGTCCAGCAAAGTACTCCTTTATTCATTTATTCACGGGATGGGAGCGTCGTTGGCTAGGCAACATTTATTGCCCATCCCGCAGTTAAGAGTCAACCGCATTGCTGTGGGTCTGGAGCCACGTGTAGACCAGAGCAGGTAAGGATGGCAGTTTCCTTCCCTAAAAGGCATTAATGAACCAGATGGGCTTTTTCCCCAACAATCAATGATGGATTCATGGTCATCATTAGATTCTTAATTCCAGATATTTATTGAATTCAATTTCCGCCATCTGCCGTGGCAGGATTCGAACCTGGGTCCCCAGAACATTATCTGGGTCTCTGGATTAATATTGCAGTCAATGTCCTGTACAGCCCCCAGCATCTAAAGTGGAAATCTATTAAAATTCAGCCTGCGGTACCCACTTTCCTCTTGACAACAAAAATCCTACAGCCATTTAATTTGAAGGAGAACAAAAGTGTTTATCTTAGGCCAGTACACATCCCTCCATCAGCAAATTAAGGAGAAAGCGAACTGGTTATAATCAGACTGCTGTTCGTGGAAGCTTGCTGTGCCCAAACTGGCTCCTGGGGTTTCTATAAATAAAGTTTTCATAGCATGCAGAGTCCCTCTGGAACTCTGTTACCCAATAACCCCACCCATCATGGTTTTTAAAACCCATCTCTGATGGTGTAGGTAGGGTCCTAATATCAATCCACTATATCCTAAATGACAGATCTGAAGTTCAACCGGTAAAAGATGTGAAAGGATTAACATGGATGCAGAAAAGGTAGATGGGATTGTTTCTGGGCATGGGGACCTCTGGGCAAGTGGATAGAATGGAAAAGTTGGGCCAATCCTCTTTGGAGAAGGAAAGGTCGAGAGGAAGCTCAACAGGGATCAGGTGCCGGACAGAGCAGATAGGGAGAAGTTGCTCCCAGTACTGGAAGGACTGAGAACGAGAGGATGTTAATTTAAAGTCATTGGCAAAAACAAAAAAAAAAATGACAGTACAAGGAAGAACATTTACACAGAAACTGGTTAGGATTAAGAATCCACTTGTGGAGATGGTGGCTCCTTGGTTAGCACTACTGGCCCACAGCACCAGGGACTCAGGTTCAATTTCGCTGTGTTTGTGGAGTTTGCACATTCTCCCCGTGTCTGTGTGGGTTTTCTCCAGGTGCTCTAGTTTCCTCTCACAGCCCAGAGATGTGCAGGTTAGGGTGGATTGACCATGCTAAATCACCCCATAGGATGTGCAGCCTGGGTGGGTTAGCCATGGGAAATGCAGGTATATAGGGTAAGGGGTTGGGTAGGATGGTCTTCAGAGGGGTGTTGTGGGCCCCTTGCTGCACTCTAGGGGTTCTATGCTAGAGAATAGCAAGGGGATTTCAAAACAGGGGGGCATATTTTAGGGTGAGAGGAGAAAGATTTATAAAAGATATGAGAGACAACTTTTGTTACATAGAGAGTGGTTCATGTGTGGGATGATTTGCCAGAGGAAGTGGTGGATGCGGGTACAGTTACAGCATTTAAAGGATATTTGAATAAGTACATGAATAGGAAAGATTTGGAGGGATATGGCAGGTGTGACCACTTTAGTGGTGGCTGGTTGGAACGAAGGATCCATTTCTGAGCGGAATGGCTCTATGACTGGGTAAGGTTGGCATATTTCCTTCCCTAAATGGCATTAGTGAGCCTGATGGGCTTTTACAACAATCAATACCAGTTATGGTCATTCACTCATGTGGTGTAGGCATCACTGGCTAAGTCAGAATTTATTATCTTTCAGAATTTTTTTTCTGTTAATTCTATTTTCACCAGCTGCCTCGCGCAGTTAATTAACTCATATCCCTAGATCATTAGCCCAAAGTTCTGGATGACAAGTCTATTGAGATTACCATTACACCACCATGTCTGGGATATGAACTTGTATGAGTTAAAGTTAGACCTGACCAACTGTTTGGAATTAGCTTCATTTAAAAATGCCTGAGGTGGACAACGTGACTGTGCAAGAATTGGACGGAACACAGTATTTATTCCAGTCGCTGATGGAACTAAATCTGCACCGAGAGAACTTACAGGAGAAGACCTCTACATAAACCTCAAGGGACTAATTGACAGCTCTTAATGTCAACCTCAGGCTGAACACAGAGGCACAAAACTCTTTGAACAATGTTCATTTAAGCTGCTGTTAAGCGTGAGAAATGAATGGGATTTTTGATGTGGATAAAGGTAAGCCAGCCAAGCTTACAGTTAGTTCAGTAATCAACGTGAAAGTGGTAATGATTTAAATGACATGAAAAACATCACTTTGACATGATCTTCTTTCAGACTACAAGGTGCCAGAGTGCTTTGATTATATTGACGACTTGAGTTACCTAACCATCAATCATACACTCTGTTGTGACAAACATACTTTCTAACAGTTCATTATCTTCCCTTGGACAATATTGAGAAACTACTATCATGGCTCAAGCCAAATGACCTGTAAAGGTGAACGACAAAGCTTTGTATTAATAGCATTCCCTCTCATATCTCTCATAAACATTTGCCTTTCATTTCAGAGGATGGGCACAGTTGGCTGGCAGAGAAATGTAGGTGTTGTTTGTGTTGGCGGAAGTGATGGCATCCTCCTACCTGGGCGTCAACAGACAGTGGTTGGGGTTCCAGTGGACATCATCTCTGCGAAGGCTGACCCATGTGAGATGGGCCCCTCTGTAGCTGACCCATGTGAGAAGGGCCCCTCTGTAGCTGGCACATGTGAGAAGGGCCCCTCTGTAGCTGACCCATGTGAGAAGGGCCCCTCTGTAGCTGGCACATGTGAGAAGGGCCCCTCTGTAGCTGGCACATGTGAGATGGGCCCCTCTGTAGCTGGCACATGTGAGGACACAAGATTTGTTTTGTTAAAAAGAAACAGGGTGGCACAGTGGCTCAGTAGTTAGCACTGCTACCTCACAGTGCCAGGGACTCAGGTTCAATTCCACCCTCGGGTGACTGTCTGTGTGGAGTTTGCATATTCTTCCCATGTCTGCGTGGGTTTCCTCTGGGTGCTCTGGTTTCCTCCCACAGTCAAAAGATGTACAGGTTAGGTGGATTGGTCGTGGGAATTTGCCCATAGTGTTCAGGGATGCGTAGCTTAGGTGGGTTATAGGGGTTTGGTCTGGGTGGGGTGCTCCAAGGGTCAGTGTGGACTTGTTGGGCCAAAGGGCCTGTTTCCACACTGTAGGGATTCTATGATCAGCTGATGCCTCTTTCTTTCCAGTGCCATCTTTTGCCCACACCTGGTCATTCTTTTGCCTCGCCTTACTCCTTGCCCGTCCTAACCACTTGTTCTCAGGCCTTCTGGACAACAACAAGGACCCCTGTACATCAACTTCGAACCAAAGCCCCATTTACAGAAACTCCTCTATCATAAACACAGAACACCTCTCTATCACAGGCAGATGAGACCCCCCCATATTACAGAGCTGGAGAGCCCCCTCTATCACAGGTGATGGGTGACCTGTTGCTCTCGTGTGATAGTGAGCTCACCCTGTGGCATGTCTTCGGGGATGCAGTCCAAATGCCCCCTCACATGACCCAGTCGATGGAGTCACCACTGAGCCTTAGCGGCAAACACCTTTGGGGCATTCCTACACACTGCTCTGTTTCCATATTGACATTCTGTCTTTCCTGGAGATCTGTGTATCTGCATTAATTTGTTTATTTTACACGGACTAAGTATCTTTGAAAGTATGTTCTGAAGGTATATTTTTAAGGCCCCTGTACGATAAGATGACTGAAACAGTGGAGGTGGCTAAGATGGTAAGGCACTCCCTCACGAGCCCGAAGATTCTGGAGTCAAAACTATTCCGGGACTTAAAGCTGATTCTAGAAGAAGTGTGGAGCATTGTTGGAGATGCACTTACTTGACGATACACCTTCTTTGCAATACAGCGCTGAAGCCATAAGCCCTTAAGACATAGGAGCAGAATTAGGCCATTCAGCCCTTTGAGTCTCCTCAATGAGACCATGGTTGATCTGAAAATCTCCAATTCCACTTTTCTTGCTTTTTCACCATAACCCTTGATTTCCTCACTGATTAAAAACCTGTCCCTCTCAGCCTTAAATATACTTAATAATCCAGCCACAACAGCCTTCTACTGTAAAGAATCAAATAGAAGTTTCTACTCTCTCTGAGAAGGAATTCTGCCTCATCTGTGTCTTAAATGTTCAGGCCCTTATTCTGAGATTGTATCCTCTAGTCTTAGCCTTTCCCACAAAGGGAAACAACCTCTCAGCATCTACCTTGTCAAGCCCTCTAAAAATCTTATATGTCTCAATAAGGTGTCCTCTCATTCTTTAAAATGCCAATGAACGTAAGTCGAAACTACTCAACCGCTCCTCATAAAACAGTCCCTCCATCCCCGGGATCAGCTCAGTGAACTTTCTCTGGACTGTCTCCAATATCCTCAGATAAGAGACCCACGACAATTCGCAGTAATCCAGCTGTCATCTGCCTAGTGTCTTGTGTATCTTGAATAAAACCTTTCTATTTGTTATAGTCTAATTATAATTTTGTTTATAAGTTTATAATTTATAATTTTAGTTATGATCTAAAATATAATTTGGAATAAAGGCCATCATCCCATTCGCCTTTTGAATTACAAGGTCAAAAATCCTGTGTTTGTTGCAGTGGGCAGGAGTGAGGTGTGAGGGCAGTGGCAGGAAGATTGTCCTGAATATGTTACCCCTGTCCTACCCATGTCCGGTCCCACACAGCGATCGGGATACCACAAGTCCATTACTTTGTGTTGGCTCATCACAAAACAAAGCAAAAATAAACATTGTCCCCTGCACAGGCTAAACTGTCAGCCTGATTACGCGTGAGAATGGCTTAATGCCTCAGAAGTCCCTACATCCTAACCCATGACCTCTGCTGATCTGGTGCCTGAGGTGGTTCCTGGTAGAGCTGGGTGTATTTAGATGCAGTTTACATCACTGCTAGAGGTTAGGCTGTCAGCAATAACGCTAATCCTTCCTGCTGATTATCAACAGCTTTGTCCACTCTGTTTGCGAGATGGCTGTGTCTCCTGACCTCTGCGATATCACTGAACAATCTTTCAAACACACATCTGACAGCAGTGTGCTGATTCTTACCCATTCTACATCCTCCCCTGTCTCTCCCCTCTTGCTATGTTGTCTTGTCCTTAGGCACTTCCCTCAGGTTTGAGGACCCCCTTCCCTTCCAGGCTAGTTTGATGAGCTTCCTAACAAAGAACTGATACAGATTTGCATAGCAATTATTGGAATCCCAGCCAGAATTTCTGACAGCCTTAGTCCCCTTGCCTTGTCTCCTCTTTGTAGCACACATTCTGAAGGCTGAAGGAGTATGAGATTAGCTTGCTCCCATTTTGCCTCCTAGTGGTCACCATCACTGCACCTTTCTTGGGTATCATACATCTTTTGCTACTTCCAGGCTCAATGCACTTATGACCGCTATCCCTCAAACTATCCTCCACAAACTTGAGATTATCCTAAACTCCACTGTTGACATTCCAGCCTTATGCCACGAATGATTTTTCTCTCTCTCTCCTTCATCTAGTCACTCATAGCATTTTAAGATCATAAGACCATAAGACATAGGAGCAGAAATTAGGCCATTCGGCCCATCGAGTCTGCTCTGCCATTCAATCATGGCTGATAAGTTTCTCAACCCCTTTCTCCTGCTTTCTCCCCATAACCCTTGATCCCCTTGATAATCAAGAACTTGTCTATCTCAGTCTTAAATGTATTCAATTTTCACATTGTTGCCATAGTCATCTCCTTGTATCTAACCCATTTCCCATACTTTCCTTGTTGAGGCTCTTTCATGTGTCTATTTATGCCTTCTTCTTTCACCAAACGTAAATGTAATTGGCAACATTCACTGCCCATGTCCAACAGTCCTTGAAAAAGGGGCAGTGGAGTGTGACCAGGCCATGTTGGAGGGCAGTTAAGAGTCAACCACATCATTTTGTGTCAGGAGTCACCAAACAGCCAGACGGACATGGATATGATCAATAAAGGACAGTATTAAACTCGAAAACGTGCAGCAAAAGATTTACAAGGACCTTACCTGGACTGGAAGGTTTGAGTTTTAAGGAGAGATTGGATAGGCTGAGGAAGGGTCACTGGACCCAAAACGTGAACTCTGTTTTTTCCTTCACAGATGCTGCCAGACCTGCTGAGCTTTTCCAGCAACTTTGTTTTTGTTCCTGATTTACAGCATCCGCAGTTCTTTCGGTTTTTATTATGGATACAATCAAACAATCCAAAGAACTGCGGATGCTGCAAATCAGAAAGAAAATCAGAAATTGCTGGAGAAAATCAGCAGGTCTGGCAACATCCGTGGAGAGAGAAAGCAGAGTTAACGTTTTGGGCCCAGTGACCCTTCTTCTGAACAGGGATATAATCAGGCAGATTCCCTTCTTTAAAACAGATTTTTAAAACCAGTCCTGTACTTCCATGGTCATCATTGCACATCTTGACTTTTAATTCCAGGAACTGATTCCCCAGTCACCTAGGTGGGATCAGAACTCAAGTTTTTGGCCTATTCATCTGGGCCAATGAATTACCCATCTGGTGAAGTAATCATTAACACAGAATACAGGGGCTGGAGTAGGCCGTTCAGTCCTTCGAGCCTAATCTAAATTCAATATGATCGCCCAACTCAGTGCCCCATTCCCACTCTCTCCCCATATCTTTGATCCCTTTAACTCCCAAGAACTATATCTAACTCCTTCTGGAAAATTATGCTCCTAAAACCTGCTGCATCCAAAGGATAATATTAAACTAGAAAGCGTACAGGAAAAGATTTACAAGGACATTACCTGGACTGGAAGGTTTGAGTTTTAAGGAGAGATTGGATAGGTTGGGATATTCTTTCCTGGAGCATAGGAAACTGAGTGGTGACCTTATAGAGGTCTATAAGATCATGACAGGCTGAGATAAAGTAGATAGCTGACAGCTTTTCCCCATGATAGGGGAATCTAAAACTAGAGGGCAGAGGTTTAAGGTGAGAGGGGAGAGATACAAAAGGTTCTAGATGCACAATATTTTCACACAG
The DNA here is from genome assembly GCA_024137785.1 of Ginglymostoma cirratum. Lineage (NCBI taxonomy): Eukaryota > Metazoa > Chordata > Chondrichthyes > Orectolobiformes > Ginglymostomatidae > Ginglymostoma > Ginglymostoma cirratum. The sequence goes on along the minus strand of JAHRHZ010000059.1, from coordinate 22,856,435 downwards.
AGGATGATGAGTGACCGGAGCGGGCTGCCGGAGGTAGTGGTAGAGGTGAGAACAACTTTGTCATAAGAAACATTTAGACAGGGACATGGATGGGATAGGTATGGAGGGATATGGACCAAACACAAGCAAATGGGACTCGTCTAATTGTGAAAACTGGGTGGCATGGGCAGGTTGGGCTGAAGGGCCTGTTTCCATGCTGTAAACCTTTATGACTCTAAGTCCCTGAAATGATGCAGTTACAGTTTTGCTTGTGCTAAATGGGAGGCAATGGGAGGAGATTGAAGCAAGAAATACTGAGTTAAGAATGGGGTCTGATTGTACAAAGATAGACAGAGAGATGCTTAGAGAGTTTACAGCTTCAAGCCATCTCCCTAGTGGCCTGTCAATTGGAGCCGACAAAGCAATTCTTACATATAATATTTATAAAAGAATGAGTGGAAATTTACAGTACAATTAGATTTGAAGTGATCCATTAATGACTTGCAAACAGAAAGTAGACTGTGACCCCAGCCAGCTGTAGCCAAAGTTCATCCAACCTGATACTAATTGGGTAAGATGTTGTCTCTTTCACATTGACAATAAAACTGTCCCTTGAACCACCACTCCAAGGTCCTGCTTTATCTTCAGCATTCCTCTTAATCTCAGAACCACTTCAGGGAAAAGCTTTTATGACACAAAAGTTCAGATAACAAGTTCATCCAAAGCGGCAGATGGTTATCTAAAGGCTGAGTAAGCATGAGGTGGAACTTGAAAGGCCGTGGTCATAGTGCATTAGACCACAGTGTGCAATTCAGTTAAAAGGAAACCATACCTCCCACGGCCAGAATAGGCCGACATCACTGGCCGCACTACTCCTGGATCTATTTTGCAAAATCCAACTGACACGGTCATAACTTAAAGGTTAAAGTCACCATAGTCCCAGAAGACTGACCTCTTGTTGCAGAGAGGTTACCAGATGTGGTTTAAACTGAGGATTACTACATCTCAGGTGAGGGGAGAGATTGAGAAGGATAGCCCTGTGTGGTGATCTCAGGCAGTGTGGGAGTTACAGCAGGAATTGAACCCACAGAAGAGGTCAATACTAGATAACAATAACTTGAACTCTCACAGTGTGGAAGCAAACCACTTGTCCCATCAAATTCCACACTGCCCCTCCAAACAATATCCCTTCCAGACCCATCCACCTACCCAATCCTTATAACCCTGCATGTCCCATGGCCAATCCACCCTAACCTGCACACCTTTGGACTGTGGAAGGAAACCAGAGCGCCTGGAGGAAACCCACACAGACACGGGGAGAATGTACAAACTCCACACAGACAGTCGCCCGAGGGTGGAATTGAACCCGGATCCCTGGCACTGTGAGGCAACAGTGGTAACTGCTGAGCCACCGTGCCACCCCTTTTGGCATGCTAAAAGTACCCAAGGCACTTTGTAGGAAGGTCAACATGAAACATAGAATCATGGAGGTGTTAAGGAGCAGAATGAATCCCTTCGGACCGCACTGTCTCCCCAAATGAGCATCATGACTTAATCCCATTCTCCTGTCTTTTCCCCATCCCCTTGCACTGTGTTTTTATTTTTTATTCATCCAATCTCCCTCTTGAATGTCTTAATGGAACTTGCCTCCACCACATTTCCAGGCAGTGCGTTCCAGACCTGATCTACTCACTGCGTGAGTCTTTTCCTCAATTGCGTCGCCTTCCATATTAGCTAACCGTGTCTTGTGTTAAACTTTATCTAAAGCTTTCTGGAAGTCCAGATAAACAGCATCCATCAACTTACCCCTTTCCACCATCTTTGACAGTTCTTCAAAAATCTCTATGAGGTTTGTCAGGAATGACCTACCCTTCATGAATCCATCCTCGATTAACTGAAATTTTTCAAGATGTTCAGGTCCCCCATCCTTGATCATAGACCCCAACAACTGCCCCACCACAGACGTTAGGCTAACTGAGCTGTAATTCCCTGGTTTCCCGCCTCCCCCACCGCCCCACCCCACCCGCATTACTCTTCTTAATTAGCAGAGTGACATGAGCAAATTTCCAATCCAGGTCTGAAAGTCCTGAATCCAGGGAACGCTGAAAGATTTTGGTTAGGGCATCAACAATGTGCTCTCCTACTCCCTTTAACATTGTGGCTGGAAACCATCAGGTCCTGGGGATTCGTCATGCTTCAGTTCCAATAATTTCCCCATCATTGATGAGTTATTTCAGCGAATTTTATTTAGAGCCCATTACTGATCCTCTGTTAATTTCTTTGGGACTCACAACAAGCTACCCTCCTTTCCTGCAGTGATTATTGAAACAAAATAACCATTCAGCATTGGTGCCATTTTCCCATGGTTATTGACAATATCCCCACTCTGTGCCTTTATTAGACCAATAGTACTCTTAACCAGAGATAACGCAGTGCGGATCTGGAGGAACACAGCAGGTCAGGCAGCATCAGAGGAGAAGAAAAGCTGACATTGCAGGCCGGGACCCTTCTTCATAAATGGGACCCATTTCTGAAGGGTCCCGACCCAAAAAGTCAGCGTTTCTGCTCCTCTGATGCTGCCTGACCTGCTGTGCTCCTCCAGCTCCACACTGTGCATTATCTCTGACTCCAGCATCAGCAGTTTGTACTATCTTGGAGTATTCTTAACCAGTTGCTTTCCCTTTACATGATCAGAACTGGAGAGTTCCTTTAAATCCAGCAAGTTCGTCAAACTTGATTTCATCTTTAGATGCTGCTCCTCATCAACCTACCTTGTTTTTCACCTGATCACTAATTCTACCCCAAACAATGGCTTCTAGAATCTTCCTCATCATTGAAGTTAAGCTGACTGCCTGTGACTGCTAGGTTTATCCTTTCAACCTTTATTGAACAAGGCTCTAATGTTTGCAATTTTCCAGACTTTTGGCACCTCCCTCGAGTCCAGGGAAAACAGAAAGATTTTGGCCAATGTCCCATTTCCTTCGATGTCCTTGGATGCATTCCATACATTCCCTACACCTTGTCAACTTTAAGCCCTACCAGTCTACCCATCATATGTTCCTTCTCAGTTTTCTAGAACCATCACCTGTGTAGCTTCTAGCACCTTGGTAAAGACAGATGCAAAGTATGCATTTTGAGTGAATTCAATTTAACCGTAGGGGCATATTAATTGAAGAGAGAGAGATGGACAGGTTTGGCAGAGGCGATTCACGAGAATATGGGTCAGACTGCTAAAGATACGGCCCCCCAGTAGTTAGAGTGTCTAAAATTGGGAATGTGCAAAAGGACAGAATTGGAAGAGGGCGGATTCCTCAGAGAGGTGTGGGGTTGAAAGAGATTATGGAGATTAGGGTTGGCTAAAGAAGGACTTGAAGCAAAGGAGAGAGTTTTACAATGGAGGTGTTGTGAGATCGAGAGCTGGAGTAGGTTAGTGAGGTGACCGTGTGTGGGATTTAGTGTGAGTTCTGAAATGAGAAACGTGATTTTTAGCTCCATTCAGGGATGCAGCAGGATGGGTCCCTGCCGTTGAGCGGCTGGTCTAAGGATGATTTCATCATCCAAGCTGGTGTGCAGGCTGAGGACAGAGATGTTAGCAGGAGAACAAGGCAGAGAGAGGAAGAGAAGAGAGTCAGGTTGCTTCCTTGGAGATTCCTGAGATGATGGTGCAGAGGTGGAGAGAGAAGCTACTGGTGAAGATGCTCAGGGAACAACCAGACAAGTGAGAATGTAATTAAGCCAGGGACGTTCAGCTGAACTGGACAATGAAGGAGAAGTGTTGGCATGGGATGGAGTAGCCACCAGCATTGACTGTAAAGAATGAGGAGGAATAATTTTTCATGGCCACAGCCAAGAAAATAATCAGCCGAGACCTGAGTTGGGACACGGACAATGCAATGCATGGGATTCAGATAGTGGTCAATGGGAGGGATAGGCATGTTTGAGTTTGGCTGTAAAGAGATATGCAAATGAAACAAGGATGATGTGAAAAAACAAATTCTTCCCTCAGTGAGTGATTAGGGTCTGGAATGCACTGCCTGGAACTGTTGTGGAGGCAAGTTCAATTGAGCCAATCAAGAGGGTTTTGGATGGTTATTTGGATGGTAATGGTGTGCAGAGATTTGGAGAAAAGGCAAGACATTGGCTTTAGGGAATAGAACAGGTCTAGGCACAATGGGCTGGATGGCCTCCTTCTGCTCTGTAATAATGCTGTGATTCTGGGTTAGAGTTTGGATTAGGGCAATGGTTACGATTAATGTTAGGGTTAGGATTAGCATTAGGATTAAGGTAATTTTCAGGATTACCATTTGGGTAAGAATTAGACTGAGAGTTTGGGTTAGAATTAGCATTCGGATTAGGGTCCTTTTCAGAATTAGTGTTGGGGTTAGGGTTAGATTTAGAGTTAGGGTTAGGATTAGGTTTAGGGTTAGGGTTAGGGTAACAGTTAGCATTATCATTAGAGTTTGGAATAGGGTTAGGTTAGAATTAGTATTAGGGTTAGGATTAGTGTTAAGAGTTAGGATTAGGATTAGGGTTAGGATAAACATGGTTTGGATTAGTGTAACATATAGGATTAACATTGGGGTTCGGATTAGAGTTAAGGTTTGATTTGATTTGTTGTTGTCAAATGTACCAAGATACAGTGAAAAGTGTTGTTTTGCGTGCCTTACTGGTAGATCATACCATACACAATGCATCAGGGTAGCAGAACAGAGTGCAGAATACAGTGTTACAACCACAGAGAAAGTGCAGAGAGAGAGAGATTGACATTAATATTTTAGAGGTTCATTCAAAAGTGTTCCATTAGGGAATTAACATATCGAAGGGCTATAATCTGATCAGGAATGGAGCACAATCACCCTGATAACTGCGATGCGGAGGTGCCGGTGTTGGTCTGGGATGGACAAAGTCAGAAGTCACATGACACCAGGTTATAGTCCAACAGGGTTATTTGAAATCACACAAGCTTTCAAAGCGCAGTCCCTTCGTCAAGTGTTGCGCTGCAAACGCTTGTGTTATTTCAAATAAACCTGTTGGACTATAACTTGGTGTCATGTGACTTCTGATCCTGGCAACTAAACAGTTAGCAATCACACAATGGGCCTTTTTACATGACCCAGTTCGAGCAAGGGAGAATCCACCTCTCAGTAGTGCTCCGGAAATAGCAGCATGGTTGTTCAGTGGTTAAATGCTATTGGCTCATAGCACCTGGGACCTGGGTTCAATTCCATCTTCAGCTGATTGTCTGTATAGAGTTTACATGTTCGCCCTGTGTTTGCATGGGTTTCCTCCGGTTATTCCAGTTTCCTCCCACAGTCAAAGATGTGCAGGTTTAGTGGATTGGCCATGCTAAATTGCCCACGGTGTGAAGCTTAGGTGGATTAGCCATGGGAAATGAAGTTTACAGGGATAGGGTGGTGGGTGGGATGCTCTTTGGAGAGTTGGTATGGACTCAATGGGCCGAATGGCATGCTTCCACACTGTTGTGATTCTATGATCCTGCATCTGGGAGATCCCAATGTTAATGCCCATGCCTACTGCCCTCGGACTAGAGAAATGGTTGTATCCTGAGCACAGTGAAGGATTTCTTTTCAGAAACAGAGTTGCCCTGAGGCCAGGGTGAGATTTCAAAGTAGGACAGGACAGGACAAGCTTGCAGGGGGATAAAAAGATCATTTTGCTGACAGAGTGCAAATAATTTCTCAGTAGACTTATTCCAATAAGCTGCTGAAGCCTTTATCATTGGAAGTGTGATTTAGTTCTGGGTTAAACTTGCACTGTGCTAACTTAAAATTAATTTTCTATATCCATACATCTATTCTAATACAAAGCAGACGAAGGTGTGATTTAATGCTCTGATTTAACACCAGGGCTACCATTTGCATGAATAAACCATTCCAGTTTTGCTCCTGATAACATCAAATAGCTTGATCTAATTATTTATTCTAATTTCCTCCAGGTACACTTTACTTCTTATGCAGTTTCCAAATAAAAGCAGCTGCCCCCTGTGTTATATTGAGAATAAACTTGAGTTAAATATATGTTTCTACTGAGTTAATAGAGATTTAACAGGTCAAAATGTGTTTTTGATCTGATTCCACGTCAAGTACCCTTAATCACCAAAAGATTTTCAGTTGTAAATAAAGTTGATTGGAACGCAAGATGCCAAGTATGCACAAGTTGTCATGTTTCACTACTTCCCACCTGCCTATTACTGATTTTCAATTTAGTTTTGCAATATTATTGTTGGCTTAAGACCAAACAATTAGTGGCTGACTATTATGTAGCAAGTCACTGGCAAAAATCTTGGCTCACCATAACCCCCTCTCCAACACAACCAGTTTGCATAGAAAATTGTTTCAATAATGATATATTTAAGTAGGATGTTTTGCTAAATGTTAACTTTAGCAGTGTAATTTTGCAAAATGGTGCACCCTCCCCAACAGCTCCCAGCTGCGGAGACCAAATTAGGAATCATAGAATCCCTACAGTATGGAAGCAGGCCATTCAGCCCACACTGACAAGCACTACCCTCGCCCTGCATTTCCCATGGCCAATCCACCGAACCTACATATCTTTAGACTGTGGGAGGAGACCAGAGCACCTGGAGGAAACCCACGCAGACACTGGGAAAATATGCAAACTCTACACAGTCATTCAGGGTGGGACTGAACCTGGGTCCCTGGTGCTGTGAGGCAACAGTGCTCGCCACCATGCTACCCTTTGAAGGTTGGTGTGCTGAGATTAAAACAGAGTCACGAGGCTTTGTTGGGCCACTTTGACATTGCAATGTAACTTTGGAAGGTGGGATATTATTATTGGATGAAAAATCACATGGACTGTTCCCAGTATTTACCAACATACCCTTTTGGTGGCCAAGGTTCCATTACAGGCTATAGCTATTTGCCTAAGCAACCTGGTCAGAGATGTTACTGCATATCTCTAATGCTAGTTGAACTTAAACCCATATCTCTAAAGCCTGAGGTATGGACACTATGTCACAAGAGCCCTATCCACTACAGGGCACATTTTGCAAAAATGGCCTTCATCTGTTTTCCTTAGAAATCTCCCCATACATTGCTTAACAACGTACGAACATACAAATTAGGAGCAGGCAAAGACCATTGAGCCCCCTCAAGCCTGTTCTTGCATTCAATAAGACTGTGACCTGAACCCACAACTCTTTTCCTAACTGCACTGCAGGTGGCTGTACACTACTTGGACTACAACAGCTCGAGAAGGTGTCTTACTTTCTCTGGGGCAATTAGGGATGGACATAAAGTACTAGCCTGCAGCCTATGAACATATAAGTAAAACCTCCAGCTGCTGTAGTGATTTTGAAGGGAACAAAACTCTCTTCCTCCTATCCACATTTGTTTGGTTCTGCAGTGTTGATACGCTCAGTTTCTATAACTAATCAACACAACTCGCTTGCCGGCACTTTGGGTGCATATCACTTCATCATGTACTTAACACTTGCAGATACATTTCAAATTTAGCTTGGTGAAAAGTTTAGAAATATTTTTGAACCTTGTTACTGGAAAGAGAATGTTGGTCAGCTTGGAAATTGGAAATGTTTGCCATCTCAGGGCACTCCATCAAGTCTTTATTTGACAAGTTGCTTATAGTGAGGAGGGAGAACTATAAAATCACTCCTGCATCGCTTCAATGCTTTTCTCTAACCTATTCTGGTGTTCCTACAAAGTGTATTCTCATTTGGGTGGCACGGTGGCTCACAGCACCAGGGACCTGGGATCGATTCCAGCCTGAGGTAGCTGTCTGTGTGGAGTTTGCACGTTCTCTCCATGTCTGTGTGAGTTTCCTCCCACAGTCCAAAGATATGCAGGCTGGGTGGATTGGCCATGCTAAATTGCCCTAGTCTAGGTTGGGGAGATGGATCCGTATGGGATGCTCTGAGAGTTGGTGTAGACTTGTTGGGCCAAGGGATCTGTTTCCATGCTGTAAGGATTCTATGAAATGGCTACAGTTTAGGAATTGCAAGGACATTGAGTTTTTCCAAAAAGAACCATGTTGGTTCGAGAAATAAATAGAAAGCTTTAGACTGATACTTGGGCAGTCATCACAGACTGGAAACATTAGCTTGCTTTCTCTCCATGGATGTTGCTTGACCTCCTGTAATCTCCAGCATTTTTTGTTTTCAGTTCATAACAGCAGCTCCAGAGATGTCTGGTGCAAATTCATCACCTGAAATGTTCATTAGCTCTGTTTGTCTCTTTACAGATCCTGTCAGACCTGCTGATTGTTTCGAGCATTTTCTTAGCCTAGATCCAACGTTGTTATCTGAGCCTAACACGGGCACAGTGCAGTGGGGGAAGGAGAAACAGAGATAGAGAGAAAGAGAGTGAGAGAGCAAGAGAGTGAGCAAACAAGAGAGAGAGAGAGCAAGCAAGTTGGAGAATGAGAGAGTGAAAGACTGAGAATGTCAGCGAGCGAGAGAGAGAGTGTGAACAAGTGAGAGGGACCAATCGAGCAAGCGAGAGGGATCAAGAGAGCAAATGAGCAAGGAAGAGAGTGACCACAAACAAATGAGCAAAATGTAATGAGGGAATGAGAAGGAGAGAGATAAAATGAATGAAAGCAAGCAGGACAGAGAGACCAAGCAAGAGAGAGTGAGAGAGGGTGAGATAGAAAGTGCAAATGAAAGTGAGGAATTGAGAAAGAGAGAGAAAGTGTGTGTGTGTGTGTGTGTGTGTGAGAGAGAGAGACAGGCATTGACAAATGTCTCTTCCAATCAGTCGATGTTGCTCTTGTGGGATTGAACTTTTTCCATTCCTCCCATTTTAGGGATCAAGAGAAACGATGCTCTTGCAAATCCTCCCCTTCTATGCCTGGAGACAGTCTTGGGTTGAATTGGCAGAACCCGCAAGAGGGTGATGCTGGTTTGGATAGATGTGAAGACTGGGTGGAAATGACACTGCGGATGCAGGTTAATATTACTGTGGCAGGAAGAGACGGGGTTTCAGTGAGTGGGGGATTGAGAAGCAATGTGTATGTAAGATGCTGAAAGCAGGCACTGAAAGGACGATGAACCATCAAAGAGGCTAATTTTACACATTTGGAGCAAAGGCATTATGACAGAGAGTCGAGGAGTTGCAGGGTCAGAAATGAAAGTAGAAAAGACAAAAAAAAATGAGAAGAGATCAGTCCTTGGAGTCAAGAGGAGGAAGAGAACGAGAAAGAGGCAAGTGGACAGGAAAATTGGGATATGGGGGAGGGGGAGATGAATGCAGAAAAATGGAGAGACAGAAGACAAAGGTACTGTAAACTTTCAATGGCACATCCTCTGTCAGATTGTGGGACTATTTAATGTATTTACAGTACAGATATAAGGGACTTCCTTAAACATCTATAATATCCTTTACAAAATCGAACAGGCTTCATCTGTCAGTTCAAGGCTTTGCTACTAACTAGGAACTCATTTTCTGAGGGACTGAGTTCCACTCACAGAAAGCTCATGGTTTTGGGGAGGATATTGTGATTTGAGATGAAATTGTTTGCTATAGCGAGGACTCATTCTAACTTTTAAATCAATTCTAAGTGAAGGTTTAGGTGGGGCAATAGCTAAAATGTCCCAGTGCGCTTCCTGATAGGGATGCTGTCAGTGAGAATTTGGTCAAAGAGGTGTCCGAAAGGAGGGAAGAGTGGCGGAGAGGTTTTGAAAGGGAGCATAGTGATGGTGAATGCCTGCCAACGGTGGAGCAGTTCAAGTTAGGAATGTGTAAGTGACCAGGCTGGGAGTGTTAATGGAACGAAACTTGCTACACACGTCTTGCCTTGACTGGGTTTAGGGGTCTATGCAGCTTACTGTGGTAGAGGATCAAGCACAACCGAGTCATAGCAAGGGGAGCCAACTGTCTTACCAAGCTATGGTTTGTTGCAATGATAGCAATCAGGTTAGATTAGATGAAAAAAAACTAATCTGAGCTCTGAGGAAGGGTCACCGGACCCGAAACGTTAACTCGGTTTTTAGCATCACAGATGCTGCCAGACCTGCTGATCTTATCCAGCAACTTTGTTTTTGTTCTGAGGTTAGATTAGTTTGTTCGACGTTGTTACCAAGACGGTGAAGATAGTGGTCTTCACTCTGTGAGAAGATTGTGCTGCCTTATCCCCACCCAAGCCAATATGACATCAATAACAGATTAGGTGAGCTTAATGCACCCTCCACCATTAACTCTTTCGGAGCCGTGATCTAATGCAATTCAGACCAAGACAGCTGGGCAAGGCAGAAGGCAAGGTAGCAGAGCATGCATTTGGCTGGCTTGAGATCTTATTATTGGTGCTGACAATGAGAGAGATAGTGGACACAGTGACACAGTGAAACCAGAAAAAGAGCCTGATGTCACAGGCAATGCTTCACATTGATATAAACGTGCCAAACATATGCCAAGGTTGGTGAAACAATAATGTGTGCTCTTTATTTGCAGATAAGGCTATCTACAACTTGGGTTCGTTGGGAGATAGTGGATAGTACGTTTGTCTCTGCTTGTGCCCTTGCAGACTGACTACAAGTTATGGAACTAATCCAACACATCCTGTTAGTGACTGATAGCAGTTTGAGACATGCTCCCTGAAGGGGACATACACATCACATCACAATAGGCAGCAGCAAGTTAAAAAGATTTCAAACTGGTGATAAACAGATGATTTAAGTGTAGTATTAACGTTAAAAATGAAGTGAAAGCTCACATGCATGAATCATTGTAAATCTACCACTATTACTTGGATCCTTAAACACACCTTGGGAATGGCAACTAAGTGTTGGGAGGATTGAAGGACAATTATAATGGCAAGTGGTGGTGGTGTGACATACTTCATTCAGAGAGTTTCTGTAGTGATGCATATTTTTCACAGGTGTATTATGGTCTGGAGCTATAATAAAGGCTTCAAAGTTCTTTTCACCACATGGAATCTCTCCCATTCTTACCAAAGAAGGCATTTGGTACCCTTGACTTTATTGGTCGGTGCATCGAGTGTAGGGGTTGGGACATCATGTTGTGACATTGGTAAGACCACTATGGGAATACTGCATTCAATTCGGGTCTCCCTGCTATAGGAAAGATGTTGTGAAACTTGAAAGAGCGCAGAAAAGATTTCCAAGGATGTTGCCAGGGTTGGAGGGTTTGAGCTATGGGGAGAAACTGAACAAACTGGAGCTATTTTCCCTGGAACGTCAGAGACCTTATAGAGGTTTGTAAACTTATGAGGGGCATGGATAGGATGAAGAGCCAAGATGTTTTCCCCGGGTAGGGGAGTCAAAACTAGAGGGCATAAGTTTAAGGTGAGAGGGGAAAGATTTAAAAGGGACCTAAGGGGCAACTTTTTCACACAGAGGGTGGTGCGTGTATGGCATGAGTTGCCAGAGGAAGTGTGGGAGGCTGGTTCAATTACAATATTTAATTACAACAATTACATCTGGATGGGTATATGAATAGGAAAGGTTTAGAGGGATATAGACCAAACACTGGCTAGTGGGACTAGATTAATTTAGGGTGTGTGGTCAGCACGGACAAGTTGTTTCCATGCTGTACAACTCGATAACTCTGTGACTGTAACTGCCATTAGTGACAGCTGAAGGAATTGCAGGTTGATGCTCAACCTGTTTGGGTCACTGTTACAAATACGCTCCCTTGGCTGTCCAGCCCTGGGATCGGTGTTAAACTTGGAGCTTCTGAGCAGGGGTGGGGGCCAGGATCGATCCAGTACACCACAAGACTCTCCGGTCATTGAGTATACGTAACTGAATGTCACAATTGTCAACTAATTTCTCAATTATGTTGAGGCACGCCATGGTTGCAATCCCAACAAGTGTGAGAAATGACAGGGAATGATGGGCACAAGATTTGGAATGCGTTTTAAATGAGAAAGACCTTAATTAATGTGTAAACAAGCTGACTGGTACAGTCGAGTTGGACGATTGCCTGATTCCTTCAAAATCTGAGTGGGCTTTAATCCGGATCAGCCTGATGAGGTGAATTTGTCTGTAAGGGCTTTATTTTAAAGGGCTTGTGTCAGCTCTAACTTACATCAGGAATGGAGATCAGGTCAGCAGCCGTGCTGCATGCCCTTGACTTCAGTTGCCGAAGCTTTGACAGATATTAAGAAACTAATCTAAAGCTTTCCAAAGCAAGTGACTGGCAAATTGTCAGCTGCACTACTTCTGCGCAGAGCCATGTGCAGAGTGAAAAACGGAGGCTTTGCATATTGAACGTGTAACAGTGATGGTGGAGAGGGCATTTGGCTGCCCCTTACCTAATACTTGCCGCATTTCCTTGTCTTGCACTGCATTTTTGGTTTGAACCTAATGGTTTAAAACAAGCCTGCTGCTTACAGGATGGCCAAAGCTATCTAATCCATATTAATTGCAGAACAAACTGCAATCCAACTGAATTGAATTTAATGGAACTGTGAGACATGATATGAATTTAAATACATCATAATTTGCAAGGAAATTTTATTTCCTACAGTAATTCAAAAAAAAATCCCAGTGGAAAAGTGGTTCAACCTTAGGGAATTTATAGGCATTTTAAAGTAGAGGAAGAGGTTATCAAAATGTTGATGACTAAGTAGTAATTCTGCAGGTTGATGTGATTTTACATTCGGATGGATGATGAAGATACTGATAAAGAGAGAGAAAATAGAATGTGATAATAGAATAGTTACAGACCAACGGAGGCCATTCAGCCCATCATGTCTGTGCCCACCAAGCCCATATAACATGATCATAGCAGGCTATGCTTAAGTTGCCCCTCAGCATTAACCCTTTAAGACCCTTACACCATTACACAATACTGTATAGATTACTGGGTTCAGTTTTGTGAAGTATTGTGTTCAGTTCTGGCTGCCGCACTTTAGAAAGGTGTGAAGGCATTAGAGAAGGGGCAGAAAAGATTCACAAAAACAGTTTCAGAGATAAAGGACTCTAGTTACATAGGTACCTTGGAGAAGATGGGACAGTATTTCTAGCAGAAGAAAAGATTGAGGGGAGGTTTGATGGGGAGATTCAGAATCATGAGCAGTCAGGACGAATGTGGATTGAGAGAAACCATTCCCATTGGTGGAAGGGCCGAGTACAAGAGGCCACAGATTTAAAGTAATCGGCAGAAGAAGCGATGGCAATGTGAGGAGAAACATCTACACATTGTGAGTGGTTAGGATCTGGACTGTAATGCTTGTGTCTGCGCTGAGGGCCAGTGTATTCAGATTTTCTAAAGCATGTGGTAAATGCCACATGTGAAGTCATTACATAAAATTAGGGTTCATAGATTGTAGAGGGAGCAAGTGACATAATTAGCATGGATTGAGGATGGGTGAATGGATAGAATCTGAGAATTGGGACAAGGAACCTATGCTGGTGTTGGCAGATGGTAACTAATTGGATGCTGCAGTGATCAGTACCTGGGCCTCAGTTAGTTACCATTTAGATCAATAGCTGAGGGGATTGAGTATTGCCCAGCCAGGTTTACTGACATTACAGTGCAGGGTGTCAACTTTTTGGGGATAGGGGGATGCCTCTAATGGGCACAGAGGATCCCTAAGGGAGGAGTGCTCTCGCCATTTGTCTGACACCATCCTGCACTGTAAAACCTCCTGGAGACCCCCTTAGCGACAGCCTCCCTTTAAGAAGGATAACTTAGTTGTAGAGGCAGAGGGCCCATAATGGAGCCTCAATTGGCCCAAGTGTGAGTGGGTTCCATGATGCCTCCAGCAAAATGGGTAACAGGTCTGGGGTAAGCAGCCTATTATTAGAAAGTAGGCCATTGCACTGTCTTTTCAGACACGCTTAGGAGGGATCTTAAAACTCCAAAAGCCAGTACTTGGAGGTGCCTTGGTGGAATTTAACATGCAGATCCAACAAACATTTTGGAAAACTGTGTACAGACTGGATTGAATTATCCCAAACTGAGAGTATGTCTGCAGGCAGTCAATTCAGACTGAGTCGTTCCCCTGAAAGGATTAACAATGCAATGTGTTCTTCCTTCACCTGACACCAGATCACATGCTGGTGTTACAATCATGAGCTGTAACAGAGACAAAATATTGATAGTATACAAAACATGAAATGCATTAGTTTCTTTCCAGCTTGCATTTTCTCTGTGGGTCAAATCAATAAATTTGAAATGAGCCAGACAAATACCAGGCTTTGATCGAAAGGATACGAGCATAGAATGAAGTAACCTGCCTACAATTATAGACAGACTGTCGAACTTTCACTAGAAACACCCAACACGTGGGAAGGTGTAGAGAAAATACAATAAAGATTCAGTAGACTTATGGCTGAAATAGGGGAAATAGCCTTGGGAGGAGATTTTGAGTGTTTTAAGCTTTTTTCTCTCAAATTTAGAAGAATGAAAAGTGATCTCATTGAGATATATTAAGGCAGTGAAGTGGCTTAACAGGTTAGATACCAGGAAGATGTTTCTTTTGGATGGAGAGTCTGGAACATGGGATCAGAGTCTCAGAATAGAAGGAGAGCCATTTGGGCTTGCATAGAACGTAGAGTAAGGGGCTGTCTGTCGCAGTTTTCTGACAATAGCTACTGAGTATGTGCATAAGAAGCTGTGTTCTGATGATGTCCAATCATAGGGGACCAACACCATGGGGAGAAAATGGTGCTACTGAGGCACCTGCCCTATCGTGCTTCTGTTTACAGTTTGTTGGTAACAAGTGCTAACATTTTAATTATCCTTGTATTCCGTCTCCAAGTTATAGAGGTCTACGGCACAGAAAAATACCCCCCGGCCTATCAACTCTGTGCCAGTCAAAAACAAGCACCTGAATATTCTCAGAGATAAAAGGTACTACAGATGCTGGAGAATCCGAGATAACAAGGCGTGGGGCTGGATGAACACAGCAGGTCAAGCAGCATCATAGGAG
>JAHRHZ010000059.1:22736747-22841161 GCA_024137785.1 Ginglymostoma cirratum | reverse complement strand
TAATTCTTTGGAATTCTTTACCCTGGAGAGATGTGTCATGCAGTGATCAAAACATTCTTAAATGCTAATGGAATTAAGGCATTTTGTGCCAAGGTGAGGTTGAGATAGAATACCCGCCATGGTCTTTTTCAAAGGTAGAACAGAATCAAAGGGCTGAATGGCCTACACCTGCATTCTGATGTCGTTAAGGAAGTTAGTAACTTTGATCTTTGATGTTGATGCTTTGAACAGAATATATGTAGAGTGGATTGAATTATCCCAAACTGAGTGCATGTCCACGGGCAGTCAATTCAGCCTGAGTGGTTCCCCTGAAAGAGTTAACAATCCAGTGTGCTCTTCCTTCACAAGACTCCAGATCACATGCTGCTATTATAGCGATGCGCTGTATCAGAGATAAAATATCGATTGTGCACGAAACATGAAATGCATTAGTATCTTTGCAGCTTGCATTTTCTCTGTTGGGCAGATCGATAAATTTCAAATGAGCTAGATGGATAATTTCCTTCCCTTCCCACTTTTGTAATGATTCATGAGTCTACGTTGGAATGCAAAACCCAAACTTTTTGTGCTGTCGCAGCTTTGTACAAAACCTTTCAGGATTCCACGCTGAAGCTCTGCAGGGTTTTACAAACTGCACGCTAAAGTGATGGAAACAGCATATTTTCAGCATGGGCGAACCTGCTTTTTAAAATTCATTCGCTAAATGTCCTTTGTATCCTAACTCTAATTTAAGATAAGGTCATTGGTTTGTGTGCTTTGGCACAGTTTAATAATGGGCCCAAGACTAAACGCGATGGCATCACAAACAAAAGTGATGCTGACGTTATAGGTTTGTGATCTCAATGAAGCCATGTAAATGTGGGAATATGTATTATAAACTGGACCGCTGTGATCAGGAGCTGTTGTCAGCAAATGCTATTAGCAGTGTGAATAACTGTGCCAACGGATTAAGGAGGCATGTGTTTGCATCTGTTATCTCTCAACCATCAAAGCCATAACCTTTGGAAGCAGATCTGCAATCTGCATGGGACAGAGAGGATCAATAGTTTGAGGGACATGTGAGGGAAAAGCCAAGCAACTCTTCAAATGTGGGTGCACTGCAGTTCTGGAACCTCTTTTCTCAGTTTATATGACTGGCTTACAAACGTGAACCCTATGGCTACAAGGACGGGTCAAAGGCTGGGGATTCTGTCGTGAGTAATTCACTCCTCTTCACAAAGCCTACCCTCCCATCTACAAGGCACAAGTCAGGAGTGGGATGGAATACGCCCCACTTGCCCCCGATGGGGGCAGCCCCAACAACACTCAAGAAACTTGACACCATCCAGCCCGCTTGGTTGACACCACATCCACCACATTCAGCATTCATTCCCTCGGTCATTGACACGGTGTGACAGCAATATGTACTATGTTCAAGATGCGGGGCAGCAACTCACTGGTATATTTTTGACAGCACTTTCCAAGCTTGTGGTCTTTACTACCCAGAAAGGCAAGGGCAGCAGATTCATGGGGCCACAGTCACCTTCACATACCCGTGCAAATTAAATCACACATGATTCTGACTTGGAACTACATCACTGCTCCTTCATTGTTGCTGGGCAAAATTGCTGCCTCACAGCACTTTATTAATACCTTCAGTACACAGACTGCAGTGGTTTAAGATGGCAGATCATCACTAGCCTCTGAAGTGGGTGGCACGGTAGCTCAGTGGTTAACACTGCTACCTCACGGCACCAGTATTCGATTCCACCCTCAAGTGACTGGCTGGAGTTTGCATATTGGACTGAGTGGAGTTTACACATTCTCCCTGTGTCTGTGTGGATTTCCTGCAACAGTCTAAAGATGGATTGGCCATGCTAAATTGTCCTGTGCTGTCCAGGGGTGTGCAGGTTAGTTGGATAAGCCATAGGAAATGCAAGGTTACAAGGGTAGTGGGATCCAGGTAGAATGCTCTTCAGAGGATTGATGTGGATTTGATGGGCCAAAAGGCCTACTTCCATACTGTAGGGATTCTACTACAATTTGGGATGGGCAATAAACAGTCACCCTGTTGGTAAAGCTCACTCCTTGTGTATAAATAAAGAAAGGACAATATTGAGACTTTTTTAAGTTATTATGGACCACGAGGGAGATTGCGGGAAGAATGTACAAAGCGATTTTAAGTGGATACAGTTCAAAGCTGAAAAGAATGAAACAGAACACCGTAGAACCAGTCGAATAAAACATGTCTCAAATTTAGTGCAAGTTTTCTCTTTATAAAGTACAATTCAGGTCGTGCATGCCTACATTACAGCAGTGAGAGATTCCAATAAACTTCAAGACATGGAGCACTGGGTAAAAATGCCTTAAAAAAATAAGGTGTGGGGTAATTATGCCGAAACAACAACATTTTGTTGAATTTACACAAGAGATGGGTTTGATCATCTTTGGAAGCAATGCATGCATTTCTGGGCACTGATTATACACATGACATTGTAGTCTCGATGAATAATCTCTCTCAATTCCTTGCGGTCAGAAATCTTACATTGGTAAGATTTTAGAGCCCATTATTAAGGATGAGATTGCAGAGCACTTGGAAGTGCATGGTACAAAAGGCCTGAGTCAGGGCAATTTCTTCAAAGGGAGGTCATGCCTGACAAATCTGTCTGGATTCTTTGAGGACGTAATGAGCAAGTTAGCCAAAGGAGAGTCAATGGGCGTGATCTGTTTGGATTCCCAGCATCCTGTCGACAAGGTGCCACACAGGAGGCTGCTAAATAAGATAAGAGCACATTGTGTTAGGGTCAAGGTAGTGCATGGATAGAGGATTGGCTGACTGGCAGAAGGCAGACAGTGGGGATAAAGGGGTCTTCTTCAGGATTAGAGGAGTTCTACAGGGGTCAGTGTTGGGACCACAACTATCTACACTATACACCAACGATCTGGACAAAGGAACTAAGGGCATTATTGCTATATTTGCAGATGACACAAACATAGACAGAGGAACAGATAGTGCTGAGCAAGTGAGGACACTGCAGAAGGACTTGGACAGGCTACGAGAGCGGCCAAAGAAGTGACAGATGGAATACAAAGTGGGATAGTGTGAGTCTACGCACTTTGATAGGAATAATAAAGGCATAGGCTATTTTATAAATGGGAAAGGCTTCAGAAATCTGAAGCAAAAAGGGACTTGGGAATCCTAGTTCAGGGTTCTTTTAAGGTTAACATACAGGTTCAGTTGGCACTTGGGAAGTTAAATGCAATGTTAGCATTTATTTCAAGAGGGCTAGAATGCAAGAGCAGAGATATACTGCTGAGGCTGTATAAGGCTCAGGTCAGACTGTGTTCGGAGTACTGTGCACAGCAGTGTTGGGTCCATACCTGAGGAAGGCTGTGGTGGCTTTAGACGGGGTCCAGAGGAGGTTTACAAGAATGATCCGTGGGATGAAGGGCTTGTCATATGAGGAGTGGTTGATGACTCTGGATCTGTATTCAATGGACTTTAGAAGGGTGAGGGTGGGATCTGATTGAAATTTACAGAATACTGCTGTAGAGGGCTGGATAGAGTGGACATGGAGAAGATGCTTCCACTACTGGGAGAAATTAGGAACCGAGAGTACAGCCTCAGAGTGGAGGGAAGGCCTTTTAGAACTGAGATGAGGAGGAATTTCGTCAGTCAGGGGGGTGGTGAATCTATGGAACTCATTGCTGGAGAGGGCTGTGGAGGCCAAGTCATTGTGTTTATTTAAGACAGAGAGGATAGGTTCTTGTTTGGTAAGGGTTATGGGGAGAAGGCAGGAGAATGGGGTTGAGAAACATATCAGCCATGACTGAATGGTAGAACAGGCTGGATGGGCCAAATGGTCTAATTCTGCTCCTATATCTTTTGGCCTATCATGGAAAAAGTGGTACGTGGTTTTGTTTTAAGAGTTAAGTTAATCTATTTCTCTGTAACTATACCTTTAGAAAACTTCTAAATATCACTTGCCAACATGTTAATGAAATCATTTAATAAGTAACATAGTGTTTGAGCTTACAGCTGCATGAAACTGGGAGAATTGTGCTAAAATATGTTCGAGTGCCTGCCACGCTTGTCGTCAAACACTAGAATACCAGGCACAAGTCTCAATCAGAACTCTTTTCAGTGAGTGGAATGAAAACTTGTAGGAGAAAGTTTAGGTTTTTTGTAAGCACTACTTGCAAAAACCTCCTCTTCAAAAAAAATGAGATTGAATGGCTGTGAATCAAAGTGTTGCTGGACAGGGCACTAACGTAGATCAGCGAGTGTAAATGGGAAATAGAAACAGAGAGTTCTGGAGAAACTCAGCAGGCCTGGCTGCATCTGTGGAGAGAGGAACAGAGTTCATGTTTTGAGCCTGTTATGACTCTTCTTCAGAAGTCTTGCTCTTTCCCATGGGTACAGCTCACAGTGCTGTTTTGGATTTATTATTGGACTGATTATTCCCGTTGATACAATCCAGTTACTTTACTCAAATAAGGAGAAAATATCAGAGAGAGTGCTCTGAGGAAATGGAAACCATTGTTTGATGTTGAACAGATTCAAATCTACTTCCTGCATCATGTAAGGATGGCATTTTGCCAGCAAGATGCCACACAGAGCCATGCCAACAAAAGCCGTGGGGCTGGATATTGCCAACGGGACCCTGTTACTGTGATCCAATGGAGCCCAGGGCTGACCAGGACCCAGTCTGACCGAGGAACTGTCCAGAGGAGACCTCCAGAATGGTCACTTCCTGCTTCACTGTCCACGGGCTCCCAATGTGGCAGGCCCGATCAGAGACACCCCGAGCATCGGTCACCCCACCACGAGAGGTGGGTACTGCTGAAGCAGGTCAGGGAACACACATGGGAGTACCCAACAGCAGAGAGGCTCCACCGGGCTGCCCGTCTCCAAATGAGACAGCAGGATGATGTCGGTCGGCCAAGCTTGGGCTGAGAATCCCCTCCGATGGATCAATCATACCATTACTGCAGCCATGATAGGCATTGGCCCTGCCCTGGCCCTGGTCTACCACAGGAAGACTGCTTCCATTGAACCAATAAACTCCGCATCGGCCAGGATGGCAACATGGCAGCACCATTGCCCCTAATGAGGGCTTTGGCAATCTGAATTGGGTTGGCCTCATCCAATCAGCCCCCAGGAGTGAAGCCCTCTGATGAGCTGCCAGGGGAGCAGAGGTCTGTTGGCATACGTGAGGGTGTAAAACAATGGCGCTCTACGTGGAAGGTGGTTCCTTGATCCTAGGCAGTTGTACCAGCAGGGCACTTAGGTAACCAGTCCATTTTGCAGGGATGTTGACATTGAGCCAACAGTGGAGTGAACACCCCTTCTTTCTCGCCCCCATCTTACCTGGAGAGCACCAATCAGCTTCATGGAAGTGGTGCCCCCAGCAATGTGTCGTGGGGAAGTTTGGAAGCAGGAGTTGCCACAGATAAAGATCGCCCCTGTATCCCCATGGTCATCCTACCCCCCTACACCCTACAACCCACCCCTCCCTAATTACAGATGCACACACACACACAGACAAATCAGCATGGCCTACTGGTTGCAGTGATCCTGAAGGTTAGTTACTCCTCACCTCCCTCTTGCCATCTTACTACACTCTCAATGCCACCCACCTCCCCCAGGAGTAAACCCCTCCTCACCCATTGACTTCTGAGCTGCCAGCACCTTGTCTGAATGAGGCACCAGCTTTGTGGGGTTGCCCACCATCCTTTGCAAACCCATAAGGTCGGGTCCCAAGAGTGGTGGTGAGGGGGCAAGTATCATCTTGGGGGTTGATCAGATGGGCCAATGGGCCAGGGACAGGTGGATGGTGTTTACTTTAGATAAATGTGAAGTGCTGTATTTTGGAAAGGCACATCAGGGTAGGACTCATATACCTAATGCTAAGGTCCTGGGGAATGTTGCTGAACAATGAGACCTTGGAGTGGAGGTTCATAGTTCCCTGAAAGTGTAGTTGCAGGTAGATAGGATAGTGAAGAAGGTTTTTGGTACACTTGCCTTTATTGGTCAGTGCATTGAGTGTAGGAGTTGGGAGGCCATGTTTCAGCTGTGCAGGACATTGGTTAGGCCACTTCTGGAATACTGCGTTCAATTCTGGTCTCCCTGCTATAGGAATGATGTAGTGAAACTTGAAAGGGTTCAGAAAAGATTTACAAGGATGTTGCCAGGGTTGGATGGTTTGAGGTAAAGGGAGAGGCTGAATAGGCTGGGGCTATTTTCCCTGGAGCATTGGAGGCTGAGGGGTGACCTTACAGAAGTTTATAAAATCATGAGGAGCACAGATAGGGTGAATAGACAAGATCTGTTTCTCAGGGTAGTGGAGTCCAAAATTAGAGGGGCATAGGTTTAAGTTGAGAGGGGAAAGCTGTAAAAGTGACTTGGGGGATAACGTTTTCATGCAGAGGGCGGTGCGTGTATGGAATGAGCTGCCAGAGGAAGTGGTGGAGGCTGGTACAATTACAACATTTAAAAAATATCTGGATGGGTACATGAATCGGAAGTGTTTAGAAGGATATGGGCCAAACGCTGGTAAATGGGACTAGATCAATTTAGGATATCTGGTTGGCATGGACGAGTTGGACCGAAGGGTCTGTTTCCGCGCTGTACATCTCTATGACTCTATGAATTATGGCATCAGTTTCCTGAAAGTGAATGGTGAAGTTCAATCTATGGCCTTTAAAGAGTTAAAGAGGAAACTTTAACGCAGTTCAGAGCGCCCGTTTGCATCAGTTATGAATATTGAGACCAAATTCCAGGCTTACAAATTACAATACAGTGTCAGATTCATTCTGAAGGGATAATGACCCAAGGATTAATCATGTAATACTCCTTTTTGTGCTGTGAGGTCACAAAGACTGTCAAATACCATGTTCAGGAAGCAAATTTCATTTAGCTTAATGCAACTTCAATCGCGTGTAAATTTCCCAAGCTGTAGAGACAGCACCACATCATTCATCAGAACAAATGTATTTAGTGGGTGTAAATTGTTCCTCACCATTCTGTGTGTTTATTGTTTTATTTTATTATTAGACCTCTGGGTCCAGTTTCGAAGCATTTTGTTAGCCAGGTCAGACCTTATCCAATAACACTCTCATGGGTGTTCACATAAATATGTTTCCTCAAGATTAATGGGGGGGGGGGGAGAAAATATTATCTGCTTTCTTTTTTCTAAATTACATCGAAGGAAACACTGTTCAGGCTTAGGAGTTGGCTTTAAGAATGTGTAATGTTTAACAAATGACACTCCCTTTCAATAATTATTTGTGGTTATTAGTCTCTGCGAATGGGCCTTTGATGAGAGAGATTTGGTGGAACGTACTCTCAGGAGGCACGCTTGATGTGGAGTGTATGTTACACAGGACGTAAAAACAAAGAGCAGGAGTAGGCCATTCAGCCCCTCGAGCCTGTTTCACCATTCAATATGTTCATGGCCGATCTCAACTTGGACTCAACTCCATTTTTATGCCCACTCTACATAACCTTTCAATCCATTATTGATTAAAAATCCGTCTATCTCCTCCTTAAATTTACTCAATGTCTCAGTGTCCACTGCAGTCTGGGGTGATGAACACCACAGATTCACAACCCTTTGAGAGAAACCATTTTAGTTATCTCTGTTTTACATCTGCCACCCTTATCCAATACCATGACCTCTTGTTCTAGTTTGGTCCACATGTGGGAACATTCTCTCCATGCCTACTTTGTTGGTCCCCGTTAGCAACATATGGATCTCAACGAGATCTCCTTTCATCCTTCTCAACTCCAGAGAGCATAGGCCTAAACTGCTCAATCTGACTTCATAAGATAAACCCCTCATCTCTGCAATCAGTCTAGGGAACCTGTTGTAATCTAACGAACCAATTGTAATCTTGTGAACCAATTGTAATCTATTGAATCTTCTGTAACCCAGTGAACCAACTATAACGTAGTGAACCTATTGTGATCTTGTGAACCTATCATAAATATCAAGAAACTGCATTGAGACACCACATTTCAATTGGAAAGAAGTTGAATGTTATCGTACTTTCTGTAATATTCAAGTTGAAATGCTTTGGAAAGGACTTCTACAAATTTTATGACAAAATTATATTTTTGGGGGAAAAGTATGTTGGATCTATCTGAAAAGCGGAAAGTAAACAAATTGCGATTGCAGTCCCTACATTTGTCTTCAAGTGTTCCACCCATTTGTCTGGCTGCTGTGTGGAGATTGGCATGGGTCTACTACAGAACAGGAGCTGTCAGTGTGAGCTGTGCAACGAAGCAGAATTTCTCTATTCAAGCATTCACCTACCACCCTTGACTAATTGTGTTTTGTTACTTTCTAAAACAATCAACTGATTGTTTCGGGCAAAGTATATTTTCCAAACACTTTCCTTTTTTGTTTTGCTTTGGGAAGTCAATGCAATGTATAGCTGTCAACAGCTCTGACGGAATGGTTTTTTTGGATAACTGCAAGGTTTCAAATGGGGAAGGGTTAGAAACTCTGCTAAAGTTAGCAACTGGTCTGGTCACTCTCAAACTATGGCGCCTGAGAGCTCCCTTGGGGACTAGTCAGTTGCCTCTGCTATTGTCCTTCACTGCTGGAAAGCTGGCCCAAGTTGAAATGGAAAGAAATAATCGACTCCCGATTCACAATTACTCACTTGCTCATAACCAATTCACTCCGAGGACGTGTCAAATTAGCAACAATAACCTGCATTTGTGCAGTGCCCTTATGAATGCATTCTGCAGTAAAAAGTCAATGTGGTATGTCACTGGTGTGTTATCAAACAGAATTCATGACCAAGCTATGGAAATGTAAAAACGTACAGGATAGGAGCAGGAGTAGGCCATTTGACCCTTCCAGCCTGCTCAGCCATTCATTACGATCACAGCTGACCATTGAGGTCAATACCCTAATCTCACACCCCCCTCGCCGCAGCCAACGTTTCTTGATCCCTTTAGCCATATCTAACTCCTTCTTGAAAATTAAAAATAGTTTGGCCTCAACTACTTTCTGTGGCAGTGAATTCCAGAGGCTCCCCGCTCTCTGGATGAAGAAATTGCTCCTACTCTTAGTTCTAAACCGTTTACCCCTTATCCTTAAACGATGACCCCTGGTTCTGGATTCCCCCACCATCGGGAACATCCTTCCTGCCTCTAACCTGTCTAGTCCTGTTAGAATTTTTATAGGTTTCTGTGAGATTCCTTCTACATTCTTCTAAACCCCAGTGAATAGGGAGGCGATGGCCTCGAGGTATTATCACTGGACTGTTAATCCAGAGATCTAGGTAATGTTCTGGGACCCAGGTTTGAATCCTGCCATGGCAAATGGTAGAATTCAATTTTGAAAAATCTGAAATTAAGGGTCTAATGATCATTGTTGATTGGCAAAAAAACCCATCTTGTTCACTAATGTCTATCTACTCCTTAAATCTGCAGTCCTTACCTGGTCTGGCCTACATGTGACTCCAGACCCACAGCAATGTGGTTGACTCTTAACTGCCCTCTGGGTAATTAGCGATGGACAATAAATGCTGACCCAGCTAGCAATGCCCGCATCTCATGAATGAATAAAAAATACACAATCCTAACCAACTCAATCTCTCCTCAATGCGTCAGTACTGCCATACCATGAGTCAATTTGGTAAAACTTCACTGCACTCCAGTCCATAACCAGAACATCCTTCCTCAGATAAAGCAGACCAAAACTGCACACAATATTTCAGGTGTGGCCTCACCAATGCCCTGTATAATTGCAGGACAACATCCTTTGGAGAGAAGAATGAGGAAACAGCCATGTCAAAAGGAATGTCTTAAAGGAAGAAAGAGAGGTTGAGAGATTTAGCAAGGAATTCCAGATATTAGGGAGCATAGCTGCCAGTGGTGGAGTGATCAAAATTGAGGAAGTGACAAAGTAAGAATTGGAGGAGCACAGATATCTCAGAGGTTTTAGGGATGGAGATTGTTACAGAGATGAAGACCTCAAAGAGCAACCAGCAAATAGGTGACCTACATAATTATAGAGGGCACAATTAAATCACCACTGGGTCAAAATGCCAGAAGTTTCCTCAAAGCATTTGTTGAGGGTGTGGGGAGTGGGGTAACATGAATTCTTCAGAACTATATAGTACAGGGCATTGGTTAGGCCACTTCTGGAATACTGAGTTCAGTTCTGGTCTCCCTGCTATAGGAAAGATGTTGTGAAACTTGAAAGGGTTCAGAAAAGATTTATGAGGATGTTGCCCAAGGCTGGAAGGTTTGAGCCAAAGGGAGAGGCTGATTAGGCTGGGGCTATTTTCCCTGGAGCATTGGTGAGAGGCTGAGGGAATGGCCTTATAGTGGTTTATTAAATCATGACGAACATGAGTAGGGTAAATAGCCAGGGCATTTTTTTTTCCAGGGTAGGTGAGTCCAAAATTAGAAGGTATAGGTTTAAGGTGAGAGGGGAAAGATTCAAAGCTGACCTAAGGGGCAACTTTTTCACGCAGAGGGTGGTGCGTGTATAGAACAAGTTGCCAGATGAAGTGGTAGAGGCTGGTACAATTACAACATTTAAAAGGCATCTGGCTGGGTACATGAATAGGAAGGTTTTAGAGGGATAGGGGCCAAATGCTGGCAAATGGGACTAGATCAGTTTAGAATATCTGGTCAGCATGGATGAGTTGGACCAAAGGGTCTTTTCTGCGCCATACATCTCTATATCTCCAGGCATCCTCAGTTTTTATTGGTCTTGAAATGTTAACTATTTGTCTCTCCATAGGCCTTGCCAGATTGGCTGAGTTTCTCCAGCACTTTTTGCTTTTGTTTTCTTATTTCAGATCTCCAGCATTTTGCTCATACTCTAATCAGTGAACCGCCTTCTCAGCTCGCTGTTTCCATCCTCGTTATCACAGGTACTCTTCACTGAGAGATAATGAAATGATCCTCTTCAGAGGGGCCCAGTCAATGGCCAAGCAGCAAGATCCCCATTACCCTGGCATCCAGGGTGGGGATCGGGGGTGGGGGGAAGGATGGGGGCAAGTATAAACCTCTGCTCTCCAGTTCCTCGTTGTTTGGTTGGAGAGGTCACAACGTCTAGCTTAGGGCTTATTGTGACACTGGTAATGAAACTGGGGCCAATGCAACTTCTACATGTTCCCTCCAAAGGGCATTACTCTGTACATACCTGCCTCCTCCCACATCGTAGAACCTCTACAGTGTGGAAGTAGGCCCATTGAGTCCGCGCTGACCTTCCAAACAGCATCCCTCCCTGATCCACCCCATCCCCAAAACCCTTCATTTCACATGGCTAACCCACATAGCATGCACATTTCTGGACACTATGGAGCAATTTCCCACGGCCAATCCACCCTAACCTGCACGTCTTTGGACAGTGAGTGGAAACCGGAGCACCCGGAGGAAACCCACGGAGACACGGAGAGAACGTGCAAACTCCACACAGACAGTCGCCCGAGGATGGAATCGAACCCAGGTCCCCGGCGCTGTGAGGCAGCAGTGCACTGTGCCTCCCTTCCTTGGTGTTGTTTTCTTGTGTACACAATGATTATAGTACTGTGCTTTCCTCGCAAAAATGATCGATTACAATGACGCCAGCAAACCTGCAGTCAGCTAGCACCTTTGACTTTGTAAAATGGGCCCTTTGCAGCAGATGTTGTCGGATGGCCCAAAGTTCAGTCAGTTCCACGTGCCTGGAAGGTGAACTGGAAAGGTAGGGAGAGGCAGGGACGTTAATCCAGAAGTAACTCTAGGCATGGCCACCAATGTACCCTTTATCTAAGGAAAGACTAACATTGGAGGCAGCCCAGAGAAAATTCACCAGGCTGTCCCGGAAAAAGAGGGATTTTTATCTGAAGAGAGTTTAAGTAGCTTTGGCCAGCGCTCATTGGAGTTTTGAAGAATGAGCGGAGATTTTATTGAAGCATACAAAATCCTTAGAGGACTTGGCAATGTCGATGAGGAAAGGCTGTCTGCCTTGTGGGAAAGTCTAGCACCAGACGTCCTTATCTCAGAATAAGGTGTTGCACATTTAAGACAGAGATGGGGAGGAATTTCTTCTTCTTCTGCCTCTGTGGAATTCTTTACCGCAGAGAGCTGTCAAGGCTGTGTTGTTAAAGGCTGAGGGAGACAGGCTTTTAGTCAGTAAGAGGGAATCAAGGGTTATGGAGAAAAGGCAAAAAGTGGAGGTGAGTACAGCCATGATTGCAATGGATGGTGGAGCAGACTCAATGGGCTGAATAGCCTATTTTTGCTTGATGGGGCCAGCTTATGAATGCAGCCCATTCAATTTGGCTGTTGGTCATAGATCATAGAATCCCTACAGTGTGGAAACAGGCCATTTGGCCCATCAAGTCCACACCCACCCTCTGAAGACCATCCCATCTAGATCCACCCCCTTACCCCTATAACCCTGCATTTCCCACCTAGCCTGCTCACTATGGAGCACTTTAGCACAGCCAATCCACCAAACCTGCACATCGTTGGACTGTGGAAGGAAACCGGAGTACCGAGAGGAAATGCACACAGTGACAGAGAGAATGTGCAACCTCCACACAGACAGTTGCCTGAGGGTGGAACCGAACCTGGGTCCCTGGCACTAAAAGGCAGTGGTGCTAACTGCTGATCTACCGTGCTGCCCCTGTCAATCCTTCGTGGTAACCAGAAGCAGGATTGCACTAAGATTAGAGACGGTTGAACTTGTAGCTTTGATGAAAATTGCGTTTTGTTAACAATCTCCTGGAGGGTACCGCAGGACTCAGTGAGTACACAGGAAGTGGCTAGGCACTTTGGAAACTTTAGCAGGTCAATGTTCGAAAAGGCACAGTAATAAATGACATGCCCTGTGCTGAATGTGGTGGCGTCACCCAATTCTGACATGAGGCTGGCCCTGCTCAGTGGTCGCTGATGTGATTTACAGACGTGGAGATACCTCACTTAAAAACAACTGCTTGAGTCATAAAGGAGGCCTCAGTTGCCAAGGGCAGTTTCTGCAGTGTGACGGCTGCTGTCTTGCCTGCTATGCTACCCTATAATGAGCGAAAACAACACAAGAACCCTAGTCGTGACAGGACATTAAATATTCAGTGCTGCACACATTGAAACATGTGAACAATGGAGGTTTATGCCCTTCATTGATGTTCTAACCCAAACTGCATGCCAACAGTCCAGAATAGTATCTGCTGGTGTATGTATGTATGTATGTATGTATGTATGTGTGTGTGTGTGTGTGTGCGCGCGCGTGTGCACGTGTGTGTGTGTCTGTGTGTCTGTGTCTGTGTGTGTGTGAGTGTGTCTGTGTGTCTGTGTCTCTGTGTGTGTGTGTGTGTCTGTGTGTGTGTGTAGATGGGGGAGCTGCCTGACTTAAGTGTAAAACTGCAAGTGTGTGCGTACGTCTACTTTGATACAGTTGTGTGGGATTGGAGCAGCTTACAGTGGTAGATCATGCAAACAAGGGAGGCGCAACTGGAATTAAAAATACAACATTGTGCAGACACGTGAGAGGAAGAGTGTCATTTTAGTGTGTGCATGGGGTTGTCAGACAGAGATTGACAGAACGAGACAGGCATTGACAAATAAAGAGAATTGCTAATTATAGTCTCCAAGAGTTGAATGGCCCTATTCTGAAAAAGCAGTCAGCTCCAGTCAACAAGAGTCAGATCCACAGACTGATTTTTTTTCAGCAGATTCCAATTCATGATGTCTAATTGTCTGTGCCCCGACCGGAGATGAGGACATTCACTGGGAATTTA
Organism: Ginglymostoma cirratum; assembly: GCA_024137785.1. Lineage (NCBI taxonomy): Eukaryota > Metazoa > Chordata > Chondrichthyes > Orectolobiformes > Ginglymostomatidae > Ginglymostoma > Ginglymostoma cirratum. The sequence goes on along the minus strand of JAHRHZ010000059.1, from coordinate 22,827,427 downwards.
TTCTCTCCCTTTTAACAGTGACAAAGCAACTGTCAACGCAGCCGTATTTGTGGATGAGCAAGAGACTAGAGTCGGAAATCGAGATGGACTTGAATGGTGTCCATGGGGATACTTTGGACCTAAACCAAGCTGCTTTGCCCGGGATCAAATTAAAGAGAATGATGCGATGCACGTTTCTGAGCATCAACACACATTTCCTGTTGATAGCCATGTCAAACACTTGTTGTAGAATCTCCACAGCATGGAAGCAGGCCATTCAGCCCATTAAGTCCACACCGACCCTCTGCAGAGCATTCCATCCAGACCCAACCCATCCCAATAACCATGGCTAATCCTCATAGCCTGCCCAACTCTGGACACTACAAGCAATTTAGCATGGCCAATCCACCTAACTTGCGCATCTTTGCAGGGAACCAGAGCACCCGGAGGAAACCTATGCAGACACGGGGAGAATGTGCAAACTCCACACAAACAGTTGCCCGAGGTTGGACTCACACCTAGCTCCCTGGTGCTGTGAGGCAGCAGTGCTAACCACTGGGTCAGACTGCTTCACTAATTTATTTCATTTTAACCTGATCTAAATTGTGGTGCACGGGGCACAATTTCAAAATACACAAAAGATACAGGGCTCAGGAGCATTGTAAACCGTGAGCAGGATTGTCTAAAGCTTCAGAAGGATAAAGACCAATTGGTGAAGTAGGCAGACAGGTGGCAGATAAAGTTCAACGCGGAGAGATATGAAATGATTGGAAAAGCATGGTGAAGCAATTTAAAACAAAGGATATAATTCTAAATGGGACACAGTGACAGGGGCCCTGGGCTTACTTGTGCATTAGCCATGAAAGGTATTGGGTCAGGCTGAGAAAACTCTTAGTAGATCATACAATGTTCTCAGCTTTACTCATGGAAGTGTAAAGGTCATAACCAGGGATCTTGAGTGGAACACAGGTTTGGTCTAGGTTGGAATCTTGTGCCCAGTTCTGAGAACTGAACTTTTAAAAAGAATGTACATGCATTGATGAAACTGCAGAGAACTGATGGGTTCCAGGGTGAGGAACCATTTGGGAAGATAAATTAGAGAAGCTAGGGTGCTTTTCCTTAAAGACCACAACTGGAATACTTTGAACAGTTATGGGTCCCTATCCTAAGGAAAAACACTGGCTTTGGAAGCAGTCCAGATCCCAGGTATGGATGGACTGTCCTACAAGGAGAGTATGAGTAGGTTGGGTCAGTGTTCAATGGAATTTAGAAGAACGAGAGGTCACTTTATTGAAATATGTCAGATTCTTAGGGATTTGGCAGGGTAGATGCAGAAAGGTTGCTTCCCCTTGTGAGAAAGTATGGAACCAGAGAAGGGGCTGTACATTTATGGCAGAAATGAGGAGGAATCTATTCTCTCAGAGGGTAGTGAATCTGTGGAAATCTTTACAGCAAAAGGCCTGGGAGTTAAGAATATTCAAAGATGAGATAGACAGATTTTTAATTGGTAAAATTTTCAAGAGTTATGGGGAAAAGGCAGGAAAGTGGAGTTGGGGCTTATCGGATCAGCCATGATCTCAGTGTATAGCAAGACACATCCACGCCTACGTCTTATGGTCTTATTTGATAGAGGTTGTCAAAATCTTGAGGGGTCTGGACAAAGTGGATCAGGAAAAATTGTTCGTCCTCATGAAAGGATCAAGAATGAAAGGGCACAGATGTACAGTAATTAACAAAAGAAGCAAAATCGACTCGAGGAAGGGTATTTTTTCACGCAGTGATTGGTTAGCCCCAAGAATATGGTGGAGACAGGTTCGGTCTATGATTTGAGAAGAGAGTTACACTGATATTTGAAAGAGAGGAAAGTCAGGGTTTTCGGAGAAGCCAGACAAATTGCAGTCAGTGAAATGCATTTAATTGCAGTTCAGACATGACAGGCAGAATGGCCTGTCTATTAAGTATCTTCTCAGCTTTGGACTTTGTATGATTCTGGGCCTGGGAAACACTTTGAGATATTGTACAGTGCTTCAGTTACTTTACAGATGCACTTACTATACTTGTATCTCGCCACTGGATCAGTGATCCAGTTGAGCTTTCTTTGTGATATCCTTGAGATCATTAATCATAGTTTGCTTCTGGAATTATAATTAATATGATGAGGTAGGTGTCTACACATAGACAAAGAAGCAAAGGTATCTGCATCAAAGCTCTGATGAAGAGTCATCTGGACTCGAAACATTAGCTTGCTCTCTCTCCATGGATGCTGTCTGACCTGCTATGATCTCCAGCTTTTGTTGTTTTCAGTACAAATTCCAGCATCTGCAGTAATTTGCTCTGGGAGTAAGAACAAGTTCATTGTCATTTTCTTCAGGTGTGAGAGAGTCAACGTGCAATTGCTGGGGGCATCTCACTGAATGCCAATGGGAGACCTCCATCCCCAGAGATAACTGGAGGTGCACCAAGGGGAGGTGGGGTCTTGGGAACACTGTTACCTTCCTAGGATTCTCACAATGACCTGTAGAATGATGCCGTGGAATCTTTCATGTCTGTCGCGGGGAGCCCTCGGTTTAGCATCTCACCTGACAGATGGCACCTCTGCCAGTGTGGCTCTCCCTTGGCACTGCTCCGACCCATGAGGCTGGGTGGGAAGCTCAACACTAACAGGGGCGAGAGGTCAAATCCACGCTGACCCACGTGCAGACTTAAATACCCTGCAGGCATCCACCTCCCATTCTGAGTTGCGTGCTGAGTTTCAGGAGACAATAGTTTTTCGTCACTCTGGTTGGAGGTGCAGGCTGCCAGGTGGTCAACATCAGATGCGTTCATTTTATCCGATAGAACTAGGAGACTATTTGACTGAGAAATATGCAGCATTCAGTGCCACTACAAGATACAGTCTTCAGCCAAGAATAACTATCTTTCCATCCACGCCCCACTTCCTGTCTAGTCCCTTCCTTACCGAGAGAGCATATACACACATATATATATTAAACCACCACATTGCTGTAAACTAGTGGCTCCATGTGAGGCACTGATCCATTAAAGCCTTTCCCTTGGAAAAGAAAATCCCCTTCAGGCCATTTTTAAAAATGACATAATGTTCGGAAAGCGAGCTGTATTAAACGCTGGCATGACTTTGCTGTCTGGAGTCTCCCCAAGTCTTTGACACAAGTCATGTATCCCAATGGTGGGATACCATTTAAAGCATTTCTAACATTTTTGGAAAATGTGAATGCAGATTTTTTAAAAAATTGTTTGTATATATATATATGTATTTTGAGAAGATGAAATCACTGCAGAGCTATACTTCCTATTGAAATTATGTCAGCAAAGAAACATTTAAAGTTTAGCATGAGTGAGACTTCAGTGATTTCCGATGTTAGGCTCTTCATTCTGAATTAAAAAGAAAATCTGCCCATGACTGTTTGATGAATAGTGAAAGATTTAATTGTAGAAAATGTCCCTGATTCCTGGCTTCCCAATCACAATCAGATGGCTTGAGAATGTTCTCAATCTTCGGAGAATTGAGTTGGTTAAAAAGCTAAACAATCTATTTGGCAGTTCTCACGGAGGGTGTGGGCGTGGCTGATTGGTCCAGTATTTATTGTTTATTGCCCTTGAGAAGATGAGGCTGGGCAGGTTTCTTAAACTGTTGCTATGGTGCAGTGGCAATGTTGCTGACTAGTAATTCTTAATCCTGGGCTGATGTTTTGGAGTTATAAACTTGAATTGTCCCAATGGTAGATGGTCACATGAATACATAAACAAAAGGTCCATGGGAGTGGCTGTCCACTCCCAGTGCTGTTAGGAACAGTTAGACTGATTCCTGGGATTCCAGGACTGATATATGAAGAGACACTGGATCAGTGAGGACTACATTCACTGGGAGTTTAGAAGAATAAGAGGGAGAATCTCACAGAAACCCATAACCTCTAAAAAGACTAGGCATGGTAAATGCAGCAAGTATGTTCCTGATAACCAGGGGATTCAGAACCAGGGGTCACTGTCTATGGATACAGGGGAGTCCATTTAGGTCAGAGATGAAGAGAAATATCTTCACCCAGAGAATGGGGAGCCTGTGGAATTCTGTGAAAGCAGTTGAGGCCAAAATATTGAATGTTTCCAGAAAAGGGTTAGATATAGTTCTTAGGGCTAAAGGGATTAAAGTGTATGGGGAGAAAATGGGAATAAGAGTTGGATGGTCATGTTGAATGGCAGAGCAGTCTTAAAGGGCCGAATGGCCCACTGTTACTCCTGTTTTCTGTGCTTCTATGCTCCCAATAAGAGAATTCCATAATTTTGATCTGCAACACTGAAGAAATGGTGATATGTTTTCAAGTCAAGATGGTGAGTAGTTTGGAGGGGAAATTGCGAGTGGTGGTGTATCCATGTATCTGTTGCCCTTGCAGGCAGTGGTCATTGTGATCTTGGGAGGTACTATTTACGGAGGCTTGGTGATTTGCTGCAGCGCTTACCATGGCTTTTACCCAGAGTGCTTGTACTACATCTGATAGTGGTGGTGAAGATAGCAGTTGGAATTGTGATGTTAAAATGAGAATTGTGCCCCCAAGGCAGCAGGACCCAAAATTAAGCTCTCACCTAAGTCCAGTGGGGTTTTCCCTTCTGGTAAACCCACGAATGAATTAATGGCATCTGGTAGATGAGAAATTGTTCCCTTTAAAAGAAAAGTCTCCTTAACAAGATGTCTCACTTACTGGCAGATATTGTCCACACTTGAGAAACTCAAGAGCTTGTGATTCCTTGCTTTGGGTGCCTAATCGCAGAAGGTTGGCAATGTATTGTGGATCTGATGCAAATCCTTTGTATTGTAGGGAGTCTCATATCATGCAGGTTCAAAGTAATGGAGCAATTGTCCGACCCTTTCAGCCTACAATGAAGACTGAGAGAAAGGACCCAATTGATTAATTGTTAATTTTTGACATTGTATGTTTTGCCTTCTGTACCCAGAGTCACATTTAATTCAACAGTACAACAAATTCAAATCAGATATAATTTATTAAAAAGTGGTGAAGATTGTGAGGAGCTTTGGATAGATAGCATGATGCAACCATTGCTGTGCTTTGTGGAAATAATGCATGGGGCCACATAGGAATTTTCACAGATGTTTTGGCCCCCAAACTGCACCTTACGACCCGCAAAAAAAAAAATTTATTGTCACAAACTGACCCATATCAGACTGATTCTGCCTTGAGAGTGACTCTTGTTGAAAGCAACCACCAAATTTTATTAAAAGCAGAAGATCTGTTTTTGATGAGTAACCTTTTTGATCGCTGCTGGTTTCCATTATAGAGTTTATCCGCCTTTAATGGTGTGGCTCATGTGCAGATGTATTGAGATTGTTATTTTAGCTAATAGAGTACAAAAGTCAAGAAAGTTCTCTGATATGGTGGTGCTAATGGCTATTGCAGAGCTTATGTATGAACATGGAGGTGGAGTAAGTCATTTAGCCCCTCCAGCCTACTCTGCCATTCAATAAATTGACGGCTGATCACATTGTAATGTCAAATTGACGTTCTGTCCAGCACTGATAACATTTCACCGCCACCAACTCTTCCCCCACCCCCCCATAGAATCCACCCATGCCTACCTTAAAAAATACTCAAAAACTCTGCTCCCGACGACATTTTCAAGTAGAGAGTTCCAAAGACTCTCAGCCTTCTGTAAGGAAAAGAAAATGCCTCATCGCTGTTTAAAATGAGAAACACCAGATTTTTAAACAGTGACCCCTCGTTCTAGATTTCCCCAAACACCCACCCTGCAAGATCCTTCGAAGCTTCATGCATTTCAAACAAGTTGGGTGTTTCATTTCTAAATTCCATCAGGTACAAACCTCACCTTCCCAATAGATACATATAAAAGAAGTAGCCAATTCCAGGTGATAGTCTGTTTTTAGTCAGTCCAGCAAAGTCTTACTCACTCTTTCTCTAAATACATATTAAGAAAAGTGAAGAATTACATTCATTTAGAATCTTTTACAAGCTCAGCACTTTCAAAACCACTTTACAACCATGATAGAGTCATAGAATCATACAGCACAGAAACAGACCCCGCCCCGGTCCAACCAGTCCATTCCGAATATGATCCCAAACTAAACTAGTCCCACCTGCCTGCTCCTGGCCCATATCCCTCCAAACCTTTCCTATTCATGTACTTATTCACATATATTTCAAACATTGTAATTGTACCAGTATTCACCGCTTCCTCAGGAATTTCATTCCACTTGAGAATCAGCTTCTATGTCAAAAATTTTACCCTCAAATCCCCTGTTGGAGGAAGGATATTATTAAGCTGGAGAGTGTCTGGAAGAGATTTACCAGGATGTTGCCAGGAATTGAGGGTTCAGTTATAAGCAGAAGCTGGATAGGTTTTTTTCATCGGAGCGCAGGAGGTTGAGGGATGACCTTATGGAGGCTTATAGAATAATGAGGGATACAGATAAGGGGAATGGCAAGTGCTTTTTTCCCTAGGATGAACCATTTTAAGACTATTTTTAAAGTGAGAGGAGAAAGATGTAAAAACAACACAAGGGGCAATTTTTTTATGCAGAGAGTGGTACATGTGTGGAATGAGCCTCCAGAGGAAGGGGCGGACGCAGGTACACTTATAACATTTAAAAGGCATTTAGATAAGTTCACAGATAAGAAATGTTTGGCGGGATATGGGCCAGGAGCAGGCAGGTGGGATTAGTTTATTTTGGCATTAAGTCAGCATGGACTGGTTGGACCGAAGGGTCTGTTTCCGTGCTCTATGTAAATCAAGGCTGGGTTGGAAATGGCTCTAAAGGAGTCATTAATTGGTCACTTAAGATCTTCGAACACCAGCCTTGGCTCTAGCCATAACGTTGCAGAAAGATCGGGAAAACAGAAGTCTGGATGGAAGGCCATCTGAGGAATTTGATGATTGTCGGACAATGTTAACATTCTACTTCAGAGACAAGTGAGAGTGTGAGGAGAAGTCAAGTAGTTTAATAATCCGCTAAAAGTCGGAGGTTTGCAGTGTACAGTCACGCATTAATGTTCAGTCCAGAAGGCAGCACGTAGGGAAACCCTGAGATCTGGGTTCTCAAGAAATAGGCAGTGTTGCCAAGAACATTGCCATCACATCATGCTGGTCATATCATAGGGATTTGGGCTTTGTAAGAATACAATTGTCAACTTTTTTTTTGGAAAGCCATCCATCAGATACAGATGACAGGGCAGTGCAGAAAAGTCACCGAGTCAGATATTTAGTCAGAAGAAGTAAATGTCAGATACACAACCAATTGGAAACTAAATATTAGAGGCAGGAAATATAACTTGGCAGCTTTTATTTTTAACAAAGATAGCAATTGTTTAATATGAACATATAAAAATAATATAATATGATACACTATCTGAGACAGCCGCTTTAGGTCAAAAGTATAGCCTCTCAATGTTGGAATATTATTCCACAAATAAAACCTCCATTCCATTAACGAGACATGTAATAAATATTTGTTTTAATGTGGGTAATTAACTTTTCAAACTTACCTGTGCACTGTGCCTTATAAATATCAGTCAGGTTCATAACAGATGTTAAAAGAAAGAATTTATCACATAACAGAATGCCTTTCTCAACAGAAAGTATACAACAGTTAAGAGCTGTCTGAAACTGATGTTTCTCTCAGCGTAAGTGTTGTCTGAGCGAAGTTAAATTCCACTTTGCTGAATATAAATCACTGGTGGTGAGGCTTAAAGAATATGAAGGACGTGTTTAACAGAAGTAATGTATTGTTACTAATAACTGAAGAATAGTTTACATAGCAGTCTGCAGTATGTTTCTTCAGTAACTCAGTTCTTTACTCATAATCCACAATTTGAATAATCCCATCCTTTTACTGCTGGAGACATGTCGGGCTGCAAACTTGAGTGAATTGGACTTTGTATGGTCAACGCAACCACTTTTCCTTCAGTGTGAATGTTGCGATTTTATGTTCTCAAGTGTCATGTTTCTTCTGGTAAGATCATGAAATGTTAGTATTCATTTCAAGAGGGCTAGGATACAAGAGCAGGGATGTACTGCTGAGGCTGTATAAGGCTCTGGTCAGACCGCATTTGGAAGATTGTGAGCAGTTCTGGGCCCCGTATCTGAGGAAGGGTGTGGTGGCCTTAAAGGGGATCCCGAGGAGGTTTACAAGAATGATCCTGGGCAAGAAAGGCTTGTCATTTGAGGAGTGGTTGAGGGCTCTGTGTCCCTGTACTCATTAGAGTTGAGAAAGATGAGGGGGAATCCCATTGAAATTTACTGAATACTGAGACATCTTGGTACAGTTGACATGGAGAAGATGTTTCCACTAATAGACAAGACTAGGACCCAAGGGCACAGCCTTGGAGTGATGGGAGGACCCTATAGAACTAAGATGAGGAGGAATTTCTTCACCCAGAATGTGGTGTCTCTGTGGAACTCATTACCACAAAAGGTTATGGAGGCCAAGTCATTGAGTGTGTTAAGACTTAGAGAAAGAGGTTCTTTGTTACTAAGGGGATCAAGGGTTTCAAGAAGAAGGCAGGAGAATTGAGTTGAAAAACATATCAGCCATGGTCGAATGGTAGAGCAGAAGCGATGGGCTGAATGGCCTAATTGTGCTCTGATATCTTATAGCCTTATGGTCCAAATGAGTTCAGCTGTAGAGGTGAAATTTGCAATTATAATTGAAAACTTTTCTACTGCTAAACTGAAGGATCGCACACTCTCATTCAGATTTCCAAAGCCACTGTTGAATTAGCTGCATTGTTGAGCAGTTTGATATACTTGCTCGGTTTGGTTTTCTGATGAAATGAACGTGATTTAAGAAACTGCAGGCTAGTATAGGATCAATGATGGGGGAGTCCTTGCAAATGGACAGGTTGCAATGTACCTGTATCCATCATTTCCTCTTGGCATTCATTCCACACACAAACCACTCTCTGTGTAAAATAATTGCCCCTCATGTCTATTTTAAGTCATTCGCCTCTCACCATAAAAGTATGGCTGCTAGTCCTGAAATCCCCCACCCGAGGGAAAAGACACTTACCTTTAACCCCATCTATACGCCTTATGATTTTATAAACCTCCGTAAGTTCACCTCTCAATCTCTTGCTCAGTTTGTTGGATTCTCTTTTGTTCTGGAGGTGACCTGAATGATTTATGTTTAAGAGGCCACTTCGAAATGCAGAACTGCTGAAAAGTAGACCAAACAGCCATGGGTGAAGATGTTGGATGTCCCCAGTATCATGTTTTATCCACAGCTGGTCTCAGATACCTGTTCCAATGTTCCCACATCAAGGACTGTAACACTGAGAACTTGAACAGGCTCAACCTTCAACAAAGCAACTTCACATCAATTTGTCACACTATAAATTCTCAGTGGAATCAATTGTAACTGCTGGCTGCTGGAGTCCTTGCTCAGGTTCAGTGAAGGGATCCCCACAGTATCATAGAATCCCTACAGTATGGAATCAGGCCATCAAAAAAAGATACAGGCCCTTTGAGAAGCATCCCACCTCCCCCAGCCTATCCCTGTATTTCCCAAGGCTAATCCAGCCAACCTGCACACTATGGGCAATTTAGCATAGTCAATCCACACTAACCTGCACATCTTTGGACTGTGGGAGGAAACCGGAGCGCCCGGAGGAAACCCACACAGACACAGGGAGAATGTGCAAACTCCACACAGATAGTTGCCTGAGGGTGGAATCAAACCTAGGTCCCTGGCACGGCAAGGCAGCAATGCTAACCACTGAGCCACCATGCTACTTGTTGAAGATTGACATATGGACGTTAAAACTAAGTCAAGAGCTTTGGTGGGCCGCATTGATCTTGCAATGTAACTTTGGAAGGTGGGATAGCATTATTGGATGAAAAATCACATGGAGTGACCACAAGAAAATCCATGCAGATAAAGGGATAATGTGCAAACTGCTGAACTGTTGAAGTTTCATCAACATCTTGCCTGATAAAAATCTCCTCAGAAATGGGGACCACTGCATCTAAGAAAGGACGGACCTGGAGTTCTTGCTCTTTCAAATGGAGACCTGAGGCTGTTCCACATTTATGGAAGTCTGCTTAAGTGCTTGTATCCATCTTCCAAGGACTTCGAAGGTTCTTCAGGAATTGCTCAATTACCATGGAAATGCTTCCATTTTACAATATACCTCACTTCGAATGAGTGTTCAAGTCACCATGTTTGGGAAATCTTCTAATTTCTTTTACGTCCTGGTTCCTCAACCTTGCCTCATGGTTCCTCTGAGAAAAAAAACACCATTCACCTTAGAATGGTGACCCCATCACTGCCACCATGTTGTAGTATGGGTCCTTTGAGTCCTCATACCAGCACAAGCAAGATATATTTTAAACTGCCCAGAAGAACAATCATACTGGACTTGAAACATTAACTCTGCTTTCCCTCTCCACAGGTGCTGCCAGACATGCTGAGTTTCACCAGCAATTTCTGTGCTCCTTTCAGGTTTCCAGCAGTCCTTTGCCCTTTTTAACTATATTTATTACCATGATGTACACAATGCTAAGGTTCCAGAGCAGCAAGCCCTGAACTGTGCCAGCTCCAACCTTCTAGCAGAGTCCAATCTCATGACTAAAAGGTATCGTTGCCATAGTGCCAGAGGAAATAAGGTTTCTCTCTCATTAGGGAGAGATGGTTGGCAGTAGTTTCACCTGGGGTAATGAAAGAGGTTGAGATCTACATGGAAAAACCAGTCAGAAGCAGGAATTGACCCAACACTGTTGGGATCAGACCAGTTGCCCAGTGAACTGAGCTAAACAAACCTCAAGTGACTAGTGACGATGCGGTTATTTGCAGAATACCTTAGAGGGCTCCTTCGTTAAACCCTAAACCTACAATCGGGACTTTGGTTCAAGGAGCTGCAAGGGAAGGGCTGAAGTGAGATGAGCATGAAGATGTTTGGTACGCTTGCCCTTATTGGTCAGTGCATTGAGTATAGGAGTTGGGAGGTCATGTTGCGGCTGGACAGGACGCTGGTTCGGCCACTTTTGGAATACTGTGTTCAGTTCCGGTCTCCCTGCTATGGGAAGGATGTTGTGAAACTTGAAAGGGTTCAGAAAAGATTTACAAGGATGTTGCCAGAGTTGGAGGGTTTGAGCTATTGGGAGAGGCTGAATAGGCTGGGGCTTTTTTCCCTGGAGTGTCTGAGCTGAGGGGTGACCTTATAGAGGTTTATCAAATCATGAGGGGCATGGATAGGGTGAATAGCCAAGGTCTTTTCCCTGAGGTGAGGGAGTCCAAAACTAGAGGGCATAGGTTTAAGGTGAGACGGGAAAGATTTAAAAGGGACCTAAGAGGCAATGTTTTCACGTAGAGGGTGGTGCATGTGTGGAATGAGTTGCCAGAGGAAGTGGTGGAGGCTGGTACAATTACAACATTTAAAAGGCATCTGGATGGGTGAATGAATAGGAAGGGTTTAGAGAGATATGGACGAAATGCTGGCTAGATTAATTTAGGATATCTGGTTGGCGTTAACTAATTGGACTGAAGCATCTGCTACCATGCTTACAGCTTTATGACTCTATGACTTTATGACCACCATTGCAATCATTGCAACACCCACATGAAAGGTTCTCCCTGAATATTGAGGGAGAATACTGGGCAATAGTCTCTATTAAGCCACAGGTATAAAATGGACAAACCGAATTATGAGTTCCAAACGATTAGAATTTGGTCTGGTTCCTCATAACTTGTGTCCCGGCAAGCAAAAATTGCATGACTCATATCATTCCCACCCTTCCCACTCTGTAACTGGGCTGCCTGAAACAGATTTCAGTAATAGGCTATGCTTATTTTTATTTATATTTCAAAAAAAACATCATCAACCTTCTTAAAACAAACTGCAGTCGGCTCTTTTTAAACTAAGATGATGACAAGAATATGCTACATATTTTATCGATGTTCTGCTTTATTTCCAGACCTTTTTTTTCCCTCGGTTTTGATCGTTCAACCCACATCTCTTTCTGCCAGTTTGTGCCTCCGCAGAGCCTGGAAATTAGAGTTTTGTTATTTTTGGTCCTTGTCCTGGTCTGAAATGGTTTGTCAGATTCACAGAGGTACTATGATGGGAACAAGCTTGCAAAGATCCCCACAGCGAATCAGCTGAGAGTGCAGACAAGTTCAGGAAAAGTCATCGAGGAGCTGAAGACCTTTGGCTGGTGTTATCAAAGAATCAAATCTCATAGAAGTGGTGGCGATCGATTGCTCTACTTACTTAAGTACCCCAGAATCACATGGCACAGACAGAGGCCATTTGATCCATCAGTCTATGTGCTGTCCAATTCACCTGACAACTCAACTACCTCCTCTTAGCCTTGCAGATCAGGTCCATTCTTACGCACATATTTATAAGGTGAGAGGAGAAAGATTTAAAAAAGACACAAGTTCATTTTTTTTTACTCAGAGAATGGCTCATGCGTGGAATGAACTTCCAGAGGAAGGGGTGGATGCAGGTACAGTTCCAACATTTACAAGACATTTGGCTAAGTTCATGAATAGGAAATGTTTGGAGGGATATGGGCCCAGTATAGGCAGGTGGAGTTAGTTTAGTTTGGAATTATGGTCAGTATGGGCTAGTTGGACCGAAGGGTCTGTTACTGTGTTCTCTGAATCTATGCCATCCTCAATTGCCTTTGGAAAGGTCACAAGGAGTCTTGTGCCACCAACCTTTCAGGTAATCCAGACCATAATAGCCCACCACGTTAAGTCTATATCCTCTGGTTACTCATTCAGAATTGAGCTGAAGCCAAGTTTCCCCCAGTCAGATGATTAGAACGCCTTATTGTTTTGAATAGTCTAATAGACCTCTTCTGTGCTCCTTATCCCTAGAAAGCCTTTTCTTCACTAGCTTTAAAGCCTCATCTCAGCTATTCTCCCCTCATATTCCTTAAACTATGCTTATGCTGGTCTAACAATTTCCCCTTGACCTTCAATTGCATTACCATCACTGAAAACCCCACTATCAGAATCCTGGAATGTTACAATTGACCAGAAACTTAACTGGAATCACCATATAAATACTGTGGCTACAAGAGCAAGTTGGAAGCTGGGAATCCTGCAGCGAGTCACTCACATCCTCACTCCCCAAAGCCTGTCCACCATCTACAAGGCACAAGCCAGGAGTGTGATGGAATACTCCCCACTTGCCTGGATGGGTGCAGCCTCAACAACAGTCAAGAAGCCTGACACCATCCAGAGCAAAGCAGCCCACTTTATTGGCACTACATCCACAAGTATCCACTCCCTTCATCGCTGATGCTCAGCAGCAGAAGTGTGTACCAATAACTACAGGTGCACTGCAGATATTCATCAAGGCTCCTTAGACAGCATCTTCCAACCCATGACCACTTACATCTAGAAGGATAAGGGCAGTAGATACATGGGAACACCACCCCCTGCAAATTCCCCTCCAAGCCACTCACCATCTTGACTTGGAAATATATCACCATTCCTTTAGTGTTTCTGGGTCAAAATCCTGGAATTCCTCCTTAACAACACTTTATTTACACCTTGTGGACTGCAGTAGTTCAAAAGATGAATCACCAAAGAGTTTATAAGGATGGATGACAAACTATGATACCCACATCCTGCAAACAAAGAAAGAGAATACACGGCCCAGTGTGTATGTTTCTGTTACTGAACAAATAATTCAGTGGACCAGACTACTGATGCAGATATCCCATCACAGAAAGTGAGGAAACTAAATTCAGCTAATAAAGAATTCTGGAACAGTAAGGTAGAGGTGACAAGAAAGCTAGCGTTTTTCCATAGCAACTCACATAGAGTCGTACATCACAGAAACAGCCCCTTTGGTCCAACCAGTCCATGCCAACCATATTCCCAAACTAAACTAGTCCCACCTGCTTGCGCTTGGCCCGTATCCCTCCAAACATTTCCTGTTCATATACTTATCTAAATCTGTTTACCCTTCATTCCCAGCAACATCCTGCTCAATCTCTTCTAAGCCCTCTCCAACTTAATAATATCCTTCCTCTAACAGGACAACCAGAACGACACGAAGTACTCATCATCGCCCTGTAATGAAGGGCTGCTGCTGGCCTTACCTAGTCTGGCTTATTTATTGCCTGCTGCAACACAGTTGACCCGTGAAACCTTTAACAAATATAATGTAACCACATACTTCGTGATGAAATGTGATTTGCCAGTTAATAACTAATTTATAAAAACAAAAGTAGAAACATAGAGTTTCAGCAGCAGTATCTTATGCCCCCCTTTGGAAATTTGACCTCTCTTTTGATTGCACTTTCTCACTACCTCTCACTCTCACGTTTCTAGAGTAGTGCAGAAATAACAAGACAGAAAAATACCAAGGTCCATCTTGTTTGTCTTCAAGACTCAGAAGATACATGTTACATCAATGTTGGACTTGTTGACTAATCATGGCATTCACTCCGTATCAGCTTGTGTACTATCGAGGCAGACGCGAGAGGACAAAAATCCCAGCAGTAAAAACTATCAGAGGATCTTAAACTTGCCACATCATGTCTCTCGTTCTTCACCGCATATGACATGTGGTTGTAAAGTTCACTACAGCTCTTCCTGCCCTGTATCCTGCAAGGATTCCGTCCCATTCTCCCAGTTCATATCAGCTCTGATGAAGAGTCATCTAGACTCGAAACACTAGCTTGCTCCCTCTCCGTGGATGCTTCCTGACCCGCTGTGACCTCCAGCATTTGTTGTTTTCAGTCAAACCTGGTCACACACGTTTAACATGTTTTTCTGTAAATTCCCCACTTCGAAGTCACTTTGTTCACCTTCTCTTTGAGCATATATTCTGCTCCTGTTTGCTGAGAGGAAGAAGCTGTTAATTAGTAATTTTGTCTACTGACCAGTACTGAGTTTGTAAAAGTTCTATTTCCCATAGTTACCACTTTCTCTTGATGTAGTATTCTGTGGTGTTGTGTTAGGCTATGTGAGCCTGTTGACTTTAGATACACACTGAGCTTGAAGATTTAAACCTGGGGTGTGGACTCAGAGAAGTGAATAAAAGATGTGAAATGAGTTGGAAGCAACAACTGAAGCACGGAGCAGACATCTCAGAGCTGTGAATGAATCCTGCTTTACACGTAGAATCTACTGCCACCACTGCATTGCTCTGAGATATAAATAAATGACAATTGCATCAATTTGATGCATAGATTTCACTCTGGGCAGAAATCTAGATGATTTGTGGATGTGAAAAAGAGCACTAGTTCTGGTGACTCTCTACTGGCTGCATTTCTTAGTTTCTGTAACTAAGTTTATATATCCCAAAATCAGAAGCAACAGATGCCAAATTTGAGCTGGAGGATTTAAAACAATAAGGAAAACTTAGTTCTTTATTCAGAGGAGAAAGCATGACCACTAATAAAAAAAAACTTAAGTCTTGTGGTTATTCTCAACGTTTTGGCCAAATCTTTTATTCTGTTTGTTTTGATGTGCATTATTTGAGGAAATGCTTTAACGCAGCAGTAGATTTCCAGGTGTAAAGTGGTGAGAAACCAGAAGGAAAAGAAGCTATGTTAGACCCGTCCCATGATGTTACAGGAAGCAGTAAGGAACTTTCCAAACTGAGTCATCTCCACCCCAATCTGGAAAGATGATGTTCCAAAATCAAAACATAATTGTCATTTAATATGTTTTCCACCTGTTACATGAAGAAAAGCCCCGAGGGAATCAGAGGAATGTAAACTCAATTTTGTTTCTGTAGAAGATTATTTTAAGACAATTGGGGTATTGCACAACTTTCCACTGTGTCTTATCTCTATTTATATCTCACAACTTCCTTCACCTTAAGAGGCACAATGTGGAGGTGCTGGTGTTGGGCTGGGGTGGACAAAGTCAGAAGTCACACGACACCAGGTTATAACCCAACAGGTTTATTTGCGCTCCGACAGCTTGTGATTTCAAATAAACCTGTTGGACTATAGCCTGGTGTTGTGTGTTCTGACTTTGTCCACTTCAAGAGGGCCAGCGTAAACTAAGAAGCACCATTTCAATTATCTGATCTTCATATTTTCCCTATTAGTTAGTTGCTCTCTCTCTAAATTAACCAATATTGAGTGTTCTGGATATAAGGGGCATGCTGCTGAGTCTAACTTTCTTGTGCTCACTGAGCAGAATCGCAAGAACATTATACTGCAAAATGAATAGCAATTTGTACTGCCTGAGAAGAGGGTGTTGATTGGTTGGCAAATGGATTCTGATTGGCAGAGGCATTTCCATGGACAATATTGCATACTTACACTTTTATCTTAACCCTCCGTTGCCTCCATTGTGAACTGGTTTTATAGAAATATAAAAGTATATAAAATAGGAGCAAGAGTAAGCCATTCAGCCCTTCGAGCCTGCACCACCGTTCAATATGATCATGGCTGATTATGTAATTTCGGTATCCCACTCCCGCTTTTTCTCCATACCCCTCGATCCCTTTAGCCACAAGGGCCACGTCCATGTATATCTAAAGAACTGGTCCCAACAGCTTCCTGTGGGAGAGAATTACACAGGTTCACAACACTCTGGGTGAAGAAATTCTTCCTCATCTCAGTCCTGTAGTACATCATGACTGGTGAGGTTTTTAGGCATTAACACAGTTACATTGCCTTGATGTATGTAAATAGGGAGGGGGTAATGGATAAGCTGATGGAGTTAGGTCAAATCATGGCTAGAGGGCTTGCATGCTGCATAAAAAGGCTGAATGGTCAGATTACAATGCACTCTGCTTAATTCTTTGCAACGTGGATGCATTTCTTCTCTCTCACCTGAAATTACACCTGATTTCACCTGGAAAAGAATTGCTAACTGACCTCTGAAAACCACCAGACCCTAAAACATGAAAAGTCAAAACTGGAGAGTTGACATCATTTCTGGTTCTGACTTGTTCCGCTGATATGCTGAGTTTGTCAAGGTCACATACTTGACCTTAACAACAAAATCAGCTGTAACAAAGAGAGCAAGCACAATGTGGCTGCTGCACATTGATTTCCCCTTCCCTTCTATTCTCATTATGTAAAGCTGCACAAAGAGGAAAGGGGAAGGCTAATAGTCTTGATTGGATTGTGGGGCACGGAGCCAAGCCAATGACAGAATGTCACTGAGTCACCTGTACATCCTGAGAAATGACATCATGCTGTTAATAATATTAATAAATCATTTATCCAGAATTGGTTGACAAAATGTGCTGCCTGAAAGCCCAGTCCAACAATAAACAAAAGGTTTATTTAACCATCAGTGTTTGTCTTGTATTTTCGCACAAGACGCTAAATGCCTCCTGTCTTGCTAACCTCCCGTGTACAACAGTAACTTCAACACTGCTTTGTTTCTATTGTACTTTAAATCTTTTCTTAAGCCATAGAATGAGTGTTCGTTTCACTACCACTGCAGATGTTCTTCAAGTTGCTCTGCAACAAATCAATCAGCCTCCTTAATGAAAATGGCAAATATTGGAGATCACAACATGTCAGGCAGCATCCATGGAGAGACAGCAAGCTAACATTTCGAGTCCAGGTGACTCTTCATCTAGACTCGATACATTAGCCTGGTCTCTTTCTATGGCTGCTGCCTGACATGTTGTGATCTCCAACATTTGCTGTTTTCAGTACGGATTCGAGCATCTGCAGTAATTTGCTCCTTTCAAACGCCTGGTGGGCTTGCAATTCTGATTTCTTCACCTGTTCCTCTGGATCTCTTCGCTGTTCCATCTCATATTTACTTTAAAATTTATTTTGAGGAGGTGTAAAGCTGGAATCAGTGGGACTCAGGAACAAACTGTCCACTGGTTGGAGTCATACCTGACACATAGGAAGATGGCTGTTGTCGTTGGAGGTCCAGGACATCTCTGCAGGAGTTCCTCAGGGTAGTGTCCTACGCCCAACCATCTTCAGCTGTTTGATCAATGACCTTCCCTCCATCATAAGGTCAGCAGAGGGGATGTTCGCTGATGATTACACAATGTTCAGCACCATTCGCGACTTCTCAGATACTGAAGCAGTCCGTGTTCAAATGCAACAAGATCTGAACAATATCCAGGTTTGGGCTGACAAGTGACACACCTCCAATAGGAGACTTTCTGATCACCACAACAAAAACAGAAATTGGCCGAAAAACTCAGCAGAGCTGGCAGCATCTGTGGAGAGAAAGCAGAGTTAATGTTTTGGGTCCCAGAGACCTTTGTTCAGAACAAATCTGTTCACCGCCCCTTGATGTTCAATGGTGTTATTGAATTCCCCCACTATCAACATCTTTGGGGTTACCATTGACAAGAAATTCAACTGGACCTGCCACATCAACACAGTGGCTACAAGAGCAGGTCAGGGGCCCCCACTTGCCTGGATGGGTTCAGCCCCAACAAATGACACTGGCACCTGTAGTGCTTATAATGAGGTCAGCCAGCTAGACCTTATAGAATATGAGTTCCCTGATTGGACCAGTTGAACAGCCCCAATCAGGGGGCCTGGGCTGACACGTAAAATACGTGAGTGTCAGAGATAATGCCACACTGAGAGCTGACTCTGAATAAGGCAGTACTAAAGTCACGGGCTGTTCAAGTGTAAATAAGGGGTGAGTTGGTGAAGGGATACCAGCCTCTGTGGAGTTATTTCAACACCTCCCAGGGCTTAGCCAGTCATGGGACAGCAAAGCTTGTTTTGAGATGGACGTTGAAATATCAAGCCCAGTGTCTATCAGCCCTCCTTACTTTCTTTTGTGTCTCCTTTAAATGGTGTTCAGCATGGTGCAGTACTGATTTGTCAATAGATAACGCTCGAGACCACCTAAGACCAGCCTTCCCTTACCTTCCCAGTATGTTCTGGCCCCCCACCACACCTGTTGTGCAGAAGATGACAAGAATGTACTCAAAGATAGTGGGAACTGCTGATGCTGGAGGATCTGAGATAACAAGGTGTAGAGCTGGATGAACACAGCAGGCCAAGCAGCATCAGAGGAGCAGGAAAGCTGATGTTTTGGGTCTAGACCCTTCTTCAGAAAATGCTCAAGCCTGATTGATTAAGTGACATCCCAGCCTTTCCCTGAACGAGTTGTGATTCACCAGGAGCTGTGGACCCAATGGAAGTGGGAACACATTTAGAGTCATGCAGCAATTGTGGCTGAGTGTGAGGTAATTCAGCCCAATGAAAACATACTAGGCAGGTAAGGGAAGACTGATCTTGGGGGGTCTCAATCATTATCTACTGGCAAATCATACTTGGTATTTTTTTAAAAAAATCATTCATAGGATGAGGGCATTACTGGCCATTTATTGCCCATCCCTAATTATGAGCAGGCAATGAAGAGTCAAACACATTGCCCTGCATCTGGAGTCATATATGGACCAGACCAGGTAATGGTGGAAGCTTTCCTTCGTAAAGGGCATCAGTGAACCAGGCGGACTTTTCCTGACAACTATCATCGTCAGACTCTTAGTTCCACATTTTTATTGCGTTCAAATTCCACCATCTGCTGCGGCAGCCTTTGAACCCGAGTCCCCAGAACGTTACCTGGGTCTCTGGATTAATAGCCCACTGATAATATCACTAGACCATCGCCTCCCTTGGCTAAACATTGCATACCAAGACAGTAGATATCCTGGCTGGGGCGGCTACATGCAACAGTATGCCTGCTACTAGCCTTCTCTCACACCTCAAACACACACTACTGAACCAGCCTATCTTCCCAATGGCTTAAATGATATTCTACTCTGTAGCCGCTTGGAGAGATGTACTTGCATGGTGTATACACCGATTTATCGTAATTTTGTGACCTCTACTGCAAGTTGTTTTCTTTCTAGTAGAAGCAGAATCCATTAACATACAATGTGACACTCGGTATTGGAAGTATCAGCTGAAATTGTATGGATCCTCCGAGATGTAAGAGAGCCAGGTGCTGGAAGAAACAGCAAGGAAGAATTAAAACAGAGGCCAGTCACTTTGAGCTGCAGGGTGAGTCAGACTGGCTGTGAGTTAGCTAGCCCCGAGTGCTGTGGAAATGAAGGGCAATTTGAGGGAGAATTGGAATTTCTTCCAGTTTCAGTGGTAACATTATGAAGTAGTTACAGAGTTAAATAAGAAGCAGGAACAATTAAAAATGGCAACTCTGCTATCACTTTCGGAGAATGAGTGCTACAAGCTGTATAATTGCACACTGGATCTTACTTAAGAGCAGAAAAGCCAGACTGGAGAAATTTTGAATACCTTGGAGATATATCTTGGACCCTCTTATGGACTGCATGTGTTTAGCCTCCAAGCTCAAGGGAAAGAGGCAGAATATTGATGAGCATTTGACAGCACAGACTCATTCAGCAGCGTCCTATGAGTTTGGACATCTGACAGCTAGTATTATAATGGATAGGATTGTCTTTGGCATAGGACATCCTGCCAAGAGAGAACATCTGCTGAGAAAAGAGAAACCTATCCTCAAGGAATCTATCGATATGTGCAGAAGCTCTGAAGTAGTCATTTATCAGAGAGTTTTTTTTAAACGGAGGGCAGACTTTATATTCCGGTGAGAGATGGAACAAGAGCAACATAAGAGAGAAAAGGAAAAAGGATGTAGAGGGGCCATCAGAAAGATCAAACATGGAGAACAGGTTGCAAATATTGTGCACAGAAAAGAAAGGGGAAGCACGGGAAAGCTGTGGTCTAACTGCAAGAAGCTGGATCAGGTCACACACATGTCTTTATCTAGAAAGAAGCAAAGCCAACCTATCAAGGTCAGTGCTGGAGAAATGGTTAGATGGTCAGATAATATTTCTGATGAATCACTCCACACCATATAACATTATTCATGCTAAATGGTTTGTGACTGTTAGAATGGTGATTGCAGAAGGAGAGGAGCGAATGACCATGACATGTCACATGCAGCACTCTGACCTGGCTCAGGATAGTGATCCGAAATTGAAAGCCTCATATGTAAAGTTGATGTTATAGAACAGAATGATACTCATCAAACAAAACTCACAGCCCTGTGCATCGGAAACAATAAAGATTCCAGATAGCGGAAGTTAAGCAAACTTAGTCACATCGGCTGATACAAGTCTGAAAATTGGGCTGGTCACTTTTCACATGCAAGGAGTGGGTTTCCTCCAGGTGCTCCAGTTTCCTCCCACAGTCCAAAGATGTGCAGGTTAGCGTGGATTGGCCACTCTAAATTGCCCCATAGTATCCACGGATGTGCAGTCTAGGTGGGTGAGCCGTGGGAAAGGCAGGGTTACAGGGATAAGGTTGGGGGGCATGGATCTGGGTAGGGTGCTGTTCGGAGGGTTGGTGTGTACTAGATGGGCTGAATGGCCTGCCTCCACGCTGTAGAAATTCTCTAATTCTAAGTGATTTGCAACCTTCACAGGCCACAGAATCATCAGCAAATCTTAAAAGAGCACAAATATGTTTTTCACAGGACTTGGTGAGATGGGATTGTGAGACCAACATCAGCATTTGCTGAGGACTGCTGTAGCTGCCATCAAGCCCAGCCTGAAAGACGAGCTAGTGAAAACCAGAGACTCCAATGACCCAGGAGCTCCTGGTAAATGGGAATAAAGCTGAGAAAGTTGAGAACTCAAACTTTGAGGAGCTGGTAGTTGATGCTAAGTGGGTGAAAGCAGGAGACGCAGTCATCACAGAACTGCAGAAGGGAAAAAAAAAAGTCTGAGAAAAGGAATGGAACAAGAAGAAAAAGATGCAACAGAAGATGCCTAAAAGCTTGGACAGCGAAAAGGATTTTGACCAAATCGAGACAAAGTGAATGTTATAATGTGGCACAGATTCCAAATCAGACAAGCCAGTACCTTCAAGACAGTTACTTGATATCACAACATGTGAATTTCGTGCGTAAAGGTAACCCTCCATATTATGGAGTGGTGCCTTCAGTCAGCTCTGTGTGGGGAATGCACAACAACATCAATAAACCCAGAGCTCACGCTATCTGTGTAAATCTGTGTTTAACAGCTGTTAAATATTTAATGTTGCTAATAAACTTTAAGGCATTTGTTTCAACAAAAACCCAGCTATCTGTGGTATATGCAAGGCAGACTAACATACGGAAAATCACAAAGCACATCAGTATGGGATATAGCAGAGATGGAGTGACCAACAGCTGTGTAACAATTTCTTGGATTTGTGAACTACCTAGCAAAGATCTTGCCTAGTGTTGCCATCAGAATGTAGGCTCACTGTTAAGGATGCATGGTGATATTGAGGCACAGAACTAGAAGCAGCTTTCACCGAAATTCGACAATGAGCAGGAACAGCTCTACACATTCTGGAAGTCATCAACCTGGTAGATGCATTAACTCTGAAAGAAAAGCCTCTTGCTCTGATCAACTGCTAACCATGGGAATGGCACTTATCAGAGAAGGAACACATAGCTTAGGAACAAGCAGATAGCAGATGATGTGCTAACAATGGACATGGGCCATTAAAAGAATAGAATGCTTTAGAGATTATGGGTAAAATGCATTTATAGAGACTGACAAAAGTGGGACTGCCTTTTTGTTTATACATGATAATTTTCTTTGTTGACAAAACTATATTGGGTAACAGTTCACTGCAAATAATAGAGCCTGCAATTGTTTTTATGATGTTTGGCAATATGCATTTGTATATTGATCACTCTGGCTTTCCATAGTCTTGAGACCTCAGAAGCCATTACAACACTTTGCATGAAACAATGGGAGATCTGCAGGTGAGAACCTTCTCAACATCAGTTAGCTTTCAGGAGAGCAACAAATTTGCCTTGCATTCAACATTAGTCCAAATTTACAGCTGAGGATATTTCGTGCATAGTTTAAATGAAAAATTGTGTTTGGTTGCACGTATCAAGAACAGAAATTATACAAAAAAAGAAAAGTTTTTCAGCATAACTTTTCATGGCCATACGAAGTTCCAAAGTGCTTAGCATAATTTAAATATAATTTGGAACATAATCACATGCTGTAAAGTAGAAAAAAGATCTGCCAATATACATTGAGTATAGGAGTTGGGAGGTCATGTTGCAGCTGTGCAGAACATTGGTTGGCCACTTTTGGACTATTACATTCAATTCTGGTCTCCCTGCTATAGGAAGGATGCTGTGAGGGTTGGAGTGTTTGACCTATAGCGAGAGGCTTAATATGCTCGTACAAGCTGCAGTGCCCCCATAATAACTTGACAATCTATTTTATTAAAGAATGCTCTTTTGAGTGATAACTTATGGCTGGAGAACCTAGGGATTACTCCCATACTCATCTTTCATGGTTGTGTCATGAGCAGGTGGGGATGCAGGCTCGGTTTAATGTTTTAGGTGAAAGACTGCATCGCTAGCAGTGCTGCACCACCTCAGTATTGCACTGGAGCGTCAGGCCATCTTTCAAATCTCTGGCGTGGGAGTTGAACCCACAATTGTGCATGCGCCCTCCGAGTCACTGCATGTCAGTTCGAGAACATAGAATCCCTACAGTGTAGGAGCAGGCCATTTAGTCCAGACCAGCCCTCTGAAGAGCATCCCACCCAGACCCACCCTATCCCTGTAACCCTGCATTTCCCATGGCTAACCCTCCTAAGCCTACACATCCCTTGACACTGCGGGGTGATTTCCCATGGCCAATCCACCCTAACCTGCATACCTTTGGACTGTGGGAGGAAACTGGAGCACCCGGAGGAAACCCACGCAGACACGGGGAGAATGTGCAAACTCCACACAGACAGTCGTCCACTGAGCCACAGTGCCGTGCAAATATTTTATAGAATTCTATAGAATATCTTTGCCTATCGGAGCCCCGGAAAAAAAAAAGTGGGTGCTTATCCTGCTAACGCGATGCTGTGTTCGATGGGATACTAATCACAAGGACTAAAAGATTACTTGGACTATATTTTCCCACACCAAGGGGAATTCAACATAACTTGACCTTAAAAGCCAAATTCTCACAGTGTGCAGCGAGCCATGAAGTAACCAAGTCCGCAGAGTTAGACTGAGAACAAATCTGGAAAGGAAACTCCCTCCTCAGCCACCTCAATAGGGGTGAGAGCTTGAGGGAACTGTTTACCGGATGTATCACACCCTCCCCACCCACTTAATCTGCCTGTCGTACATTATACTGTCAGAGCCTGCTTCCCTTTTCACTAGCTGCTTTGTATAGTCAATATTTCAATGGCCTCACATGTATCATTATGAGATTAAAATACAGCTTCCTGGTCTTAAAACATCAGGAAATCATCGACTCGTATCTTTCATATGGAATTAATGATGTTATGGATAAGCCATGCACTTTGCTTTGAGCCAGCAAAATCCGAAAGGGAAACCTACTCTTCAAAGTGTTGGCATGTTAAGCAAGCGAAGTTTTGAATAAGACGCACGATGTTAACACCACGGTCCTAGAGATATTCACGAGTCAGTCCTCAGCACAGTTATTTGAATGCCAACCCCCTGCTATTTCCATGGCATTATCATCGATTGCCAACCCCTAAAGCAGCAGTGCAAATGACTGCAAGTGTCTTTTTTCCATTTGCTGTTGAGATCGGGCTTGTAGAATCCCTACAGTGTGGAAGCAGGCCTTTTCGGTCCATTGGGTCCCAGACCGACCTTCCAAAGAGCATCCCACTCAGACCCACACCCCTCCTACCCAATCCCTGTAATTCCCTCAGATAGCCCACCTTGTCTGCACATCCCTGGACCCCTTAACATGGCCTGTCCACCTAACCTGTGCATCATTAGACTGTGGGAGGAAACCAGAGCACCCAGAGGAAACCCATGCAGACACGGGGAGAATGTGCAAACTCCACACAGACAGTCACCCGAGGGTGGGATCAAAACCAGGTCCCTGGCACTGTGAGACAGCAGTGTTAACCACTGAGCCAGCATGCTGTCCAGTGTTTGTTATCTTACAGGGCAGCGAGGTAGGTAAATAACCTTTAAAACAAAGCTGGATATATGAGTGAAAACTCAGAACCCGCAGGTACAGAGGTAATTGGGGCTAATTGATCAACTCTTTCAAAGAGCAAGTATAGGTACAATGGTCCAAATGGCCTGACAATTATGCTTTATGCTGTGGATAAAGGTGTGGAGGAGCAAGTAGAACAGAGGGAAAGGTCAGCCAGAGTTAGAGAACGAGGCAAATTAGAGATCAGAGGTTGCACAGTTGTCTCCAGAGTCTGCAATATTTTGCTTAAATTATAGCAAGATGCTGATTTTGAAGTAAAGCTAAAGTAAAACAAAGAACCTGTGAGTTCTGGAGATCTGAAACGAAATCAGAAATTGCTGGAGAAACTCAGTAGGTCTGGCAGAATTTGTGAGGAGAGAAACAGAGTTAACATTTTGAGCTTTGAAGAGAAGTCGCTGGAACTGAAACGTTAACTCCATTTCTCTTTCCACAGATGCTGCCAG
Source organism: Ginglymostoma cirratum (assembly GCA_024137785.1). Taxonomy (NCBI): domain Eukaryota; kingdom Metazoa; phylum Chordata; class Chondrichthyes; order Orectolobiformes; family Ginglymostomatidae; genus Ginglymostoma; species Ginglymostoma cirratum. Next base: position 22,802,064 of record JAHRHZ010000059.1, on the reverse strand, counting down.
ACCTGCTGAGTTTCTCCGGCAATTTCTGTTTTTGTGATAATGTTGAGGCTCAGGTTTTAGTTGCAATGGCTATATCATATAGATATATTCTGCCTTGGATCTATGCTATGATGGCACTAGTTTCTACATGTGTGACAGATTATATTCACAATGCCTTAAAATGTCTGCTCCATGTTTCAGCCCCAGCTGCCCCCTCTTAACAACAGCTTCAGTTACTTTTCTCTGAGTCCACACCCAGGCTTAACCAAACAAGCACAGCGAGGATCAGTTGTAAACAAACTCACATAATCAAACACAGAGCAATTGGCTCAGTGGTTAGCACAGCTACCTCACAGCGCCAGGAACCTGGGTCCAATTCCACCCTTGGGTGACTGTGTGGAGTTTGCACATTCTCCCTGTGTCTGCGTGGATTTCCTCCCACAGTCTAAAGATGTGCAGGCGAGGTGGATTGTCCATAGTGTTCAGGGATGTGTAGATTAGGGAGATGGGTCTGGGGGTCAGTGTGGACTTGTTGGTCCAAAGGGCCTGTTTCCACACTGTAGGGATTCTATGAACACCTCTGTGGTAAAGCGCAAAGGGAAAGTGGAAGCCAATTTTAGGTCTGCGCTGACAATATCTCCTGCTTAGTGAAAAACTGTAGCAATGTTAGTTTTGGTACTAATTTTAAATCTGAGATAGATTTTGTTTTTGTTAAGCAAAGGTATTAAGGGATATAAGCCAGAGACAAGTTTATGGAGGTCACAGATCAGCCTTGATCTCACTGAATCATGGAACAGGATTCAGGGGTTGAATGGCCTACTCCTGCTCCTACATTTCTATTCTTACTCTCAGGTTTCTCTTCCAGTTAGAATTCGAGCCAATAATTGCGGCCGATCAATAGCAATTACCAAAAGCAATTAAATCAACTACTGAGCATCAGTGCCTTTTGAAAAGGTTGGGCTGCACATTTTAGAAATTTCTTATTGAAACAAACTGTAAGAGTGTTGAGTTTGCAGTATTCCCCGACTTGACACACTTCTTTAAGGTACAAAGAGCTTTATCATCTACGATGATAGTCTTTCGAGGTATAGAGCTTTGGCGAGTTACAACATTACAAACCATTTAGCAGAAAATGCAGCACAGATATCCAAACATGCACCCCATGCAGCACTCAGAGATGGCAAGAGCCGCAGATCCTAGAGTCAGAGATAACACAGTGTGGAGCTGGAGGAACACAGCAGGCCAGGCAGCATCAGAGAAGCAGGAAAGTTGATGTTTCGGGTCGGGACCCTTCTTCAGAAATCAGCTGTTTGCAGTTATTTTGCAGACCTGCACATGCCTTCAAATTTAATCCATGATTCAACCGTAATGAACAGGGTTGAATCATGAATGACTGCTGTAGTTCTTCCTCCCACCGCTGGTGTGTAGCTTTCCCGACAGAACAATGTCCTAATCATGCTTCCTTTTCAGAGCTTCTGAAGAAGGGACCCAATTTGAAACGTCAGCTTTCCTGCTCCTCTGATGCTGCCTGGCCTGCTGTGTTCCTCCAGCTCCGCACTGTGTTATCTCTCCATGCAGCACCTTGTGATTTATCTGCATAGTCTGTGTTCCCTGGCCTGAAGTAAGTTTTCTCCCTCATATGATTTTATGCGACAAACATTTGACCTGGAATTACCCAGGGCTATATGAGTTACGCTTACCAAAAAATTTTGCACCAATTTTTCAACCAAATTTATCTTCTATTTAGCACTTTAATCCTTAAAACTAAAAGTTATACCTTTCAATGACAGAAGATCAGAAGCTTGTAACTCAAAAGCGTGGAAGAAGGTTTCAGCCAATCAGGTGCAGCAGTGGGAGGGCAGAATCAGGCAATATTCTAAGGAAAGTGTTGTCAATGGCAGTTCCAAAATACTTTGGGAGAGCAATATTACTACTGGGGTGTTGCAGTAGGCACAAGACACCCCCAAATCACAAATGATGTTGTGCAGAAGTATCCAAGTGGTAACAAGCACTGTAAAGGAAGCATTAATTGGACATCCTTCTGAAGGGGAAGCTGCACACCAGCAGTGGGAAGATGAACTACAGCAGGCATTCCTGATTCAACTCTGCTCATCATGGTTGAATCATGGATTTAGTTTGAAGACATGTGCAGGTCCTCAAAATAACTACAAGCAGCTTTAGCTGTCGGAAACACAATCGACCAAGCCTACCTCCAACAATCACTACTGAAGAAGGGTCACTCGCCTCAAAAAGTTAGCTCTGATTTCTCTCCACAGATGCTGCTAGACCTGCTGAGCTTTTTCAGCAATTTCTATTTTTGTAACAATCACTTCCACTTAGTCATGATGAAGTGGGTGTTTTGAGTCGCATGCCATCAACACGCTTGTGTCATTTATATCTGGAGGTGTTCTTTTCGTTACATCCTTACAAGGTTTGACCCCGTACAAAGCAGTTAGTGGGATTGAATTGCATGATTCACACATCTATCAGTACCCCCTTTACAATTTAAATAACATTAGGGTTTCACTTAGTAAAAAGGGCTGACCTTTACCTTTTGCCTCCTCGTTAATGGAAATGACAACTAACAACAACTGGACAGAGGCAGGGAATTTCGCAGCCAGTGACTCACTTCTTGACTTCCCTAAGCCTGTCCATCATCTACAAGGCACAAGTCAGGAGTGTGATGGAATACTCCCCACTTGCCTGGATGAGTGCAGCCCCAACAACACTCAAGAAGCTCGACACCATCCAGGAAAAAGCAGACTGCTTGATTGGGACCACATCCGCCACCTTCAACATTCACTGCCTCCACTGCTGACACTCAGTAGCTGGAGTCACATGTAGGCCAGACAAGGTAAGGACTTGGGTTTTTCCAACAATTGGCAATGGTTTCATGATTATCATGAGACTCCTCCTTCGAGATTTATCTTTATTCGTACATCTCTCAAACATTGCTTTTGAGTTCACCTGACAAAAGAGCAGTGTTCAGAAGGCTTGTGGTTTCAGATAAACCTGGACTATAACTGGGTGTCGTGTGACTTCTGACCTTGTCTACCCCAGTCCAACACAGGCACCTCCACATCAGTTATACAGGACACCAGTGAGACTGGATTTGGAGCACTTTACACAGCAGCAGACTACTATTTAAGGAAGGATGTTAATGCATTGGAAGCAGTTCAGAGAAGGCTCACCAGATTGATACCCGAAATGGACAGGTTATCTTATAATGAAAGGCTGGACAGGATGACCTGTATCCAGTTTGGAAGAGTAAGAGACAACTTTATTGAAAGATTCTGATTCTGAGGGATCTTGACAGGGGGAATATGGAAAGAACATTTCTTCTTGTGAGAGATTCTAGAATGAGAGGTTAGTGTTCAAAAATAAGACATCACCCATTTAAGACAGAGATGAAAAGAAATTTATTCTCTTAGAGTCTTTGGAACTGTCTTCCTGAATTGATGGTGAAAGCAGAGACTTTAAGTATCCATCAGACAATGGTGAACTGATGTTTGGTAAGCAGGAGGTGAAAGGTTATGAGAGTAGGTCAAGTAATCAAATGATGGCGTAGGCTTGCGGGACTGAGTCCCACTCCGAATTTGTATATTTATATGTAACATTGTCAGTGTCATGTAGATTATCTGTTTGAACGAGGAAGCCTGACAAAGGGAAATCATGATTAACTTCCTAAAGTCCAACTTCCAACTGCAGTTCAAAGGTTAAATTTAGTAAGAAATTTAGTAAAAAAGTGAATATCACAATGAAATTGAGTTTGTTGTATTACAGAATACAGCAAAGTAATTAAGGGTTTTCAGTTATGACTAAACATGCAATGTCCCAGCCCTAAACATTAAAAAGGGTCGGAAGTCAAAGTTAAAGCTAGAGAAGTTGAATGAGCAGAGCCAACTAGACAGGGCTGGGACATTTTCCACAGGAACCTACAAGGTTAAGAGGTGACCTCAAAGAGGTTTATAAAATAGTGAGGGGTATAGATGGAGTTAATGGAAGGTGTCTTTTTCCTAGAATGGGGGATGTCAAGATGAGGGGACACATTTTTAAGGTAAAAGGAGAAAGATTTATAAAAGACTTGAAGAGCTAATTGTTTTACACAGAGGGTGGTGCGCGTGTGGAATGAACTTCCTGAGGAAGAGGTGGATGTGGGCACAATTACAATGTTTAAAAGACATTTGGATAAGTACATGAATAGGAAAGGTTTGGAGGGATATGGGCCAGGAGCAGGCAGTTGGGGCTAGTTCAGTTTGGGATTATGTTCAGCATGGACTGGTTGGACCGAAGGGTCTGTTTCCATGTTGTATGACTCTATGATTCTTTGACTATGCCTAAATGAATGGAAATGTTAATAAGTTACCCAAACAGAAGGACAAAAATAAATTTATTAAGCGTATGTGGGAAAGAGAAAGAAAAAGAGTTGTGCTTTACATTACTTCTCGTCAGATAATATTTTTGTTGAAGTGGTATTAATGATAAACATCCTTTCTTTTTACATGTGAATTATCTGCGAATGTAGGTCAACGTGGAGTTTTACATAAATAACACATTTCCAGCCCAGCCTGTTAAATTACATGTGACTGAAGACGCTGGAATCTGTACTGAGAACAACAAATGCTGGAAATCACAGCAGGTCACGGCAGCATCCACGGAGAGAGAGCAAGCTAACGTTTCAAGTCTAAATGACTCTTCATCAGTGCTGACTTGAAATGTGGAGGGGACAACATTTATGCAAATATTCTTTCCAGTTTGGCAGTTAGACACACCATCGTTATGCCATTCTCACATTCCGATCACTTAATCTGTTCTATTAACATCTTTTCTCCACCAGCACTCCAAAACCACCTTCCCTTACTATTGCCTAAATGCTGCTCCCTCCACTCTTCAGCTCTGATGAAGAGTCATCTAGAAGCATTAAATTACATGTAATGTTCATTTGGTTTCATCGTATTGTTTTCTGGAAAGTTATTACATACATTTACATTTTTTTAAGTGCGGTGAGAGTGTACTTTAATGCAGCTGCCTATTAATTGCCTCCTCTGTCGGACAGGTATAAACAACCTGCAGTTGAGTATGTGTTAGTCACACCCAATTTAACAACCTTTCAATTATACAGAGCTCGGCTGCCAAGGCTCGGTCTGCCTTGAGGTCTGTTTGGACATTACTTTACCCTTAACCATGCACATTGATTTCTTGCGCCTCAAAGCACCTCACCTAAGATCTATTCCTTTCTCCATGAGACCCTCTATTATTCATTCTTCCCTACCGCTGTGTCCTCCTCCATCCTTAAAGCCTACCTGATGTCCTTTGCTCACCTGGTGTCACTTCTCATGCACCTCCTACCTTTTCCAGTGATCCATCACCAAATTGTGAACCGTCAATGATCTCACCTCTATTCTCTTGCATGCTACCCCTTAACCTTACTTCTCACTGCCTGTTTCCCTGAGCAATGAAGCCTTAAAACCCTTCAGACCCCACTTTACATCGCCTCTCCTGATTCTCCCACTCTTGCTTGGCAGCCACTTTCACCCCCGGGAAACCCTGGGGGCCCATTCAGATCAAAGTTGCAAGATCTAAAAGAGTTTCTGTCTAACACTGAAGATGTGAATAAGATGAGAAACCCTTCCCCTGCAGACAAAACATTCATCTCTTTTTTCCTTCTTTTGTTTTTCTTGGCTCTAATTTGGCTGTTCTTCCGCCAAGAGTTTCTGTGAGAGTTTGTCTGTGAAAGGAGGCCAGATTCTCTCTACTCTCCTCATTTGTGAGGACATTAAAATTCTCCCAATATCTTTGGTCAGAATATTTGCCACGGAATTCAGGTTTAATGTTTGACATTTCATCATTAGACCCTCTGCTGTGAAATGCATGCTGCATTCTCAATCTAAAAATTTGGACAAGCTCAACGATGTGAGGGTCATCAAATTTTGACTAACAATTCTTCCTAATCGTGCTTCACAAGATGTATATTTTAGCGATCAGAGGTTGAGCCACATGATTAGTGGTGGTATAACAGCAATAATGCTAGACCTGTAATCCAGTGGTGCAGGTTAATTTTCATTGGGCATGGGTTCAAATCCCATCGCAGTAATGGATGGAATTAAATTTCAGTTAATCATGACCAAGAAACCTCTGTCAATTATTGTTAAAAGCCCATCTGGTTCACCAATTTTGTTTAGGGGAAAGAAATCTGCCGCCCTTACCTGGTCTAACCTACATGTGACTCCAGGCCCACAGCAGTGTGGTTAAAGTCTAATAGCTCTCTGAAATGCCCCTAGCAATTTCTTAGTTCAGGGGCGATTAGGGATGCACAACTACAACTGACCTTCTCAGAGTTGACCACATCTGGAGAATGAACAGAGAAAGGTAGCAATGTTTAGGATCATTCAGTTGAGCTTGGATCAATTTTCATCGTTTCTTTTAGAACGCTTCACCATGACGCTAGATATTGCTTTTTCACCTTCTCCACCAATAGGAACACGAGGAAAAGGAACAAGAACTGGCTTGCATCTCCATTGAACAAACATATTGATAGCAATCCACTTTTGGTCTGATTGTTCCTTTCTGCAATTCCCCAAGTTCCTATATTGATTGAAAAATTGAACGCACTCACTGTATTAAGAATCCACAGCTCTCCAGCTTAAAATATTCCGAGTCCTGTAAGTGAACATGCTTTCCTCATCTCAGGTGAAATGGCTGGCATTTTGTTCGTAGACTTCTTCTCCAGATCTCTGCCTGGCATCAGGCCTAAACCAAAGCACATCGTTCATCCCAACAGGAATGGGGATTCGAACCCTGTACCATTGGTACTAATCTGACCTACACCAACCATCCAGCCAGCAGGTGGGTGAAAATGGTATTCTTACAGGTATGTTGTAGTCTGGAGCTAAGAGTAGTGATGGAAAAGGCTCCAATTTCCTCCTAATGGCTGGCTAGGAATCCTACCACTGGGCGTGCAATGGTGTTTGAACCTGCAGTTGAAACTCAACCCACTTGGCCACATCATGAACTGGTTATGAATTCTTTGGCCGCCCAGTCCCAGGGTGGGACTTGAACCCAGAACTCATGACTCAGAGACATGGGATACTCCCCATTGTTATACTAAATCCTCCTCAATTCTCAGTCCCAATTCATAGGATCGTCTCCAGGAACCAGGGGCAACACTCTCTCAGCATCTACCCTATGAAGCCCTCTGAAAATTCCAGTTTGACCACATACTTTAATTACTGCAATGTTTAACTTTTAACTTTGTTTTTTCTTTCTTCCTTGCTTTAAGATTCTGTAACTAGGTACTTATACCTAAGATAACACAGTGTGGAGTTGGAGGACACTGTCCTAACCCGAAACGTCAGCATTCCTGCTCCTCTGATGCTGCCTGGCCTGCTGTGTTCCTCCAGCTCCACACTGTGCTATCTCTGACTCCAGCATCGGCAGTTCTTACTATCACTTGTACCTAATATGACACCTTGTGTGGTGACGTTATACACTTTTCACCGTTCTCCTGTATTTTTGTACTTGAGTACACGTGACAATAAAATCAAGGTCATGTAAAATCAAATAGGTGTATGGGGGACAACTTCAGGATTTCTAGATGATAAGAAATTTGGAAGCATTGTAAGCAGCAAGGGGAAAGTGTAGAACTTGAAAAGGACAAGAACAAGTTGATGGAGTGGACAGATGGTTAACAGGCTAGGCTTAATACGGAGAGGCCTGAGGTGATACATTTTGGTAGGAAGAATATGGAGGGAAGGTATACAAGAAGGGATACTGTTTAAAGAGTCTTAAAGAGACACAGTACAGAAGGGTCCTTCAGACCATTCAGTCTCAAGGGAGTGTGAGGACAGCGCAAGTAAATAAAGGTGGTAGAACAGGTTGAGAGAGCAATGGTAAGGCAGACAGTGTCGTTAACTTTATTAAGAGAGGCATAGAGTATAGAATAAGGAGGTAAAATTGAACTTGTGTAAGGTGACAGTTTGGCCTCAGCTGGAGTATTGTGCCCAGCTCTGGGTGCCACTGTTTAGGAACAGTGTGAGGCATCGGAGAAACAGTTTACAAAAACAGTTCCAGGGCTGAGAAACTTCAGGTGTGCAGTTTGACTGAAGAAGTTGGGGCTACTTCACTTGGAGAAAGCTGACTAAAATGTTCCAAAGCTTGAGGGGTTTCTGGACTGAGTCCAGGGAGAAACAGGAAGGAACTGTTGCCGCTCGTGAAAGGATTGAGAACGAGAGGGCACAGATTTAAAGTAATTTGTAAAAGAAGGAAAAGTGACATGAGGGAAATGTTAGTCACACTTTTTTAGGGTCTGGAATGCACTGCCTGAGCGTGTGGTGAAGGGAGGTGCAGTGGAGGATTTTAAAAGGGAATCAGATACTTGTTTGATAAGGAACAATCAGCCAGGTTACAGGAGAATGGCAGGAAGTGAATTATTCATTTAGAATGCCAGTACAGACACGATGGGCCAAATGGCCTCATTTTGTGTTGTAGCAATTCTATAGCTCTATAATCTGTTAAGCTTTTAAACTCTCGTTAAAGGTTGACAGGAAATATATATTTCTATTATAATATATTAATATAATATATGTTAATGTATATGTATTTCTATACAATATATTATATTTGTGTAGGAATAAGCCTTTATGGAACAAAACAATGATGACGGTAATTAATCAAATTTTACAACAGTTTCATGAACTGTGCCCATTGCATTTTCACATAATGACAAATGGTGCAGATCTGATTCTGCTGGTTTTCCCTGACCTGTTTCTGCTGTATGAATCTGCTAAGGCCACTGAAATTTTACTTTGTTTCTCTTTTCCTTCCAATTCGTTGTTTGAAGAATCTCAAGAGCTCATTTTGAATCCCCTCAATTCCTTCGTGTCCTTTCAGGAGTGTAACGGAGTGTAGGAACTTGCTGCATTACACATTGGCTGACATTGCCAAAATTACAATGACGACGCCTCAAAATCCCTCAATTGATAACGGACAACCTGGAAAGCATTAATGGTATTGTACAAAGTCAGCATGGATTTATGATGGACAAATCATGCTTAGCTCCACTGGATGGAATGAGTAGAATAGATAAAGGAGAACCAGTGGATGTGATATGTGCATTTTCAGAAGGCTTTTGATAAGGTCCCACGTAAGAGTTTAGTAGGAAAAATTAAAGCGCTTGGAACAGGGGGCATTATATCAACATGGAATGAGAATTGGTAACAGAGAGTGGGAATAGATGGGTCTTTTTCCAAGTTACAGAGAGTTTCTGGTGGGGTCCCGCAAGCATCGGTGTTTGGGCCCCAGCTATTCATGATATATGTAAACGATCTGGATGGAGGAGCAAAACTCAACATTTCCATTTTTCTGATGAAGGGTTTAGGCCCGAAACGTCAAGTTTTCCTGCTCCTATGATGCTGCTTGACCTGCTGTGTTCATCCAGCCCCATGCTTGTTATCTCGGATTCTCCAGCATCTGCAGTACCTTTTATCTCTCAACATTTCCATGTTCGCTGGTGACATAAAACTGGGTGAGATTGTGAGGAGGAAGCAAAGGGTTTGAATTTGAGTTTGATTTATTGCTGTCACGTGTACTGATATACGGTGAAAAGTATTGTTTTGTGTGCTGTACAGGCAGCTCATACTCTACAAGGCAGCAGAACAGGGTGCATAATACAGTGTTACAGCCACAGGGAAGGTGTAGAGAGAGAGAGATCAGAATTAACATTTGAGAGGTCTGTTCAAAAGCCTGAAAACAGCGGGGAAGAAACCATCCTTGAATCTGTGTGTATGTGTACTCAACTTTTACATCTTCTGCCAGATGGAAGAGGGTGGAAGAGAGTACAACTGGGGTGGGAGGGATCTTTGATGATGTTGTTTGCTGTCCCAAGGCAGTGGGAAGTGCAGATGGAGTCAATGGATGGAAGGCTGGTTTGTGTGATGGACTGGGCTGTGCTCACAACTCTCTATATTTTCTTGCGGTCTTGGGTAGAGCAGTTGCCTATACCAAGCTGTGATGCATCTGGACAGGATGCTTTCTATGGTGCATCAATAAAAATTGGTAAGAGTCCTTGTGAACATGCCAAATTTCTTTAGCCTCCTGAGGAAGTAGAGGCATTGTTGTGCTTTCTTGACCATTATGATGACATGGGGTGGACCAGGGCAGATTGTTGGTGATTGTCATTCCCGGTAACATGATGCTCTCAACTATCTCCACCTCAGCACCATTGATACAGACAGGGGTGTGCTCTCCACTCCACTTCCTGAAGTCAATGACCAGCTCCTTCATTTTACTGACGTTGATGGACAGATTGTTGTCCTTACACCACACCACTAAACACTCAGTCTCTTTCCTGTATTCCGTCTCATCGCTGTTTGAGATCCTACTTATAATAATGGTGTCATCAGCAAATTGTAAATGGAGTTAGGGCAGAATTTGGCCACGCAGTCATGAGTGTACGTATCGTAAGGGGCTGAGTATGCAACCTTGTGGGGCACCAGTGTTGAGGATAATGGAGGAGGAGGCATTGTTGCTTATCCTTACTGACTGTGATCTATGGGTCATGAAGTCAAGGATCCAGTTACAGAGGGGGGAGCTGAGACCAAGGTCTCAGGGTTTAGAGGTAAGTTTGTTTGGAATTATAATGTCGAAGGCAGAATTGTAGCCAATAAGTAGGAGCCAGATGAAGGTATCTTGTCTAAATCTTCCAGGGATGAATGTAGGTCCAGGGACCGTGGACTTGTTGGGCTGGTAGGGTAAATTGCAAAGGGTCAAGGTAATCTGGGAGGCTGGAGTCGAGGTGAGCCATGACTAATCTCTTGAAACACTTCATTATTATGGAAGTCAGAGCCACTGGGCGGGAGTCATTGGGGCATGCAGCATGATGTTTCTTTGGCAACAGGATGTTGGTGATCTTCTTGAAGCAGGTGGGGACTTCAGATCGAAGTAAGGAGAGTTTAAAAGATGCCAGCAAATACTCCCGCAAGCTGGTCAGCACAGGATCTGAGTGCATGCCCAAGGACTCCATTCAGATCAGTCGCTTTCCTTGAGTTCTCTCTCAAGAAAGATGATCTAACGTCTGTGGGGGTCACTGTGGGTATGTGTGCATCCAAGGCTGCTGGGATAGATGACATTGTTTCTCTGTCCTTCTGTTCAAAGTGAGCATAGAATGGGTTGTGCTCATCATGTAGGGTTATACTGTTTCCAGCGATTCTGTTCAACTTGGTTTTGTAGCCCATCATGGCATCAAAGCCATGCTGCAATTGATGGGTGACTGTGTGATTGGTCTGAATCTGGCTTTGTTTGGTATTGCCTTTTGACATCTCTGATGGCCTTGGGAAGGGCGTACCTGGATTTCCTGTATAGTATTGACCTCAGGTTGTACCAAACTGTTTTGCGTAGAAACTAGATGTGGGAGTAGGCTATTCAGCCCTTCGAGCCTGCTCTGTCATTCAGCACGATAGTGGGTGATTCCTTACTTTAACACCATATTTCCCACTTTCTCCCTTACCCCTTTATATCTAAAACTGGACCTATCTTTGCCTTGAATATATTTAGTTCCCTGACCTCCACAGCCTTCTGTGGTGCAGAATTCCATAGTTTTCACTAACCTTTGAGTGAGGAATGTTTTCCTCATCTCAGGCATAAATGGTCGACCTTGTATGCTGCCCAACTTGAACGCCTCAGACCTGGACTCCAGTAGGAAGTGGAACTCCCAGTTCATCCATATTTTCTATTTGGGGAATGTTTGGATTGACTTCTTCAGCACGCAGTCATCTGCACACTTACTAATGAAATCTGTAGAAGGCTTCAAAGAGATTTAGGCAAGTATAATGAGTGGACAAATCTTTGGCAGATTTTGTGCAACATGACTAAACATGAAGTTATTCACTTTGGTCTGAAAAGCAGAAGACTATTATTGAAATGGTGAAATATTGGGAAATGTGGATATACAAAAGGATCTGGATATCCTTGTACACCAGTCAATAAAAGTAAACAGGCAGGCAATTAGGAAGGCAAATGATGTGCCTGCACTGCAAGAGGATTTGAGTTCAGAAGCAGGGATGCCTTATCCATACAGTGCAGTGGTGAGACTTCACCTGGAGTATTGTATGCAATTTTGGTCCCCCTACCTAAGAAAGCATAGATTTTTCATAGGAAGAGTACAGTGGAGGTTCACTAGGCTACTGCCAGGGATGGCAGAACTGCCCTGTGAGGAGAGATTGGTTCAACTGTTTCTGTATTCACTGGAGTTTAGAAGGATGAGAGGGGATCTGATTAAAATGCATAAAATTCTAATGGGGCTGGACTGACCAGATGTAGGAGGGTTACTTTCCAGGATGGGGACTCTACAGCAAAGAGACATAGCCTTAGGATACAAGGTAGACCATTTATGACTGAGATGAGGAAAACATTCCTCACTCAAAGGTTAGTGAAACCTATGGAGTTCTGCACCACAGAAGGTAGTGGAGGTCAGAGATCTAAATATATTCAAGGAAAAAGTAGGTCCAGTTTTATATATAAAGGGGTCAGGGAGAAAATGGGAAATATGGAGTTAAAATAAGGAATCATCCATTATGAAACTGAATGACAGAGCAGGCTCGAAGGGCTGAATGGCCTACTCCCACTTCTAGTTTCTACGCAAAACAGTTTGGCACAATCTGAGGTTAAGAATGACCTTGTGAAAGCTTCCTACACAGCGTCTCTCAATGGTTTAGCTCTCTGGGATTTCTCTATTCATCAATACATTTCTACAAGTCCTGGTACATCAAGCACAATCACCACGGCTTCTGGTCTCACAGTTGTCTTTATCATACACAATGCTGTTCCAATCCGCCTTCACTGAATCTCTTTCTGCCTCCGCGGTACCACATCTCTGCATGTTGATACCTTCCTTTCCAAACTCCACAAGCTCTCCCCATCTCAAAACTAAAAAGCTTCAAAACTGGCCTCTTCATTCACACTTTCTGCACTTCTGTTGCCTGGTGAGGAACCTCTGGGTGTTTTGTTCCATCAAAGTTACTTTTATAAAGTGAAGGTTGTAAGTGTCTCCTTCAATGAAACCATGTCCTTTCAAGCAAGGGAGAGGGTGACATAGTTTTAATGTTCCTGGCCTGGGGTTTACCCAGAGTCCCAGGCTAATATCTGAGGTCTTAGGCTCAAATCTTACCACGACAGATGGTGAAATGTGAATTCAATTGAAAAGAAATCTGGAGCTTGTTCAGTAAATCTGAGAGGTAGATAATTTTTTGTTAAGCAAACATATTAAGGGGTATGGGACAAAGACAGGTGTATGGAGTTCGGACACAGATCAGCTATGATTTCATTGAATAGCGGAACAGACTCAAGGGGCTGAATAGCCTACTCCTGTTCCTATGTTTCCTCTATTTCCTTTGAATGGAATTTTGCCCATGGGCATGGTTCATATTGCCCGACAATGTGCTATCCTACATTGGCAAAATTAATCACGGTTATTAAAACAAATAGTGGACAATAAACTTCAGAAATACGGTCAAGCAAAGAATCTCTTTATTAACGTAACTGTATCAGGACGAATGCCCCTGTTGCATGAAAATAAATCTGCCTCTGGTGACAGAAATTGCTGTGAGGGGAATACAATGTACTGTAGTCGCACAAAATGCTGACAAGTGTTGTTATGCTTCTTTTCAAGGAGTTTACTTTGAAAATGATCCTGATTTCACAAGAAGGAAAATAGACGAAAGATGGCAGTGCTTTCATATAGTGCCGCGATGATTTCAGGGCATCTCAAAATATTTTGCAGTCAATTACGTGCTGTTGTAGTTTCGTCACTTTTGTGTGAAATACAGATTGGATTTGTGCAACATGGCTGGCCGACCTATTGGAGTGATGTCTGTGGAAGGATGTCTGTAAGAACACACCAGCTCTTCTTTGAACTGGGCCATGGGATCTTTCCAGCTGGGAGAGCAGACAGGACTTTGCACCAAAAGGACAGCGCCTCCCTCAGCACTGCATTGGAACTTCAGTCTAGGCTCCCGGCTCACATCATCAGTGTGATTCTGTGTGAAAGCCTGCATTCATCCAATTTGGCTCATTAGTTGTGACACTGAGCATGACAGGCTTCCCAAGGAGATCCAAGAGCCAGACTGGCCCTCAGTCCAAATAACATATTGTGGAATTCATTTGGCAACAGTAAGCCGCTTTGGGAGCAATGAAACAAGCAAAGGACACTGTGATATGTGCAAACAGATACCGTTCAGTACTTATTTCATACACTAGCAACTATTTAAAGATCACTACTATTAGAAACGTTAAAGAGGTCATATGGGACACCACAAAGATTAAATTGGATCTCTTTGGAATCCTTTGATGCATGCAGGTGGCGTCAATTCAATACGTTGCCTGTGCTGTATCCAAATGTGTAATGCCCTGGGATTCCCACCTTTTGGGAAAGGTTGTAAGTAGTATTGAACAGTGCCCTGCAATACAAGAACCTTACAATGACATAGCAACAATTCTAGGGGATTTAAGCCAAGAGAGATCTTTGAAGCAACAAAAGTCACAAGTCGAGAAAAGTATGGTATCTTTGAAGTATCTTGCTAACACTGGCACCATCCAAACAGTTGGTGCCTCAGAGAACATTTCAAAATAACATAGAGTCATAGAGATGTACAGAACGGAAACAGATCCTTCAGTCCAACTTGCCCATGCTGACCAGATATCCTATATAAATCTAATCCCATTTGCAAGCATTTGGCCCATACCCCTCCAAACCCTTCCTAAACATGTACCCATCCAGGTGCCTTTTAAATGTTGTAATTGTACCAGCCTCCACCACTTCCTCTGGCAGCTCATTCCATACACGCATCACCCTCGGTGTGAAAAGGTTGCCCCTTTTAAATCTTTCCCCTCTCACCTTAAACCTATGCCGTCTAGATTTGGACTCCCCTACCCTGGGGAAAAGACATGTGGATAAACAGCAGGTCTCCACTGCATCCATATTCCCAAAGTAACCTTGATAGCCACTTCTCTTATCAAGGTCATGGAAAATATTGTCCATTTTACTCTCACCGTAAATTCCTTTCCTGCAGATTATAAATTGAGTACTCCAACCATGATGAACTGTTTGGTGCTGTCAAACACACCAAGACATTTTTAGATGTGTTGATGTCTCAAGCACTAAACTAAATTCCATCCTGGCCTCATGGTATTTTTGCTGGACTGTTAATCCAGGAGACCCAGACAATGTTCTGGGGACTCCAGGTTCGAATCCTGCCACGGCAGATGGTGGAATTTGAATTTAATAAATATCTGGAATTAGGAATCCAATGATGACCATGAGCCCATTGTCGATTACCAGAAAAACCCATCTGATTCACTAATGTCCTTCAGGGAAGGAAACTGCCATCCTTACCTGGTCTGGCCTACGTGTGATTCTAGACCCACAGTAATGTGGTTGACTCTTAACCGCCCTCTGGGCAATTAGGGATGGGCAATAAATGCTGCCTAGCCAGCGACATCCTCATCGTGTGAATGAATGAAGAAAAAAAAATTCTGTGGGAAAGTAAGACTGGTGTAGGTAGCTGTATTTTTCTGTTGGTACAGACTTTGATGGACCAAAGTGCCTCCTTCTGTCCTGTATGATTCTATGAAATTGGAATCTTGAAGAAACGAGTTTAGGTTCAGGTATGACAATGTGCCAACTGATGTAGTCATGTATGGTTTTTAATAAGTAGGACCTTCTGATTTCCATCCCTGTAGTGGGAAGCAATGGTGTAGTGGTAATGCCACTATCCTTGATATTTGAAGCCCCAGGTATATGTTCTGGGGCTGTAGGTCCACAGCCAGTGGTGAACTTTAAACATGGTGAAATCTGGTCTTAGGAGATGGCCATAATTATCAACTGTTGTTTAGAAGCCTATCTGGTTCGCTACTGCCCCTCAGGGAAGAAAATCTGCCATTTTTACCTCATCTGACTTACATGTAAGTCCAGACCCACAGCAAAGTAGTTGACTTTCAACTGCCCTCTGGGCAATAATTGCTGGCCTAGCCAGCAATGTGCCACAAGTGCTTCTTATTCGAAAAACCATGTACAAGAGGAGGCTAGAGTTCAACAGACATATGTTTAAGGTGAGAGGAGAAAGACTTAAAAAGGACGCTTTTTAACACAAAGAGTGGTTCATGTGTGGAACGAACTGTCAGAGGAAGTTTTGGATGTGGGTACAATTACAGTGTTTAAAAGACATTTGGATAAGTTCATAAGTGGGAAAGGTTTGGAGGGATATGGGCCAAGCGGAGGCAG
The DNA here is from genome assembly GCA_024137785.1 of Ginglymostoma cirratum. Lineage (NCBI taxonomy): Eukaryota > Metazoa > Chordata > Chondrichthyes > Orectolobiformes > Ginglymostomatidae > Ginglymostoma > Ginglymostoma cirratum. Next base: position 22,785,812 of record JAHRHZ010000059.1, on the reverse strand, counting down.
GTGGGACTAGTTTAATTTGGGAACATGATTGGCATGGACTGGTTGGACTGAAGGGTCTGGTTCTATGCTGTGTGACTGCCTACAAATGCTAGTCCTCAATTTGCGATCTTGGTACATTTGAGTTTAATTTTGATGTCAGAGGTCTAGTCCCTCATTTGCTTTGGTTTAATGCGTTGGGAATATGTACAGAGTCAGGCCTGAAATAGAGCCAGTGAGCAGTATTTAAAGAGACAGTGCCCATTCTTACAGGGTGTGCCACTTGCTTCTCTGAGCAACCCCTGGAGAGGAGACCCAGAGGCCAAACGGTCTTTTTGACATGTTGGAACTCGAGATGCAGTCATGTGGAAGAGTGACCGTTGTGGGAGTGAGGGCTGCTGTCCTGCAAAAGGGTTCAGATTACGGCTGGAGGGTCAAAACCAAACTTTTTGTATGTGTCTTGCACTCTTCACTTTCTTCAACATCATGAACGGAACATCCTGCAGCCTTCAAGGTCTAGACAGGGTTCAGGAAAATGACATCAACCAGAGAGTGAAAAAAAAACCCTCCTTCTCTCTGATCCTGGTTGTCAATTGCCCTTCGCCTGATGGGAGAACCTTGACCATTTGAAATTTGGCATTCTTGCGTTTGTCCTGATGAGCACAAGCCGAAAAGGTCTGACAACATTCAGTATCTACCAATAAAGAAGTAACAATAAGGCATTCAAAAGGGCATCAGATGGAGAAATTGTGCAGTGCTAGGGGAGAAACATGTGAACAAGGAACAGGAATAGGTCAGTCAACCCTTCCAGCTTACTGTACAATTTATACCCAGTCTGACCTTAGTTTAATCTCAGCTCTACATTCCTGCATCTCCCCTGATAATCTTTCATTCCCTTGGTCACCAAAAACCTAAATATTTAAAGATTCTGCATCCTTTGCCTTTTTGAGGAAGGGAATTCCAAAGACTCACAATCCTAAGAGAGAGAAAATGTTTCCTCACCTCTGTCTTAAATAGAAGACCGCTTATTTTTAAACTGTTGCCTATAGTTCTAGATTGTCCCACTAGAAGAAATATCCTTTCCATATCCGCCCAGTCAAGTCCCCTCGGGATCTTATATGCTTCAATTAAGTCACCTCTGACTCTTCTAAACTCCAGAGGATACAGGCCCAACCTGTCTAACATTTCCTCAAAAGGCATTCTGCTCATTTTCAGTTTAAAAAGGCAGGGATATGGCACTGAGTCTTAATCCTCATTCGGAGAGCCAGAGATGATACAACATGCCAAGCCACCTTCCTCTGTGCTGTAATAATTCCACGATTCTGTTTGCCCTGTACCATTGTTCAGCCATATTTAATTCAGGAGCGAGTTCAATATTTGTGAATGATCAACATTGTGTGAACCTAAGGTTACATTCCACTGTGAAGGGAATGATCCTGCAAATTTCTAATGAGGCCTGGGAAACGACTTTGCTTTCATACTTAGAATATCTGCAATCCATCAGGATAAACTATTTTGGCTGGGATGACAGAAGAACAGCACATTCCAAAAATCACTGGCAAATACAGGAATTAAAATGTTACAGCTCCAAATTTTTCGAGGCAGAGCACACCCCAGACAATCCACAATATATACACCTTGAGCTTTTGGACGCTCGCATCTCATTTTCTGTTCACCCAGCATGTTTTGAGGGTAGCAGGTTCCAAATCTTTACTCCTAAACATCTTCACTCCTTATATGATGTCTCCCCTTCAGCAATTGGTTGCAATAACTGGTTAAAAAAAAAAAAAAATTCTCTTAGGACATGGGCATTGATGGCTGGGTCAGCCCATGCTTAGTTGCCCTTGAGAAGGTGGTGATGAGATGCCGTTTTGAACCGCTGCAGTCCATGTGCTGTAGGTAGACCCACAATGCCCTTCAGGGAGCGAATTCCAGGATTTTGATTTGGTGACATTGAAGGGACAACAATATATTTCCAGGTCAGGATGGTGAGTGGCTTTGAGGGGAACTTGAAGGTGGTATATAGTTGTTACTTGCAATCATTATCAGCTTAGGCCTGGATGCTGTTCAGGTTTTACTGCATAGGAAGACAGAGTGTTTCAATATCAGAGGAGTCATGAGGGGTATTGAACATTGCCCAGTCCTCAATAGACGTCTCCACTGTTTCTGAACCGTTAGGTTTCATGAAAGACTCTATGAGTAAATGGGATTTTGTGTCTGGTCATTTTAACTTGCCTAAGGCTTTGATTGAGCACAGGTCACCAATTGGGACATTTACCTTTCAGATTCAGGGCCAGGAAAAAATAATCGGGTCCTTCCTTACCTCTGACTGCAGAGGAGAAAGTCAAAACTTACATGACACCAGGTTATAGTCCAACAGGTTTATTTGAAATCACAAGGTTTCGCAGCGCTGCCCCTTTGTTGGGTGACCTTTCATTCCAAACACAAGTTAGGTTCAGTTTATGTTAATCACCGGGTCTTTAGGAAGTTCTACACACATGGATACCATCGTTGATTCATCAATGGAAGGGGTTAATATTTCCATCCTTTGCATTAGAGGAGTTTTTTTTAATATCACAAGGTGACAGTATTTAACCCGAGGAAACAAAAGCATATTCATTTTTTATTCATTCATGGGATGTGGGTGTCACTGCCTGGGCCAGCATTTATTGCCTGTTTCTATTTGCCCAGATGGTCGTTAAGAGTCAACCAGATCGCTGTGGTTCTGGTGTCTCATGTAGGCCAGACCAGGTAAGGATGGCAGATTTCCATCCCTAAAGGTCATTAGTGAACCAGATAAGTTATCAACAGTGATTACGCAGTTAGAATTAGGCCAGCTCTTGCTTCTATAATCCATTTAAATTTCATTTATAATCTATTTAAATATCTGCCATATGGGTCAGAGTGCCCATACAGTATCAAAACAGGCCCTTTGGCCCACTGAGTCTATGCCAATCAACAAACACTGAACGACACCAATCCCATTTACCTGCACTTGATCCATCGCCTACTAAGCCCTGTCAGTTTCAGTGCTCATCCAGATGCTTCTTAGATGTTACAAGGGTACTTGCCTTACCAGCCTGTCAGGAAGTACATGGTGAGATTCAAACCAATTGTCCTCAGAGCTTTGGCCTGGAGTTCTCGAATACTATTCCACTGATGTTACCTCTGTGTCATTGCCTCCCACTCTGTTAGGGAGAGACAATCAGTTATATAGCTTAAGGAGTACAACTTCACACCAGGCCGTGTGAGTAGATAGCTCCCAAGCCTATCTCAGCTGGAGCAGGAATAGTAGCCTTGCTTTCAATGTTATTCTGAAACATAAAATGCAGGACAAATCCAACCGGCCAATTACCGGCCCATCAGTCTCCTCTCGATCATCAGTAAACAGTGATGGAAGGTGTCAGTAACAGTGCTGTCAAGCAGCACCTGCTCAGCAATAACCTGCTCAGTGACACCCAGTTTGGGTTCTGCCAGGGCCACTCAGCTCCTGATCTCAGTACAACCTTGTTTCAAACATGGACAGAAGAGCTGAATTCCAGAGGCGAGGTGAGAGTGACAGCTTCTAAAATGAAGGCCCTATTTGACCAACTATTTGGCTTCAAGGACCTCAAACAAACTGGGAGTTAATGGGAATTGAGAGATAGAAACAATCATTAATATGACTTGTCCAGTTCATTTTCTGGTCAATGGTAACTCCCGGGATGTCGATAGTGAGGGATTTGATGATAGTAATGCCTTTGAATATTAAACAGCAATATTTAGATTCTCTCCTGTTGGAGATTTAGATTTATTTATTTGTCACATGTACCAAGTATAAGAATACATAAGTTTGGTGAAAAGGTGTGCATGTTACTTGCAACTTGTCTGCTCAGACCTGGATATTGTCCAGGTTTAGTTGCATTTGGGCATGGACGACTGGCCCAGGCAATGACGTCTGCATCCCATGAGTGAATTTTAAAAAAATAAATATAACCTAGCCTTGTAACTCACTAGTGGAGCTATGCTGCGTCTTTGAAGGTGAGGAATACAGCAGAAAAGTCAGTCAGATAGCTGTCAGTGCGCAATAAGTGTACGATGATGACTGTGTGGTGATGACTAGACAGTGGCATCTTTTGGGTGATACTTTGCCACAGCATCGACTTCAAAGTAAAGAGTGTTTCAAATCCTTATTCAGGATCCTTTTGGGAATGTCTGCTCTATTAGGCAATGGGACAGGCAGATGCCCAGCATTACCGATCTATTGTATGATCATTGCTGCACGGACAACGGTTCCAAATGCGTACGGCTCTGCTTGGTAATCACTCCCTCCGCCATATTCCTTCAAGAAATGGAAATAAAAGTGATAAAACTAACCCCGAATCAAAGGTTAACAAAACATGCCCCACAGCGCTTCACCGAGTGACACAAAGCTTGCACTGGCTCGACATTAGCGGATGCAAAATGTTCAGTTAGCAGGACATTGTGCATCCTCGTGCATGACACTTCAAAGAGCCAAGTAACTATCTGTTCCAAAACAAAGGAAGAGGAAAGCAGAGATCACACGTCTTAAACTGGGCCAGCTTCGCATGAATCAGACTGTCTGAAGATTAATCTCTCGCATCAGAGGGCAGTCTGCCTGGGATCTTCCTGTAGCGCAGGAAGTGCCAACAGTACCATCACAATGACAAGCTTCATTCAAAATATCTGAAGTAGTCCATTCACAACAGGAACACCTCTGTTGTTTAATAAAGGCATAAAGGAAATGCTCTACAAAATGACATTCCCCTGTAGTATTGGCAGTCTTTGACTTGAATGTAAAACAAAGCAGGAAATGTTATCACTGATGTTATATTTATTTTACATAAATAACTGCGGATATATATATATTTATATATTGCTTATAAATACTGTGGCTACAATAACAGGTCAGAGGCTGGGAATTCTGCAGCTTCCCTCAACTCTTCAAAGCCTTCCCAGCATTCAGCAAGAGTCAAGAATGGGATGGAACACTCCCCACTTGCCTGGATGAGGGCAGCTCCAACAACACTCAAGAGGCTCGACACCATCCAGGATAAAGCAGGACCACATCCACAAACATTCACTCCCTCCAGTTCACTCAGTAGCAGCAGTGTGGACTATCTACAAGACGTAACTGCAGAAACTCACAAAATAGCACCTTCCAAATCACACAAACCGCTGCCCTTTAGTAGGACAACAGCAGCAGATGGATGGGAACAACATCCCCTACAAGTTCCCCTCTGAGCCACTCACTACCCTGACTCGGAAATATATGACCGTTCCTTCAGTGTTGCTGGGTCAAAATCCTTACACTCCCTACCAGCATTGTGGGGCTACCTATAGCCAAAGGGCTCAGGAATGCAGCTCACCACCAGCTGTTCAAGGGTTATTAGGGATGAAAATAAATGTCAGCAATGCCTACTTTCCATCAATGAATAAACAAAGAATTAGGCACAGGTTTTCAAAAAGCTACTGGTTTTTATTTATCCAGCTAAAGTGGATGTGTTAAAATTGAAATGAATCTCATTCCCCCACTTGACTCCAACATTTGTAATATCATTCATAGAATGAATTAGTCGGTCATTATTTCATGAGCATAGGGGCTGTTTCCTTACATAATGATAAGTTTGGGACATTTCACTCTTCTCTTCCAAATGTCTTTGAGCTTTAAAGGCACTGCCAGTCATTCTGTTCCTCGTCCCTGAAGCATTTATATTCTATTTACTCATTATTGTGGGATGTGAGCAACACAGGCTGGACTGCTGTTACTGTGTGTTGGTAGTGGAGGGAACGGATATTTCTGGATGTGGTGGCAATCAAGCGGGCAGCTTTGTCCCGGATGGTGTCAGGCTTCTTGAGTGTTGTTGGGGCTGCACCCATCCAGGCAAGTGGGGAGTATTCCATCACACTCCTGACTTGTGCCTTGTAGATGATGGACAGGCTTTGAGGAGTCAGGAGGTGAATTACTCACCAGAGGATTCCTAGCTGACCTGCTCTTGCAGCCAGTGTGATTAACTGGTGAATTCAGTTGAGTTTCTGATCAATGGCAACCCCCAGGATGTTGATAGTGAGGATTCAGTGATGGCAACACCATTGAACATCAAGGGATGGTGGTTAGATTGTCTCTTATTGGTGATGGTCATAGCCTGGCATTTGTGTGGTGCAAATGTTACTTGCCACTTGTCAGCCCAAGCATGGATATTGTCCAGATCTTGTTGCATTTTAACACGGGCTGCCTCAGTATCTGAGGAGTCGTGAATGGTGCTGAACATTGTGCAATCATCAGCAAACATCCCCACTTCTGACCTTATGATGGAGGGAAGGTCATGGATGAAGCAACTGAAGATGGTGGGGCCTAGGACATTACCCTGAGGAACTCCTGCAGAGATGTCCTGGAGCTGAGATGATTGACCTCCCACAACCACGACCATCTTCCTATGTGCCAGGTATGACTCCAACCACCGAAGAGTTTGCACCCCCCCCCCCCACAATACCCATTGATTCCAGTTTTGCTAGGGCTCCTGGAAATCATACTTGGTTGAATGCAGCCTTGATGTCAAGGGCTATCACTCTTACCTCAGCTTTTACGTGTACAAGCTTAGGATGTTCATTGTAGGTGATATCACAAGCTCAACAGTTATCCACAGTATATATTTCTAAAGAAAGTGGCCTCTTTCACTCTCTCATTTCTTACTGTTACTAGAAAATACTGAGGCCGGTTGGGGTTTCGAATACAGATTCTAACATTGTCATACCAACTGCTGGAAAATCCAGGCGTCGGCTGAATGCAGACTCAGACTTGAAGCTGATGCCTCCCAAAGTCAAATTGCCCATCACAGCTCACAAATGGAGAGTTGTTAATCAAGTTACATTCTACTAGAATATCACAAAACCAAGAGACAGTGCTTAATTTAAGGAAAGAAAAACATTTGTTAAAATGTTATTGAGGGATACGCAACACAAGAGCATGACTCTTAATGTCAGGACCAACAACAACTTGAATACAATGAAACATCCCGAAGACGGACTGCATAGAGCCTGATCCACAATAATTACTAAAATGTTCCTGATAGACTAGAAATGATTACAGAATGTAAATGGTTAGGATCTAACATTTGCTGCCTTAAGGAGCAGTGGACACATTCATAGAATCATAGAATCCCTCCAATGTGGAAGCAGGCCATTTGGCCTATCAAGTCCACACTGACCCTCCGAAGAGCATCCTACCCAGACCCACTCCCCCACCCTATCCTTGTAACTATGCATTTCCCATGGCCAATCCACCCAACCTGCACATCCCTGGACACTACAGGGTAATTTAGCATGGCTATTTCCACCCAACCTGCACATCCCTGGGCACTATGGGCAATTTAGAACAGCCAATCCACCCTAACCTGCACTTCTTTGGACTGTGGGAGGAAACCGGAGCACCCAGAGGAAACCCACGCAGACGCGGGGAGAATGTGCAAACTCCACACAGACAGTCGCCCGAGGGTGGAATCGAACCTGGGTCCTTGGTGCTGAGAGGAAGTGCATTCTGTAGTAACTTTGGAAAGGGGATCAGGTAAGTACTTGCCATGAAAATCTGGACACAGCTACGAGAAGTGGGTATAATTGGATGGTTTAACAAAAAGACAGGAGTGACTGAATGTCCTTCTTATGAACTGTAAGGTCCTATCAATCACAACCGAAGTACAAAGGGATCTGGGAGTGGTAGTACAGGATTCTCTGAAGGTTAACTTGCAGGTTGAGTCTGTGATTAAGAAAGCGAATGGAATGTTGTCATTTATCTCAAGAGGGTTGGAATATAAAAGCAGTGATGTGCTTCTGAGACTTTATAAAGCTCTAGTTAGGCTCCATTTAGAATACTGTGTCCAATTTTGGGCACCACACCTCAGGAAGGACATACTGGAACTGGAGCGTGTCCAGCGGAGATTCACACGGATGATCCCTGGAATGGTAGGCCTAACATACGGCTGAGGATCCTGGGATTGTATTCATTAGAGTTTAGAAGGTTGAGGAGAGATCTAATAGAAACTTACAAGATAATGCATGGCTTAGAAAGGGTGGACGCTGGGAAGCTGTTTCCGTTAGGTGGGGATACTAGGACCCATGGGCACAGCCTTAGAATTAGAGGGGGTCGATTTAGAACGGAAATGAGGAGACATTTCTTCAGCCAGAGAGTGGTGGGCCTGTGGAATTCATTGCCACGGAGCGCCGTGGAGGCCGGGACGTTGAATGTCTTCAAGGCAGAGATTGATAAATTCTTGATCTCGCAAGGAATCAAGGGCTACGGGGACAGTGCGGGTAAGTGGAGTTGAAATGCCCATCAGCCATGATTAAATGGCGGAGTGGACTCGATGGGCCGAATGGCCTTACTTCCACTCCTATGTCTTATGGTCTTATGGTCTTACAACTTCCAATTCGTTGAATCCTTAAAACACATTGAATTATTTGGATTATAATGGTGTGTAGAAATATGGGGAAAAGGCAGGAAATTAAGACGAGGGGATTGAATGGTGCAGGCATGATGGACCAAAAGGCTCCCTTTTGCACTGTGAAAATTCTGCGATTTTATTAATATACGACTTATCTCTTACCGGTTTAACTTTTGGATTTTTTTTGTAAATTGTTGGGGTATTAATGTGCTTTGAAAAGCCATATTGGGTAGCCAATATGTGTAGGTTTATGTCCTGTGTGGGCTTGTATTGTTTCCAATGGCAAAGGAATCGAAGGGTTGTTGATAAACACGGTGCAGCCCGTAGTTACTCTGCAGATCATGACCGTATCTCTGCAGTGAAGCTTGTAATCCCATGGTGCTACTTCAATGGTCATTCAAGCAGCCTGAATAAGACAGGCCTAAATAAAAACTGAAAGAATGGCAGGCGCTATAAGTCAGAAACAGTTGAAAAGCTCAGCAGGCCTGGCACAATCTGCGAAGAGAAATCAGAGTTAACGTTTTGGGTCAGAACAGTTCTGAGTAAGGGTCTCGAAACCCGAAACGTTAACTCTGATTTCTCTTCGCAGATGCTGCCAGGCCTGCTGAGCTTTTCCAGCAACTTCTGTTTCTGTTTAAGATGGACCTAACTTGCTTCAAGCATTAAGTTGTTACCCGGCAGACAATAAATGTGATATTCCTTTGATGCTGGCCTTTTTATGAATAATGTGGGTGATGTAAATTTAGGAGTGCCTAAATTAAGTCCTCAACTCGGAGATTTACCACTCCATCAGTCACCATGGTTACCAGAGTCCCAAAATTGCCTCAGGAGAAGGCATAAGAAAAAGAATTGCACAACTGTGATGGAATTTATGTTTAGATAATTCCCCGTGTGTGAAATCCAATTTAATATATAAAAGGACACACACCGTTGAGGGTGGCCTGTGAGAGGGTGTGCTCTGTAAATCAGTCGATTCAGTTCATAGGATGGTGAATGCTGTTTTTTTTCTTTATTCATTCATGGGATTGTGACATTCCTGGCACTTGAGACCCATTCCTAATTGTTGTTGAACTGATTGGGCAGAGGGTAGTTAAAAGCCGAACATCGAAGCATCGGTGGTTCAGTAATAGAATTCTTGCCAACAGTGCGGGAGGCCTGGATTTGATTCCTGGCTGATGCATATGATTTCAGTCCAAAGATGTGCAGGTTAGGGTGGATTGGCCATGCTAAATTGCCCCATAGTGTTCAGGGATGTGTAGATTAGGTGGGTTATAGGGGGACGGGTCTGGGATGCTCCGAGGGTTGGTCTGGACCTGTTGGGCCGAAGGGCCTGTTTCCACACTGTCGGGATTCTATGATGATGACTAACCTGTCAGGGTATGGTCTGACCCGTTTCTCACCCACAAGAATCAGAGTGTGGTTGTCAGCCAGACCAGGAAAGGATGGCAGATTTCCTTCCCTAAAGGGAAATTAGTCAACATAGGTTCTTATGACAATGGTCATCACCATGGCTAATATCTACTTTGTATCCCACATTTATTTAACTGAATTCAGATTTCACCAGTGGCTGCATGGGATTTGAACTCTTTCCCCTGGAGTCTGGGCCTCTGGGATTAGTGACACCAGAGATGTCACCACCAACACCAGCGTCTTGCAGCAGGCCAGTCTACACCGGCGCACGTGGGAATGAGATACAGCAGGGCAAATTAATTCTCCGTCTTTCAGTTAGTGGAGTCACAGGACAGGTGAAGGTTTACTATGTTCAGGATTACAAGAAAACCAACAGAACCATGGACAGTGGAAATCAGAAGCGAAACCAGCAATTGCTGGGAAAACTCAGCAGAACTGAAGCTCCGAGAAAGGGTCACTGGACCCGAAACGTTGACTCTTCTTTCTCTCCACAGGTACTGCCAGGCCAGCTGAGTTTTTCTCCGAAATTACTGGGAAAACTCAGCAGAACTGACGTTCTGAAAAAAGAGTCGCTGGACCCAAAACGGTAAGTCTGTTTTCTCTCTACAAATGCTGTCACCCTGCAGAGTTTTCCCAGTAACTTCCGATTGCGGTGTTGCTTTTTGTAGGCTCCCCTTGCTTTGGGCATGAAGAGGGTAAGGATTTTCGGAAGGCAGCACTTCTTTCTGTTGACCGGCCAAGGGGCCGACATGGTCTCTCTGTCCCTGGTGGGGGCTGGTTGGGGTTGGTTGGACGGAGGTGGGTGTTGCAGGAAATGCATGAGGCAACCAACAAAGGCAGCCAGCTCCATTAACTGACCCGTGAGGTGCATGGTTCAACCCACATCCTACTGACAAGAATCAGAGTGAAGGACAAAGTGCGATCCAAGCTGAAGGTAGTTATGAAGTCAAACAGCACTGTCCCAGGCTGGTTGCACAGAGAATTACCCCTCTGATGGTCCTGGTGTAGAACCGTAGACAAGCTAGAACACAGCAAGAAGCCATTCAGCTGAATCAACCAGCCACCCATTCTAATCCCACCTTCCAGCCCTTGCCTTGTAGCCTTGCACCTGACAAGGGGCAGGCCAGTAGAGTCATTGAGTCATTCAGCATCGAAATACCCCCACCGTGCCAATGCTGGCCAAGAAACACCACACCGCAGTAATCCCGTTTACCTGCATTGGTCCATACCATAAGATGCCCTGGTATTTTAAGTACTCAGCCAAATGCTTTTTAAATGTTGCGAGAGTATTTGCCTCCACCAATCTCTCAGCCAGTGCGTTCAATGTCCCTTAAGGTGAGCTGACTGTTCTCACCACAACCAGCAAACTGGACAGTGTATTCCAGACACTCAGCAGCCTCTGGGTGCAAACATTTCTCATTGGCTCAGCTCTAGACATTCTACTGATCACATCAAAGGGCCTGGAGGTGATGGTACTACACATTAGCACCATGCATCGACCTTTGGAAAAGGGTGAAAAGTATTCAAGGGGCAGGGGAGACGCTTTATTCTTTAACTCACTCACAAGGTGGGAACACTGCTGTTAAGATCAGCGTTTGTTCTCAGGTGAGGCCTCTTCTGGAGTATTGGGTGCAGTTCTGCTCTCTCTGTTGTACGAAGGATGTTATTAAGCTGGAGAGGGTTCAGAGGAGATATACCAGGATGTTGCTGGGAATGGAGGGTTTAAGTTATACGGCAAGACTGGATAGGCTGGGACGTTCTTGTTGCTGCATAGGAGATTGAGTGGTGACGTTATAGAGATTTATAAAATCATGAGGGTTATAGATAAGGTGAATGACAAGGGTCTTTTCCCTTGGCTGGGGGATTTCAAGACCAGGGGCACGTTTTAAAGGTGAGAGGAGAAAGATTTAAAAAGGACACAAGGTGGCAATTATTTTACACAGAGAGTGGTTTGTGTGTGGAATGAAGCTCCAGAGGAAGTGGTGGATGTGGGGACAGTTACAACATTTAAACAATATGTGGATGAGTACATGAGTAGGAAAGGTTTGAAGGGATATGGGCCAAGCACAGGCAGGTGGAACTAATTCAGTTTCAGGTTATGTTTGACATAGACTGGTTGGACCGAAGTGTCTGTTTCCATGCTGCATGACTTTATGACTCAGGTGTGGCTCTGTGGAAGTAAGTCTTTTACCTACATCAGCAAGCTGTAAGGTGAACTGGTTGGATTACTTGACCATAACCAGGGCCACGGTGCTGCAATAGAGACAATACAAAAGTGGGTAGGAGGGTAAGCATTGAGGAGAATGCAGAGACAATTCAGTGTGATATTGTTAAGTTGAGTGGGTGGGCAAATACATGGCAGCAGGGATGAAGCATAATGTGGCTAAATGTAGGTTTATTCACTTAGTTAGCAATAACAGGAAGGCAAGTTATGATCTGAGTGGCGACAGATTAGGAAAGACGGAGGTGCAATGAGACCTGGGCATCCTTGTTCACCAGTCGCTGAGAGTAAACATGCAGGTGCAGCAGGCAATGAAGGAGGCAAATGGCATGTTGGCTTTCATAGTGAGAGGGTCTGAGTACAGAAGCAGCGATGTTATGCTGCAAGTGGGCTTTGGTGAGACCACACCATGGTGTGTAGTTTTGACCTTCTTACCTCAGGGAGGATGTTCTGGCGATGGAGGGAATGCAATGGCGGTTTAACAGACTGATTCCTGACTGATCTTTGAAGAGACACAGGATCAGTTGGACTAGATTAATGGAGTTTAAAGAATGAGGGGATTGCATCGGAAACTATAACGGCAGTAGACATGGTAAATGCAGGAAGGATGTTCCTGTTGACTGGAATCAGGGGGTCACAGTCTAAGGACATGGGGTAGAACATTTAGGACTGAGAGGAGGAGAACTGCTTTCACCCAGAGAGTGGGGAGCCTGTAAAATTCTCTGCCACAGAAAGCAGTTGTGGTTGAAACATTGAACATTTTCAAGAAGGAGTTAGACACTGTTCTTAGGGCCTAAGGGATGAGGAGAACGTGGGACCAGGGGACTGAGTCGGATGATCAGCCATGAGCATATTGAATAGCGGAGCAGGCTCAAAGGGCTGAATGGCCTACTCCTGCTCCTATTTTCGATGTTTGTCTCATTCGATGCCCCCAGCAAAGAGTGATGTGGTGGGAGAGAGCACCAACATGATGCGTTGACCTCTGGAAAAGGGCGAAAGTGGTGGGTTGTGGGGAACAGGAGCAGTGGACTAGGAAGATGTACGTCAAACTGAGAAAAATAAAACTCTGAAAATACATTTTCCCACTGTAAAAGAGGTGGGGAAACCTCGCAAAGAAGCGGTTGAAAAGCAGGCATTTGTGGAAATTAGAATAACTACAAATGTTGTTTATTTCAGTCCTTTCCTGCAAATTTACGGCTCGCAGACTGAATGAATGGGAGATTTATAAAGCCAACCTTTGAACTAAAGCTACTGTTGTGTTCGCTTAGTTTGAAAATGATTAAAGCATAAATCTGCAAGGCCAAAACGGAGAGCAAACGATGGAATATCCTGTAAGAACTATATAAACAATTTTCTTTCTCACTCCTCTGTTTTTGTGCAAGATTAAACAGATGCTGACAGTTTTAAATAGCCCTGTCTCAGTTTAGAATCACCGCACATCAAAAGGAAATGATACCATCCTTCCAATTTGTTAACAACGGAGGTGAGTAAACGTTCATTTCCGAATCACAGCTTTTATGAAAATCACTAAGTCCTGAGCACAGAAGGCTACAATGACCTGATTTTCACTGTTGGAATCTTTTAGAATGGCCTTCTAGCTCTTCCTCATGGCTATGACTAACTGTAACCAATTAACAATCTCAAGTGCGCTACATTTCCTTAAGTAGCAAATCAGTTCACATGAGCATTGCCCTCATTTTGGCAAGGAGATGTCATCGGAACACGGGATCCAGGAACAGGAGGATGAAACCATTTGGCCTTCTGAGCCTTGCCCTATAATTCAATGACGACAGAATACCGCAGGTGCTGGAAATCTGACAAAAAGCACAGAGATTCCTGGAGAAACTGAACAGATCTGACTGCGCCTGTGGAGAGAGATAAACAGAGTTAATGTTTGGAGTCTGGGGTGAATTTTCCTCAGAATGTTTCATTCAGAACTATTCAGCTCTGAAGAAGAGTCAGACTGTTCTCCAAATATTAACTCTGTGCTTTCCTTTATGCTGTCATTTAATCCTCTTTGTATAACAACACTTTTTCACTCTGTAAGATTTGTTATCTGGGTACTTGTACCTCAGATGGAGCCATTAAAAGGCAGCCATTGTAAAATCTTTTCACTGTACTCCTGTACTTCTGTGCTGGAATACAAGTGACAATAAAGGATATTCTATTCTATTCTATTCTATTCTGTTCCATTCTATTCTGTTCTGTTCAATTCTATGCCATCCTGTTTGTTCTATTCCATTCTATTCTATTCTATCCTATTCTGTTTTATTCTATTCTATTTTATCCTGTTATATTCTATTCGATTCTATCCTGTTCTATTCTATTCTATTCTGTTCCATTCTATTCTTTTCTATTCTATTCTATCCTGTTCTGTTCTATTCTATTCTTTTCTTTTCTATTCTATTCTATTCTATCCTAATCTGTTCTATTCTGTTCTGTTCTATTCTATTCTTTTCTATTCTATTCTATCCTATTCTGTTCTATTCTGTTCTGTTCTATTCTATTCTTTTCTATTCTATTCTATCCTATTCTGTTCTATTCTGTTCTATTCTATTCTGTTCTATATTCTATTCTATTCTATTCTCTTCTGTTCTATTCTGTTCTATTCTATTCTAGTCTAGTCTAGTCTAGTCTAGTCTCTCTCTACAGATGCTGCCAGACCAGCTGAGTTTCTCCAGCAATCTCTGTGATATTCTATAAAATATGGCTCATCTGATTGTGATTTCTACCGTCCGCCTTTCTGATCATTCCTCACAACGCAAGAATCCCTTGTTCATCCAGATCCTAACCTTGTCTTGAAGTATTTCAGTGACACTGCCTTCAGTACTCTCCGAGGAAGATAATTCCAAACACTAACAGGTCTCTGAGAGAAAAAGATTGTATCTCCTTGTCTCCATCTTAACTCGGAGACCTTGTAGTTTTTAACTGTATCCCCTGCTCTAGCCTGCCCCATGAGGGGATATGTCCTTTCAACATCTTCCCAGCCAAGCCAAGTCTTCTGTTTTTCAACTACGTATATGAAATAATGAGAGATATGGGTAGGCTGGATAGTCGAAGTCTTTTTCTTGGTGTGGGAATGCCAAATACTAGGGGGCATAGGTTCAAGCTGAGAGGGGAAGTTTAAAGGAGATGTGAGAGGCAAGTTTTTTACGCAGAGGGTGGTAGATACCTGGATCTCATTGCCTGAGGAAGTGGTAGGAGCAGATACAATAGTAATGATTGACATCGATTTTTCAATCAGTGGGATGGTTGATTAATTTTAAAACCCAAGAAGAAATCAACGAAGCTCGTGTGAGTCTGGCTGCCCATAATGTATCCATTTGCTGTTGGATCAGAAGGACCAAGGTCAGTACAGCATTGTCCACTGAATTGTGATCAGGGTTAATAGGTAAACGATAAGTGATTAATGTGTGGGAACAAGTCTATCTCAAAGACACTTTGACACAATGCACTAGAAACACATGACTGACAATCTAATATGGAAAGGTCAGTAATCAATCAGTACATCAGGTTGTTAATGATACTGTAGAGATTTAATTGGGATTTTGCAATCTCATAATGGTTTAGATGGAGTAAGTGAGAAGAATTTGTTTCCTTTGGTCAAGTTATCAGTAACTAGAGGGCAGAGATTTTGAATAATTAGCAAAAGACCAAGAGGCGACATAAGGAAAGCTTGAGGTAGCAAGTTGTGTTCCAATGACAGGCAGATTCAACAATAACTTTCAAAAGGAAATGGAGTGAACTTTTGAAGAGGGAAGATGTACCAGGTCATGGGGGAACGGGGTGTGCGGAAGGAGATGGGGCAGTGTGGATCATAATAGGCCAAATGGCCTCCATGGTAGTCAATGATTTGCAAGGGCCGAAATGTGTTTCTAATTAAACAGCAGAATGCTGCAGAGGTCATTGTGATGCTATTTATTTACTTTGTTCTGATTATGTTTTGCCCACTGGAAACCTCGCACAGAATTAATGGGCCAAATGGCCTCTTTCATCAGCAGTTTGACTGTAAATGTTTACTAACCAACCTCTTCAGAGATGGTATGGCACACCTCTGGAGCAGATGGGACTCGAATCCAGACCTCCTGGCTCAGAAGTAGGGACTTTACTGCTGCACCACTGGAACATTTGAATTCACAAAACACGCTTCAGGTAAAAGTTGACAATCCTTTGCCTACTCCCTTCATAGGAAATTTGGGTGAATATTTATCCTCTCATGGCTTTGTATCTTGTGGGAATGAAAAAGCAAATGATGCATTGAGGGAACAATGATTCACATAACCTCTTACATCCTTAATTCTTTCCTCCATATCCCAAATACAAAAACCTGGCACCATTTGGAAGTGAGAAGTAATGGCTACTTAAAGCTGAGAAAGGTATCCATCACCAGAAGATTCCAGGCCTAGAATTTCAGTGGCAGCATACAAGATCTCTGAGGTGGCTTTTGTGCCGCGATGGTTGTGTCCCTACCTTAGGGCTAGAAGTTCTTAGCACAAGTCCCACATGTTCCAGAGGTGTGTCATAACATGATGGTACAGGTCGATCACAAATGTCAGCGAAATCTTCGTTCTAATGGATGACATATTGGATACCAAAGGGTCTCCCTACCTTGGAGAGTAAGGGAAGCATTAATGAGGCAAAATTTCCCGGCATCAATACCCTAGGGGTTTGCCAATGCTTAGAATCTTAACTGGGCCAGCCGCATGGATACAGTGGTTTCAAGAGTAGGTCAAAGGCCAGGAATTCAGTCATGAATGATTCACCTTTTGACTCCTCAAAGTGTGTCCTCCAACTACAAGGCAAATCTGTGATGGGATACTCCCCACTGAGCTCCTGATTTTGTTTTGATTGCCTGCATCCGCAATACTTGGCTTTAGCAATTCTGTTTTTTCACCTTTTTGTGGCCTCAAATATTCCTGCACTCCAACTTCGAGGCTTTTAGCCTCTATCTCACGCAACCATCTAATCGCCTCAGTTCCTGCAATGCCTTCAATATTTGCATTGAGGAAGAAAGTGAATATTTTTCAGAACACATGCGGGACATGGGTGGGCTGCTTTGTTTAACGCAAAAACATTCATTAGGGGCATAGTGTCGTGCTAAGTGACCTTTCAAGTCAAACAAACGTCTTGAGTTTATCTACTCGATAAATTTAGTAACGCAATGTTGTTTAGAGAATCTCCTCAGGGCTTGTTACTTATTTCATTAAAGGCAAACTCTCGATAGCTTCAAGCACACTCAATGATATAATTCGGATATAGGTATTCCATGTCTCTAGGGGAATTGGGGAATGGGATATTTTTCATTTGAAATATGTGCCCAGGGTGATTTTATGCAACAGTTGACACAGATTACAGCAGATAGCTTAAAGCTGTCTTGTCCTGGCTTTCTTTGTCCAAACAGAAAAGAGGACAGAGCTCAACAACAGCTGTCTGTGACCACGGTCATAATTTATCCATCCAATGTATACATCCACTCCCTCTGCCACTGACGCTCAGTGACAGCAGTGTGTACCATCTACAAGATACGTGGCAGAAATTCACCCGAAATCATTATGTAGCACCTTAACAAACGTACAAGCGTTTCCCAAGGGGCAGCAGACACATGGGAATACCACCCCCTGCAAGTCCCCCTCCAAGCCACTCACCATCCCGACTTGGAAAATAAATCACAGCTCCTTCAGTGTCGCTGGGTCAGATCCTGGAATTCCATCCCTAACAACACTGTCGGTCTCCCTACAACACGTAGGCTGTGGTAGTTCAAGAGGGCAGCTCACTACCACTTTCTCAAGCGCAACTAGGAATCAGCAATAAAAGAAGGCCCACCCAGGGACCCAGGTTCGATTCCACCCTCGGGTGACTGTCTGTGTGGAGTTTGCACATTCTCCCCGCGTCTGCTTGGGTTTCCTCTGGGCGCTCCAGTTTCCTCCCACAGTCCAAAGTTGTGCAGTCTAGGTGGATTGGCCACGCTAAATTGCCCATAGTGTACAGGGATGTGCAGGCTAGGTGGGTTATAGGGGGATGGGCCTGGGTGGGATTCTCCAAGGGTTGGTGTGGATTTGTTGGGCCAAAGGGCCTGTTTCCACATGAGAGGGATCCTATGATCTATGATGATCTGTGATTCTATGATTCAGTGATGCTCACGTCTCTTGAATGAATAATAAAGACTAGCTAATGATCAATGAGGGAATTCCTGACAAACTATTCAGCATGGCCCCTACAGCTGCACAGCTGTATAATGGATAGAGACAAGTTACCAATAGAAGCATCACCAGGTTAGAAGGAAAGAGCTGAGACTACACTCCCTATCACCATTCAGTAGTGGTTTTCTGCAGCTCAGGCCTGCCCACCTACACAGAGTTGTGATCATTTGCTCCATAACGTTGCCACACTGAAGGGCCGTTGGGGCACAGCGTGACAAGCACAAGCACCAGGAGGAGCATCCGAAGGAGCTAACAAAAACAGAAATTTCTGCAAAAGCTCAGCGGGTCTGGCAGCATCTGTGGAGAGAAATTGGAGTTAATGTTTCGACTCGAGTGACCCAGTTCTGAGGAAGGATAGCTCAACCCCAAGCATTAACTCTGATTTCTCTCCACAGGTGCTGCCAGACCTGCTGAGCTTTTGCGGAAATTTCTATTTTTGTTTCTGACTGACAGCATCCGCAGTTTGTTCATTTTTTAGCACAAGGAAGTACCTTGACCGTCCATGCCTTCCACTTTACCTCATAAGGGAAAGAGGATCATCAGGAGCAAGACATCCAACATCCATGAGCTGGAGTGGACCATATGGAACTGGTTTTCCAACTCCGTCTTTCCTTGGTGCTCCCAACTGAGCAGCCGACATTCACCACCCTTTATAAAAGGAACTGGTTGCCTTTTAACTAATGGCAGTCAACCTCAGTTTCCCACAATCCCAACAGTCAAGCAGCCAATGAGACTCATGGATGGTGCCAATTGCTGCCACCATATTGTAGCCTGGCAGCACTGAGTTGTCGTCATGTTTCCTGTTGTCATAAGAACAGCATTGCGCGTCCTGCCAGTCTTCAGGCCCTGTCTGACCCTCTCTGCCCCAGATGCTACCAGACCTGCTGAGCTTTTCCAGCAACTTCTGTTTTAGTACTTTGTACCTGTCCACCTTAGCACTGGCCCCCAGTTCCTGCCCCGAGAGTACACCCAATTGAGTAAAGGTCCTCAGTTTCCTATCTGCTTCCCTCACATTTGAGCAGCAATGCAGTGTTTGCTCCTCAAGCCCCTTAATCCAATTCCTCTTTTTAAATATCCGTCAAGAATTATATTTACTGCCTCCTGCGTTTCCTCAACAATTTCCCAGACTCTGGCTATGCTTGTCTTTCCACCTGTAGTCATGCTTATGTTTTGGATGAAGTATGTTTTGAACGTTCATATTCAGGAAAGGCTCTCATCCTCTTAAGTTTCCTACAGCCCTGGATTCTGAGGCCAAAGACTTATTAAGCCTCTCTGCTGATCCCTCTCCTTTGAGCGCAAAATGTTTGTTTGTTCATGGTCCTGAGCACAAAATGTTTGCTTGTTCATGGTCCTGAGCACAGAATGTTTGTTTGTTTGCTTGTGCACGGTCGTGTGACATCTTTTATTTCATAGGCAGTACAAAAGCAGTTCCTATCTCAGCTTAAGTTGACCATCAATCTGCTTTCACAAAGCCTCTTAGCCTTTCTGATCTCCCTCTATTCCGCGATAGTTTTCTCTCTAATAATCAGAATTACTTCTAAAGCTATTTCCTGTCTGATTAGAAACGCCTCTCAATGCTCGCAAAATGCAGAACAATATAGCCCAAACAGATACCATTCGGCCCATCATGTCTGTACGGCCCTAAGCTGTCCAGTTATCTTCCACAAAACCCCTATCCCCCATAGCTCTGCACATCTTTCCCCTTCAAGTGCTCACCCAATTTCCTTTCGAATGCTAATGTTGAACCTGTCTTTCATTTGGGCTTTCCAGAGAGCTCTGAGAGTTTTGTGTATAATTAAGGCTGAGAAAGATAAATTCTTGATCAGTCGGGGAATTAAGGGTCACGGGGAAAAGGCAGAAAAGTGGACATGAGGAATATTGGATCAGCCTTGATCTTATTGAACAGCAGAGCAGCCTCAAACGCCTTACTCCTACTCTTATTTTTTTAACATCTTATTCCAGAACACAACTCACTGCTGCCTTAAGTTTTCCTGTCGTTCTTTCGTCA
This sequence comes from Ginglymostoma cirratum, assembly GCA_024137785.1. Classification (NCBI taxonomy): domain Eukaryota; kingdom Metazoa; phylum Chordata; class Chondrichthyes; order Orectolobiformes; family Ginglymostomatidae; genus Ginglymostoma; species Ginglymostoma cirratum. The sequence continues at coordinate 22,765,559 of JAHRHZ010000059.1, read as the reverse complement.
ATTATTTTAAATCTTTGCCCTCAGGTTACCGATCCTTCAACCACAGGAAACAACATGTCTTTACTTAACCCTATCAAAACAATCCTGATTTTTGCGCAATCCTGCACTTTTTTCTTGCTCAAGTCCCTCTACATCTCCACAGAATGCTGGCTGTTCATGCAAGCTCTTGTTCCAGTTTGTGGAGCATTTGTTCATGGTTTATATACCTTATCTATGGCATTCTTCCGGTGTTACACTTGTTCCCACCAATTCATTTAAGCTGTTATCCCTTTCACTTCTTCCCGTCTCCACTGACAGCTACGTTACAATGAGACAATAACTTGTTTTCATTCAAGGCAAAAGGGCGTTGCTGGCTAGGCCCCCATTTATTGCCCATCCCAGAGGGCAGTTAAGAGTCAACTATATTGCTATGGGTCTGGGGCCATGTGTAGTCCAGACCAGGTAAGAATGGCAGTTTCCTTCTGTTAATGAACCAGATGGGATTTTCACCAACAATTGGCAATGGATTCATGGTCATCATTAGACTCTTAATTCCAGATTTTTATTGAATTCAAATTCAACCATCTGCCATGGCGGGATTCAAACCTGTTTCCCCAGAAAATTAGCTGAGTCTCTGGATTAACCGTCCAGCAATAATACCACCAGGTCATCGCCTCCCTGTTAAATTTCCTTCCTTAAAGGGCATTAGTGAACTGGATGGGGTTTTTTTATGCCATTTGATAAATGTTTCATGGTCACCATTATTGTGACTAGGTTTTAATTCCATATTTATTGATATTTTCCATTCAACCTTTTCAGGGATGTAATTACACTCTCTGGAACAAGTCGGGGATGAACCAATGTTTCCTGGCTCAGAGTTAGGGACACTACCACAATGTCACAAGAGCCCAGATTCCTGATTGATTAGATGCTTCTTTCAATCAGCCTGCTGCGGAGATGTTATGACACCCCTCTGAAGCAAGTGGAACTTGAACCTGGATCAAAGTTAGGGATACTACCACTGCGCCACTAAGGACCCCTCGCTCAGACAGCTTACTGCACACCTCTGGGGCTGGACCCATGTCCTCGGCGCTGCAGTGTTAATTAGACAGGACTGTTTATACATCTGGATTGCACTAACCAATTCGATTCTAATTTCCAATTACTATTGTTTGAACTGGCCTGGGGGAGCTGCAACAGATCCTTGCACATGGTGGGTGCACTGTTAATAATTGAATATGGAAAAGGTAAGCCACTGGTGATGTGAGGGATCACAGAATGATGGACAACTGTAGAAGGGCTGTACAACAGTGCTGTACATCTCATACTGAGCTGAAATGTTGTATCGTCCGCAGGTTAAGTCTTAAAAAGATCTCAGAGCTCTCTTAAATAATGCAGTGCACCCAACCTTCTCCAACAGTCCTGCACAACAACGGAGTTAGATTCTGTTGGAGCAGGGGATGCGGTGTCCTCTTTTGAACACTTCGACTGCGCCATGCTGACCGACACACAATGGCAGCGTTTCAGAATGGTCTCACCCACCGATGGACGAAGGGTCTGACCCTTAGCAAGACACTAATGACCCAGCCATCCTTCCAATCTGCTGATGCCCATTAGCTTTGGGTTAGGTGAAACCTTTAAAATGTGGGGGGGGGGGGGGGGGGGGGTCTGTGGGTGCGGGTGTTCCCCAAAAATATCATTTGCATTTTAAACAGCTGCAAGTTTTATCTTAAACTGAGTTAGCAGACAGTGGGCGTAGCAGGGATCATTTATTGTGTGACTCGAAGCCACAACCACATGAATAACAGAGTCTCTGTCTGGATGACTATGAGCTGGTCCTGTCTAGTGAGCGATCACTGATGAAAAGGTATTGTGTTTAGGTGATGGGATAAAGCTCAAATTTCACATCGATTGCCCAATGGTTCTGCACCAGTTAGATTAGTATTCCCTCATTAATCATGAGGAGAGTGGCAAGGAGAGAGCATTTTTGTTAAATATTCGAAATTAGTTCACAGAAATCATACAGCTCAAAAGGACTCCGTTCATAACGTTCCTACACTCACCCTTCAAGCAATACTGCAGAATGGTAGTAGAAACATAGAAAGTAGGTTCAGGAGTAGGCCATTCAGCCCTTCGAGCCTGAAATACTATTCAATATGATCATGGCTGATCAGGCAATTTCAGCATCCCACTCTTCCTTTCTTCCCGAACCCCTTGACCCCTTCAGCCACAAGTGCCATACACAGCTCCCACTTGAATATATCTAAGTAGCTGGACCCAACAGCTTCCTGTGGGAGAGAATTCCACAGGTTCACAGCTCTCTGAGTGAAGAAATTCTTCCTCATCTCAGTCCTGAATGGCTTACCCTTTATTCTTAAACTGTGACCCTTAGTCTAGACTTAGATGTAATGTCACTGAACCTGTGCCCTTATAGAGGCACAATTACAACTTTTAAGAGACATTTGGACAGGTATATGGTTAGGAGAGGTTTAGAGGGATATGGGCCAAACACAGGCAAATAGGACTAGTTTAGTTAGGGAAAACTGGTCAGCACGAAAGGGTTGGGCCAAAAGGCCTGTTTCCATGTTGTGTGACTTTAAAATGCTATAACTCTACAACTCTATGCTCTGGGGATAAAAGCTGTTGATGGGAATACAGCCAATGGAAATTAAAAAGGGTAAATGCTACAGAAACTCAGCAGATCTGGCAGCATCTTTGGAGAGAGAAACAGAATTAACCTTTCGAGTCCAGTGTCTATCAGAAAGAAGAGTCAGGCCAGACCTGAAACATTAACGCTGTTTCTCTCTCTCTACAGATGTTACCAGACCTGCTGAGTGTCTCTAGAATGTTCCATATTAATTTGATATTATTAACGGTCTGGGAAAGGGACTTCAAACCCCAACACAGTAGCTGGTAGAATTTCAATGCAATGAATAAATCTGGAAGTTAGTGGTCCCAATAAGGTAATGGTAGCCCATAAAACTGTCCTTGATTGCTTTTACAACCCCAGCCCTGGTTCATTACTGCCCTTAAATGAAAGCAATCCGCTGTCCTTACCTGGTCTGGCCTACATGTAACTCCAGGCCCACAGCAATAAGGCTGACTCCTTCTGAAAGGCAAGTGAGGGAGAGGGTAATGAATGCTCTCCTTGTCCGTGTGACCCACATCTCACGGAAGAATTTAAAAAACCGCAAGATTTTTGAGGGTGATGTCCAATCTGCCTTACTTCCCCATGTCCTGTCCCCACTATACATGGAAATTAATTCCTGACAAAAATTTAAGAAATTCCCATTGGAAAGTTGCTATTTGAAAAGCTCCCACAGCTCTTTCAGAAACATTACATTCCAGGGCGTAGCAACTCGCTGATTAAAAATAAAATTGCCCACATCAATCCTCTTTGCTTTCTCTCAGGAATTTTATGAACTCTGTACTGGCTGATGACCGAAGTTAGCTAGGCAGCCCCTTCAAAATCATCGCCTAAATTTATAAAAACGTATCGCAAAATAGGAATCTATTTCAAAAACCTCAAAGCTGCAGAGATTAATAATTGAAACAGCCTCACATTTGTCGCCATTTAATTTTCCTTATTTCCCATAAGTCCCAATAATTTTGAATGGTGGCATATTTTACTTATCTCTGTTTCCCTCTTCTTGGATGCTGCCAGATCTGCTGAGTTTCTCCAGCAATATTCATTTTTGTTTCAGATTTCCAGCATCTGCAGTTCCTTATTTAATTTTAGTGTTTAACTCACTGCTGTCTCTCTTCCAGGTATGCCCATCTTGAAGAAGTTCTGCTCCTCTCTCCAACAGACCATGAAACCATAAGATTTAGGAGCAGAATTAGGCCCTTCAGCCCATCGAGTCTGCTCCATCATTCAATAATGGTTGATATGTTTCTCAACCTCATTCTCCTGTCTTCTCCCCTTATCCCTTGATCCCTTTATTAACCAAGAACCTATCTATCTTTGTCATAAATGCATTCAATGACGTGGCCTCCACAGGCCTCTGCGACAATGAATTCCACAGATTCATCATCCTCTGGCTGAAGAAATTCCTCCTCATCTCAGTTCTAAAGGGTCATTCCTTCACTCTGAAGCTGTGCCCTCGGGTCTTTGGACTATTGGAAATACCTTCTCCATGTCCACTCTATCCAGGCCTCTCAGTATTCTGTAAGTTTCAATCAGATGCCCCCTCATCCTTCTAAATTTCATTGAATATAGATCCAGAGTCATCAACCGTTCCTCATATGACAAGTCCTTCATCCCCGGGATCATTCTTGTAAACCTCCTCTGGACCCCTCCAAACCCAACACATCCTCAGATATGGAGCCCAAAATTGCTCACAGTATTCCAAATACAGTCTGACCTGAGCCTTATACCTCCTCAGCAGTACATCTCTGCTCTTGTATTCTAGATCTCTTGAAATGAATGCTAACATTGCATTTTCCTTCTAAACTCCCAATTGACCCTGCACATTAACCTTAACAGTGTCCTGAATTAGGACTCCCAAGTCCCCTTGTGCTTCAGATTTCCCATTTAGACCATTAGAAAATAGTCCATGCCTCTATTCTTCCTGCCAAAGTGCATGACCTCACACTTTCCTATGCTGTATTCCATCTGCCACTTCTTTGTCCATTCTCCCAGCCTGTCCAAGTCCTTCTGCGGCGTCCCCCCTTCCTCAACACTACCTGTCCCTGTACCTATCTTTGTGTCATCTGCAAACTTAGCAATAATGTCCTTAGTTCCTTTGTGCAGATCATTAATATATAAATATATATAGTTGTGGTCCCAACACTGACTCCCATGGAACTCCTCTAGTCACTGGCTGCCATCCTGAAAAAGACCACTTTTCCCCAACTCACTGCCTTCTGCTATTCAGCCAATCCCCTATCCATACCAGCACCTTGCCCCTAACACCATGGGCTCTTATCTTATTTCACAGCCTCCTATGCGGCACCTAATTAAAGGCCTTCTGGAAACCTAAACAGATCATGCCCACTGGCTCTCCTTTGTCTAACTTGCTCATTATCTCCTCAAAGAATTCTGGCAGATTTGTCAGGCATAACTTCCCATTGACGAAGCAGTGCTGGCACAGTCCTATTTTACCGTGCACTTCCAAGTACTCTGCAATCTCATCCTTCATAATGGACTCTAAAATCTTACCAACAGCCAAGGTCAGGCTAAATGGCCTATAGTTTCCTGTCTCCTGCCTCCCTCCCATCTTGAACAGGGGTGTTACATTAGCTATTTTCCAGAACTCTGGGATCCTCTCTGACTCCAGTGAATCCTAGAGATCACCACCAATGCCTCCATAATCTCCTCCACAATCTTCTTCTGAGCCTTGGGTATAGTCCATCCATTCTGGGTGACTTACACACCTTCAGACCATTTAGCATCCCTAGCTCCTTCTCCTTAGTGCTGGACATTACACTCGCTTCTGCTGTCTGACCTCTTAAAGTTCAGGATGTCTGTGCTAATCTTAACTAGTTCTGAAGAAGGGTCATTGGACTGTTAACTCTGTTTTCTCTCTCTACCGATGCTGTCAGATCTGTGGAGTTTCTCCAGCAGTATCTACTTTTCTTTAAGATTTTACTTTTCTCAGGTTCAAAAAAACCTTGACCAGCTTTGCCACATTGATAGGTGTTACAGTCCCTTTAAAATCTATTCACCGAAGAAAGTGAAAGGACAGATCATTGACTTGAAATTGTCATACTGCCATGTATGACTGACTGAATGTAATCTAGTGGTAGGAGTCTAATTATTTGTTTCTCTGCCAACAATATTCCGGGGAGAAAAGGAGCTTAACTACTTCATAGAGAGCATTCCGAGGCCTGGGCTTCAATGTCAATTCTTCCAATGGGTTTCATCCTGTGGTTCCATCTGTGGTTGACTATATGTTAGCCCATACAACATATACCACAAAGAGTTGGGTTCCTATGAGACAGATGGCTTGAAGTTCATTTACGACACGAACCATTACGAGGCCACAATACCACAGACTTGTGCGTTATGCTTACTGATATTACTGTACACTAACTGACTCAACAGATCAGTGACACAAGGAGTGTGTGACTGAAGGGAAAACCATTAAGGAAGACCTTCAGGAGCCTGGAGCAACAATGTCATGGAGCTGCATCTCACTGAGTATAAATAGCACAGAGTGGGCTGAGTTGGAACATCTGGAAGACTGCATACTAGAATCCTTGCGAGCAATACTCTCTCTTTGAGGCTTGCTTAAAACAGAACCAGTATCCAACTGGCTGTCCATCAGTGCCTGATATGCAAATCTATCAACTGCAATGAAATTCCTTTGATCTTTAACGTCAAACATCCTAAAGTGAATGTATGACAGATAAACCCACCAGTTTTTCCATCACATTAAAAATCTTAACGCTATAGCAGAAAGGATCCAGAACATGTCATGAGGATAGATTGAAGAGTTCGGGACTGTTCTTGAAGAAAAGTACAGCGAGCAGAGGCCTGAAAGTGATTTTCAGAAACACGAGTGGGCTGGATAGAGTAGATTGGGAGAAGCTTTTTCCCTTCGTGTAGAGAAAAGAATGAGCGGGCATAGATTTAAAGTGAAGCATGGACAAAGCAAGGGTGTCGTGAGAAAAATCTTCTTCACACATCGAGCAGTTAGCTATGGAATGTACTGCCTGGAAATGTGTTGGAGGCAGGTTCGGTTGAGGCATTCAAAAGGTGCATTGGATGGTTATTTGGATATAGATGGTGTGCAGGGATCTAGGGATAAAAGCAAGAGTCATAGAAACGTAGAGAGTGGTAGAGCGCGGAATCGGAACCTTTGGTCCAACTTGTCTACACTGATCAAAAAGATTGGCAACTAGGGGATAGAACCAGTGCAGGCACGATGGGCTGAATGGCCTGCTTCTGCATGGCAACTACTCTGTGATTCTGCGAATAACGTTTAACATGGAGACTGATATTTAAGCCGCATAAATGAACCATGTCAGTCGTGCTACTTCACATGAGGAGTGCTTACAGAATGAGTGCCTCCTGTAAAATATCATTGAACTCCTGCTTTAACATTTATCTCCATCAAAAAAGACATTTCAAACTGAGCATTTTCCGTTTACTGGCATGAACTCTGGACCAACAAGCCCCTCCCCATGGATTGGTGTTGCCAATAGCCATGAGAACACCATAGGCTCCATGCGGCCAATCACACTATTGTACCGGCCTAAAATTGTCGATCTTTGAGTTTAAATTTACTTCTCTGCTTCCAGTCATTAAGGCACAGAAAAGCACTTTTAAAAAGGCCACTTTCTGTTTAAGAAAAGAGTAAAATTTCCTTTTTAATGGGCCCTGTAACATGTTGACATTTCTGAAGGATGCAGTAACAAAGGGCTCCCACAGAGCCCTCTCAAAAGCAGGCCTGGGTGACTCCCAGTGAGTGAGAAAAAAAAAGCATTCACTTTGAAACTTGTTTTTCCTGCATAGATGAAATGATACGATTGAATCAGTGCTAGCAATGACATATTGGAAATACTTTTCTATGCAGTAAGTGAGTGCATTTTGAAAGTTGGAGTTTCCCTTCTGCAAACAGATCCAAAGGGGGCTCTTTGTGAGTCCAAATTCCCCACCTTTTCAGTGGAACCCAGCTGACTGATGCCTATTGTCCTGACCGGAAAAATAAAATTAATGTTCAAGATTTTTTCTCTGAAGATTTTTACTGCAGTTCAATTGGACTCCACTGTGCAGGTTCGCAGTCAGATTTCAAAACCAGAAATCACATGGCACCGGGTTATAGTCCAACAGGTTCATTTGAAAACACAAACTTTCGCAGCCTTGCTCCTTCTTAAGGCGTTTGTGAGAGAAGTGGTATCAGACACAGAATTTATCAGTAAAAGATCAGAGAATCACACCACTGATGAGGATGTTTTAAACAAACCTAAGATGCTGTTAAATCTTGAATCAGTTAGAAGATTTTAATTGATTAATATGTATACGTAAATCCCTGAAATTCTTTCAAGTCACTGCCCTGAGAGAACTGAAGGTTTTATCAGTGTAAAGAAGAGGTGACATTTTAGGTCAGACAATGCATGTTAGTTGTGAAGCCTGGTTTAGGATCCGTTTGTGTTTTCGTCTGGAGTCAGACTGGTTTTAATTCTAAAGTAGGAATTTATAAAATGCCACATTGACTGACTATTGACAAGTTGTATGCTTTTTGAACAAAATAGAATGTATCTCCAAATTCAAATTCACCCCGTAGATTCACATGAGTGTGTGTGTGTGTGTGGGAGAGAGAGAGTGTGCGTACATCGGAAAGAGATTCAATGTGTGTATGTGTGGGAGATAGAGTGTGTGTATGTGTGGGGGAGAGAGAGTGTGTGAGAGGCTGAGTCTATGTGTGTGGGAGAGAGACAGAGAGGATCTGTGTTTGTGTGGGAAAGAGAGTGTGTGTATGTGTGGGAGAGAGAGAGAGTGTGTGTGTATTTGAGAGAGGATCTCTGTGTGTGTGAGTGAAAAGTGTGGTGTGACATGAACCCATACCCCAGTTAAGACCGTCCTCATGGGTACTGAACTTGGCTTTCAGCCTCTGCTCGCCTCAAAGGCTGACTTTGGGATACACAACAATGCAGAGTCAATCCCACTCACACATTCTCCCTGTTCCCGGCAACATCTTGGTAAATCTTTTCCGAACCCTCCACAGCTTAATAATATCTTCCCTATAGCAGGGCGACCAGAACTACACAAAGTATTCCAGTAGAGGCCTCACCAGCATCCTGTACAACCTCAACATACTGTCCCAACTCCTGTACTCAATACCTTCTTAACTACCCTGTCTACCTATGACGCAAATTTCAAAGAATTATTAACCCAAACCCTTAGATCTTATGAGGTTAGAGATCATAGAATCCCTACAATGTGGAAACAGGCCATTTGGCCCAACAAGCCCACACCACCCCTCTGAATTGCATCCCACCCTGTCCCATTCCCCTAATTTCCCACTTCGAACCCACCTAACCTAAACATCCCTAGGCACTATGGGCAATTTAGCCTGGCCAATCCACCCTGACCTACATATTGTTGAACTCTAGGAGGATACTGATGCAGACACAGGGAGAATGTGCAAACTCCACACAGACAGTTGCCCAAGGCTGGTATCGAACCCAGGTCCCCGGTGCTGTGATGTAGCAGTGCTAGCCGCTGAGCCACTGTGCCACCCCTGGGTTAAGCAAGTTGTTAGCTATTTGAGTTCAGAAAAATGAGTTGTAATTTTAATGAAATTTTGTCCCGTTCTGAGGAGATGTGATAGAATAGATGTTAAGAGGACATTTGTTTCCTTAGGGATACCTAGAATTAGGAGCCAAGCTTTAACAATAAGGTGGTCTCCTAACTAAGACAGATTGGAGGAGAAACTTCTTCTCTCAGTGATTGGTTAGTCTTTGAGCTTCTCTTTCACAAATAAATGAGAGGGGAAAGGTTTAAAAGGGTCCTGAGGGACAACTTTTTCACACAGAGGGTGGTTCGTGTGTGGAATGAGCTGCCAGAGGAAGTGGTTGATACAGCTAGAGTTACAATGTTTAAAAGATGTTTGGATAAGTACATGAATAGGAAAGGTTTAGAGGGAAACAAAAGAAAGAAATTGTTGGAAAAGCTCAGCAGGTCTGGCAGCATTTGCGAAGAGAAATCAGAAATAATGTTTTGGGTCCAATGACCCTTCTTCAAAACAGAGGGATATGCGTCAAAAGCAGGCAAACGGGACTAGTTTAGTTTGGGGAAACTCAGTCAGCATGGACGAGTTGGGCCGAAGGGCCAGATTCCATGCTCTATGACTCTACGACTCTAACTAACAATGGAGGCTGGGTCACTTAAAATAGTCAAAGCCGAATCAGACCAATTTCTGACTGATTAGTCAAAGACTGATGAAGTCTGAATTGCTTTATTGCCTTTAAAAAAGGAATATTTATGAGGAATACATAACGAGGCTTTGTTGGTAGCCCAGATGTCAATTAGTCTGCAAGAACCACCTAAGCCCATCCTTGATTTGCAGCTTTGGTTCCCTGATCTCTGCTGTCAATTTCACAAGATTCATTTACTTACACAAGATTCCACGTTTTCCAATGCTTGCAGTTTCAACTATTCGTAGTTGAAAAGCCTGGATGTTTGACGGTTTTGTTGGGCTGTTGTGCAAAGGAGCTAATTTTAAAGAAAGTGCAAAGCTATCAATTAATAAGTTTTCATTTCACAATGCTGTTCATACTGTCATTGGATCGCTCCTATACTTTGTAAATTAGCCAGAGTCATACTGGACCACAAGGCTGCTCTCTCTCTCATTAATGAGAGTGATGATCAGTCGGGGTTTAACCTGAGGGCCACCAAACCTCAGGCGAGGGGAGAGGTTGAGAAGGAGAGTCCTTCATAGTAACCTCACTGAGTGTGGGAATTGAACCCATACTGCTGTAGCTACTCTGCACTGCAAGCCAGCCATCCAGTTAACTGACCCCTGTATTTTATATAGTGGGAAAAAAGACATTGAAGTGCCATAGACTGGCATGAGGCACAGAAAAGGACATGGCTTTTTTTTAAGGGGAGCATAGCTTGGCAAGGGAGCACATGAATTTGGAAACTATTATCAAGCTGGAGAGGGTTCAGAAGAGATTTACCAGGATGTTGCTGGGTATGGATGATTTGAGTTATAAAGAAAGACTGGGACTTTTTTCACTGGAAGGGAGGAATTTGAGACATGACCTTATACAAGTCTATAAAATCATGAGGTGTATAGACATAGTTAATTTTAGGTGTCTTTTCCTTAGGATGGGTGTTTTCAAGACTGGGGGTGCATTTTTAAGGTAAGAGGAGAGGGATTTAAAAAAGACACGAGGAGCAAATTTTTTACACAGAGGGTGGTTTGCAAGTGGAATGAACTTCCTGAGGAAGTAGCGGATGTGGGCACAGTTACAATGTTTAAAAGACATTGGGATAGGTACATGAATAGGAAAGATTTGGAGGCATATGGGCCAGAAGCAGGCAGGTGGGACTAGTTTAGTTGGAATTATGGTCAACATGGACTGGTTGGACCAAAGGGTCTGTTTCCGTGCTGAATGGCTCTATGATGAGCCATGGGGTGGGTGGGATCAGGAGGTGGCGTGAATTGGGCATGCTGTGTTCATGCAGGTAGTGGAGGAGGTGTGAGAGGGTGAAGTCTTTTCTCTGTATGATTGGAACAAGCACTCACAGTGACTTTTCAGCTGCCCACCTAGGCCCTGAAAGCCCCTTGTGACTTCTTCAGAATTTCACTGCCATCTGAACTTCAGCTGATAACCCCGACCACAAAAACCTCACATCTGCCTCGGGGAGATTTTTTCGACTCATGCTACCTTGGGGGTGCAAGTCGATACCTTCAATCAGCGCTGGGAGTTACTAAGGAAGCAGCATTAGTGCTAACGTTGACACAGTGCCTTTGTTGTGCCCATGAGGCAATCTCCAAATGCTGCTGTTCATGACCCACATTTTACTGGTATTACGTGAGCTTTGAAATTTAGCTGTCATATTATTGTACGAATGCATAATATACTTGTGCCAAGATTCTTTTGTCCCATTATTCTAATGAAGCCATCAGTCGCCACAAAGTAAATAATGAACAAAGGAATTTGATACAAACAATATTAAGCACTGGTACAATCCTGGCAGATATTTGATGCTATAATTATCACATCTTTCATTTACACATTGTGGTCTTTTAGACTTCAGACACAATTAACACAATTGTTAGTTCCAATTCATCAATCAATGATGCCTGTTGGTCAGCTAAGCCAAATACACCAAGAGGCACTCTACGTTTTGCCCCTATATCACCGTCCCTTGCCCTCAGGTCATTTGAAAGCAGGTTGAATGTATCCTGGGAAACGAAGCGGCTAACTTTCCCAAGCGGGTCCCCAAACAGCAGTGGATCAAAGAGGTGTCAGGCTGACACTTACATCTCCTTCCAACCCACGCCTAGGGCAGACTGAGGCCCTTAAGAGTGGGAAAATAATGGCCTCAATCTGCCTCCACCACTCTGATACGTGCCCCCTGGGGAGGGTAAATGGAAGGGACAAGTCTGGCAGGTTTCACGGCCTTGCTAAAGGTGGCAGGAATGGGAAGGAGGTGGCAAAGGGACAGGGGAACCTACCATTGTAATGAATGACCGCAGCTGGCATCTGGGTGTGATCAGATCTTGGTTGGGCAGAGTCGCTGCCACTAACACTTGACATTTCTGGACCTCCTCCCTCTAGGGCAGCCCCTCAGGACAGGCAATGATGTTCTCCCACTCCAGTTTGATGGTTTCAGAGCCGACCCATGAGCCCGGCGTGTGACCTGCAGAGTGTGCCACAGGTGAGCTTGTACGGACCGTCAGAAACGTCTTCCTTATTGAGAAGGTTGGGGTGCTCCCTCAGAAACCTTCTCCTCTGCACGCGCCTGACAGAGGCTCTCATTTTGGTTGATGCTTTTCCAATAGAACCTCCACCATTTTGTTAAGACCCCCACGAGTTGAACGATAAGTTTGATCTCTACAAGGACGCTTTGAAGTCATACCTAGAGCGTGTCTGCTGTCTTGCTGTGGTTGAGTTCTGAGTTGAGAGCAGTTGCTTCCCAAGGTCGATGTCAGGCATTCGAACATATTGCGATCGGCAGAGTTGGTTTTCAGAGATTAGCACCTCATTGATGATTACAGATGTTTAGGAGAGTGTAGAGCTATGGGACAATGTTCATTGTCCCCAAATTTGGAGGATCTTGCATTAGTTTTGAAGAGCATTCTACCGTAGACTTTTATTGCACAGCAAGCTCCCAATGTTACAATGAACAGACAAGCCTCAAGTTAGGGACAAGTATTTCTCAGCAGAATAATTATGGGCAGGTGATAGTCTAGTGGCAATATCAATGGACTGTTAAATAGAAACCCAGGTACTGTTCTGGGACCTCAGTTCAAATCCTGTCAGGGCAGATGGTGGAATTTGAAATCAATTAAAATTTGGAATAAAGAGCCTAATGATGACCACAAATCCATTGTTGGGGAAAACCCATCCGGTTCACCATGTCCTTTAGGGAAGAAAACTGCCATCCTTACCCAGTCTGGCCTACATGTGACTCCAGGCCCACAGCAATGTGGTTGGCTCTTAACTACCCTCTGGGCAATTAGGGATGGGCAATTAGGGATGGGCAAGAAATGCTGGCCCATCCAGCGACTCCATCATCTCATGAACAAATCAAAAAAGCAGCAACATCATAGAATCCCTACAGTGTGGGGTCAGGCCATTTGGCCCATCAAGTCCAGATTGACTCACCAAAGAGCACCCACCCAAATCCAACCCCCTACTTTTAATCCTGCATTTCTCATGGCTAATCCACATAGCCTGCACATCCCTAGACACTATGGCCAATCCACCTAACCTACACGTTTTCGGTCTGTGGGAGGAAACCCACACAGATACAAGGAGAATGTGCAAACTCCACACAGACTGTCACCCGAGGGTGGAATCAAACCCGGGTCCCTGGCACTGTGAGACAGCAGTGCTAACCACTGAGCTAATCCACTGGTCTTTTTGAATGGTGTATCATTTAAAGGTGGCACCTTGCATATCAGACTGAGAAAGCAGATGGAGTCTGGGTTAACCATTCACCTAAGAAGCAAAACCTCTGACAGTGCAGAACTCCCTCAGTGGGAGGCTGTAGTCAGCCTTGATTGTTGCACTCAAGCCCAGGAGTGGGTCTTGGACCGTGAGACCCAGAGGTGAGATTTCTTACCAATGAGCAACAGCTGACCCATACTTCCACAGGCCAAAACAAAATAGCCATGAGGCTAGCAGAATATTTCAACATCGTCTTGCAACAACAGTCCAGAAACTGTGGCAGAGGCCATCAATGTCTTCTACTCAGCAACTGCAATGAATTCTGCAGAAGGTTCTGAGGGTAGGAAATGGCTTTTGCCAGCCAGTTCCCTCTCAACTTACTCATTAACCAAACTCAATCTCATTGCAGGGTCTTCAGACTTCTGTTTGACTTCTATTTTTAAAATAAAGACTCCGTTATACTCATGCTCTTGGTCTCGAGCATACTACCGAAGGATCTGGGTTTTTGTTGTAGACCTTTTTTTTTCAAAACTTAGATTGGCTAATGAGAGATTGTGGTTTGCCTAAAGTGCTAATAGCAAATAAAACATTGACATTCTAACGGATGAGTCAGCACTTTATTTACAAATCCATTTGGGATGTTGGAACAGATTATGTGTAGTTTTTTTTTGGTGATAAGCAAGCTTGCTGCTTGATGTCAATCAAACATTAAGACATCTGTAGTGAGTTATGTGAACACATCACACTTGTAACATAGAGAATGGACCCACCAGGTTTAATATGCATCATGACTTTAATCCTCGCTGCATTAGTCAAACATTAAGTGTTGTTTTATACAGTTTCAGTGAACCAAAACATTGTGCAGTTCATTTTCCCAGGATAGGGGTATACGAACACTGCGAAGAATGTAATGGTCTATTAATTCTGTTTCAGCAACACTATGTGTCATGTAAACGCAGAGACATGTGAGACGCAGTCTCTGTGGGAACAAATAAATAACACAGTCATTAGGTCTTTCTTCACTGAAGTCTTATTAGAATGCAACACTTCTTTTTTTCTATGTGTATGTGTCTGTGTGTTTTATTTGCAGGGGTGAGGGATGTCAGCTCACTCTGTGGAAGTAATCCAGAGATCCCATAGCGTGGAATAGCATGGGGTCAGATGCAAGGTTAACCCTGCTTGAATTGGTAAAGTCTGACTCCAGCCTTGGCAGTGTGTCCCCTCCTATCTGGCATTGTCATTCCCATTTTCAGCATCCCTTGTCACTATCCTGCATTGGAGGGCAGATATATATATTTTTAAAAAACTCACTGGAGAGTGTAGTACAGAAATCTGCCATTTGACTCATTCAGTCTAGGCCAGCTTTGTCTCTTGCTGCAATTTTCTTTTCTTCGTGAATTAGTTTCCAAGATGGTTTGAGACACCCGGGCTTTGGTAGACAAATAAATAATACAGCCATTAATCTAATGTCCAATCAAGAAACAATTTTTAAAAGAGTGTACATTTATTCATAACGACAGAATGTCTTTTTGGAACCAATTGAATATTTTTAAGATTTTGTCGCCATAGTAATGTCAGGGAAGTGTCAAGCCAATTTGCTCACAGTAAGCTCTCCCAAACGGCATTATGACAATGATCAAATATTTTCCTAATGTTGGCTGAGGGTTAAGTATTGGCTCGGACACTAGGGATAACTCTCTGACTTTTCTTCAGAATAATGCCAAGGAAACTACATTTACTCTCAAGAAGGAAGACAAAGCTTCAGTTTAGCATCACTTGGGCCAAATGGCCTGCTCCTGTTCCTATTTTCAATGTTTCTAATTGACCCAGGGCCAAGACGTCTGTCCCCACTTGGAGTGGAAGTCTGCCTTGGAGGGACCAACGGCTCTCTAGTCCCAGGAACACTGGGTTTAAGCGGACATACCATAAAGACTATAGCGAGCCCTCGAAGAAGAGGAGGTTACTGGGGTTGGATTTTAGCTCAGCCTGGGTTATCAGCAGGGCCTGGCTAACAGTGGAGTAAGGGATTTTGAGGGATGGTGTTGAAGGGTCCAGGTGGAGACATTGGTGCATCTCTCTTAAAAGTATACTGACATGCTAACCCTGAGACATAACACATTCCTTCCATGACATTGTCTGTGTCTCTGTGCCCTTGAAAGAACATGTATGCAATTTTTAAAAAAGTCATTAATGGGAAGTAAGCATTACTGACTGGGTCAGCATTTATTGCCCATTCCCATTCTCCTTTTGAGAAGGCCACAGTGAGCTTCCTCCTTCACCCATTCGGTGTAGGGAGCACAATGCCATTAGGAATGGAGGTCCAAGTCTTTAATCCACTCACAGTGAAGGAACAGCAATATGTTTCCAAGTCAGGATGATGAGTGGCATGGAGGGGAACTTGCAGGGGGTGGTGTTCCCATGTATCTGCTGCCCTTGACCTTCTGGATGGAAATGGTCGTGGGTTTAGAAGGCGCTGCCTAAGGACCATGGTGAATTTCTGCAGTGCATCTTGTAGATGGTCCACACTGCTGCTGCGAAGCGTCAGTGTTGGAGGGAGTGGATGTGGCGTCAATCAAGCGGCTGCTTTATGCTGGATGGTGTCAAGCTTCTTGAGTGTTGTTGGAGCTGCACTCTCCAGGCAAGTGGGGAATATTCCATCACACTCCTGACTTGTGACTTGTAGATGGTGGGCAAGCTTTAGGGAGCCAGGAGGTGAGTTACTCTTTGAAAGGTACCTAGCCTCTGGCCTGCTGTCGTGGCCATAATCTGCTGGTAATCGATGGGCGCTGATGGGAAAGGAGTGCATGATGACCACAGAAAATAACATTGATGCTTGCTGGATTCTTTTTGCTTTAACGATGTTTTGGAGTCTATTGTTTGTGTCTTTTGGAAAAGGAAGAGCATGGCTGTACATTTGATGAATGACAAAATCTTTCTGATTGGTTATAATTGGTTCCAACTGGTTAAGGAAAGAGAATTAAGTTCAAAGTGATGACAACTCAATTCTATGGCAACCAGATCCATGTTCAGAAATCTGAGGCTGCTCCTGGAAACTGAAGCCTCTTCGAATGAAATCCCTGCTCACAATGGTTTGTACTGGCTTGATAGAGGTAGTAAACACTATTTGATATTTATGCTCAACTCTAAGTTAATGTAAACCACCTAGATACTCTTTGTGGTTTTTCAAATGTTAGCCCATGTTATCACCAAGTGTCAGGTTCTTGTTCAGACAGATGTCTTGAAGTTTGTTTACAACACTAACTATTTACAATGCCACAATATTACAGAATTACATGCATAGTCTGGGGTGTCCTTTTACTGGGTTCCTGTATGTTCCCCATCCATGCCTAGCAACACATTTGTTGGGGCAGCAAGGTGGGTCAGTGGTTAGCACTGCTGTCTCATAGCACCAGGGACCAGGGTTTGATTCCACCCTCGGGCGACTGTCTGTGTGGAGTTTGCACATTCTCCCTGTGTCTGCGTGGGTTTCTTCTGAGTGCTCCAGTTTCCTCCCACAGTCCAAAGATGTGCAGGTTAGGGTGAATTGGCCAAGCTAAATTGCCCGTAGTGTTCAGGGATGTGTGGATTATGAAGTTTTCCCACCATTTCGATACAATATAGACAATAGGATGTATCTATATTTTGGAATAAATCCTATGAGCAATACGAGGATTTACATAGTTGCCCGTAATTTTAGCTGTTTATTATGCAACCACCCACTGACAGGAATAAATCAAAGGTCCTTTCCTGGCCATACAGCTGCTAGTCAATTTAATATTGCCCAAATACAAAATGAATGTTGGACATCACAGATGTGCAGTGCCACTTGACTAGATAATTGAGAATGCTGAAAGCCAATATTTGACCATTCTTATCTGTATATGTTAACATGGCCTCGTAAGAATACCTAGTTAATCTTTTCTCCCTTCTTAAAATAATAAACCTGTCTCTTTTGGGAGTTACATTGGTGCACTTGTTCTATAATTCGCTCGATTTGCATATGTCAAGTTGGACCTGATTAGTATGTATTCTCGCAAGTGTCATAATTAAAACGTAGACGCTGATGATTGGAAGGGTGTCTCTTGCTACACTGTTTTCCTGTTATGTTAAACCAGCAAAAGAAATTGTGATAATAGCAGGAAGGTGGTGTTATGGAAAGCCCAATGAATAAGGCAGGAGTTGTGCATCAGTTCCTGTGCTAATGCTTACTCGTAGTGCCATATGAGTCTGACAGTCCAAGGTTTAGTGTTATTTGATACAGCTTACAAATACAGAGGGGAAGGAAAGCTTAATTAAGTGAACTTTAACATGACAACTGAAATAATTATATGTAATTAAATCTAATCATCGAACATTTGTTATTCATAATATTGAGACAGACTGGAATTATTTTTGAACCTTTAACTATTTTACACACCCTAGCTTCTCCTACTTTTTGGGAATGAGCATTAGAGCCCAGACATTTGACACATGTCTCCTTTCAGTCAGTGCAGAGAACGGCAAACCTCTGGTAGTAATTTATCTACGGACCAAAAAAAATAGCTGGGTGACTTTTGGGTCATTTCCTGAAGTGTCACATGTGCAACATGTTGTACTTAGCCTCAATACTGGGCTGTTAACACTCAATTCAGCACAGACCCTTGCAGAGTTACATGTGAACATTATTCCACAATGGGAATGTCACAGCGATTAGTTTCACTCCCAACCCTCCCGCATCTCTCTTGATAACACAGTGTGGAGCTGGAGGGACACAGCAGGCCAGGCAGCATCAGAGCGACAGGAAAGTTGACATTTTGAGTTGGGACGCTTCTTCAGAAAATTCTTACTATCTCCAAGTGAGTTATATCTTACTATCTATCAGTGAGTTATATCTAACTATCTCCCAGTGAGTTATATCTAACTATCTCCCGGTGAGTTATATCTAACTATCTATCAGTGAGTTATAACCCTACTGCAAAGCCTACTGTGTTATCCCTGACTCCAGCATCGGCATTTCTTACTATCTTTTGCCCCTCTTGAGTTGTTTTCCCAACAGACATAGGACGATGCAGTGGTCCCCCCTTTTAGTGTCCCACAAAACTGGAAATGGGGTTGGTGGTGGGGGTTGTGAGCACGCCTACGATGTGGCATGTGATGGGTTGGCACGGTGGCTCAGTGGTTAGCGCTGCAGCCTCACAGTGCCAGGAACACGGGTTCATTTCCACCATCGGGCGACTCTCTGTGTGGAGTTTGCGCATTCTCCCGGTGTCTGGGTTTCTTCCGGGGGCTCCGGTTTCCTCCCACAGTCCAAAGATGTGCAGGCGAGGTGGATTGGCCATGCTAAATTGCCTGTAGTGTCCATCAATGTGCAAGCTAGGTGGGTTGGCTAAGGTGGATGTGGGGTTATGTGGATGGGGGGGGGTGCGTCTCGTGGGATGTTCTTCAGAGTGTCAGTACAGGCTCAGTGGGCTGAATGGCCTGCTTCTGCATTGTAGGGAGTCTAGGATTCTATGGGTATACACACTGTGAGAGGAGCTGGCCAGACCAGAGTTTCTGACTTTGTGGAAGGGGAATAAAACAGTAAAGCAAGAGTAGCCCATTTGGCCTTTGGAACTTGCTAGACTATTTAATATGGTCATGGATAATCATCCAGCTGTGTTCCTCTTTTCTCTCCCATACTGTTTGACGACTTTAGCCCGAAGAACTATATCCAACTCCTTCTTGAAACAACTTTTTGTGTTCCTTTCCAACTCTGGCCGCTTTGTTCTCTGAGTTATGCTCCATCCACCTTTTAGACTGAGCTGCCCAGGTGTGGAAAACATGAAGTACCAGTGAGACCTGAAAGTCCATTATCTTCCAGCATGAGAAACTGGATGTGAATGCAGCTTTTCAAGGGCTACGGCTGCTTGGGTTCAGGCCTGTTGCGGTGGTATATATTAACACCCCTGAACCAGTTAATTAAAAAGTATGTAGAAGTGAGAGGTTCTTGTGGCACAGTGGGTGGTATCCCTATCTCTGAGACAGGAGGGATGATTTCAAGTCCTACCTGCTCCTGATGTGCATCATAATATCTTCTGAACAGGTCGTTCAGGAAAATATCTAAAGTGACTGCTGTAAAAGAAATGGGATCTTTAATAAACACCGGCTTTCAGAATGACTATGCAACTGATAGGCAAGCCATGGTTGACAGCGACGGCAGCCAGGAATGGGCCACAAATGCTGACCTGCCCTGATGATGCACGAATCCCATCAATGAATTTTTTTTTAAAGGATGGTTTACTTCACTCTCTGAAAAAGCACATACTCAGTCCTTTTGTGTTAGTCCTTCCCTAAGTCATCAGGATGGTGGCTGGTTTCTGAAAGTGTTTGATAGAGGCTAGAAAGTTACCCTTAGTTTGAGGTAAGCTGGAAAGTGACCTCAAGCTCAGGTAATGGACAAGGGAAAGGTGACCACTCTGTCATTGTGGTACCTGTCCTGAATGCATTGGTTCAATGCATGCTTGATGGAGGTAAATTACCATCTTCCAGAAATAAAGTGAGTTAATGAGGGTTCTAAAGTAGGAAGCTAGCCTCCCCAGGCTTCAGATGGAAGATGGACCAGGGAAGATTGAAGATGAATGAGGAAAGAGTTCTTTCATCACAAGCTCCTGAGACTCGCCAAGCAGTTGTTCTTCCGAACCGGCAGGTAAGCCCCAGGTGGACAGAGGAAGGGCTTCAGTGATCCCCTCGAGGCCGCGCTGGCTAAGTATTCCCACAGACACCCAGGAATCACTAGCCCAAGATCATCCAAAGTGGAGGAGGATCATCTGGGAAGGCGTCAAATATCTTGAGACTCGACCTCAGAGATAAAATGGAAGCTGGGCCAAAACAGCAAAAGGAGCATGCTGCCCATGACACCCCACCCACCCCTTCCCACGACCACTTTCTACCCCAAGTGTAACAGAGCCTGCAGTAGTCACATCGGTCTGCACAGCCCCCTACAGACTCACCCTGAGAGTGGAACAGAGTCATCCTTGTCTGTGAGGTACCACTGATGATGATGGCGATCCCTGAGATCAACGCATTCTGCACTGGCCATCTGTTTGTCCTCTGGAATTAGTGGACCACCCTTAACACTCACGGGCCAGATAATTTTCCCGTCTATTTAACAATGCACTATATCTAAACAATTAAAAGCAAGCTTAGCTGGAGGAACTCAATAGACCCGGCAAGGTCTGTGGAAAGAGAAGCAGAGTTAATGTTTTGAGTCCAATGACCCTGAAAAGTCACACTGATGCCAAATGCTGGCAAATGGGGCTATCTAGTTTAGGAAACCTCATTGGAGTTGGGCCAAAGGATCAGTTTCCAAGCTCTATGACTCTTCTCTCCCTGCAGACGCTGCCAGACCTGCTGAGTTTCTCCAGCACTTTCTGTTTCCATTTCAGATTTCCTTTTACTCATCTCCAAGCTGTTGTTTTCTTTTAATGAACTACCTTAAACTGACTTATGTGGTTTCACTTGCCTTTCTTAGGTGATCAGTAATTCTCAAGTTCTTACACAGCTGTGACCCCTCACTCCCAGAAGGGTTAGCAACATGTTAAAAAGAGGTATGGCGGTGTCAAAGGTCAAGAAAAGATTCTTCTCTCTCCTATCCCTGCTAACATCTCCTTCACATCTTCAATAATTCCAAATGCTACCATCAAGTCATCGTTCTGCTGTGGATTTTTTTTTGCATTTATAGGATCAGGCATTCAAGAAGTCTTTCATGAGAAGCAAGTGACACAACAGTAAATATAGGAAGATAGGATGAAGAGTGTGCTATTCAGCCATTTGAGCCTGTTCCACCATTCAATGAGACAATGGCTGACCTGTGGCCTAACTCCATATACCTGCCTTGGCCCATATCCCTTCATAGCTTTGCTTAAAAATTACCCATCTCAGATTTCAAATAACTGAACCAGCACCCACGGCCATTTGTGAAGAGAGTTCAAAACTTTGCCCACTCTTTGTGTGTAGATATGCTTCTTAACATCTCTCCTAAATGGTCTGGCCCCAATTTTTACACAAAAGAAACAACGGGGTGCAGCGTAGAGTCATAGAGCGATACAACAGACCCTTTAGTCCAACTCATCCATACCGACCAGATATCCTATATAAATCTAGTCCCATTTGCCAGTACTTTGCCCATATCCCTCTGAACCCTTCCTATTCATGTACCCATCCAGCTGCCTTTTAAATGTTGTAATTGTACCAGCCTCCACCACTTCCTCCGGCAGCTCATTCCATACACGAACCACCCTCTGCACGGGAAAGTTGTCTCTTAGGTCCCTTTTATATCTTTCCCCTCTCACCTTAAACTAATGCGTTCTAGTTCTGGATTCCTGTACTGTCGTGAAAAATCCTTGGCTATTCACCCTATCCATGCCCCACATGATTTTATAAACCTCTATAAGGTCACCCCTCAGACTCCAAAGCTCTTCACCCCAGCTTATTCAATCTCTCCCTATAGCTCAAATCCTCCAACCCTAGCAACATCTTTGTAAATCTTTTTTGCACCCTCAAGTTTAACAACATCCTTCCTAGAGCAGGGAGACCAGAATTGAATGCAGTGTTCCAAAAGTGGCCTCATCAATGTCCTGTGTAGCAAATATACGACCTCTCATTACTCAACGCACTGACCAATAAGGGCAAGTATACCAAACGCCTTCTTCACTATCCTACCTACCTGTGACTCCACTTTCAGGGAACTATGAACCTGTGCTCCAAGGTCTCTTTGTTCAGCGACACTCTCCAGGACCTTGGAATTAGTGTATAAGTCCTACCCTGATGTGCCTTATTAATGTGTAACGCCTTACGAATGCCACACCTCACCCCATCGGCCAATCTGACCTCACAATGGGGAGGGTTAACCAAGACTTTGAACAGGAATCACACCTCGAATGAGAAAATTGGAAGCTCCAACGAGACATTTGGAACATTTCCCACCTTCAGATGAGAGCCCCTGTTTGTCACAGACAGGGCTTTGTGGATCAACAATGGTTGATTCAACATTGAAGGTTGAATATAGTTTGAATGTGTGAAGCAGCTGCCTCTCAATGAGGTGACTCATGTAATGACATGTGGCCCTGAGGCGTGTTAAACAGGCAATTATCTCGCAAAGCATTTGGATGTAGTTTTGGAGGCTGCTAAAGCACCGATAAATAAGCTGCGATGATGACATCAAGGACAAAGAAAACATGCAAATACTTCAGGGAGAGGTCTCTTTGGAGTGTTCTGAGTCATTTCTCTCAATGATAGACTTAACATTGAGACAATAAGTTGCATAAGTCAACACCATGAGTGCAGTAATGATTCCAACAATGCAGCATTGAGCTGATTTATTAGGTGCAAATTGCTCCATGGCCTCTCTCTATTTCTATAAACACTACAGCCCATCAACCCTCCAATACCTCTGACCTTCTCTAATTCTGACCGATTGAATGGCCGTGATTATCATCATTTCTCCAGTTGTTTGGTGGTTTGTGCTCACCTTTTCCAGCGCCTCATTCACAGGCTCACAGATTCGCTCTAGCACAGAAGGTGCCCATATCAGCCCATAGTGCCTGTGCCAGCTCTCTGAATGAGCAGCTCAATCAGTGCCATTCTCATGCCTTCCCACCTGCACATTTTTCCTTTTGAAGCAAGTGTCTAATTCTATCTTTAACGTTCCGATTGATCCTGCCTCCGCCGCAGTCTCTGGCAAAGCATTCTACTCATTGTGTGAAAAAGTTTCTTTTTTCTCATGTCACTTTCAATCAGCGTCCTTTCATTCTCGATCCTTACACCAATGGGGATAGCTTTGCCCCA
The DNA here is from genome assembly GCA_024137785.1 of Ginglymostoma cirratum. Classification (NCBI taxonomy): domain Eukaryota; kingdom Metazoa; phylum Chordata; class Chondrichthyes; order Orectolobiformes; family Ginglymostomatidae; genus Ginglymostoma; species Ginglymostoma cirratum. The sequence goes on along the minus strand of JAHRHZ010000059.1, from coordinate 22,742,201 downwards.
TCTACTCTGTCCAGATGACAGAAACATTGAAGTGTTAAAATGCGGAAAGAACCCATTGTGTTTGCACTGCCTCTTTAAACAAGCTTCATTACCCGGTGCCAACCTCCAGGTATGTGCCCCTATTGCCTTGCACCCCTATGCATTCAGGTAAACATCTCTTTAGATGCCTCATGACTTTGAACATTTTGATCAAATCTCCTGCAGCCTTCTCTTCGCCAAGGAAAAGGTCCCACCTTCTGCAATCCGGTTTCATAATCCAAGTTCCTCATCCCTCAAGAAGCTCTACACCATCCAGTTTACAGCTTGATTTGCATCCCATCCACCTTCAACATTCACACCCTCCACCACTGATGCACAGTGACACCAGCATGTTCCATCTGCAAGATTCCCCTGGAACACCAAAGCTCCAACAGCACTTTCCAAACACCATGACCTTTGCCACCAAGAAAGACGATGCGTACAGATGAGTTGGAACACCACAGCCTGCAGTTTCCCTCCTAATCTACACAACCATCCTAGCCATTCCTTCACTGTCATTGGGCCAAGATCCTGCAACTCCCTCCCTAGCAGCTCTGCAAACCTACTGACCCCACATGGGCTACAGCAGTTCAAGGAGGCAGTTTCTCAAAGGTAACTAGGAACGGACAATAACTATTGGCCTAAATGGCAACCCTCACAAAGGAACAAATTAAAAAAAATGATTTAAAGGCTCACACCAACTAAAATTACTTCTGCACATCATAGCACTTGAAAAATATTAGTGAGACCCTGAGGTCTACAGTAGGATCTCAGAGTGCTCCAGATTTATCAATGATAGCAGAAGACATATATCATTCAACAAAGAGAACCAAACCTGACATCAAAAGAGAAACATACCAAGGAAGTTGCAACATGAGAAGTAATTCCAGTACCCTTTGCTTAACAATTTAGTTAGGAATTATACTTGTACAAGCTAGGTTAATAGAAGCTAGGCACACCTTTTGAGAATGCATTATATTCAGTGAGTCATTCACTTACAGACACCTTCCCCCAAACTACGTTCAACAGTTACAATTAATTATCTCAAAAACAGAGAATCTAACATCATCCTTTGATGTTCGCTGGAATTACCATCGCTGAATCATCAACTATTAACTGCCTGGGGGCTACCATTTACCAGAAACTGAATGGATTGGCCATATAAATACTGTGGCTATAAGAGCAGGTCAGAGGCTTGGGAGTCTACAGTGTGTAACTCATTTCTTGATCCACAAAGCCTGTCCACTATCTACAAGGCACAAGTCAGGTGTGTGATGGAATACTCTCCACTTATCTGGATTGGTGTAGCCCCAACAACACTCAAGAAGCTTGACACCATCCAGGACAAAGGAACCTTCTTGATTAGCACCACATCCACAAACATTGAAAAAACAGGAATTGCTGTAGAAAGTCAGCAGGTCTGGCAGTATTTGTGAATAGAAAATACAGTTAACATTTCAAGTCCAGTGACCCTTCTTCCTACCATCAAGTCCTCAATCTTTCTATCCCTAAACATTCAGTCCCTCCACCACTGAAGCTCAGTCTCAGCAGTGTGTACCATCTACAAGATGCACTGCAGAAATTCACAAAGGTTCCTTAGACAGCACCTCCTAAACTCTCAACCTCTACCATCTAGAAGGACAAGGGCAACAGATACATGGTCCGAGAAGTCAGCTCACCATCACCTTCTCAAGGGCAACTAGGGATGGGGCAATAAATTGTTCCAACCAGTGATACACGTGTTCAATGAATGAATAAAGAAAGATGTACCATACATTGTCTGGGAAACATGATGATTATCTTTACATCTACGACCTTTACTGGACAGTTTCTTTCATTTCTGATCTTAATTGCCATCAGTTGGGAAAGCCTAGAAAAGACTCTGACAACTTGTTTAGGGGCTTAGATTTAGCATTGGGTTTGGAGTTATACAATTTGAACCCTATTGGAGTGAAACAAATTGCTAAACATTGATCCTTTCTTATTAAGTCTTTCAAGCAAACCCCTTCTGCTGGTAATTGATGCATTGTAGACCCAATTCGACAAAATACACAGATCAATTTTCAATACAGTGCAGCATGATAGATATACCTTTCAGTTACAATAATGGCCATCAACTCTCCCCATCATCCCCATAGCACTCCCAAAGCCTACATGTCTGACCAAACAGATGTGTAAATCTGTGTAGTCTTTATCCCTGCACAATTACTGAAGCCTCTGACAGATCGAGCTTGAAACCCACCTTGTGTGAGACAAAGACCATCTCAATTCCAAGAGGTTCCTTAGCCACTTGGCTACATTTCCCTACAGAGGATGAACCCAGAGGGTCCCTGCACACCCATTCACCCCTTCCCCCACAGAAATACGACCTTTCATCTCCAATCGACATCCCCCAATCCAATGCTACACCTGTAAGCTTAGGGGATTCCTCCCCTTCTGATCCACAACCCACACTTTGCAGCCAACTTCGGCACGGGTAGCATGTCCCTGCCACTCTGATTGTAGCACCTGACCGCCCTATCCCGTCTCTGGGATCTCTGTTCAGCCCTCTGCTGAGCGTCCTGGCAGCCAGCAATTTGAGCATCACTGAGAGCAGGGAGGCAATGATACAGTTAGTGTTTCAGGCCTAGACCCTTCATCAGAAAATGATTTTCTGATGAAGGGTCTAGGCCCAAAACGTCAAGCTTTCCAGCTCCTTTGGTGCTGTTCGGCCTGCTGTGTTCATCCAGCCCCACACCTTGTTATCTCAGATTCTCCAGCATCTGCAGTACCTATTATCTCTGATATGGTTAGTGTGTTTCGTCTCTCAAAGGCAGTTTGTGAACCTTGACCCTGCACCTGAAAATGGGCCATCACCAAACTTTAAACGTAGATCACGTGGTAATCCCAAGTGGAAGCATGATGTTGGAAAGTACAAAGCACAGACTGGTTGGGCATTGAATTAATTGCGACAGGTAAATTTGTTGTGCCGGCTGATGTTGTTTTTGGCAGGGAATCAAAGTGACTGATGTGATCACAGAACTTGCTGAAGGTGATGGCATATTTGTGGTGGGATGAGTGAAGATATGGAAAGGATTGTTTGTGCAGTAGTCAGCTACCTCTGGCTACCAGGTTATATATATGTGTGTAACCTGGTGTAGCAATGTTAGTAGCTGACTCCAATCGGTCTGCACTCCCCTCCTTCACCCTGCCTCTTCTTCAGGAGCACAGCGGGCAGGAGACTTCAGATAAACATTGACATCGTACTATTTCCAAGGTTGGAAGAGAAAACTTGAAAGGAAAACCTACTGAGCCAGTTCTCAGAAATCAGAGCCAAATGAGGCAGCTGTAGTGGAGAATGTGACACAATAAAAAGGCTTCCCATTGCTTACTCCAAGGCAACAAGTTGCCCAATCAAAGTCGATTGGCTGATCAATTAGCACCATTTTTTCCTGTTGCATGAATGGTTGAAAATTTGGTATTCTTGCATGTGTCCTGATGCGCCCAAGACAAAAAAAAAATCTTCAGCCATATGTTTGGCTTCCTAGCAAGACTTAAGACAGTATTTGATACAACTGCTGACATTTTATGTATTTCCTGAGTCATAATGCTACAATTTTCATGAATTCTAAAGATTTGATGCTGGAAGGCAGCTTGTCATTCCTGCATTGTTCACGCACTGTGTAGGAAATCAGGCAGGTCGAAAGTGGATGGAATTCCCAACTGGTGAATTTCGCTCCCATTTTCACCCTCAATGGCTCAATGGAGTGCCTCAAAATTGGGAAAACTTGGGAGTAAGAACTGGCTGAAGGAGAGGAGACAACAGGTTGAAGAGTGAGTGTGAGGTGATAGTCTGAGTGGATCTCCACAGGGATTGATCCTGGGACATTTGCTGTTTTCCAGCTGGACTCAGTAACACAATGAATACTGGTATGAAATTGGAGTGAAAATGTGTAAGACAATTGTCTAAAGATATCAGGACATTCATTCTTGCAGTTCCATTGGACTCTGCTGTCCCTTCCATCATAATGATGACAGGTGACGAACTCAGCTCCAAGAGAAATGGCTCCAACATAAGTGTAGTAGCACACATCAGTGTGCTGTATCGACAAAGATACACGCACGAGTCACACTCTGCAGGCTTTGTGTGTGCAGGAATGTTTTTCAATGCGTTAAAAAGTCTGCTCACGTGCTTATAGCTGCTGATCTACTGTTCCTCAAACCTTCACATTCTGGCTTCACTAACCACGCGGCCATAATCAAAAACTGACCACTGCATTTTCTGAAGAAGGGTCTAGGCCTGAAACGTCAGCTTTCCTGCTCCTCTAATGCTGCTTGGCCTGCTGTGTTCATCCAGCTCTACACCTTGTTATCTCACTGCAGTTACCTTTCTGAGTCGCAGAGATGCAGGAGTGCTAAAACTTTCATGTTTAATCATAGAATCATAGAATCCCTACAGTGTGGAAACAGGCCCTTCAGCCCAACAAGTCCACACTGACCCTCAGAGCATCCTACCCAGACCCATCCCCCCAATAACCCACCTAGTCTACACATCCCTGAACTCTGAGGGCAATTTAGCATGGACAATCCACCTAGCCTGCACATCTTGGGGCTGTGGTTGGAAAACTGTGAGAGGAAACCCACACAGACACAGGGAGAATGTGCAAATGTTGTGAATAGATGAACATGGACTCCTTAACCACTTTTTAGGACAAAGTCCGAAGGCTGGAGGGTTAGAAACACACTATCATACAGCATAGAAACAGGCCCTTTGGCCCATCATGTCTACATCAACCAACTAAAAGGAACAGAAACAGCATTCATGACTGGTATGCCCTTGGCTCACTGGTTTGGAGTTGAATGATTTGTGATAGAAACTGCACTAATCCTATTTATCTGCACTTTGGCCAATGGTCTACAAAGCCCTGGTATTTTAGGTTCTCATCCAGGTGCTTCTTAAATGCTGCAAGAGTATCTGCCTCCATAGCCCTCTAACGCAGCTCATTCCATATATCTAACACCCTCTAGGTGATTTTTGTTTTTCTCTCAGATCTCCTCTAAAACACTAACCCCTCACCTTAAACGTATACCCTCTACTCACAAGCACAGTTGGAATGCGGAAGAAATTGTCACAATCTACCCTGTCTATGCCCCTCATAATTTTGTATACCTCAATCTGACCCTCTCTTCGGCCTCCTCTGCTCCAGGGAAAGCAAACGCTGCCTATCCTGTCTCTCCTCATAACTGAGAATTTTCATCCCAGGCCACATCCTGGTGAATCTCCTCAGCACCTTCTCCAGTGCAATCACATTCCTCTTATAGTGTGGCAACCCAAATTTCACTCAGTATTCCAGCTGTGGCCTAACCAGTGTTCTATAATGTAGTAACAACATTTCCTACTCCTATGTTCAATGCCCCAGCTAATGGATATATGTTTTCTTCACCACCCTGTCTACC
>JAHRHZ010000059.1:22716747-22731747 GCA_024137785.1 Ginglymostoma cirratum | reverse complement strand
TCTGGTCCTAGACTCTCCTATGAGGGGAAACATCCTCTCAGTATTTACCCTGTCAAGCTCCTTAAAAAACCTATTTATTTCAATGAGATCACCTCCCATTCTTCTAAATTCCGGTGAGTAGAGCCCCAATCTGTTTAACTTTTGCTCATAAAATAATCCCTCCAATCCAGGGATCATCCTACTGAGCCTTCTCTGAACTGCCTCCAAGGAAATGACATCTTTCTTTCAATAAAGGGACCAAGACTGACCCCAGTGCTCTAGATGTGGTCTCACCAGCACCTCGAACTGTTGTAGTAAGACACACCTACTCTAATAATCCAACCCCCTTGAAATAAGAGCCAACAGTCCATTCCCAATGAACAAAGCCAAATACCGTGATCCTCATGGATTTATGTGAAATACAGAATCACAACTATATTATTTGTTTAATGTAAACATATGTAAATATGTTATTACTGCTAATGTAACATAGAAATAGTGTTAAGAAGAACTTTTCATCATCTTGGTGAGTAGATATAACGAATGCTAGTATAATCTATAAACATTAATATTATTTTTCAAATTCATATTTCAGATTAGAGCTGGATGGGTATTGGCTACTTGTGAGAAGGGGTTGCTGTTAAAGCAAAAACGAGGTCAGATATTCTTTCTGGATTAATGACTCAATCCAGCATTTTGTCAGAAAGTAACGGCAGACTCCTGTGGTGTGAATGAAATGAAATGGAACAGTGTTGGATTTATGACATGTAGATAAACATGTAAACTTTGTTTTCATTTCAGAAGAATTTGGAATTGAGTTCAGTTCAGAAGACTGAAGGGATTGAGTTTAGAAGCAAGGTTCATTTCTCTCCAGAAGGAGTTTAGGGCTGTTCAAGTAACCAGTCACCTCAACAAAGGTATTTAGTTTGTGAAACTTCCAAACCAGGAGAGTTTGGTTATAAATCTACGGGTTAATAGAACTGACAAAGTGTAGAATGTCAGATCTGTGAATAGGTCATATTGATAGACTTGGAAAAGTCTCACTGTGTTGCCTCTACAGCCCATGGGAAAGAGACATTAAGGGGTCAGTTACCTAAAACCATAAAGAGATAGTGTGTAGCCTCCCTAATGGGAAAAGTCAGGAAACAGGCTGCATTTGTTTTGCTGTGAGATATTAGATCATTTTAACTGTATCCAATATTTGGACATCTTTGTTTGTTGCATTTTTATTTTGTGTAATAAACCCCTGTAGTGTTGTTTAAAATAAAAGTGCAGTCTCATGTGAATATGTTTTAGCGACTAGCCACCCAGTTAAATGATGCAATCAAAAGAAATATTGCCAAGTTTCATTGTGGGATTTGACTTCTCCACTTGCACCATCATCTGGGGTTATAACAACTGGGAGCATTTGACTGGGATTTGAATGAACCGAGTTTAAGAGGGATTTGTGTCTCTTTTAAAAGTACAGCTATGTGACATTTCTGGACAGAAAACAGGAGTGTTGTGGTGATATTTATTACATGGATTGGATTTTTGAAATTACTTTGAGTGCTGCAAAGATTTTTCTGGGAGTAGAAGACATAGCAGTAAATTACTTGAAATCTTTGACTCAGGCTAAACTGAGAAAGTTCGCAGATATGTTGAAGATCAAAATAAAAGCAGGGTCTCGTAAGGATGAAAAGCTTAAAGTGATTACTCAATTTTTAGAATTAGAAAGAGGGCAACCTGAAACTGAAATACCGCTGCTGGAACTAATGCGGATTCTGTTGGAAACTTTTAAAGGAACTTGAATTCAAAGAAAAAGAGACAAAAATAGATATGGAAGAAAAAGAAAAGTAGAGAGTGATGGAAATAGAATTTAAAAAGCTTGAACTTCAAAAAGAGATAAGTGAAACAATATGACCTGGAGAGAGAAAGCCCTCAAGAAGAGTGATCTTATAGAGGTTTATAAAGTCATGAGGGGCATGGATAGGGTGAATAGACAAGGTCTTCTCCCTGGCGTGGGGGAGTCCAAAACTAGAGGGCATGGGTTTAAGGTGATAGGGGACTGATTTAAAGGGGACCTGAGGGATAGCTTTTTGGTGCAGAGGGTGGTGAGTGTATGGAATGAGCTGCCAGAGGAAGTGGTGGAAGCTGGTACAATGGCAGCATTTAAAAGGCATCCAGATGGTAATGTGAATAGGAAAGGTTTAGAGGTATAGGGGCCAAATGCTGGCAAATGGGACTAGATTAATTTAGGATATCTGGTCAGCATTGATGAGTTGAATTGAAGGGTCTGTTTCCATGCTGTACATGTCTATGACTCTATGACTCTAAGGTGGCAACTTAGGGGATGATTTGATTCCGATGAGTGAATTTTAACTAAAATCTACATTTAGTGTCTAAATTTACTGTGCGTGAAGTTGAAAGCTTATTTGAAAAGGCAGCTAGGTAGACAAAGTGGTTGAAAAATGTTTGGACGCCAATATTACAGACCATTTTGAGAGATACAACTCAGAACGTGTACACCAAAACATTCTGCAAACTACAAAACATTTTTTAAAAAATACTCACTACTTCTGAGCCTGTTCCCATAGCTTCTTAATGAAAATTTCTGACAATTAGAAAGAAAACCAAACAGATGTTTGGAGAATTTGTTAGAGAATAAGAAAGCTATGGGACCTATGGTTTCAATCACTGAATTTGGTGAAGAATTTGAGAAATGAGTAAAATTATGATAATGGAAGAATTCAGAAATAGTGTTCCTGCAAATCTTATTTAGATGGGAAACAGGTTTCTTTCCAGGACTGAGTTTTTTTTTTGTCAGTTCAGTTCAGAAGATGCTGGGATTGTGTTCAGAAGCAAGTTAGTTTCTCTCCTCAGGGTGTAAGGCAGAACATGGAAACAGTCAGCTCAGTAGAATGGTTTAGTTTGTAAAACCTCCAAGCCAGGAGAGTTTGGTTAGACATTTGCACATTATTGGAACTGAGAAAGTGTTGGCTCTCAGATTTATGTCAAGTTTGTGTTGATGATCATTTAAAGGATTCATTGAATTATTTCCATAGCCCACAGTAAAGAAACTGTCAGAATTCAGTTATGTTAGAACCCTAAAAAATTGGGATTGGGGTATAGTTTCTTTAGATTTGACTCACTGGGATGGATAGTGTCAGAAACATTTATTATGTCGTATGTGTTAAAATTATCTTACTGCCTTCAATATTCAGATAGCTCAGATTGATCTTTTTCTTCTTTTGTGTAATAAACTTCTGTTGTCAAAGAAAATCTACAGCGACAAGTGAGTATGTTTCAAAATGATCAGCCATCACTTTTAACTAATTAAATAAGAAGAAACATGACCTATCAATCCAGGATTCATTCAGGGATCTCACTTGTCCAGTAATATCATCAACTGGCATCATAATCACATCAAAAGATAAAGTTTTTCTTCTCCTTTAAAGATGGTTGTAAATGTAAATTATAGATGGTTATGGAAAATCCTTGTGGAAGTTTAGGAACTGAACCAAAATTTAAAGGTAAAGTCGGCATAACCTTACTAAAGTGTGTTGCTACTCTCTCAATGGGGAGAGATAGCTGGTGGTGGTTTAAAATCTAAGGGTGACTGTATCACAGCAAAGCGGGAGAAGTTGAATAACTCTTCAATGTAATCTCAGCTAGTGCAGGAGTAGAACCCACACCATTAGCATTGCAGACCAACTATCCAGCCAACTGAGCTAACCACTCTCTCAAGCCAATCCACTCTCTCAAGCCAAACCACTCCGGCAAAATGACTAACTAAGAGACATGAAACTATTCCCACTTGATGGAGGGATAAATGACCAGGGGCATAGATTTAAGACGAGGGACAGGAGGTTTTAGAGGGATTGTGAGGAAATCATCACTTACGGGATGGTAGCACTCTGGAACTCTGTAAGGGTGATAGAGGCAGAAATCTTCATAACATTTCAGAAGTATTTAGATGTGCACTTGCAATGCCAAGGCGTACAAGGCTATGGGCCAAGTGCTGGGAAATAGGACTAGAATAGTTGGTCAGTGCAGGTTTGATAAGCTAAAGGGTCTTTTTCTGTGCTCTAGACATTTATTGTGCTAAAGTGGGATGGGCAGGTATTGGTGGAAATGCTACGAAACACTGGGAAACAACAAAGGATGGATTAACTTAATGATGATTTGATGCATGTAGATGTCAAGGAAAGGTGGGTGGGACAAATATTTTTGCATTTTAAATTTAAATGAGCTGCAGACGACTGAACTATTCGAAAAAGGAATGAAAAGCCTGATGAGAAATGACATGTTAATACAAGAGCTGAGCGAGGGACAGGTTGGGATGGAAAAGGATAACACTGGAGCATCTAACAGCAGGTCAGAGCTTCAAGCTGTTCCAAATGCTCTCAAGGAGCACTTAGAACAGCTGACTACCACCTGGATAAAGGAAGGAGAAATTAATCAGAGATAAAAGGTACTGCAGATGCTGGAGAATCCGAGATAACAAGCATGGGGCTGGATGAGCACAGCAGGTCAAGCAGCATCATAGGAGCAGGAAAACTTGACGTTTCGGGCCTAAACCCTTCATCAGAAAAAGGAGTGTCTTAAAGAGGGAGGGAGAGGGCCAGGGGTGGAGGGATTTATGGAAGCTTTTGTCAGTTTGGATTCCTGAAAACACAACCATCAATGATGAGGTCGGACTGGTAGGAGATCTCAGATGGACAAGGAATTGGTGTAGGGTTGGGCAGGGAGGGCGTTGGGTGGGTGAAACAGGGATGTGAGTATTAAAATCAAGGCCTGGCCAAAGTGGGAGCCAGAGTGGTTCAGCAAGCAGAGCAGTGAATGGGGCTGAGCCTCAGTTCAGAAACAGACAGTTGGGGGGTTGGGGGATCTGCAGGAATACTCTCATCCTGTCAGACCCCATACCCACTCCCAAACCCCCAATCTCTGCTCACCTGCAGGAGTCCAAATGAACCCAGCAATGCTACGCAATGCACTGTTGGGAACTCTCAGGGTGATAAGTGCTCAAGATAAAAGGGGGGCATACTGGGGAGAGGGCAGAGTTTGTTATTTGATGGTGCCCCTCCTAAATTCCCCTCCCACCCTTGCCTACCGAGAAAGTGGTGAGTTAACAGCAGCAGAGTATGCGACTGCTCCAAGATGGCTCCTAACGCTCAAGAGGCCAGTGGAGCAAGACTCAATGTTCACGGACCTTACGTTTTCCTCACCAAGGCTAACTGAGGGTCACCCTCAGTTATGTGATAGGTCAGAGGGATAAGGCATTGTGAAACCACAGCGTGTTATTGAGTCATACAACACGGAAACAGACTCTTCGGTCCAGCCAGCCCACACAGACTAATTTTCCCAAACTAAACTAGTCCCACTGCATTAGGCCCCTATCGCTCTAAACCTTTCCTACTCATGTACCTATCCAATGTCTTTTAACTATTGTAAATGTACCTGCATCTGCCACTTACCCTGACAATTCAATCCTCAAGCGAATGTGAAAAAGCTACCCCTCAGGTCCCTTTTAAACCTTCCTCATCTTACCTTAAAAATATGCCCCTTAGTTTTGAGCTCCCCCACCCTCAGAAAAAGACCTTGGCTATTCACCTTACCTATGCCCCTCATGATTTTGTAAACCTCTATAAGGTCACCCCTCAGCCTCCTACACCCCAGGGAACAAAGTCCCAGCCCATCCAGCCTTTTCTTACAACCCATACCCTCCATTCCCAGCAACAACTTGATAAATCTCTTCTGAACCTTCTCCAATTTTATAATATCCTTTTTTGTGGATCTGCCTAGCGAGCCCACCACTTTACGTTGCGAAGGTGGAATTACATTCCTCACCAAGCCTAGGGCTGCATTTGTCCTGATCGCCATTTATCCTTCAAGTGATATGGACTTCAGGAAAAAATGGGGAGGACAGTAGATCATTATCTCTCCTCTCAGGGGACATGGGTGTCATTGGCAGTTAAGGGCTCCATTTATTCCCCATCATTCATTGGGCTTAAATAAAAGTGAAACACAGAGGACGCTAGAGATCTGAAAAAGACACAGAGAATGCTGGAGAAACTCAGCATCTACGGAGAGAGAAAGCAGAGGTAACATCTTGAGTGCCCTATAACTGTACTTCTGGACTGAATGGCTTTGAATGGTTTGCTAGGCCATTTCAGAGGTGGTTGAAGGTCAATCACATTGCTTATGGGTTGGGGGTCACAAGTAGATCAGACCGGGCAAAAATGGCAGATTTCCTTCCATCAAGGATATGAGTGAGCCAGGTGGAGTGTTTTTTTTTAAATAAAACAATTGATGTTAGTTTTCTGGTTGCCATGACTGAGTATGGCTTTCAGTCCCAGATATAGTAACTGAGTTCAAGTATCCGCCAGCTGCTAATGGTGGGATTTGAACCTGTGCCCCCAAAGCATTATCCTGGATCTCTCGTTCACTATCTCAGTGACATGACAGCTACTCTGCTTAACCAACGATCCCTGCATGTTCCAGTATATTACAGGTATTTATAGACTGAAATATTCATCAACGCACAATTCTTTTATTCATTTGTAGTTCATTTCACTAACTGTCCTAAGCTATGTAATGCTTTACTTGCAGGCACTTTTGAAACACGGTATGTGGGACTTGGCCTCAGATCTTCTGGTTCTGAGGTAAGGACACTGCCACTTCGCCACACGAGGCCCTCCCTAAGGGCATTGTGGGTCAACACACAGCAGGTGGACTGCAGCGGTTCAAGAAGGCAGCTAACCCCCATCTTCTCAAGGGAAGCAAGAGACAGGCAATAAATGCTGGCCAGCTAGCGACATCTACATCCCCCAAATGTATAAGACAAAAACATTCTCCATGATCATCACAAACAGTGCCTGCACATGATAATTTTTCAATAAACCAAATCTCCAGTCATTCGGCATCACAGAATGAGGCCAATCAGCTCATTATTTCTTGAACAGCATACTCCATAGACTAGATTATCCCCTCATTCTTTAATTTTTGTTTGTGAGGTATGGTCGTGTGCCAGTCCTACAAACTAGCAACACATTAGTGACCAGATTGTGGAGTAAAAGGTTATCCAAAGCTTTACTGTCAGAATAGCTACTGTGCACCTGCATGAAGAACTATGTCATGATGGTGGTAGATCACATGAAACTGGGATCTGAGTCCGTAGGGTCCCAGAAGACGTCTTCCCTGAGAATCCCTTGTAAATGGTGATCTTCAGCTTCTTACCATCCCCTGTACATCCGGATTTTCTGTGGCATCTGTTAATGCACTCACTTCAGTGTGAGTCTGATCCTGGTACATTGATAATTGCTTTTAGTAGCATTAATGGAGGGATAAAGATTGACCAGGTCTACAGGACCTGACTTTCAGTGTCCCACTGATAATGCTGGCATTATTTCAGAAAGCAGGGGAAAAGGGGATTGCATATTTAATATGAGATGTTGGATGGATCAGTGCATGCCAGGTGCAAGCCATGTGAAGCTGAATGGGCATCTAATTAGCATTTAGGAATGCAAAATATTTCAGAGCAAGGCAGTCCAATCACTGAGTACTCGTTGGTAGATGTTACAAACATAAGAGCATAAGAAATTAGAGATGGAAGAGGTCCCATGAGCCCCCTCCTCCATTTAACATTGATTGGGGCTGATCTAAGAGTGGCCTTGACTCCACTTTCCCAACCTAACCCTCATTCTCCTTACGCCCTTGTTAGTCAAGAATCCAACTACATCTGCCTTAAAAAAAAACAGTGATCCCAGCCTCCACCACTCCCTAGAGAAGTGGGTTTCAAAGACCCACAACTCTCTGTAAGGAAGAAAAAGCTTCCTTGTATCTCTTAACCTTCCATATCTGTGAATTCCGCTTGTAACCTCGCTCTTTAAGATGTTCCATAATGAAAGGTGCCTCATAATCTGTCGTAATACTGTGTTAAATATTGCAAACTTCGCCACAATGACTCTAATCGATGATTCCAATGATTAACTCCAGTATGTCTGAGATGAGGCTGTTGAAACTGCTCAGAGTTAAACACCTCAAGTCTCTGGAGTGAAGTTCCAGAGAGTTGAAACAGCCAAGGGAAATAGAATGCGCAGTTAGCATCAAACACTAATCCTGGGCCTGTCTGAACTCTAACCCTGCCCTAAGCCTCAGTTAAAATGCAATCCCCATTGGCCTTTCCTTATTTCTACTTCTTTATGTCCTTAAAACAACAAACAAGACTGGTTTGTCAATCCTGCAGGATCACGTTGCTAAAGCCAGGTTCAATGGACATGGAATGCCGGACTTGCATTGTTAATCGAAAATGAAAAGTGGACTCTGCTCCTGCTGAAGAACAGGAATCGATATTCAACAGTTCTCCTTGAAGGGGAAAGCGAAAGGCAGGGAGAAAGTTCAACCCCCCCGCCACCATCTACAAGTCAGGAGTGAGAAGGAATACTCCCCACTTGCCTGGACGGGTGCAGCTCCAACAACACTCAAGAAGCTCCATGTTAATGCTTTGGTTAAGAGAACACACAAACGCCTCTATTTCCTCAGGAGGCTAAGGAAATTCGGCACGTTACCAATTTTTATGGATGCACCGCAGAAAGCATCCTGTCCAGATGCATCACAGCTTGGTATAGGCAACTGCTCTACCCAAGACAGCAAGAAATTTCAGAGAGTTGTGAACATAGCTCAGTCCATCACACAAACAAGCGTTCCATCCATTGACTCCATCCATACTTCCCGCTGCCTCAGGAAAGCAACCAACATCATCAAAGACCTCTCCCACCCCGGTTATACTCTCCTCCACCCTCTTCCATTGGGCAGAAGATATAAAAGTTTGAAGACATGTACCAACAGATTCATGAACAGCTTCCTCCCCACTGTTATTGGACTTATGAACAGAACTCTCATATACTGGAAATGATCTTTCTCTGCGCCTCCTCTGTCACTGTAGCACTATATCCTGCATTCAGCTCCATTACCCTGATATACTTACGTAAGGTATGATTTGTCTGGATAGCACATAATACAACACTTTTCACTGTATCTCAGTACAGATGACAATAATGAATCAATCAAATCAAACAGTCCAGGACGAAGCAGTCCACTTGACCATCCCATTTATCACTTTCAACATTCACTCCTGCAGCGCTGATGCATAAAAGCAGCATCTACAAGGTGTACGAGAGAATCTCACCAAAGGCAGAGTATTCCAAATCTGGGACCTCTATCATCTAGAAGGGCAAGGGCAGTAGATACTTGGGAATACCATCTTCTGCAGGTCCCCTCCAAGCCACTCACCTTCCTAACTTGGAAACATATCGCTGTTCCTTTAGTGTCACAGGGTCAAAATTCTGTAACTCCCTCTCTAATAGGACTGTGGGTCTACCTACATGGTTCAGCTGGTCACCACTTTCTCAAGGGCAATTAAGGATGGGCAATACACACTCGTCCCATGACAGCCACTACTCATGAACAGATAAAAAGAGGAAGATTACAAAAACCTGGAAGACAGGCATAGAAGAAGACTGTTCGTCCTTTGTGACATTTCCATAATTCAACACTATCATAACTGATCTGTGATCTATCTCTGAACTGCCACATACCCCTTGACACTTTTGGCAAACAAAAATAACCTGTCGATCAGTGATGTAAAATGAACAATTGAAGTTTTAAAGAGGGACCAACCAGGTTGCACTTCATGGTGGCAGGTTTTGATGCTAATCCCACACTAGAGATCAGTATCAAAGCAGAAACAGCCTTCAGAATGGAACAGGGCAAGTGAAAATTCCCATTTCTTGAGGCGTGAGGCCCCAGGAGTAGCTTGAAGTATCGTAATCTCATAGGAATGTAATGATAGTACCTAAACTGAGCTAATACAGCTCTGTGTGCGAACAGGAGCTATAGGAAACTGCTTGGCCTGGCCTATGAAAGTGTGTGTCACCTCCCAAGTGACCCAGTGCTGTAGGTGGAGGTCAAAGAGGTGAAGGATTCTTTGAGAAAAAAAACAGCTGCAAACGATCCCAAAGCTCCCCAAGCAACAGGTACAAAAATCTTTATTTAGCATTCGAATGGTGAGAAAGGCCAAGAAGGTACAGCTGAGTAAATTCAAATTATTGATTTTAAAAATCTCCCAAATGTGCTCCAAATTGGCCATTTAATGAGATGTGGACGTCATTCTCCTGTAACATGGCACCTCAGATACAGCAGCGGGATTTCTGTCACCAGGCTTGTGGGGTCGGGGGCGGGATGATGAGTCTGTAGAGTCTGACCCAGTTGAGGAAGTGCAGTCGTTTTGGTCAAAAAAAACGAGCAACACTATGGCCAAAATCCTTACTGCCCAGCTCTGAAGTTTTACTGCACTCTGTGCTAGCCATTTGCAGGCTCTTGTTTGATCTTGCAACCATCATTGCTGAGTGCTAGGGAAGAGGTACTCTCAAACTTCCACTTAGCCCAGCCAGCTCTGCCTGTGACGAAATTTCACCGCATTGGTTTGGAAGATTAAGCACTGACCGTCCAGGACTTTTTCCTAACCAACCTGTTCAGAGATGTTATTACGCACCTCTGGAGCAGATGGAACTTGAACCTGAGCATCCTGGTCCAGGGGTAGGGACACTACCACTGTGCCACAAGACACCACCTGACGCCGCCGTCCAACACTCACACTTCTTGTCCAGATTTATACACTTGGAGCTCATCGACGTCTTGTCTTGTTCAGTCAAATGCTGCTTCATAATAAGTAGGCAGGTGGATTATGGGTTTGTGATCCATGGGAGTTCTTACAGAGTCATGGAGATATACAGCGCAGAAACAGACCCTTCGGTCCAACCCGTCCATGCCAACCAGATATCCTAAATTAATCCAGGCCCATTTGCCAGCATTTGGCTCATATCACTCTAAACCCTTCCTGTTCATATATCCATCCAGAGATAGTAGGAACTGTAGATGCTGGAGAATCTGAGATAACAAGGTGTGGAGCTGAATGAACACAGCAGGCCAAGCAGCATCAGGGGAGCAGGAAGGCTGACGCTCCGGGCCTGGACCCTTCTTCAGAAATATATCCATCCAGATGCCTTCTAAATGCTGAAATTGTACCAGCCTCCACCACTTCCTCTGGCAGCTCATTCTATACACGCACCACCCTCTGTGTGAAAAAGTCGCCCCTCAAATCCCTTTGCAATCTTTCCCCTCTCATCTTAAACCTATGCCCTCTAGTTCCTCAATCATCTAGGATGGGTCTCTCAGTAAAGCCAAAAGATGAATCATTTTAAATCTGAGCTCAATAGGTTTCTTTTTTGCTGGACAAGGCTGTTGTGCATTACAGAGGGGACTAATCAGACCAAAGATAATACCATTTTTAATGAGGTTTTCATTTGATATTGACGTAAAAATGCCATTGAGGCAAAGAAGCAAGCCAAAGTCTGTGGCATAATAGCAAGTTGATTGATACCCACAAAATTCTAACAGGGCTAGACAGGTGAAACACAGGAAGGAGGAGCAGGAAAGCTGATGTTTCGGGTCAGGACCCTTCTTCAGCCCATTTCTGAAAAAGGGTCCCAACCCGAAACGTCAGATTTCCTGCTCCTCTGACGCTGCCTGGCCTGCTCTGTTCCTCCAGCCCCACACTGGGTTATCTCTGACTCCAGCATCGGCAGCTCTTACTATCTCTGAAATACAGGAAGGATGTTTGCAATGGCCAGGGGAATCCAGAAGCAGGGACACCGGTCTAAGGATACAGGGTAGGCCATTTAGGACTGAGATGAGGGGAAATTTCTCCACCCAGAGAGTGGGGAGCCTGTGGAATTCTCTGCCTCAGAAAACAGGTGAGGCTAAAACAATGAACGTTTTCAAGAAAGAGCTAGATATAGTTCTTAGGGCCTAAGGGATCAAAGGGTATGAGGAGAAAGCAGAAAGAGGGGACTGAGTTGGATGATCAGCCATGGTCAGATTGAATGGTGGACCAGGCTCATAGAATCATTGAATTATACAGCTGAGTAAAGGCCCTTCAGCACATCGAGTCTGTCCCATCAAAAATACACCTACTACCTACATAAGCCCTGCTTTTTAGCACTAGGTTGTTAGCCTTGAATATTGGGGCATTTCAAATGCTGATCCAATTACTTTTAAAAAGTTGTGAAGTTTCCCGTTTCAACTTCCCTCTCACGCAGTGCATTCCAGAACCCCCAGCTTCAGCCTCTGGGTGAAAATACTTTTTCTCAAATCCACTCTAAACCTCCTGTCTTTCCCATTAAAATGATGCCTCCTTGTTACTGACCCTTCAACTAATGGGAATAGCTTCTTTCTATCCACCTTGTCCATTTCTGTCATAATGTTATACACATCAATGGGGCCGAATGGCCTCTATCTGCACTGCAGGAATTCTATGAGGATTTTATCTTCGACCTTCTCTACTCCGAAGAATGCAATCCAAGTCTATCCAGTGTCTCTTCATGGTTAAAATATTCACAAAGCCCACTCCTGCTCCTATTTCCTATGTTTCTACGAGAACATTTTTATGCTTTAATTTGCAACTCTTAATGTTCTCTTTTCAATTCTCTGTTAGTCTCAGCATGAAGAAGACCTTTAAGAAAATTTGGTATCAAAATACTTCATAAAGCATAGTTTGTTTCATCTGATCTTTGGTAACATTCAAATCCAACTAGGATGCAAAGCCCCGAACCATAGAATGGGACTGAGCCAACAACATTACTCATAGCTTGCATAGGTTGAAGGCATTTACTGAAGGCAAGCTTGTATTACAAATACAGTCATAGAGTCAGAGAGTTATATAGCATGGAAACAGACCCTTCAGTCCAACTCATTCATGCTGACCAGATATCCTCAATTACTCTGGTCCCATTTGCCAGCATTTGGCCCATATCCCTCTAAACCCTTCTTATTCATATACCCGTCCAGATGCCTTTCAAATTTTGTAATTGTACCAGCCTCCATCACTTCCTCTGGCAGCTCGTTCCATACATGCACCACTCTCTACATGAAAACGTTGCCCCTTAGGTCCATTTTAAATCTTTCCCCTTCACCTTAAACCCATGCCCTCTAGTTTTAAATCCCCCCACCCTGGGGAAAAGATCTTCATTATTCACGCTATCCATGTCCCTCATGATTTTACAAAACCCCTGTAAAGTCACCTCTCAGCCTTCGATGCTCTGGGAAAACTAGCCTCAGCCTATTCAGCTTCTTCCTATAGCTGAAACCCAAATGCTACAGAACAGTGAAAAGGAAACTGCAGTGTGATAATCCCATTTGCACAACTTTGCAGCAGATAGACAGGTTTGGTCATTGGATTTGGAATGTGTAGTGTATTGAAAATTGCATTGTGCATTTTGTACACTTGGAACTATCGTATAAATATAAACCAACAGAGGAGAAGAAAGCAATCCATGTTTCAACAACACATGCTGTTCTGACTCTAAATGCATCTTATTGAGGTTTACTGTTTCTTCTTAGGAGTTTCACAAATGAAGCATTGCTGGTGGAGTTGGACCTTTCCAATCTTGAAGTGAGAGGTGTTGTCCATCATGTGCTAAATTACCAATGCACGGGATTGTATTTCACATGACTTCATGGTCCTTGCCTTATAAAGATAAAATACCGCAGATGCCAGAAACCTGAAATAAAGCCAGAAACTGCTGGAGAAACTCAGCAAGTCTGGCAGTTCCTTTGGAGAGACAAGTAGAGTTAATGTTTTGAGTTTGGTTTGACTCTTCTTCAAAAATGAAAGGGGGTGGAAAATGTTTTATGCTGCAGATAGAGGAGGGTGAGTAGAACACGTTGTGAGGGTGCCCAGAGCAACTGGGCTGAAAAATGGCAGATGGAGTTCGATCTGGATAAACGTGTGGTATTGCTTTTAGTAGAACAAACAGGGGTGGGACTTATATAATTAATGGTAGGGCCTCGGGCAGTGTTGTAGAACAGAAAGACCCAGGGGTTCAGGTACATAATTCTTTGAAGTTTGCATCACATATAAATAGGGTTGTTAAAGAAGTTGTCTTGCACACTTGCCTTCATTGTTCAGTCCTTTGAGCATAGGAGTCGGGGCGTCATGTTAAGCTTGTACAGAACATGGGTGAGGCCTCTTCTGGAATACTGTGTCCAGTTCTGATCGCCCAGTTATAGGAAAGATACTATTAAGCTGGGGAAGTTCGGAAGAGATTTACCAGTAAGTTGTCAGGTATGGAAGGTTTGAGTTCTAAACAAAGGCTGGATAGGCTGGGACATTTTTCACTGGAGCTTAGGAGGTTGCGAGCTGACATTCTAGAAGTTTGTAAAATCATAAGGGCTATAGATGGGGCTAATGGTAGTTGTCTCTTCCCTAGGATGGGGGATTTCAAGACTAGGGGCAGGTTTTTAAGGTGAGAGGAGAGAGATTTAAAAAGGAGGGCAACTTTTTTACACAAAGGGTGGTGTAGTGTGGAATGAACTTCCTGAGGAAGAGGTGGATGTGGGTACAATTACAGTGTTTAAAAGCATTTAGATAAGTACATGGATAGGAAAGATTTGGAGGGATATGGGCCAGGAGCAGGCAGGTGGGACTAGTTTAGTTTGGAATTATGTTTGGCATGGATTGGTTGGACTGAAGAGTCTGTTTCCATGCTATAAACTCTCTGACTCTAAAAGATATAAGAGTTGTTATAAGATATAAGAGATGATAAGGGAGTAACAGAGATGTAAAATAGGTGTTAATGCAGTTATGTAAAGGGAAAATGGGTCCAGTCTACTCAGGTAGCTGAATGGCAATGTGGGCAACACAGGCAACAGAAACAGTGGCAGCGTTGGAAATGAAAATGGGAATGGGAATGGGAATGGGAATGACAATGGGAATGGAAATGGGAATGGGAATGGCAACGGCAATAGCAATGGCAATGGGAATGGAAATGGGAATGGGAATAGCAATGGTAATGGTAATGGGAATGGGAATGGGAATGGGAATGTGAATGGCAATGGGAATGGGAATGGCAATGGCAATGGCAATGGCAATGGGAATGGGAATGTGAATGGCAATGGGAATGGCAATGGGAATGGGAATGG
>JAHRHZ010000059.1:22643452-22692013 GCA_024137785.1 Ginglymostoma cirratum | reverse complement strand
TGTGTGTGCGTGTGTTTGTGTATGTCAAACCTCTGATTAACAACACATATCATGGCTGGTGTGATAGGAGTGAAAATGAAATCTCGCCCCAGCTGAGTAGCATTGCCGGAATTGAAGCCAGGAATTTTAGCTGTTTAGACAAAAACAATCACAGGAATAGAACAGCAGCCAAGGTGGAAATCAGAAAGAATAAAGCAACAAGGAGTCATTGCATGGTCACTGCTGTTTTTTATTTATTCTTTATGTGGGTTACCTTCTCTCTGAAACCCCCATCAAATCACCAGAACTGTGTTGATTCCATATTCTTTGTAAAAGGTCTCAAGGATAGTCAGTCTTGTGGCACCAAAGGTAGCGTCCTGACTATTGTGAAATAGCTTCAGGACCTGGGAGCAACCTCATGAAGATGTCGTGTGGCTGCACATCATTGAACATAAATAGCACAGAGTGGGTGGAGTGAGACACATCCTGGGAGATACTCATGAGCAGATATGAACACACAAAGATGGTTGATTAATCCTTAAGTAATGAAAGTCAGAGCCTGTTTTATTTATGATTATAAGCAAAAGTATTTTGTATCAATGTGTGATGAATAGTGTTTCCTTGGACATCATCTTCACCTCAAACAGTCTATCTTGACTCATAATGTGGCATCAAAGCACACAATAAAAGCCAGAAGATCCCTGTTCAAATCCCAATTTATCAAAGGTGTGTTTACAACACAGTCTAACAGATTGATTGTCCACCTTCAAATTTTCCCAATACCCCCAGTGGCCAGAGGTAAGTGTGGTACAAAAACAAAGTTGCTGGAAAAGCTCAGCAGGTCTGGCAGCATCTGTGAAGGCAAAAACAGAGTTAACGTTTTGGGTATGGTGACTCTTCCTCAGAACTGATGGTGGCTAGGAAAACATCAGTTCTTATGCAGAGAAAAGGGGAGGGGGATGGGGTAGGGAGTAAACAATTAGATAGAACCTAAATAGAGAGAAGCGCAGATAACAAGGTGTAGAGCTGATGAACACAGCAAGCCAAGCAGCATCATAGGAGCAGGAAAGCTTGATGTTTCGGGCGTAGACTGTCTAGGCCCGAAACGTCAAGCTTTCCTGCTCCTATGATGCTCCTTGGCCTGCTGTGTTCATCCAGCTCCACACCTTGTTATCTCAGATTCTCCAGCATCTGCAGTTCCTATTATCTCTAGAGAGAAGCGCAGTTGGACAGACAAAGAGTTGATAACGACCAGGCTGGGAGAGTGAATAGTTGTTAATGGGGACTGTTAGTGACTAACAACAGGTAGTGTGTAATAGCAGGCTATGTGGTAACAAGGCTTGGTGTGTGAGGTAGGGGCCTGGGACATGGGAGAGTTTAGACTGTAAAATTATTAAACTCAGTATTGAGTCCGGAGGGCTGCAGGGTCCCCAAGCGGAAAATGTGTTGTTCTTCCAGTTTGCGCTGAGCTTCGCTGGAACACAGCAACAAGCCTGAGACAGAGATGTTGGCCAAGGAACAGGGTGGTGTGTTAAAGTGGCAGGCAACGGGTAGTTGAGGGTCTTTTTTGTGAGCAGAACATAGATGTTCTGCGAAGTGGTCACTTAGTCTACGCTTTGTTTCCCCAATGTAGAGGAGACCACATTGTGAGCAGCGAATGCAATAAACTAGATTGTGGGAAGTGCCGGTGAAGTGTTGCTTCACCTGGAAGGTATGTTTGGGCCTTTGGAGGGAGAAGGTAAATGGGCAGGTGTTGCACCTTCGCTGGTTATAGGGGAAGGTGCCGTAGGGCTTTGGGGTGTTGTTGGGAGTGAAGGAAGTGTGGACCAGTGTCCCAGAGGGAACAGTCCCTGTGGAAAGTGGACAAGGGACAGGAGGGGAATATGTGTCTGGTGGTGGCATATCGCTGGAGGTAGTGGAAATGGCTTCTGATGATCTTTTGGATGTGGATGCTGGTGGGATGGTAGGTGCGGACAAGAGGAACCCTGTTGATGTTGTGGGAGGGAAGAGAAGGGGTGAACTTACTGACACACCCTTCCACTTCCTCATCCCAGTCATTTATAAAGATCACAAAGAGCAGAGGTCCCAGAACAGATCCCTGCGGAAAACCTCTGGTCACCAAGCTCCAGGCTGAATACTTTCCATGTACTACCACCCTCTGTCTTCTATTGGACAGACAGTTTTGCATCCAGACAGCCAAATTTCCCTGATTCCCATGCCTCCTTACTTTCTGAATGTGCGTGTGTGTAGTGGGAGGGGGAGAGCTTAAATTCCACCCATTTCTGAATGGAAATGATGCCACAAAACTCAATTTCCTGGAAGGTCACCCACCACCATTTCCAAAAAACCTGCATATCGCCCTCAAATCATAGAATCCCTATGGAGTGGAAGCACGCCACTCAGCCCACACTGATCCTCCAAAGAGTATCCCAGCCATACCCACCCTATCCGTGTAACCCTGAGTTTCCCATGGCTAATCCACCTAACCCACATAACTTTGGACAGTGGGAGGAAACCAGGGCACCCAGAGGAAACCCACACAGGCATGGGAAGAAGGTGCAAACTCCACACAGACTGTCTTTGAGGGTGGAATTGAGCCCAGACTCATGGCGCTGTGAGGCAGCAGTGCTAACCACTGTGCCACTGTGCCATCCCATTCAGTACGGCGTGTGGTTGGTCACCTATTCTCACGAGAGCTCACAGTGCCAAAGCATTAAAGCTGTTTGCCTGTCTCCAACAGAGACTGCCGCACCAGCTGATGGTTTCCAGGACCTTCCATTCTGCTTTTTTCCATACAAATTGCGTGGCCTCTTCCTAATGGATTGGGCCTACAGTTAAACTGTGGTCCGGATGGATGAAACTCGAACACTGTTTCAGGATGCCGCACGATTGCAGCAGGACAGAATGCAGCACGGTCTTTCAGATGAGACATTAATCTTGTGTCCCATCTCAGTGCACACAAAGGATTCCACAACATTATTTTAAAGGAAATGGTCTCCTGGTCAATATTTACCTCTCAGCTTACAGAAGTTACCACATGTGTATATCCCTTACCACATTGCTGTTTGTGGGAGCTTGCTGTGTTCAAAATAGCATCTGCGTTTCCTAACCTACAACAGTGACGGGCCTTTTGGATGTCTGGAGGTGCTGAAATATACTCTACAAATGCAAGACCTGTCTTTTCAACCAGCCTTGTTTCCCAGTGTCAGACTATGAACTTCCACTGGATTGCTCTACACAGTTTCTTTATTGGTCAGTGCATTGAGTATAGGTGTTGGGAGGTCATGTTGCAGCTGTACAGGACATTGGTTAGACCACTTTTGGAATACTGTGTTCAATTCTGTCTCCCTGCTATAGGAAAGATGTTGTTAAACTTGAAAGGGTTCGGAAAAGATTTATGAGGATAATGCCAGGGCTGAAGGGTTTGAGCTACAGGGAGATGTTGAATAGGCTGGGGCTATTTTCTCTGGAGCTTCAAAGGCTGAGGGATGACCTTATAGAGGTTTATAAAATCATGAAGGGTGTGGTTGGGGTGAATAGCCACAGTCTTTTCCCCAGGGCGGAGGAGTCCAAATCTAGAGAGGCATAGGTTAAAGGTGAGAAGGGAAAGATTTAAAAGGGACCTGAGGGGCAACTTTTTCAAGCAGAGGCTGGTGCGTATATGGAATGAGCTGACAGAGGAAGTGGTAGAGGCTGGTACAATTACAACATTTAAAAGGCATCTGGAGGGGTACATGAATGAGAAAGGTTTAGAGGGATTTGGGCCAAATGCTGTTAAATGGGCAGAGATAATTTAGGATATCAGGTCGGCATGGACGAATTGGGCCATATGGCCTGTTTCCGTCCTGTACAACTCTGACTCTATGACTGCAAATATTACATTGATTTGGAGGGTGGCAGACCCCACGGGACTGTTCCACACTTACTTTCACCTGGTCTATCTCTGACTCCTCCCTTCCATTCCTCGACATTTCTGTTTCCATTTCTGGGGATAGGCTGGCCACTAATATCCAGTACAAACCCACCAACTCCCACAGCTACCTGGACTACTCATACCCCACCTCCTGTAAAGACCGATCCCATTCTCTCAGTTCCTCCATCTCCATCGTGTATGCTCAGATGAGGCCAACTTCGAGAAGGGAGCCTCTGAAATACCCAACTTCTTCCTCAACGGAGGATTCCCCAGCTCCGTTGTCGACAGGGACCCATTCCATCTACCCCTCCCTCGGTCACCCATCCATGCCTGGGAAGTCCTGCTGAGTCCTGCAGTACCAGCAGCAGCCCCTATCCTCCCAGTGGCACCACCGTTGCATACAGGTGGCAGACTCACGATAGACTGGGAGCAGTTAGTGTGTGGGACTTGATCCAATGGGAAAGGGCTACCAACACCCAATTTAGTGTGAGGTTGAATTACAGGAACATAGGAACAGGAGTTGGCCGTTCAGCCCCTCGAGCCTGTTCCCCTATTCAATGAGATCATGGCCTAACTCCAAATACTTGGCCCAAATTGCTCAGTATCTTTGTTTGACAAAGGTATCTCAGCTTTAGAATTCATTGATCCTGCACCCACTGCCATTTGTGGAAGAGAGTTCCAAACATCTACCACCCTTGAATTAAAATAAATTAAATCCAGCCCAGAATGACTGGCTCCAATACTACTCAAGTAATTATGATCTCCACTGTTTCTTACCCCCATAGAGCCAAGGCAATAGCAAACGGTACTGCACAAAGCAGAAAACATCGGTCTGTAACGGCACACCACTCAATACAAACATATAGCCTCAAACAGCATCTTACAAGTGTATGGCACGGTCTGAGCTACCTGGGGATGGGTGAGACGGTGATGGAGAGTGAGTGCACTATTTGAGGGGTGGGGGAAGGGGGAGTGAACACTGTTTGGGTTAGAGGGTGCAAATGGAGGGGGTGGGGACTGTCTGGGAGGAGGAGGAATGGAGGAGCGGGGACTGCCTGGGGGAGGGGAAATGGATGAAGTGAGGGCTGTCCGGGGAAGGGGAAATGGCGGTGGTGAGAACTGTCTGGGGTGGGGGAAATGGAGGGGGTGAGGATTGTCTGGGAGGTGGGGAAATGGAGGGGATGATGACTGTGGGGAAGATGGGGGAATGGAGAGGGTGAGGGATTTCTGGGGGGGAATGGAGGGGGTGATGACTGTCTGACAGAGGGGGAATGGAGGGAGTCAGGACTGTCGAGGAGGGGGAATGGAGGTGGGGAGGAATGTCTGGGGGAGGGGGAATGGAAGGAGTGATGACTGTCTGGAGGAGGGGTACGGAGGGGGTGAAAACTGTCTGGGGGAGGGGGACTGGAGGGAGTGATGACTGTCTGGGGGAGGGGAAATGGACGGGGTGATGACTGTCTTGGGGAGGGGGAATGGAGGGGGTGATGACTGTCTGGGGGAGGGCGACTTGAGGGGGTGAGGAATGCCTGGGGGAGGAGGAATGGAGGGGGTGATGTCTGTTTGGGGGAGGGGGAATGGAAGGGATGATGTCTGTCTGGGGGAGGGGGAATGGAGGGGGAATGAAGGGGGTGAGGAATGTCTGTGGGGAGTGGGTTTTAAGGATGAGGTAGGCATTGTCTGGGAGGGCCTATGAAAATTGTTGGATGTAAAATTGCCCAGGGATGTGGTCTGGGGAAGTGACCATTGCCAGGGGATGGGTAAGTGGTTGGCATTATCCAGGGGTTTCTATTCAGGGTACGTGAATGTAAACCACTTTGAGAGGTGAGGGGGTGGGAACGATGGGAAGAGGAGATATCCCAACAATGTTGGAGAGGGGGTTGGTGAGTAGCATTTTGCTGTCAGGAGCGGGTGGGGAGGGGCAACATAACTGCATGCGGGAGAGCTCTGGTACTCCAGTAGATAAACATCATGACTTCTGCCATTTTAATTCCTGCAATGAAAAGGTCTTAAACAAATCCATACATCAACCAGGATACATTGGCCTATGTCTGGCCATCAGATTCCACATTCGTAGGGATCACAGTTCAATCTGGGCAGGGCAAGACTGACCAATCAAAACTTCAAAATTCCCGCTTAATTATCACGGATGTGCGCACGAAGGAACATCCTGAGTATTCCAAGGAGCATCAATGATGAGGTTGGGTAAGAGGCCTCTCCCATACTTCGGAAGATCGAAGCCAAAATGTGCCTCTGTCTTTTTCCAACTGGTGTCTTGACAAATTGAAACAGGATGAATGATTCTGTGTCATCCTACTTTCTATTCTTCCTGTGGGATTTGCAGTCCAATCACTGTTAAATACGCGAGAGCTAATGTTGTGAATATTGTGAGAGGCGATTGCCTCAGCTGTGATTTTTCATAAAGGAAACATGATCAGGGCCGTAGGAAGGTCTGACATTGGCTAACATGCCAAGTGTGATTAATCCGGTCGCTGTCGCATCAACGGGATTGCGGAGGATGTAATGAGACAGTACACCTGGAACTGTGTGACGTTTCCCAGTTTCTGAAATATTTACGATCCTGACAAATGTTCAAGAGGCGACAAATCAGTCTGAAGGGTAGCCTTTATTTTTAATATTCTATTCACAGGATGTGGACATCACTGACCAGGCCAGCATTTACTACCCACTCCTAATTGTCTCGAGCACTGTTGAGAGTCAATCTCATTGCGCTGGGTGGGAGTCACATGTCGGCCAGGCCAAGTAAGGAGGGCAGATTTCCTTCTCTGAAGGACATTAGCAGATGGCTTTTTCTGACAATCAACAATGGCTTCATGGCCATCATTAGGCTCTTAATTCCAGATTACTATTGAATGCAAATTCCACCACCTGCCGTGGCAAGATTTAAACCTGGGCATTTAAACCAGGCATTTCCTGGATCCCTGGATTAATAGTCTAGTCATAATGCCACTGTACCATCATTACCCCTTACACCACTTTGCTGTTAATGGTGGAGTGAGGTAATCGAGACCAAAACGTTGAGACACAAGAACCATAACACTTTGTGAATTTGTAATGTTAGCAGCAACATTTTCCACTAATGCTTGATTATGAAGCCTAGATCTTAGCCCATCCCAGACTGACAGGCACCTGAAGACAATCTAGCAAAAAGGCTACAAGCCTGAAAGCTCTTGTGGCACAGCGGTAGTATCCCTACCCTTGAGCCAGGAGGCCTCAGTTCTCCAGAAGTGTGGCATGGCAGTCTGAACAGGTTGATTAAAAGTGTGAAGCATAATAAAAGTTCAAAACAGGTCAGGGAGGATGAGAAGGGATAGCTTAGTTTAAAGAAAAAACAGCCGAACGTGTGTCTGCAACATCAGCAAAGTTTTTATAGTTGAAAGTAAGACCAGCCGTTCATGTGGCATTGTGTTCATAAAACCCACACTATCCAAAGCTAAGTTATTGAGAACACAAATGGCCAGAAACTTTTTGAAAGCAATTGAAATGTAATTTTTGTTTTGCAAACCATGAGGTTTGGGGGATAAGTAAAATCTTCTTCTGTCACAATCCCCATAAAAGTTTGATAAGTTTTTGAAGGTACTCATATTTCCTTTAAGTAAACATTTTATTCCCCAGGAACTCACTATTTTCAGCTCAAAATGGTTTGCCTCTGTCTTTCTTTTCCAGTCAGACTCTAATCCCCAAACTGACTTTCATGTTGTGGGTTACCCTGGAGACGTTTTTTCCCCAACTAAAGTTAGGCAAATCCTCCAGCCTCATTTAGTTCCTCACAAAATTGGCCTCTTCAGAGTATGAGCTCTCACCTGCATTTTAGATGGTGAACATCACCAACTGGCTGCCTCCATCTTTCTAATCACTGTTTCATATTCTTGTGCAATAATTGAGTCCGAAGGTCAGCGATATAACAAAGAACAAGGAAAATTACAGCACAGGAACAAGCCCTTCAGCCCTCCAAGCCTGCACCGACATGCTGCCCATCACAACTAAAGCCCCCTACTCTTCCGGGGACCATAGCCCTCTATTCCCATCCTATTCATATATTTGTCAAGACGCCCTTTAAAAATCACTGCAGTATCTGCTTCCACTACCTCCCCCGGCAACGAGTTCCAGGCACCCACCACCCTCCGTGTAAAAAAATTTGCCTCATACATCACCTTTAAACCTTGCCCCTCGCACCATAAACCTATGGCCCCTGGTAACTGACTCTTCCACCCTGGGAAAAAGCTTCTGACTGTCCACTCTGTCCATGCCCTTCCTAATCTTGTAGACCTCTATCAGGTCGCCCCTCAACCTCCGTTGTTCCAATGAGAACAACCCAAGTTTCTCCAACCTCTCTTCATAGCTAATGCTCTCCATGCCAGGCAACACCCTGGTAAACTTTTTCTGTACCCTCTCCAAAGATATCTCATGCAATCCTGCAACATAATCAGATAGTGGCTTCCCAGACTCTATTTCTTCCTGAAGTCCATTCTCATGTGAATCATATGGGCCTTGTATCCATGTGGGAATACTAATTAGCTCTCCTTTAGATACACAGCTCCATTTTATCTTAAAATTAAAAGGAAGTTTAAATTATATGTGACGTGGAGGCCAATATTCTACACAGAGTCAGAGTGAGTTGCAATTGCTATTGGCAACAGGTGTGAATACCTTGACACTTCTTCCCGATAAGACAATCTGGACACTGTTTTCGGTTTTGATTTACAAGCCAGACAAGACTATTGTCAGGTAGGGTTTCAAGCAGGTCACATGACCCTCTTCATTCCTCCATTTTGCCTGAAATTAAAGAGACAATCTGAAAAGATTGACAAATTTATAAACTTCATGCTGGGAGCACAGAAATGAAAACAAACAGAACATATGCAAAGGTGGCATGTTGGCTCAATGGTTAGCACTGCCGCCTTCCCAGCACCAGGGACCTGGATTTGATTCTAGCCTCGGGGTTTGCACGTTCTCCCCGTGTCTGCGTGGGTGTCCTCTGGGTCAAAGATGTGCAGGTTGGGTGGATTGGCCACGCTAAATTGCTCATAGTGTCCAGGGACGTGCAGGCTAGGTGTGTTTGCCGTGGGAAATGCAGGGGTAGGGTAAGAGGGTAGGTTTGGGTGGGGTGCTCTTTGGAGGGTCAGTGTGGGCTCAGTTGGCCAAATGGCCTGCTTCCACACTGTGGGGATTCTATGATACTGACTGACTCATTGTACCTTTATTTGGCAAATAGATTGAGAGAGAGAGAAAAGAAATAATAAACTGACATCATGTCAGTGTGGACTTTTACGCTATGATGTGCATTCTAAACAAATATAGTTATAATCAGAATTCTGAAAAATGCTTGTTCGAATCAATTGAAGCCATTTCTCAAAACCCTGGAGATTTGAAGTGGAAGTTTTTGTAATCCCAGAGGATTGTAGATGGTTCCTCAATGGTGAGAGGGGGAGCAGATAGTGAGTTTAAGGTGAGGGTCCCTCAGGTGAGAATTGAGGTTGAGGGGCAGGGTGTTCACGCTGACCTGACCTGACCTGGCAGGAATTGAGCCCAGTTTGTTGGCATTGCTCCTCATTACAAGCCAGCCATCCAACCCACTGAACTAACAGAAGAGGAGCACCAAGTAAAAAATCCTGAGCTCAGACATTTATGATAATCATTTCACATTGCTGCTCGTAAAGTTCAACTTTACTTGCGTGTTATTTGTGTGGCCAGCATTTGAAATGACATTGAACTGAGTGGCTAACTCAGCCATTCTAGATGGCAGTTAAGAGTCAATCACGTTGCTCTGGGACTGGAGTCACATGTAGGCCAGACCAGGTAAGGATGACAGTTTCGTTCCCTAAAGGATATTAATGAACCAGATGGGTTTTTACATCAATAGTTCCTCAGCATCATTACCAAGACGAGAAGAAGTTGGTATTCATGTAAGCTTCTGTGGAATTGTTTTAAAATTCAGTTTTGATGTTTGATGTACAGAGGGATCTTGGGGTTCAAGTCTATAGCTCCCTGAAAGTGGCTACGCAAGTAGGCAGGATGGTAAAGAGGGCATATGGCGTGCTTGCCTTTAATGGTCAGGGAATTGAGTACAAGAGTCAGGATGTCATGTTACAGCTTTATAAGGCTTTGGTTAGGCCACACGTAGAGTTCTGGTCGCCACATTACAGGAAGGATGTGAAGGCTTTGAAGAGGGTGCAGAAGAGGTGTACCAGGATGCTGCCTGGATTAGAGGGTATGAGCTAAAAGGAGAGGCTAGAAAAACTCGGGTTGTTTTCTCTGGAGCAGCAGAGGCTGAGGGGAAACTTGATAGAAATCTATAAAATTATGAGATGCATAGAAAGAGTTGGCAATCAGAATCTTTTTCCCAGAGTTGAAATGTCTAAAACTCAGGGGCATGCATTTAATATGAGAGGAGGAAAGTTCAAAGGAGATGTGAGGGGTAAGTTTTTTACATACAGAGAGTGGTAGGAGTCTGGAATGTGCTGCCAAAAGGTGCTGGTGAGGCAGTTACGACAGAGATGTTTAAGGGGCTTTTAGATAAGCAGATGAATGTGCAAGGAATGGAGGAATGTGGACCAAAGGCAGGCAGAAGGGATTAGTTTCATTTGACATCATGTTCGGCACAACATCGAGGGCCAAAGGGCCCAATCCTGGGCAGTATTGTTCTATGTCACTTCCATATATCATGCACAGAGAGGTGTTACTTAATTACTGCATTTTTTTTGGATTTAGATGAAATGTTGAACAGAAATCCTGTCCATTCTCTTAAATGGACATAAAGATCACATGAGATAACAAGGTGTACAGCTGGTTGAACACAACAGGCCAAGCAGCATCAGAGGAGCAGGAAGGCTGACGTTTCGGGCCTAGGCCCTTCTTCAGAAACATTCTGAAGAAGGGTCCAGACCCAAAACATCAGCCTTCTTGCTCCTCTGATGCTGCTTGGCCTGCTGTGTTCATCCAGCTCTACACCTTGTTATCTCAGATTCTCCAGCATCTGCAGTTCCTGCTATCTCTGAAATAAAGATCACATGGCGTTTTTTTGAAAACATGCAGGGGAATAATGATGAGTGTCCTGGCCAATACTTGGATCCCTCAGCCAGCATCACTGAAGCAGGGTATCAGGTCTTTCATCTCAATACTGGTTGTGGACTCTTGCTATGCACGAGTTGGCTGACACATTTCCCTGACACCGCGACAGTGATTATACATTGTAAGGTAATAATTCCAACCATTTTGGACTATTTTGAGGCCAAGAAAGGAGTGTAATATATGAAGAAAGAAATTAACTTACAAAATGATTCAGAATGGATTATGAAAATCCCACATCTCAATGGGAGGCGTCTTTGGAAATTTCAGACCAAAGCTCTTTAACGTTGTTAAAGGTACCACATCAAATACCTGTTGTCCTAACTTTTATCGTAGGAAGCAACCTCTCCCAGCCCCACCTTTTCCTGCAGACATTTAAGGTCCTGTAGTAGAGACTAAATTCAGGAATGCAGAGTTTGAGATCTTAGGCTGTCCTCTGTTCGTTGCCTTTGACTTCTGGCACCCAGGAGTACGGGCAAAGGTTAATGGGATGAATACACAGACCATACATTCCTGGCTTTGACCTCAGCAGCAAAAGACCTAACTGTGTTCACAAGCCTTTGGTGGCAACTGTGGAATAACACAACTCATTCCAGCACTTGTCATTTTGGTCATGTCAAATCCTTAAGTTTAAGAGTTAATGACATGTCACCAAAGAAACACTAAATTGCAATGAATATTCACTGAAATTCACACTGTGAATGATCTTGTTTATAGCTTGTTTGTAGCAAAAATGCTTGAAGTGAGAAATATTGATGTCAAGTACAACAGGAGTGGTCTCCCCGTTAGTAATCAAGATCCTAATATTTTAACCTACCTTCAAAGTCATTGTGGTCAGCTCCACTCACAAAGCATTTGTTGCTGTTAAAAGGCTGCGAGCATCATCAAAGACCCTTCCCACCCCAGTACAACTCTCTTCCAACCTCTTCCGTCAGGCAGAAACTTGAACACACAAACGAACAGGTTCAAGAACAGCTTCTTCTGTGCCGTTATTAGACTGCTGAATGGGCCCCTCTAACTTCAAATAATATTGATCTTGCTTTGTGCACTTCCTCTGCAGTGTAACCTTGTATGCCTCGCTCTGTCTAAGCACCCTGTGGCCTATGTGTCCTTGTTTGTTATGATCTGCCTCGCAAAACAAATCTTTTCATTCCACACAAGCACATGTGATTACAGTAAATCACATCTAAACAAAGTTTTGTGACTCAATGCAATGGCCACATTTCTTTTGCCCATTCTGCAACTGATCTGTGTTGCTTCGCTGTTTTCATGTTCAGATTGTACCGTGAATCTTCCATGGGTTGTTTTCATTTCTTAGCCAAAAGCTTAGGATCGGTGCCAATGTTGCTACTTTACATCTCAATACTGCACTTGATGGGTTAGTCGAGGTTTAGGATTAAATTGGGTCCTGTAAGCTGAACTTTCTGCTTTACGCACAGGGATGGGATGTCCTGAGCCAAGTTAGGAAACATTTGATTAGACTTAGATTTAGGTCTTATTGCTCGTGTACTGGGCTACAGGCGTACAGTGAAAAGTGTACAATGTCGCCATTCCTAGTGCCATCATGGGTACAAAGGTACCAAGATACAAAATCTTAGTTACATAACTAGAAAAATTAAGAAATAGGTTAAAACCTTTTTAGTATAAAGTGGAAAAATAAAATCAGAAGTTACAGCCCTTTCATAGATTCACTACAGTGTGGAAGCAGGCCATTCGGCCCATTGAGTGCACAACGACCCTCCAAAGAGCATCCCACCCAGACCCACCCCATCCCTATTACCCTGCATTTCCTATGGCTAATCCACTTAGCCTGCATATCCCTGGGCACTTTTACACGGCCAATCTACCCTAACCTGTAGGAGGACTGTAGGAGGAAACCGGAGCACCCGGAGGAAACCCACGCAGACACAGGGGAGAATGTGCAAACTCCACACAGACAGTCACGCGAGGGGGGGGATCAAACTTGGGTCCCTGGTGCTGTGAGGCAGCAGTGCTAACCACTGAGCCACCAGGAGCCTACAGTCCATCCACACTGGGCTCTCCCCATGAGAGCTCCCTTCCACCTCGCGCCCCCCCCCCCCACCCCCCACCCCAACCAAAGTTGGACACGGTCCTGCCAGCCTCGCCAGCCCCAATGCTGCTGACCGCCATCTGGGCTGGCGCTGGGCTCCAGCTGCTGCCACTCTTCATCACCGCTGCTGCCTCCACAACTAAAGGTAAGTAAAAAAGCACTAAAAAAAAATTTTAAAAAGAGAAAAGAAAGAAAAAGAAAGAGAAAAGAAGAAAAGAAAAGTGGACAGAATGGACGAGATCCGGGCTCAAGACCCTAGACCTTGTCCACTCTGGAAAGGGTTATGTGGCAGTCAGCAAAATAATGTTGATCTTATAGAATGGCAGGGCAGTCTTGACAGCACGAATGGTTTACTCCTATATCTTATGCCTTATATTCTCATATCAAATTATCCCCATCTTTAGTTTCCAGTCCAAATGCATAAGAAAAAACACACTTTGGCATGTTTTTGAGAAGGCCCGAAATGAAGTAGCTAATGTGTCACACAGTGTGGCCTACTGTATCATCTGGCCCTTTCCATTGTGACCTTACTTCTCCCATTGAGTTTCTGCCTCTCCATTCTTCTACACAATGATATTTGCCAAGGGTGCACAATGCAATTAAATCTTCAACTTTATTCTTCAGTCTACTCAACTTTTCCATTGATGGAAAAATGATACATGCCACTAAATTGGCGATGAGGTTGCTTGGTGTAGTGTTTAAAACCAGGGACAGGTGGATCCATTGGCTATGAGATCCTTGATTGGGGTTGTTAACATGGGCCAATCAGGGAGCCCTGGCTGACAGAAATAAACAGGAGATTCGGAAGATCTCCTGATTCTAGGGACTGGCTTGGAGTTGGCTGTTCTGAGCCCATATACTGTGCACATGTAAATAAAGGGTGACTTGGTGAAGGGATACCAGCCTCTGTGCAGTTATTTCACTAGCGCTCACTGAGTTACAGATCTAGAGCAATCATACCTTTTTTAACGCACAAAATACATTGGGTTTCCAACATCTCTGGTCAGCCATTGAACTTCTTCAGATGCTCAAAAGATCACACTGGTGAAAGATTTTGAGCTCATGCTTTGTCTGTGCTCAGTTATGCTTTAGCTCCAAGTGCGAAAGGAAAAAGAAATATTTGCATTTACTTAGCACCTTTCATAGCCATGGAACGTTGCAATACATTTTGCAATGCTGGAAGAAGTGCAATAAACGTTTACCAGACTGATTCGAGGGAGGGAAGGACTGATGTATAGTGAGAGACTGGATTGGTTAGGATTATATTCATAGGAGTTTAGAAGAATGAGAAGGGGGGAGGGTGTTGCGATCTCATTGAAATCCCTAAAATTCTATCAGAACCAGACAGGATAAACACAAGAAGGAAGTTCCCAATGCCTGTGGAGTCCGGGTCGAGGGTCACAGTTTAAGGATAGAGGGTAGACCATTTAGGACTGAGATGAGGAGAAATTTCTTCATTCATAGAGCGGTGAGCCTGTGGAATTCTCTGCCACAGAAAGTGATTGAGACCAAAACATTGAATGTTTTCAAGAAGGAGTTAGGATCAAAGAGAACAGGGACAAAGCGGGAACAGGGGACCGAATTGGACGATCAGCCAAGATAATGTTGAATGGTGGAGCAGTATTGAAGGGCTGAATGGCCTACTCCTGCCTCTATTTTCTCTTTTTCTATGTTTCTACAACCATCCAAGGTCCTCTAAAAATTTTACCCCTGAAGTAGGAAAATTGGCAGCGAATTTGCACGCAGCAAGTTCCCATGGACAGCGATGTGGCAATGCCTTCGATCAGTTTTTTTCTCGACAGTTGATTAATGGGTAGCAATTGGGTGGGACAATTCCATGCCCCTCTTCAAAACAGTAGCACAGGATCTTTTACACACGCATGCCAGGTCAGATATGCCTCATATTAATATCTCATGAAACAAACTGCACCCGCGTGCCACAGCATTCCCTCCATACTGCATTGGAGTTAGCTGCCTTGGTCTGAATGCTGTAGTCCTGGTGCGGATCTTGAACTCACAGGCCTATGTTGACTTTCCCCTCTTCACTATTTTTCCCATGGGTTGTGGGTATCGTCGGGCAAGACCAGCATTTATCTCCCATTCTTAATTGCCCATGAACTGGCTCACAGGAACATTTCAGCGAGTCAAGCACATTTCAGTGGGACTGTAATCACACGTAGGTCCGACTGGGTGAGGATGGCAGATTTCATTCCCTGTGGGACACTGGTGAATTTGACTGAATTTAAATGTTGCCAGCTCCACAGGGTTACTTTAACCCATGTCCCCAGAGAATTAGAGATAATAGGAACTGCAGATGCTGGAGAATCCAAGGTAACAAGATGTGGAGCTGGATGAACACAGCAGGCCAAGCAGCATCATAGGAGAAGGAAAGCTTGACGTTTCGGGCCTAGACCCTTCATCTGAAGGGTCCACACCTCCACACCTTGTTATCCCCAGAGAATTAGTTTAGATTTCTCGGTACCTCTAGTATCTGTGCAACTATGCACCATGGCCGGCACAGTGCCTCAGTGGTTAGCATTACTATGTCACAGCAACAGGGAGCCGGGTTCGATTCCAGCCTCGGGTGACTATCTGGGTGGAATTTGCACATTCCCCCCGTTTCTGCGAGGGTTTGCTCTGGTTTCTGCCCACAGTCCAAAGATGTGCAGGTTAAGGTGGGTTAGCCATGGGAAATGCAGGATTATGGGGATATGACGGGTGTGGGTGGGATGCTCTTTGGAGGGTTGGTATGGACGCTATGGGCTGATAGCACGCTCTTGGGATTTTATGCTTTTGTGATCTGAGGCACAACAATCAATTGGCCAAAGGCTTGAGAATGGGCTCACTAAACAGGGCAGCCAACCAGGAAAGGGAAGGACTGCAATCCTGTATTTTCACACAACGCTTAAATGGTTTAAAAGTGATGCATCGCAATTAAAAGCACAGCTCGAGTCAGTTTGAAGCGAAGCCCATTCCAGTGGCTCGATGCCAGTAAAAATAATGTATTACAATCGGATCCCCGTGCAGTAAAAGCACTTGCTGTTTATCAGGAACACACTGGGATTTTATACTTGGTGTATCTGATCCCGCAGCAGGTGCGAGTGAAATTCTCCAGCCGTAAACCCAGGCAGTAAAACAATGATTACTGAACCACGCTGTGAGCCTGACACCGCTGTAATTTGCAGTTCAGTACAGCTGTCAATTCCATTTGAAGCTGACGGAGGTTATTGTGAGCTACCTATTCACCTTCCCACCACTAACACAAAGGAGTTAATTCCTTCGAGCAAGCTATTGGTCCGTATTCCAAACTTCTTCCACTTGTGGTTCCCAGGCATACAAGGCTGATTTGATTTGATGTGATTATTGTTGCATGATACAGTGAAAAGTATTGTTTTGCATGCTAACCAGACAAATCATACTTTACGTAAGTACGCGGGGGTAATAGAACAGAATGCCGAATACAACATTACACCTACAGAGAACGTGATGAGAGAGATCAACTTTAAAATGCAAGAGGTCTGTTCATCAACCTGATAACAGCGAGGAAGAAGCTGTTCTTGAATTCTGTTGGTATATGTTTTCAGACTTTTGCAAAAAGACCGTGGGCGAAGTTCTAGAAAATGGATTAGGATAAGTGTTCGCTTTTGACTAGCTCAGACTCAGTAGGGCAAATGGTCTATTTCTCTGCTGTAGACTTCCATAACTCTATCTCACTGATTTCCATCATAGCTTTTTGTTTCACTTGCCCCTCTGGGTTAATATTTGAGGCTAAGGGTTTTCAAAGATGCTCCTTGCGCTTGCTCATTTTTGTAGAATTAATCCCCCAAAAGGGTGCTTGCTCCTGATTGACTGTATATGAGTTCATATTTCTGAAGATGACAGAAGACTGGCTAATAACCGT
Organism: Ginglymostoma cirratum; assembly: GCA_024137785.1. Taxonomy (NCBI): domain Eukaryota; kingdom Metazoa; phylum Chordata; class Chondrichthyes; order Orectolobiformes; family Ginglymostomatidae; genus Ginglymostoma; species Ginglymostoma cirratum. Next base: position 22,675,063 of record JAHRHZ010000059.1, on the reverse strand, counting down.
GCGCCAGGAATGCTGTTGCTTTCAACGGGAGTGGGGATAATGAGCGATTTTTAAAGACGTTTTAATGGACACGGAAGGAAATTAAATTCTAGGCTTCCCAGTCAAGTGGTGAAAATGAGACCGATTAGATTTGGATTTAGTTTTCACTTGTGGAATGTGGGCATTGTTGGCTGGATCAGCATTTAATGCCCGTCCTTAATTGCCCCTTGAGAAGGTGGTGGTGAGCTGCCTTCTTGAACAGCTGCAAGTAGACCCACAATGCCTTTAGGGAGGGGAATCCCCAGTCAGAGACTAGAACTGACATGATGGGCTGAATGGTTCCTTTCTATGCTGCATAGACTCACTGGCAAATAGGCATTTCATCATCAAAGTTTGGGTTTATTTGAGTTGATTATTGTTGCATGATACAGTGAAAAGTATTGTTTTGCATGCTAATCAGACAAACCATACTTTACGTAAGTACGTCGGGGTAATAGAACAGAATGCCGAATACAGCATTACACCTACAGAGAACATGATGAGAGAGATCAACTTTAAAATGCAAGAGGTCCGTTCATCAATTTAGCTCTCCTATTAGCTCTCCTACACCCAATGTAATAGTTGTGCATTATATGTTATTATCATTTTTGGATATTTTTAATAAATAGAGGCAGATAGTTTTGGTTAATCCTCTCAAACTGTTTATTTTATAAAGAACATTTGGACAGTGATATGAATACATAATTTCTAAGGCATTTCTCAGTTCACTTCCTAGCTGACCACTGTGGTGTTAATTGATGAAATGTTTATGCTGCTGAGTTTATGACGGGTAGAATAAGCATATTATGGCAATTAGTTTAAGTTCTGACTTCAAAATTTAAGGATAAGGGTCAGTTCTGAAGAGCTAGCAGCCCAGTGCAGTTTCTCTCATACCAAGAGAATCAAGTTATTTCAGGAGAACCAGTTAGCTCAGCAGAAGTAGCTTCTAGTCTGTAGAGCTCCAAGGCCAAGAGAGTTGGATAGAAATCTTCAACCTGTTAACAATGTGAAATATTTGGCTATCAGAACTATGAAAGGACCATACCAGCAGTCTCAAACAGGCAGGCTCTCAAACAGGCAGAAACGCTTCCTCCCGTTGCTGCTTTCCTAACATCCTGTTATTTTCATTTGCCTCTTGATTCCTCAAAGCCTGTCCAGTATTTACCAGGCACAAGTCAGGAGTGTGATGGAATACCCCCGACTTGCCTGGCTGAGTGCACCTCCAACAACACTCAGGAAGATTGACAGCATCCAGGACAAAATAGTCTGCTTGACTGGCACCAAATCCACAAACATGCAGACTGTGTACAATGGTTTCCGATGTATTTTAATTCACTCTTGGGCCAGCATTTTCCCTCTGTGCCTGGAGAAGGTGGTGGTGAGCTGCTCCCTTGAGCTGCTGCAGTCCATGTGCTGTAGATAGACTCAAAATACCATGAGGGAGGGAATCCCAGCATGCTGATCCAGCCACAGTGAATTCACAGCGACATATTTCTAAGTTTGGATGTTGAGTTGCACATTGTCCTTGTGTCTGCTTCATTTTCCTCTGGGTGCTCCAGTTTCCTCCCACAGCCCAAAGATGTGCAGGCTAGGTGGATTAGCCATGGGAAATGCAGGGTTATGGGAATAGGGTAGTGGACATGTCTTTGGAGAAGCTGTGTGGACTCGATAGACTGAATGGCCTGCTTCCACATACTAGAGATTTAAGTCCTACTTTAAGATCATGGACTCGAGTCCCCTCTGTTTGTTGCACAAATGCATCAATTACAGAATCAATATGAGATTGAGAATTGATTGAATTAAGACTCAGTTTGACTTTCAATTTGTATTGATTCTTCTCACTCATCGGTGTCATGGCTAAGCCACTGGAAGGAATGAAATGTTTTAAAAACCAATCTTTGTGGGAGGGTTTTAACTTTATTGATGCTGGCTGGAACTCTCCATAGATCAAGAAGCAGTGTGTGTGGGTAAAATGCTTATGCAGTGTGAAGTAATGTATATTGGAAAAAAAATGGGCGTTTCGGGATATGAGTTGAAACATATTCAAGAGGCAGAGCGAACCCCAGAAGGTGTAGCTTCAACTTAATTCCCACACCTCCTGCATTCGTCAGAAAATTTCCCACATGCGTGGCCCCGATAAGGTGGTATGTTTACTATCTAGAACCATTCAAGAGCAGTGTTGGGTTGACACTTTAACGAGGTTCAATAGAATACCATGCATTCATACTGCATTCTTTCTGTTCAAATGCATTTTGACTAACTCATGTTGCAGGGATGAAGGATTTCAGTGATGTGGAGAGATTGGAAAAGCTGGAATCTTTCTCCTGAGAACACAGAAAGCTAAGGAATGGTTTGATGGGGATGATAAGAATCATGAACGCTTTTTGATAAAACCATTAAGGAGGAGAAGCGGTTTTCAGTGGCAGAATGGTAATCAAAGAAGAGAGGTTTGAGTGTGTGTGTGTGTGAATGTATATGTGCACGTGTCTGTCTGTGTTTGTCTGTCTGTGTACATGTGAGTGTATGTGTGTGTATGTCTGTGTGTGCCTGTATGTGTGCATGTGTATGTGTGTGCACATCTATGTCTGTCTCTCTTTGTGCGTGAGTGCGTATCTGTTTTTATGTGTGTGCCTGTGTGTGTGTGTGTGTGTGCCTCTGTGTGCATGCCTGTATATGCGCGTGTGTGTGTGCATGTATGTGTGACTGTGTGTGTGTGCCTGTGAATGTGTGTGCCTCTCTGTATATGCCTGTACGTATTTGTATGTATGTTTGTGTGTGACTCTGTGTGTGTGTGTGCATATCTGTGTGTCTGTGTGTGTCTGTGTGTGAGTGTCTGTTCATGTATATGCCTTCGTATCTGTGTGTGTACATATGTATCTGTGTGTATGTGTATGGTGGGGGTTAATCCTGAGAAAAAGGATAATGTTTTCCTTATGACAAGGATCTACAAATGGAGTGTTTTAACTCTCTGGGCTACAACATGGTCCTGGTTACTGTCACAGTTGTTTCAGTAGGATTTTTAAATCTACAATGAACCTGTCTGACCTCAAATATGACGCACCATTCATGGTCATCAAGATCTGTAGTGGGCCTTGAGCTTGAGACTTCAATCCCAGACATAGGGAAACTGCCACTGCACTACAGATCCTCCTGGGACCAGTGCTAAGGTGACGAGAAAGAGGCAACAGGAGGAAATTCCTTTTTAATATATCAAGTTGTTGTGATCTGGGATGCACTGAAAGGGGGCAGAGAAGCTCTGCAAAAATGTTCGAAAGAAAAGCACATAAGGAGAAACGATAGGGCTAGGGTGAAGAGGCGGGGAGTGGTTTTATTCACACCATTCAGATAACTGGTTGGAAGACCCAACATAGGTGCTGGGGCTGAATGATCTTCTTGCATGTCCTATGATCTGTGACGATGCAGCAAAAGCCTGACAAGTCATGACGCACTGTTGCTGTCTGAAGGATATAGGCAGAAATGCAGCATAACGTGTCATGCTCTGAAACAATTCAGCTAACTGCTCTTGGCAATAAATACAGCTAAGGTTTAGTCTTTGTTGCATTAATTGGAAACAGTCAAGTTCAGACTGTGAGATAACAAGGTGTGGAGCTGGATGAATACAGCAGGCCAAGCAGCTTCATAGGAGCAGGAAACTATAACAGGTTCTCAATTTACTGCTAACAATGAAGTAATTATCTAATACATGGAGTGGCGTGTTTCGATGAAATTTGAGAGAAAATATGTGGGTCTGGGTAGAAGGCAGTTTAACACCTTGCTTTGCAAATGCTGCAAGATTGGGTTGGAGACGGGCCCAGATTTGTAGGGCTGCAAATAATGAAATATAGAGACTTCAGCTTCAATGGTTTAACACCTGCAAGAGAAAAAGAATTGAGATGAATTTGCAATGTGTGGAGTCAATGTGCGTTCAACATATGTTAAGATACATAACCTGATGGGTTGTTGTCTAGTAATGAGACAATGGGAAGTGATTAAAGGAAACTAGGATGTTGGGAATTTTCCAACTGCGAGTAGGAATGGTATCCAGGACTGGTTCTTTTTGTGAGGGACACAAATGGTGCAAATTTAGGAAGATTTAGGAGATTAATGTGGAAATCCTCCATAATATGTGATGTGGAGGTGTCGGTGTTGGACTGGGGTGGACAAGGTCAGAAGTCACACAACACCAGGGTATAGTCCAACAGGCTTTATTTGAAATCACAAGCTTTCGGAGCAGGCATTGAGGGGCTGAATGGCTTCCTCCTATGATGACAGGTGTCCTGGTGTAGTGGTTTCTTGAAATAAGAAACAGCTCACATTAACCTATTCATCACCTCCTTTGGCCATCTTCTTGCTTTCTTCTATTTTAACTGCGCATGGCTCCTTGCCCAGCGAAAAATGAAATATCATGTGGTTCTGTTCCCTATATCCTCGAGCTCAAATTATAGGTGCAAAGGTTATATTTGTATTTGAACAGAAGTCACTGTCAGCAAAGTATTGATCAAAAAAACTGCTCTTCAAGGACCACTCACCTCCACCGCAACAAGCAGCTATGCAGAAATCTGATGCTAAGTGACATTTCTGATTGTGATTTATTTGTTGACAAACTACATGCGCCCATTAATATTGAGTAGCGGATTCTAACAGGCTAAGCACAGATGAGCAAAGGTTGGAATGGGCAGTATTTTCTTTCAAATACTAAATGTTGCTGTTCACAAGGATTTGGTGTGTAATCAATCACAGAGAGTTAACATGCTGACACATCAAGCAGTTTAAAATGTAAAGCAAGTGAAATGCTAACCTTCGTTACAGAAGGAGTGAAATATAAGAATGAAAAGGTCTTGCTGCGATTATATAGGACCTTGATAAGATCACTCCAGGGGTACTGTGTGCAATTTTCATTTCCTCACCTACAGAAGGATATGGCCACCTGAGAGAAAGTGTCACCAAGGTTCATTGAATCCCCACAGTGTGGAAGCAGGACTTCCGGCCCAGCGAGTCTGCACCGACCCTCTGAAGAGCATCCCATCCCTGTACTGCCCATGGATTACCTACCTAGCCTGCACATCCGTGGACACTGTGGGACAATTTAGCATGGCCAATCCACCCAACCTGCTTGTCTTTGGGCTGTAGGAGGAAACTGGAGCAAACTCAAGCAGACAAGGGGAGAGTGTGCAAACTCCACACAGACAGTCGCTTGAAGGTGGAATGGAACCCTGGTCTCTGGCGCTGTGAGGCAGCAGTGCTAACCACTGAGCTGCCATGCCACCCTTTACTCATTCAACAGATTCCTTGTGATAACGGGGGAATGGTGCTTTGAGGTGAGTCTGAGCAGATGAGTCCAACATTCTCTAGAATTTAGAAAAACGGCAGGTGATCTTACTGGAACATTTGAATGTCTTGTGGGCCTTGACACGGCAGATGCTGAGAGGATGTGTTCCTAGTCTGGAGAGTCGAGACCATGAGGTTGAAATCTCAGAATAACGGATCGTTTGTTTTGGACTGAAATGAGGAGAAATTTCTTCCATCTGAGGATTTTGTGCGTCTTTAGAAACGACTGCCCCAAATAGGTCAGCCTTCACTGTATTCATTAATGTAGATTGACCGATATTGGGGTGCTAAAGAATCAGAGATATGGGGATACAGCAGGGAAGTGAAGTTGAGGTTAGCTCCAGAAGACCAGAACAGGAACAGAAGTAGGCCACCACCTTAGGGTGGCACGATGGCACAGTGGTTAGCACTGCTGCCTCACAGCGCCAGGGAGCCAAGTTCAGTTCCATCCTTAGGTGACTGTCTGTGTGGAGTTTGTACATTCTTACCGTGTCTGTGCAGGTCTCCTCCAGGTGCTCTGGTTTCCTCCCACAGTCCAAAGGTGTGCAGGTTAGGTGGATTGGCCATGCTAAATTGCCCCATTGTGTCTAGGGATGTGCAGGCTAGGTGGGTTAGCCATGGGAAATGCAGGGTGACAGGGATAAGGTGGGTCTGGTTAAGCTGCCCTTCGGAGGAATCGGTGTGGACTTGAAGGGTCGAATGGCCTTCTTCCACACAGTAGGGGTTCTACGTCTGACCTGATAATCTTCAACTTCCTGCCCCTTGATTCCCTTACTGTTTAAGAATCTGTTTATCTCAGCTTTGAATATACTTAAAGACCTAGCCTTGACTGCCCTCTTTATAAGGTGACTCCTTATTCTGACATTGGTGGTCCTAGACTCTCCCACAAGGGGAGACGTTACACCATCTACCCTGTCAAGCCCCATAAGAATCATATATATTTCAACAAGGTCACCCCTCATTATAAATTACAATGAGCATAGGCCCAACTGTCTCAACCTCATTCAAAGGACACTCCCTCTATACCTGGGATAAGCCAAATCAACCTTTTCTGTTCTGCCTCCAAAGCCAGCATATCCTTCCATCGATAAGCGGCCCATAGCTGTTCAGTTTCCAGCTGTGCCTTGGATAGTTTTAGCAAGGCCTCCCAACTTTTGAACTCCATCCCCTCTGAAGCAAAGGCCAACATTCCATTTGTCCTCCCGACTGCATTCCCTTCGGTTTGAGGGGCAGAATGGACAATTCCACCTCCTGGTTCTCAGGCTTTTATGTAATGACACGCTCCTCTTTCCAAATAACAGATTCACTGCAGCAAAAGTTGAAATATTTCAAACTGCACAGTCCGAGGGAAATATGACATCATCTTCTAGACATGATGTGTGTAACCTATCTTATTTTTGATAGCGTTACAAGCTAAACATTCCATCACCCCAAGCACTGCTTCCCGCTATTTTTATTTCCCCTTTTCTCTGTATGATTAATGATAAACTGTGGTATTGCGAAAATGACCAAATTTAGAATTTTGTTCACGTTAATCCTTTTGGATTTTCTTTTCGAATTCAGGGTTATTATTGTTAGAGTTGGGTCGTAAAACTCTGCAATTTTTATAGCCTGACTATACATTTTCCAGAAGCTACCACACCTTCGATACTTACCAGCGCACATAGCCCTGGTTATCATTAGAAAACCTATACTGGATTTCAGTGACAGAGGCTATAATTCATGCATTCAGAGCCTTTCTTTTCAGCCTGTGAACGGTTTGATGTTTCTGGGAACCATGATATGAAAATCTTTAGCTGTAGGGAAGCAATGTGCTTATTCCCACGACAGTTAGTGCTGTTAATGGATTTTTTTTCTTCCCTTTTCTGGCTAATGTGGATGACACTTGTACCCTTCGTTAAAGCACAGACTGGTAGATTCTTGCTTCCCAGTCAAAGCACAGGAAATGTACAAGCCACAGGGCTAATAGTCATGGCAAATCATTAGACAGATTCACAGTTCATGTTCCTCCTTCCCAGTGGTCATTCACTTCCTGTGAAGATTGAGTGACACAGCGCTCCCTGTTCTCAGGCCTACATTGTCTGGTCAGAATGTTCACACGTGGTTCCACGGGGTGATTTCTTGCATGACATTTTCATAGCTGACCCATCAGTGCAGGCACGGCTTAGATATCGCAGATCTGTTACAGTGCATTTAACACATTGTGCCTTTGCCAGGGTTATTACCTAATGCCAATCTCCCGCCTTTTCCCCATATCCCCTGTACACCATTCCTAACCAAATAACCCTCCAATACCCCATTTTGAAAGCTTTATTTGAACCTGCCTCCACCACATTAATTTATTCCACACCCTGAACATCCTCTGTGTGGAAAAAGTTTCTCCTCGCACCGCCCTTGCTTCATTTGTGCATCATTTAAATCTATGTCCTTCTCGGTCTTTTATTTCCCTTTTATGAGCAGGAATGGCTTCTCACTGTCTGATCTAACCAGGCCGCTCATGACTTTCAAAAACTCTATCAGAGCTCCCCGTGGCCGCCTTCTCTCAAAGCAGAGGAGCCCCACGCCTTCAAACTATCCTCAAAACTGAAGCTTCTCATTCCTGCAACCACTCTTGTGACCCTCCCACTGCCCTTGAACTGAGTGCCTCGTTAGGGCCATTTCAGAGGTCAGTTAAGAGTGAGCCATGTTGCTGGGGGTCTGGAATCACGTGTAAGCCAGACTTGTTAATGACCGGTAGCTTTCTAAAACTGGTTTTGAACCCCATATGTTGATCCAATTAATTCCATCTGCAAGCCTAGGGGGGATCCCGAAGCCCTGCTGCTAGGGCTCTAATTTCTGACAGCGTCACGTCAACGTGAAGCCACCATTTCCCTTGCTGTGTTCACCATCCTCTTTGACCTTGCCAACTGAAAAGTGCAAATACCAGTCAAGTTGGCTACTGGATCTGTTCCCAGGAATTTATAACCAGGATGTTAAATAACAGGCAGCATTGGTTGCCCATGTACATTCTGTGACGTCTGAGCCTTCGCCATGAGTGAAATAATTTCTGTGACAGCCCATCCCTTGCTCTAAACTGCACTGCTATAAATCCGAAACACAAAATGCTGCAGAATTCTCCGTAGAATATTCGCAGGAACCACCCGTCATATGTGAAACCTGTTCCAGTTATAAACAGCTATTGAAGTCCATTATTCTAATGCCTTTTAAAGAAGAGACGTCCTTAATATCACAGTAAAATCACAGAGGTCACTTTGGCATCAGGAAAGGCAGTGTCCTAACAGTAATATTGCCAGGACTAGTAACCCAGGGTAATTAATATTACAGGAACTGTCCAAACAGTAGGTAATATTTAGTTTCTCTGGATCCATCTAGAATATAAAACTAGTCTGATAATGGTGACCATGAATCTATCATTGATTTGATGTAAAATCCCATCCAGTATAATTAAGCTGATCATCCAACTCCAGTTCCTGCTTATTCCCCATATACTTTGATCCCTTTAGCACCAAGAACTATATCTGACGCCTTCTTGTAAATGCTCGATGTTTTGGCTTCAGCTGCTTGTCTGTGGCCAGATAATTGGTCACCACTCTCTGGGTGAAGACATTTGTCCACATCTCCATTCCCCACCGGGTAGCCTCTATCCCAAAGCCACAATGACGCAGCGAGGAGACAATCCCATTCCACAATGTTGACTAGGCAGCTGTGGCTACAAATCATTTCAAGGAGGGTGCCTCCCTTCTAAAGAACCCTGGCATTCTCCTGCCTGCCCCAGCTCCACCACCTACCTCTCCCAGTGGGGCTGCCAACAGAGCAACATTACATGTACTCCCATTGGCACAGCCAGGTGCCTATCTCACCCATCGTCCCAAGTTGGAAGGTGCTTCTGGAGGTAGCTCCTTTGGTGGAGACCTGTGGAGAGGCCACACAGGTAGGCAGCCAGTTTTTGTTTGTGTTACAGCACAGGAAGAGGCCATTCAGCCCATTGCATTTGCACTAGCATTACCTTAAAGGCATGTCTACCAGTCATTTATTAAAGCTATTAACGGTAAAGCCCCCTGCCCCCCAAATTGCTAGGAAGACAATGGGAGAAGGACAAACATGAGCCAATGCACCTGAACACCCTAAATGTGCCTCCCCAGTGGGATCTGAAGATTACCGTTTGTAGATTGATCATACATTATCACAAAATCTGTGGGGCAAGATGACAAACACTGAGTCAAGGCTGATAGATTTCAGATAAATGTTGGAAGATACAAGTATAGGGTTCAGAAAACATTTACCAGAATGCTGCCAGGACTGGAGGTTTTGAGTTGTAAAAATAGGCTGGGACTTTTTTTCACTGGAGCGCAGGAGATTGAGGGCTGACCTTATAGAGGTCTATAAAATCACAAGGTGGGCTTAGATAAGGTGAGTAGCAAAGATCTTTTCCCCAGGGCAGGGGAGTTCAAAACTCAGACACAAGGGGCAAATCTTTTACATAGTGAGTGGTTCATGAATGGAATGAGCTGCCAGAGAAAGTGGTGTTTGCAGGTATAGTTACAATGCTTAAAAGACATTTGGATAAGTTTACGAATGGGAAAGGTTCGGAGTGATATGGGATAAACGCAGGCACAGGGAATTAGTTCAGTTTGGGATTATGGTCAGCACGGACTGGTTGGGCCGAAGGGTCTGTTTCCATGTTGTATGATTACAAGACTCTATAACATTGCTTTTCTACAGTAGCACTTATGAGTATTTCTCTAATGGAAGCACCAAAAGCAGTGAGCCCTGGCTCCCTGAAAGGACACCGATTTGCTAGCGCAACTTTAATTGACTGGCCTCAACATTAAAATAAAACAGCAGTACGTTTCTATCCTCCCTCTCCCATGACGGGGAAAGGGACAAACAAATCTTGACACTGTGCACACCATGGCAAAGGCTGTAGACTGTGCAATGGGAAGTAAATAGGGAGCAGTGAGCTGAATCTATACCTGGCATCTTTTCCTATTCAAAGGAAGTTTATTGATAAAGTGTGTAGCCTTTTCACTCAAGGCAGCTCTGTTTTCATTGACAGTGCACCCAGTGATGGTTCGCAGGCCGAGTCAGTGAAGCTGATGAGAAAAGCCGCAACTGTGTGCTATTTCCAGATATGGCACACCAGCTCAGTGACCGTCCCATTGGCCACTCTCGTCAGCCTGGCTTATCGGGAGGTGGGGGGGAGCGGGGTGTAGATGGGAGGGCAGCTCTGTGGCTGTGCCTGACCTGGTGATGACTTCATGGGCCTGGAATTCAAAACACTGCCGAGCCTGTGGGAACCTGAGGGAAAGCCTGTCGCTGTAGCATGGCAGTTAGATACAGCCGTCTGTCAAAACGTGGTGAGTCAGGACGATAAAGAGAGCGGGTGGAAAGAGGAATTGCACTCAGCAAGAGATGGATTCACTCGGCTATCAAGGCCAAGGGAATGCGGACATTTCAGCACATTTCTTTGACAAGCACAATGGTTAAAGCAACAACATTTGCTTTGGCCCTATCCAAACCATGGTCTTCATTATCCATTCCCACGCGTTTTTGGTTTATTTTCCTGAGCTGGATAGGAAGGCAAAAATATAATCATATCATTATGAGGTTTTAAGTGGTCCAATGTGGTGCACAGACTCTAAGGTTAATCATTTCATCAGCGAAACCCCAGTCCCATAATTGAGTTACCCTGTTGGTACATCAAACCGCTTTCAGTCTTCGCCCCTGCCAAACGTGGCCTTTGATTCAGTGCTGAACAGTGACTACAATTTGTACAGCTGCTGAGTGTGTAATATTCCCACCGGCACTGTGTGATTGTCTGTTTTGTGACAGTGTTACACCCAAGCTGCCTCAAAACCCGAGCAGGCCACTTCGAACTGACCCCCACCCCCAACAACGTCCCCCCAACCTCGCCATTTAAAGGGATGAAGGTCCCGATGTTTTTAACCAACCCCACAGCAACAGAGCACTCAGACAGCTTGATAGAAACATGGGCAAAACACCAGAACACTGCAATCATCCACAAAGTCCATGCAACTGTTAGGCTCGAAGGCACACGAGAAATGCAACTCCTCAGTCCATAACTCATCGAAACAGAAGGCGGCCATTCAGCCCATCGAGTATCCTCCATCATTCATCGAGATCATGGCTGATTTGGTCATCCTCAACTCCACTTTCCCCTTAACTTTGGATTCCCCTTACTGATTTAAAATCTGTCTCCCTCAACCTTGGATACACCTAATGATCCAGCCTCAACAGTCCTCTGTAGTAAAGAATTCCACAGGTTCACTACCCTCTGAGAGAAGAAGTTCCTCCTCATCCCTGTTTTGAACGTTCAACCCAATTATCCCCTCTGGTCTTAAAATTCTCCACAAGGGTAAACAACATCTCTGCATCCACGTTGGCCAATCAGCTAAGAATCTTGAATGGTTCAATAAGGTCACCTCTCACTTTTCTAAATTCCAATGTATACAGGCTGAACCTTCTCAACCTGTCCTTATAAGATTGTACCTCCATACCTTGTAGCAGTCTGGTGAAACTTCTCCAAACTGCCTGCGATGCTAGTATTTCTTGCTTTAGGTGAGGACCCCAAAAGTGTTCAGTGTATTCCAGCTGTGTTCTGATTAATACCTTTAGGAAAACTTCCATGCTTACGAATTTCATTCGCTTTGAAATGAAGACCAGCACTGTATCTGCCTTCCCTATTACCCACTAACCTCGATGCTGGCTTTTGGTGATTCACAAATGGAAACTCCCAAATACCTCTGTTCTGTAGCTTTCTGCAGTCTTTCTCCATTTGATAATATTCAGCCCCTCTATTCTTTCTGCCAAAGTGCATAACCTCACTGTTCTCCATATTATATTCCATCTGCCAAGCTGTTACCCACTTGCTTAACTGTCTATGTCCCTCTGCAGACTCTTTGGATCATCCTCACCACTTGTCTTCCCACCTATTTTACAGGCATCCACAAACTTGGCAATAGCCCCATTCACCTTCCTCATCCAAGTCATTAATTTATTTTGTAAACAATTGTGTGTCTCCATGTGTATGTGTGTACGTGTGTGTGTGTCTGCATGTACGTGTGTGTGTGTCTGCATATGCATATGTGTACATGTGTGTGTGTGTCTGCGTGTGTATGAGTGTGTGCGTGCATGTCTACGTGTGTGTGTGTATGCATGTGTGTGTGTGTGTTTGTGTGTGTGTCTGTATGTGTGTGTGTGTGAGAGAGTGTGTGTGTGTGTGTCTGTATGTATGTGTGTGTGTGAGAGAGAATGTGTGTGTGTATGTATGTGGGTGAGAGAGAGAGTGTGTGTGTGTCTGTGTGTGTGAGAGAGAGAATGTGTGTGTGTATGTCTGTCTGTGTGTGTCTGTGTGTGTGTGAGAGTGTGTGTTTGTGCGTGTGTGTGTGTCTGTGTGTGTGCGTGTGTGTGTATGAGTGTGTCTGTCTGTGTGTATGTGTGTCTGTGTCTGTGTGTGTGAGAGAGAGAGTGTGTGTGCGTGTGTGTGCTTGTGTGCGTGTGTGTGTCTGCATATGCATGTGTGTATGTGTGTGTGCGAGTGTGTCTGTGTGTGTATGAGTGTGTGTGTGTCTGCATGTGTATGAAAGTGTCTGCGTGTGTGTGTGTGTGTCTGTGTGTACGTGTGTGTGTGTGTGCGAGTGTGTGTGTATGAGTGTGTGTGTGCGTGTGTGTGCGTGTGCGTTTGTGTGTGCATGTGTATGTGTGTGTGTATGTGTGTGTCTGTGTGTGTGTGTGGGTCTGTGTCTGTGTGTGTGTCTGTGTGTGTGTGAGAGAGTATGTGTGTGTGTATGTGTGTGTGTGCATGTGTGTGTGTGTGTGTGAGAGTTTGTGAGTCTGTGTGTGTGTGCGAGAGAGAGAGTGAGTGTGTGCGTGCGTTTGTGTGTGTGTGTGTGCGTGCGTGCGTGCGTGCGTGTGTGTGTGCGCGCACGTGTGTTTGCGTGCAGCCAATGCCCATGGAATGTGCCCTGAGTTATTGGTGCCCAGTGTCCGACATGAAAGGTCTTTGGAGCAAGTGGGGAACTGAATTCTCCAGCTGCCCACTCAGACACCCGCATTGCGTTTACTCAATGTCTAACTTATTCAGTAGAATTGTTAATGAGGCGAGCTGGGTCATTAACAATGCATTTAACAAGCAATAATCCCCCTTCACTGGCACTTCGCCACTGCCTGGTGAGAAACTTTTTAAACTGCTTGTGAAAAACATAAAGGATAGATGGAGATGCTCCCAACATCAGGATGGGTCTCTCAAGTTTTTTCGTCCAAATCTGCCACAGATCTCACCATAGCCCACATCGCTCAGACTCCTATAAGACTCTACCACTAACTTGTACAACAAGGTGTACACTTCGGAGTCATTTCCTCTGGCTACTGTACAATTAAGTGTCTTTGGAGAGTGAAGTGTTATAAAGAGATGATGAAAACCCATGCTTACTGCACAGTGAGGAACTTATAAAACATATTTCAAATGTGTTTCCTCTGGGTGTAATGGAACACAGATTTCATGGCTAGTACTTGTTGCGTAACAGTTTGTTTAGTTTTATCAGTTAGTCATCATAATGAGGCTGGCCAAAGAAAACATTAAGGCACGTTTATATAGTCCCCTTAATGGAGTAAGGCCGCTTCACAATTATCGAGCAAAATTTGTCAATGAGCCACATGTTGAATGTTAGGACAGGTGACCCTGGTCAAAGAGGTAGGTTTTAAGGAGTGTAGTGCAGGCAGAAACGAGACAGAGAGACAGAGATGACTGGGGAGTAAATTCCAGAGCCTTATTAATTGAAAACATAGTTGTCGAAGTTGGAGCAATTAAGATTAGGGATGCTTCCAAGGGGCTGCTACAAAACTATATCGACCTTCTCAGCTCAACCATCTTCTGCTGTTGCCTCCCCGTTCCCATCAACAGCTTCCTGGGCAACATCATTGGGGCAATTAGAAAATACATTGGGTCATTAGCTAAATTATTTAGCTGCGACCCCTTGGGTGCGCATCACGGGGACAGGTTCCAGGTAATTGCAAACAAATCCTATGTGACTGGGGTTTGTGCCGGGGAAGGGGGCAAGGAATTCTCGCAGGTTGCTGGGACATTTCAGGTGTTCAGATCCACAGTGTCAGCTCTCGAGGTTCCTCATGCTCCCTGTGGCATATGTAACGCAACACTCATTGGCTGGAAATGGAAATGAGATGGCAAGGCTTCCAGCAGGAGTCAAGGGCTGTAGTTCCCATGGATACCTCCGTTTCGTTAGTCGTATGGCAGTGTAAAGAGCATTTGAGATTGATTCCTGGGGTGAGACAGTAAGCCCTTGTGGAAAGATTGGATAAAATGTAACTGCATGCAGTAGACTTGTAGGATCAGAGGTGATCTCACTGAAATGTATCTAATTCTCTACAGGGTCGACAAAGTTGATCTTTTTCCTCACTGTCTGGTGAGCCTAGAGACCTAGGTTCAGGAATGATAGGTGATGATCTCAGACTGAGATGAGCAGTAACTTCTTCACTCAGAAGCTTGTGGGTCTTCAGACATCTCTAGCCAAGAGGATGCTCAGTCACTGAATATTCAAATCTTCAGTCATTGAATATTCTAATTCACAGTAATTGAGTATTCTAACCCTCGGCCATTGAGTATTCTAATCTTCAGTCTTTGAACACGCTAATCCTCAATCATTGAATATTCTAACCCTCACCCATTGATTATCCTAATTCTCAGTTATTGATTATTCTAATCCTTAGTCATTGAAAATTCTAATTCTCAGTCATGGAGTATTCCGAAGACTAAAATCGATAGATATTTGGGTACTAAGGGATTCTGACTATATAGATACCAGGTGGGAAAGTGACATTAAGATGAGCAGGAAAGTTAACGTTTCTGGTCAGGAGCTTCCTTCAATATTTCTAAAGAATGGTCCCAACCTGAAACATCAACTTCCCTGCTCCTCTGATGCTGCCCGGCCTGCTGTGTTCCTCCAGCTCCACACTGTGTGTTATCTCAGACTCCAGCATCTGCAGTTCTTGCTGTGTCTGACATTAAGGTGATCCTCCCAGATGAGTGGTGTAGTAAGTTTGGGAGCTAAATGATACTGCTCCTGTTTCTAATGCATTTAGAAGTCAGTTCTATATCTGGGATCAGTTCGTAGGGTTCCACCTGCTTGCTTTATGTGAGTAGAACTGTTCAGGTTACGTGAGATGCTTACACAGAGATGCCAGTGTGGTCTTCCCCAGTCACCCAGAGACTATGAGACTGTCAGTTACATACAGCTGGTTCACGAATCATTCGAAAAATCTTGCTGATTGCCCAATCCCAATCCCAATCCAGTGTTTCCACCGCACCAGGAAGGAACCTGAAAACTGCATACTGTGTCTTTCCTTCCCCACTCTGAATGTTAATCAATGTTTTCTGTAACTGTAGCAGAATGACTGGCTGGGATAGATCTGAAATATGTATCAGTAATTAAGATGGATTTGCCGCAGTGCTGGTATTGGATACAGAGATCTTGGACTGCGCAAAGCTAATGGAATGATGGAACACTGATAAAATAGCATTTCATTTACTTTACGTTCGCAGGCCAAGTAGAACAAAGCTTCTGAGCATTCCAAGTCACATATCTGCTTTCATTCATGCAAAGCAGTGCCCTTAATGTCGCATCTTGTGGTGTCTTCTTCTGCCATAAGATGTAGGAGCAGAATTAGGCCATTCAGCCCACTGAGTCTGCTCCGCCATTTGATCACGGTTTCTCAACCCTATTCTCCTGCCTTGCTCCCGTAACCCTTGATCCCTTACCAATCAAGAACCTATCAATCTTCTGAGTTAAAGACCCTCAATGGCTTGGCCTCCACAGCCCTCTGCAGCAATTAGTTCCACAGATTCACCACCTTCTAGCTGAAGAAATTCCTCATTCAGTTCTTAAGGGTCGTCCCTTCATTCTTGAGGCTGTGTCCTCTGGTCCTAGCCTCTCCTACCATTGGAAATATTTTGTCAACATCCTCTCTATCCACGCCTCTCAGTATTCTGTAAGTTTGAATCAGATTATTCTTCTAAACTCCATTGAGTTCAAACCCAGAGTCCTCAACCGCTCCTCATATGACAAACACTTCATCCCCAGGATCTTTCTTGTAAACCTCCTCTGGGTCCCCTCCAACAGCAGCACATTAGTTCTCAGGTACAGGGGCCAAAACTGCTCACTATATTCCAAATGCAGTCTGACCAGAGCCTTATACAGATCTAAAGAAGGGTCCCGACCTGAAACGTCAACTTTCCTGTTCCTCTGATGCTGCCCGGCCTGCTGTATTCATCCAGCTCCACACTGTGTGCTATCTCAGACTCCAGCATCTACAGTTCTTGCTATGTCTGACATAAAGATGATCCTTCCAGATGAGCGGTGTAGTAAGTTTGGGAGCTAAATGGCCTGTTCCTGCTCCTGTATTCTAATCTCAGTTCTTGTATTCCAATACTGTCCGATACTCCACCAAATATACCACTGCACCAGCTCAAGCATCTAAATGTTTACTAGACAAATACACTGCAAAAGCACACCTCTTTCAGTCAGGATTAATGCGTCAATCAAGGCTGGAGGGCCTAATAATGATTTGATAGATAAAAACAACCTCAGGTTTGCTAAATAAATAGAAACTTTGCACTGTTGACATAGTACAAGATGTGTAAAGGTGTTGTGCAATTAAACTCCTTCAGGTCTACTTAAGCTTGTGTGCTAGTGTCAACTGTGGCTCAGTAGGTAGCACTCCTACTGCTGTGTCAACATGCTGTTGAACTTCCTCTCTGTAGACATTGAGCACAGAGCTTCAGCCTGACAATGCTGAGGAACTGCTGCACTATCAGGAAAGAGATCAAATTGAGACTTATTTAAGAAGGTGCATGAGGCTCCTTTTGAAGTAAAGCAATGGAGGTCCTCCAAATGTATCCCTTAATCAACATAATTCAACGAAAGAAGATGACCTGATCATTATCACATTGGTGCTGCATCAATAAAGTGACTTCATTGGCTAGAAAGTATTTTGGGACACCCAGCAGATGTGAAAGGTGCTAGACAAATGGAAGCCTTTCCTTTTTTTCCTGGAGAGGTGGTAATTTTCAAAATCTGGAGTTGGAGAAACAGTAGCTTTTACTGTACCCAGGTCACGCTGTCTCTGATGATCGGTGAGCTCTGGGGGGACTGGGCAGTGCACCAGACTGGACACTGCCAATCAAGCGGGCTAATTTGCCTGAATTGTGTCAAGCTCTTTGAATGTTGTTGGGGCTGCATTCATCCAGGCAAGTGGGGAGTATTCCACCACACTCCTGATTTGTGGCTTGTAGATGGTGGGACAAGCTTTGGGGAGTCAGAATTCCTAGCCCCTGACCAGTTCTTCTAGCCACTTCATTATACGGTCAGTCCAGTTCAGTTCCTTGTCAATGATGACTCCTAGGACTTTGATAGTGGGTGATTCAGTGATGGCAATGCCAATGAATGTCAAGGGGCAGAGGCGGCCATTGCCTGGCATTTATATGGTGCAAGTGTCACTTGCCACTTGTCAGCCTAAACCTGGAAATTGCCCAGATCTTGTTGCATTTGGACAGGGACTGCTTCAGTATCTGAGGACTTAAAACGGTCGTGGACATTTTGCAATCATCAGCAAACATCCCAACTTCTGACCTTATGAAAGGAAGGAAAGTAACTACTGAAGCTGCCGAAGATGGTTGGGCCTAAGGATGTAGGTTCATTGCTTTGTAACAGGAATGGTGCAGGATAGGTCAGAGAACTCCAAACAGGATAAAATAGATCAAAAGGGAGATGAAATATTAATATTTTACATGTGCAAATTTTGTGTGTCTAAATATGCAGGAAATACTGTCTGGGACTAAGGGAGAGAGTAACTTGATTTTCCAGCTGGCATGTGATCAAGCAACTGGACTGGTGTTTCATAAGGGTTTAAAATTAGTCAATGAAAGGCCAGAATCAGTATTGAAGCTGTCAGATGTTAAACCCCGTTTAGTCTTGGTCCCTAAGATTTGTACGTAGGTACTTTGTGCCTAAGATGGTACCATGTGCTGGTGACATTATACACCCTTCACTGTACCCCAGTGCTTTTGTAACTTGGGCACATGTGACAATAAACCGAATTCTAATTCCAGAATCGTAAAAACAAAATATTGCAGATGTTTAAAATCTAAAATAAAAACACACAGTACTGGAGAAATTCAGCAGATCTGGCAGAAGAGTTTTGAGTTTGATATGACTCTTCTTCAAAACTTGCTTCAGGTTTATGAGTATCTTCAAAGGAGGAAATCTGCCATCCTTAGACAGTCTGACTTCTACGTAATTCTCGCCATGTAGTTGACAGCGAATTGATCTAATAACCACATAGCTCTATAAGGTGATCCTTAAGGATATTTAACAGTCGGGTAATAAATGCTGTCTTTCCAGCAATGCCCGTACACCCATGAATGAGTTGGAAGATATAACAGTGCCTGGTTTAATCGCTGAGATGGTGAGGCCTCAAATACCTTGAGCCTTAATTGTTAAGCAATCTGCTGGTGGCTTTTGTGAGCATTTAATCTGGAGGGAAGACCATGGGATTTCATCCATCAAGAAAAGTCAACCTATATTCATTAGATTAATATTTAATTATTTGTTTGTTTATTTATCAATCATTACCCTTCATTCTGCATATAGATAATTAATTGACAGAGTCAGTTGTAATATTAACTTGTGTGAGTAACGCAACATTGATCGCGTAAAATATTGATTGCTTTCCTGTGTATAGGAAATACCAGTCCATTATTGGATAAATGGGTTTCTGGGCCATGGGGAAAGAGCAGGGGATTGGGATTGATCAGATAGCTTTGTGTACAGACACAATAGGTGAATGGCTTCCATCATCATAATATTATCACTGTCCCCTATCTGGCAAATAATTCTCAATCAGTGGGATAAGGGGCTGAATTCTGAAAGTTTAACCACCAGAAGGAGTGAATCCATCATGGAGGCAGTGACAGCAGCTCTCCTACCTCTTCAGGTTTTATTTTAAAGATGCTAAAGATGCATAGCACACAATATTCAGGGCAACGTAAACGCTCAGTCTTCTGCCAGGAATGCAATGCTGCTGGAATGATAGTGCTGGAAGCAGATGCTGCTCACTGATCAAAGGATCACACATTGCAATATCCTACCTTAATTTCCATACTTGGGTCTTAGCTAATTAAAACAGAAGGGTCGTTGGCTGCTCGAGTATCTTAAATTATCTTTGTCTTTCAATGTGTGGTGATGATAAAAAATTAATTCTCCTTTAATTATGGTATAACACACCAGTGATGACCACCACACACTCATCTGTGAAAGTTGATAAGTACAATGCTGCAATTTTATTACATTCAGGTTAAAACAAATAGTTGGATTTACATATTAGAATAATTACACAGAGGCAGCGAAGCGCACTGGGAAGACAATAATACCATGCTTAAAGGTGAAATCAGTCAGTAAAGTGTTAAAATATTCTTTTCAATAAATCCCATTAAAGCCAAGGCTGTTGTCCTTTCTGATATGAAGACGTACAATGCAATTCCTATCTTAAGCCAATTGAATTCAACATCATCAACGAGCATAATTAAAATCGAACAGGTACGTTTTTCACACCAAATCTTATACCACACACGTCAAAAGCAAGGTATTAACTATTTTCCTTCTAAGCATATTTCCCAGTCTGTGGATCAAGTTCATTTCAACAATGACTTGTAAACCACTGCAAAATCCTTAACTGAATAAATTTTATAGAATACCCCTTTCTCATGTCGCACATTGCTGTCATTGTTTGGTTTCCGTGTGCCTGTCCAGATGAGTACAAGGCTAAAGCTTCAGCAGAATGTCTTTCGAGCCTGCAATCGCATATTCTGTGCTACCAGGTTCCTGGCAAGCCCAATTGGTTCCTTATCATTTTGGCTATGCTCTGCAGTGTCTTTTCCCACCAGCCATCCCCAATAGGCTGGCCTACTTGAATTGTACAAAATACCCTTGTTTTGACTCATCATAGGATCATAGAATCCCTACAGTGTGGAAACAGGCCATTCGGCCCAACAAGTCCACACCAACGGCCTGAAGGGAATCCCACCAAGACCCATGCCCCTACCCCTGTAACCCACCTAATCCCACCAAGACAGGAGGAGAAAGTAGGTTAACTCTCAAAGGTCCTGCTCCACCATTGCTAGGGCAGCATGTCGAAATATGCAGTTTTTCTCAGGCATTGTGTCTTTCTGTATTTCTGTCTGCCTGGCCCAGTTGACACGAAGGCAAGGGCACAAATCTGAACAGGGCAGCACGGTGGCTCAGTGGTTAGCACTGCTGCCTCACAGCGCCAGGGACCCGGGTTTGATTCCAGCCTCTGTGTGGAGTTTGCACATTCTCTCCGTGTCTAAGTGGGTTTCCTCTGGATGCTCCAGTTTCCTACCACAGTCGAATGATGTGCAGGTTAGGTGGATTGGCCATGCTACATTGCCCCATCATGTTAGGGATTTGCAGGCAAGGTGGGTTTGCCATTGGAGATACAAGGCTACAGCGATGGGGTCTGGGTGAGATGCTTTTCAGAAGGTCGGTGTGGACGGACTGCTTCCACACTGTATGGATTCTATGATCATTTTGATGAGATTTGACTAACCTTCCTCATTGTCTAAGCTTCTAAATTGGCAGGTTAAGTCTGATTGACTGGGGCAGTGCCATAAACAAAGAAATGGGCCACTATAATCGCACCAAACTCCCAGGTAGCTATAAAAGTGATGCAAAACCTGTTCCTTTTGCTGCAGAGAACGGGCCACTTGCGCATCATTTCTAGCCATCGTGAGGGATCCAGATTATGAGCTCAACTGATGATCATAACCTGGTTGTTAGTGTCGTTATTAGCATAGTCAGGATCGCTCAGCAAGTGTTATCCATTCTCAACATAAAAAGTTGACAGTGGGTACTTTGTTTTGGGTTTTGCAAACGTTGGCTGTACCGCACAACTGAAGGGACGTGTTGTCTGATTTGAGTAGCCAATTGCAGAAAAAGCATCAAAATGCATTGAAATTCCTACACAACACGTCATAGTCAGAATGTCATTTTGGAATGTATCAAATTTGGGAATCTTAAAGCATTAAAAGACTAAGCTCGGTGAATGCCATGGGATTAGCTCTGCAAAGCAAGTCTGCGGGGATAATTATGTTTTCTTTTAATATTTGGTCATTTGATGTGGCACTGCTGGCTATGCCAATGTTTATTACCACGCTGTTATTGATTCGGGTTAGGTAATATAAAGCCACTGAAAATGACCAAGAACTCCAGACATGCGTAGAACAATACAGAAGGCCAAACATCACTTTCAATGATTCTATATTTTTACAGAGGAATGCATCCTATGTTTACATTCAAGATGTTTGCACTAAATGCAAATTTCCATGTGCAATACCAACTTCCACCTATAGCTTAGAAGTCACATTGTAAAAATCCCTTGATAGGTTACACCTGGTTAAATGAGATGTAACTGGGGTTTTTAACATAGTACTAATTTCGTAATTATTTCTGAACAACTTATCTGACCCTGAAAATCCAACATCACATGTACAGAGTCACACCATTTTCTACAACTTTAAACAAAAATACGAACTTTCGAAAGTGCATTGAGGGATGTGTAGATTAAGTGAGTCGGCCATGGTAAATCGCCCATAGTGTCAAGGGATGTACAGGTTAGGTGGATTGGCCATGGGAAATGCAGGGTTACATGGATAGGGTGGGAGATAACAAGGTGTGGAGCTGGATGAACACAGCAGGCCAAGCAGCATCAGAGGAGCAGGAAAACTTGACGTTTCGGGCCTAGACCCTTCATCAGAAATGGGGGAGGGGAAGAGGGTTCTGAAATAAATCGGGAGAGAGGGGGAGGCGGATAGAGGATGGATAGAGGAGAGGATAGGTGGAGAGGAGGCAGGGAGGGTGTGTCTGGGTTGAATGCACTTCGGAAGGTCAGTGCAGATTCAATGGGATGAATGGCCTGCCTTCACACTGTAGGGATTCCACAATGCTATGACAGGTGGCAATTGGTGGAAATGCATCACTCTGTTAAACTGTAGTAATCCATCGTTTTAATGTAATGGTGGAACTATCTCACTATGTCAACACCCACAATGCTCAGTAGAGCAGCTAAAGGCTATCAACCAGTTGTACATTATAGGCAAATAGGGACAAAGTCGGGATTAATTTGCAGAATCCACCACAGCAGTATACGGTGGGTACTGAGACATTGGGTAAATTTAAGGAGAAGATAGACAGATTTTTATTATTAATGGGTTGAAGGGTTATGGCGAAAAGGCAGAAAAATAGGCCCGAAACGTCAAGTTTTCCTGCTCCTATGATGCTGCTTGACCTGCTGTGTTCATCCAGCCCCATGCTTGTTATCTCGGATTCTCCAGCATCTGCAGTACCTTTTATCTCTCCCAGGCAGAAAAATAGAGTTGAGAGCGAGATGAGATCAACCATGGTCATATCAAATGATGGAGCAGGCTTGAGGGCTGAATGGCCTACTCCTGCTCATCTCTCTTATGTTCTCAGAAAGAGGATCTTGCAATTGTCCACTGATGCAAAGGGATAAAATAAAAGTGATTTCGTTTTTCTTTTCGAATTGCCTTTTCTGTTTTCAGTTTGAAACCAGATCACCTCTTGGCAAGGAGCCTCACTGCTTTACCTCCGGGGGATATCCAGCTCTTCCTGATCAGAAGACGCACAGAAAAATATTCTCTGCAAAATTAAAGACGTAAATTGTAGCAGCTTTGGAAATACACAAAGGTGTTAAATTGTCCTTCTGCCAGAAGAAAAGAAAGAATGTCAAGCTGGTGGGAAGGTTTTATTTTGAAAAAAAGCTAAAGATGAATGTTCCAGCTTATTTGGTTTATAAATTGGTTTATAAAATATGGGCAGTCAGATTACCATCCCCATGTCCATCAGAGTCAAGAGTCTCTCAGGACAGACAGGAAACAAAGACCATACCAGCTTAGCCATGTCCTTAATGTACAATAGGTCAGCCTCGATGGACTGAATGATCTCCATATGGTCCCAATTCTTCTGCTTTTAAAATATAGTTTCTCCCGCCATTTGTAGCTGCTCGGCAGATGATTGGGAGAGGGTGAGTCCTAAAGATTTCATCTCAGGCACTCTGAAAAAAGCAGCAAGAAACAATGCGCCTATAACTCACTCAGAGATAGTAAGAACTGCTGATGCTGGAGTCAGAGATAACACAGTGGGGAGCTGGAGGAACACCGCAGGCCAGGCAGCATCAGAGGAGCAGGGAAGTTGATGCTTCGGGCCTGGACCCTTCCGAAATGTCAACTTACCTACTCCTCTGATGCTGCCTGGCCTGCTGTGTTCCTCCAGCTCCAGACTGCGTTATCTAAGAAACAATGCGTCGTTGATTTTATTTTCGGAAGTCTCCTTCAAGCCCAACCATCATGTCGTCAGCCTGCTCTCAACCAGATCTCTTCCAGGATTCAGGCCCTCGCATGTCATAGCTGGCATCTACAGCATGGATTAAGGCCCTTCAACCCACCATGTCTGCACCAGCCCAACACAACCAGCCAACTATTCTAACCCCATTTCCCGGCATTTGCACTGGGAGAATGTATTGAACTCGAAAGGAGCAGCTGGATTCCCAGTCTTTCCTGATCTGCCAGCGCTGGCTGAGTCTCCCATTCACCTAGACCACACTCCAACTCCCCTACCTTCCCCCACCCCAAACACCCTGCCTCCCCACTCCTCACTCCCACCTGGCATTGCTCCCCCACCTCTGACATGAGCCTACCCCAAGCCCAGTAAAAGTGGAAACCTCTTTCTCTTAGCAGGCTAATCAGCCAAGAGAGGCAGGTTAGCATTGCTGTCTGAAGTCTCATCCAACGACTCACCTCAGCTCCTGCTGCCACAGGGTATTCTTGGCAGTGATGCCCATGCTCTCTGTGTCTCTCCTGTTGTATCCCTAGCTACCAGCTCCCAAGGGACAGAGAGCAGGCACAGAACTTCCATCCCTCTGCACCCTCTGCCCCTACAAGCCTTCATGGCACTGGCTGATGTTTCACAACATCAACATAGACACGGCAACATCAACAATTGCAAGCTGTTGAAGCCAGCAGTCAAGTAGGACCTTGAGTAGACAAATAGGAGGCTGGAAAAGCACAGCAAGTCAGGCAGCATTTGGAGGAGGAGAAGTCAACATTTCTGGGTATTACCCTTCTTCAGCACTTGGATGTGGGAGTAGGGGAAGCTACAGATATAGTTGAGGGGGAGAGTAGCAGGATGGCAGTGATGGATGGACACTGGTAGTCGGTTCGACCTGGTTGGTCAATGGGAGGGATGAATCCAGTTTGGTAACTGGAATGGAAGGGAGGGGGCAGGGCTGGAAAGGGAGCCAGGGGATGGGTGGGAAGGTTACTTGAAATTAGAGAACTCAGTGTTGAGTCCTCTGGGCTGCAAGTTGGCCAGGCAGAAGATAAAGGGGTTGTTCCTCAAATTTGCGTTCTAAGTAGGATCTCGAGACGGGGCAGAATTGAAAATATGGACCCATCAAGAAAAAGCAAGGGCTTAGAGATAGAGATCGTTGTACCTGTTGACTCTAACATAACAGGCTATGATCAATATTGCAGAAATAAAGCCACTGGAGTTTTTGAATGACTGCAAAGCAACACTTATATTCGCTTCAAAGCAACAGAGTGAATCTGCCCATGAAAAATGGGATTTCCCTGATGTTTGTGATAAGCTAGGGCCCAGCAGAAAGAAAAGCAAGGGGCTGGCTTTGTTTGTGTCGATGGTATGCCCAACGTAGCCGCAGTGCCGGGAAGAAGCAGCATCAGCGGGAGTCTATTAATAGAAAGTATCAGATAACATTTTCAGTCTGTGCGTAAGCCCCAGTAGAATCCACTTTGCCAGGAAGAGTTGTTTAATGGTTGCAGGTGATCCCGTGCTAACTTTATAAAAAGAAAGTGAAGACATTCACTTATGGGTGGTGCAAGCCTGTTGGGAGTTAGTGATTCAACGGATTTCACAATCGATCTGGCATCCAAGTCTATAATTAGCCTTCACTTTTCTTCTGCGTTTAAGTGTTTAGGTGCCTATCCTCTATTCACGTTTCTACTTGCATGGCACTAGTCATTTCCACGCTGCAAAAGAAATCATTATGTTTGCAATGCTCCTGCGATGTATGAACTCCATCCAAACTGCCCCCACTTACAGTTGGAAGTCATAAAGGTTTATCAGGGAGGTGGTGGACTTGCAGTAATCACACCAGGGTAGCACCAAAAAGGACTAAAATGAAACAACAGCTGGTGTTTATATACAGTAGCATTGGGGCACCATAGTCCCCGAGCATTTCACAGCAACGTTCAAAGCAAAATTCAAGCATTCAAGGGGATGGACTCTCTTTTGGATAGTAATGGTGTGCTGGGATATGGGGAGAAAGAGGGAGATTTGCACTAGAAAATAGATACAGACTGGACAGTAGGACCAGACTGTAAAATAGAGCTTTACTGGTTCATAGATCTGGACTGGATAATAGAGGCAGACTCGGTAATAGAGAGGGGTAGATAACAGAGTCAGACTGGATATTAGATGTGGACTGGATGGTAGGGCCAGCGCAGGAACGATGGACAGAATGGCCTCCTCTGCACCGTAATAATCCTGTGTTTCGACAGAGTCACGTGGCACAATATGAGTTCAATGATCAAAGGTTTGATTAAAGAGGTATACTTTAAGGAGTGTCTTAAAAGAGGGTAGAGTTGGAGATATTTGTGGAGAGAATTCCAGAGCTTAGGGCCCAGGCAACTGAGGGTGTAGATCTCCAAGAATGGAGTCATTCACATCGGAGGAGTATGGAATCAGAGGAGAGTGGATATCGCAGGGATGGGGCGCTGATAGAGTAGGAGAGTCATTGATTATGGGGCCAGAGGAGATGGGGAGTAGGAGTGGGAGAATTTTAAAAATAGGATGGGAGCCTTAAAGTTGAGATGTTGCTCCATCATAAGCAAACGAAGGTCAACAAGTACATGAGTGATGAGTGAACAGGAGTTGGTGCATGTTAGGTCAGTGGCAGTGGGGGAAGAGTTTTGAGTTTACCCAGGTTAGAATGTGGAAGTCTGACCAAGAGTGCACTGGAAAAGTCTGGAGTTAAACTATCTAAGAATGGTTTTAGTCACATAAAGAACAACCTGTCAGGAAATGCCTTACCAACATGGGACTGGGGAAACGTATCATTAAAGGTGGTCAGCAATATATTAATTAGGGGCACAGGTCGCTTGTTTGGCCTCAGATGGAGTATTGTGTCCAGTTCTAGGTGCTTCACTTTGGACAGATTGGTTTTGCAGCAAGTGCTCAAAAGATACTTGGGAATTATTCCAGGGATGAGGACTTTCAACTGTGAAGATAGTTTGGAGAAGACAGGTATCCGAGTACAGGAACAAGGATGTCCTGCTGCAATCATTACAGGAAATTAGTGAGGCCAAACCTGGAATATTGTGTGGTCTTTTCATCTCTGTATCAGAGGAAGGATGTTCCGGCTGTTGAGGGACTGCAGCGAAGGTTTAACAAATTGATGCTTGAGATGGCAGGACTTGTTTGAAATTCACTTGTGGGACGTGGGCATTGCTGGCTGGGCCAGCATTTATTACCCATCCCTAGTTGCCCTTGAGAAGGTGGTGGTGACCTGTCTTCTTGAACCAATGCATTCCACCTGACGTATGAGGAATGCTGGAGTCTGTTAGGATTGTATTCAATGGAGTTTAGAAGAATGAGAGGTTGTGGAGCTCGTACAGAACTATAAAATTCTGAAAGGACTTAACAAGTTAGATGCAGGAAAGATGTTCCCGATGGTGGAGGAGTCCAGAACTAGAAGTTACAGGTTAAGGACAAGAGATAAACACTTTAGGACTGAGTTGAGGAAAAATTTCTTCACCCAGAGAGAGGTGAGCTTATGGAATTCATTGCCACAGATGTTGGTTGGGGACAAAATTTATTGTTTTCAAGAAGGAGGTAGATATAGCTCTTATGGTAAAAGAGATCAAGGGGTATGAGAGAGTGTGGGGTTAGCATATTGAGCTCAATGATCAGCCATCATCATAATGAATGGCAGAGCAAGCTGGAGGGGTCAAATGGCCTCCCCATGCTTCTATCCTCTTTATTTCTCTATTTTCCTTGGAGGAGAGAAGATTGAGAGAAGGTTCGATTGAGGTGCTCAAAATCATGATAGGCCTGGGCAGGGTGGAGAGAGAGAAATTGTTCCCACTTGGAAGCAATCAATAATGGGTGGGCACAGATTTAAAGCAATTGGCTAAGTAGGCAAACACGGCATGAGGAAAGCCTTTTTTGTGCAATGAGTAATTAAGGTCTGGAAAGCACCTTCTGGGAATCAGGTTGAAACAGTTTCAAGTGAAACATTCTGAAGAAAATGAAATTGTTACACGAAAAAGAAGAATGTGCAAGGTGAAGGGGAGAGAGTGGCACTAATGATTTGATCATTGGGAAAGCCGAGGCAAGCACGATGGACGGAATGGAGTCAGTCTGTAACAAACAGTTCTATGATTCATAGTACCCCTGCAGTATGAAAGCAGGCCATTTGGCCCATCAAGTCCACACTGACCTTCAAAGAGCATCCCACCCAATCCCTGTATTTCCCACAGCTAATCCACCTAACCTGCACACTTTAGCATGGCCAATCCATGCTAACCTGTATATCATTGGACAGTGGGTGGAAACCCAGGGCACCCAGAGGAAACCCACACAAACACAGGGAAAATGTGTAAATTCCACACAGACAGTTGCCTGAAATTGAACCCAGGTCCCTAGTGCTGTGAAACAGCAGTGCTAACCACTGAACCACTCCAATTCTGTGGGACAGGAGTAGGCCATTCAGCCCATTGATTTCTTCCATCATTCAATTAGAAATGGCTGATATACCCCTCATTTTACTTTCTTTGCTCCTGCTCCTAGTAAATTTTAACAAAAAAAAACGATCAATTGCAGATATTTCTACTCTAATTTCCAGTCAGCATCTATAGACCTTTGATGGAAAGGATTGTGATGTGTTGATACAGATTCTGTGTTGTTTACATAACCATGCCTTCAGGTAGCTAGAATTCTATCTTGTTTATTCTGTAGGCTTTCTGAAATCATAAGTAGTAATTGTTTGAGCCAAATGTTGACTCACCACCTTGAGATCAATAGGTTTAACTGCACAAAGGGAATCAGGGTTTAATTGAGAGATAGCAAAAACTGCGGAGACTGAGATAACACAGTGCGGAGCTGGAGGAACGCAGCAGGCCAGGCAGCATCAGAGGAGCAGGAAAGTTGACGTTTCGGGTCAGGACCCTTCTTCAGAAATTTAACTAATGTTTCTCAACACTTTCTCAACAGATCTAAAGGTCAGTGTAGTGATTGTAATAGGATCAGCCAGGTAGACCTCATAGCATATGAGTTCCCTGATTAGGCTGTTAATCTGGTCCCAATCAGGGAGCCCTGGTTAACAAGTAAAAAGGAGAGCGTCAGCAATGCTGACACTCTGGTACCTGACTCTGCCTGAGGCAGTGCTGAAGTCAAGGGCTGGCCATATGTAAATAAAAGGTGACTTGGCATTGGATACCGGCATCTGAAGGGAATGCTGGCCTTGCGGAATTGTTACAACACAGACGGAGGCAGTTCAGCCCATTCTGTCGGCATCAACCCTCCAAAAGTGTATTTCACCGCGTGCTGTTTTCCCATCTTGCCCTCGTTCCTTTTCAAATAGTGGCCTAATTCCACATTGATTGCCAAGAAGAATTTTTTTTTAAATGACATGGGGATAGGGCAGGAAGGCAGAGTCGAGGTTTGGATCAGCTGTGAACGCAACAAACAGTGGGGCAGGTTCGAGCATCCGCATCCTGCTTCCATTTCTTTTCTTCGCAATACCTCAGTAATTCTGTTAAAGCCAGGCTCCTCATCGAAGTCATCAACATTTACAGTTCAGGCAAGTGATATTACATAAAGAGACCAACAGAATAACATGTTGTTAATCATTCTGAAGGGTTTAGCTTTTGCTTTAAAAGAGAAGGCTACTGTTGGCAAGACTCCCTCTGTGATAATGGTTCAGCACCATGTGGAGAGGGAACAAGATTTTGTCCAACCTCCCCACTCGAACATGATCCAAGCTGTGAAAAGATATTTCAAACTTTCCAAATGGGAATGCTGCCTTCTGGAGACATGCCATTGCCATCTTTTCCAGCCAGAACGGACCTGCCTGGATGATATACATGACAGGTCTACTTTTAGACCAGATCCCATGTAGCGTAGGGATCTATGTTCTTGCTGAAGGCTGTTCTCAATTCTCCACCCCACACCCCTTCAACCAAAGTGGCTGGAAGCTTCAGTTCCAGCCAAGTATTCAAATGGAAAATATGAGCTAAGAACTGGGTGCCTGCATTTAGGAACACCTATTGACTGGGACAGGGAGAGATGGAAAAATCTCTGGATCATTTCAGGAAAAGCAACTGCACAGATAAAGGTGGTAAAATCTATTGACCTACCAGCCAGTGGGACTTAACATTGCGAGAAGTAGTCATTCACTTTTTTTTTGTTGAGATGTGGTTGTCGGTGACTGGGCCACTATTTTTTTTACAAATCTCTAAGACCATAGTCCGTCAGAAACAGGAATGGGAGTAGACCATTCGGCCCATCGAGCCTGCTCCACCATTCAATGTGACCACGCCTGGTCTGACATTCCTCACGTCCACTTTCCTGTCCTTTCCCCATAACCCATGATTCCCCGACTGATCAAGAATCTCTCTATCAGCACAGTTCTGAGGAAGGGTCACCGGACCCAAAATGTTAACTCTTTTTTTCTTCACAGATGCTGCCAGACCTGCTGAGCTTTTCCAGCAACTTGGTTTTTGTTCCTGATTTACAGCATCCGCAGTTCTTTCGGTTTTTATTAAGAATCTCTCTATCTCAGCCTTACATATACACAAGGACTCTGCCCCCACAGCTCTCTGTGGCAAATAGTTCCAAAGGCTCACAATCCTCTGAGAGAGGAAATTTGTCCTCATCTCCTCTTAAATTAGTGCCCCTTAATTCTATACTATATCCTCTAGTCGTAGATCCTCCCATGAGGGGTAAACATCCTCTCAGCATTTGCCCTGTCAAGCTTCCTAAGAATCCTGTATGTTTCACCGTGTTCGTATCTCATTCTTCTCAACTCTAGCGAGTAGAATCCCAACCTGTTTAGCCTTTGTTCATAAGACAATCCCTCCAAACCCGAGACCATCCGAGTGAACCTTCTCTGAACTGCATCCAGTGAAATGAAACCTTTTCTTAACTAAGGGGACCAAAACTGCTCTCAGCACTCTGGATGAGGTGTACCAGCTCCATGTACAGCTGCAGTAAGACTTCCTTATTCTTATTCTCTGACTCCCTTTGAAATACAGGGCAACGTTCCATTAGCCTTGCTGGTTACTCGCTGAACCTGCGCGTAACTTTCTGTGTTTCGTGCGCAAGTTCCCCCAAGTTCTCTAAGGGTTGCAGCTTTCTGTAGTTTTTGCCTGTATAAATAAGACTGTTTCTTTTGTTCTCCATCCCAGAATGAACAACTTCACATTTTCCCACGTTATACTCCAGTTGCCAACTTTTTACCCTGGAGAAGGTGCAATTGAGCTGCCACTTTAAGCCGTTGCAATGTTTGGGCTGTTTTAATATCGACAGGGCTGATTAGGAAGGGAATTCCAGGATTTTGATCCGGCAACACTGAAGGAACAGCAACCCAGGTACCAAGCTATTGTATGACATTGAGGTGCAAATGTGAGAGAAAAGAGACGCAAGAAGGTAATCTGCCCGTAATTACAATTCAAGTATCCCAAAAATCTCCACCATGTCTTAGAATTATTGCCATGTACTCAAATAATTACAGTGAAAAGTTTACAAGTCGCCACTTGCCGTGCCATTTTAGGTACCTGGGTACAGATACACAAGTACAAATTCTTCAGGGGAAAGCTTAGAAAAATAAATAAATAAAAGATCCAGAAGCAAGTTAGAAAAATAGAGAAAAAAGAGTTCCGAATAATAATCCTTCCAACCCAGACTGAGCTGGGTCTCACCTCAAGGCTGGGAGTTCGACACCTTGCTAAGGCTGGGAGTTCGACACCTTGCTAAGGCCAGGAGTTCGAGTCCACGTTGAGACCGGGAGTTCAAGTCCACGCCGAGGCGGAGAGTGAGAGTCCACGCTGAGGCCAGGAGT
>JAHRHZ010000059.1:22630311-22643442 GCA_024137785.1 Ginglymostoma cirratum | reverse complement strand
CGGGAGTGAGAGTCCACGCTGAGGCCGGCCGTGAGAGTCCACGCTGAACCCTGGAGTGAGAGTCCACACTGAGACTGCGTGTCCGCACTGGCTTTTATCACCACAGACATCACCAATACCGCCTGAGGACGGGATGTAAACACAAAAAGAGAAAGCAAATGTAAAAATTGAGAGAAAGAAAGAAAACAAACAGACAGAGTGGGAGTCATACATACAGGAGTCCTAAATGCCGCCATCTTGAAAGGTTTCTTCAGGCTAGTTGCCAACATTGCTGTGTCTAACTGACTGCAACCATTGTGAGCCAAGGGAAGGTGTACACCATGCCAACTTTCCCATTAGCATTCTGAGCTCCGAAGTGGAATATAAACCTCGGGTTGGCACTGGGCTGCCAGTGAAACAGTACGAGACCACTATTTACATCCAGCCCTGGCAAAACTTCAGTACAACAGCAGCTGATGCAACAGAGTTCAGTCATATTACACCACCCTCCCCCCAGCAAAAACCAACCCCCAACAGGGAGATGGTTGTTCGTGTGTGCTCACTGTCGGGGGTACAGTGAGAGAAGCCAGCCCAGTGTCAACAGAGTTATTTCAGCTCAGAAAACTGGCCAGGGTGGGACATCTTATAAATTCATGCTTTCACTTGAGTCTGAAAGTCCCCATGAGTTCTCATCAAGCTTGACTCACAGTGGCTTTCCATTTCTGTCCTGGTTTACTCACAGCTGTGGATCAGCTAACTCTCTGTTTACCAAGCTCTTTGGGTTAGGTTACAGCTCCTGTGCCAGCAGAAACTCTGAGTGCCAGATACAACGTTTTAACAGCCTCTCCTCTGACGGAAATAAAGAAGAGGCATTGCTGGGATCTGTCAGAGAGCTGGATTCCACCCACAGATTGCTCCTGATGAGTTTGTAAGGTATGCCCTGGAGAAATGTAGGAACTGAGCAAATGCACTCCAGTCAGAAAGTCCAGTCAGCCATAATAACTAAATAAATGCTTATTACCTAATCTTTGGACATTTGACTCATGTGCTGGGTCTTTGTCTTAAATATTCCAGTGTACAGAGTCACTTGGAGCTATTTTAAGCTGTTCAAAGTTAATGGCGATGGTGCAATAAACTGCAGACCCAAGTTTTGCACTATGCAGTTATGAATAGAGGTCTGAGCTGGTTTACTTCACCCGAGCTGTCTGCAGGGACTAGTCATGGACTGAGCATGGCTGCTGGCGATGACATCACTTGTAGGTCCATGACTCTCAAAAGTATCGAGCTTCTTCACTTGAACACGGGGAGGGACTGTTCACATTCACTGACTCTGCACGTGCCCCATGGTTCAAAACCATCTTTCAGATAATGCTCCATTTCCTATCTCAGCTCCGTTAGCACCCTTCATCAAATTACTTTCAAAATCACTTTCTGCACATGCGAGTGCAGAGATTTTTCCACAGCCTCCAGCGCGCTCCAAATCAGATTAGACATATGCAGTGTTAGCCAGAATATGGAACTCAGTGTCCCATCAAGCAGAACAGAGATGTTCATAAAATGGAAGGAGCACTCAATGATATAGCATTCTTATGTGGGCAGGCTGTGGCTCTGTGGTAATCCTACAGAGGTAACAATGCGACTAGGGACATGGGGTTCAATGCCCACCCTGAATTTAAACTCAATTAATAAAAATTAACTGGAATGGGAAGTTTATATTAAAAGCACTTTAATATTAACCATTACTTTTCTATTTGTTCAATGAAAGTA
This sequence comes from Ginglymostoma cirratum, assembly GCA_024137785.1. Classification (NCBI taxonomy): domain Eukaryota; kingdom Metazoa; phylum Chordata; class Chondrichthyes; order Orectolobiformes; family Ginglymostomatidae; genus Ginglymostoma; species Ginglymostoma cirratum. The sequence continues at coordinate 22,641,696 of JAHRHZ010000059.1, read as the reverse complement.
ATGTTAAACCTTTTATTTAATTCTGTTTCTTTTATTACTTTGTACCTGAGTTTTTGGGACCCAAGTACCTTTGCATCTAAGGTGGTACCATGTATGGTAACGTCAGACACTTTTCACCGTACTCCTGTACTTGAGTCCATAGAATCTAAATCTAAAGCTAGCTTTGATAATAACGACCTGCAAAAGTTGTTGTGAAAACCCTGTCTGGTTCACTAACATCCTTTGGAGATGAAAATCTGCCATCCTTATTTGGCCTGGCCTACGTGTGACTTCGGATGACACAGAAATCAAATTGGGTCTTAACTGCCCTTTAAAATAGTCTAGAGAGCCACTCAGGTCTAAGGCAGTTAGGGATGGGCAACAAATCCTGAACTCACCAGTGGCCCCACATCGCCCTGAAAGGATTCTGTAAAGTTAGATATGACTGGGCTTCCATTCAGCCAAAGTGACCTCAGGTAAGGAGTATCAGCCCGAAACGTCAAGTTTTCCTGCTCCTATGATGCTGCTTGACCTGCTGTGTTCATCCAGCCCCATGCTTGTTATCTCAGGTAAGGAGTGTTTGCTTCCATTGGTCGCTAATCTAATCAGTGTCAGACCCCTACAGGTAGTGAGGTTGAAGGGTAACTAATGTTCCTGAGTTAGGAAGCAGATAGTTTAGTATGAATGAATGAATGATTTATTGTCACATATAACTAGGCACATACAATGAAAAGTGTTCTGTCACCACAAACCAGCGTCATTTTGAAGTACGAAAGAATAAAAAGAAAGTACCTAAAGATAGTGGGAACTGCCAATGCTTGAGTCAGAGATAACACACAGTGTGGAGCTAGAAGAACACAGCAGGCCAGGCAGCATCAGAGGAGCAGGGAAGTTGACATTTCGGGTCTTCAAGAAATGAAAAAGAAAGTACTCCAATAGAATTCGTCTTCATCTGCCAGCGGCCCAAACATGGTGCCAGGGCTTGTGCAAGGTCCCTGCAATGTCCCCGCCCTGAGCCTAAGGTCAACGACAACATCACTCCAGCCTCCCCATGATGGCAGGAAGGTAGGGAAAAGAAGAAGAGAAAGAACAAAGACGAAAAGGAGAGAGAAAAGAGAGAATGTGGCCAGCCTGGAGGGGGCAGGCCTAACAGTTGTTAAGAGATGCTGCAAACTTTCGCACAATACCACGTGCCAAAACAAACACCCAATAATTCTAAAATGTATCATGTCTCATAGAAGGTCCCAAAAATAGACCTGCTGCACCAAATCAAGGAAGACAACGTGGCATTTTTAAAAATTCTTTATTTGCCAATGACTTAAAGTTTGATTTTTTTAAAACAATGTTGCTGCTTCCTCCAACAACAGAACAAGTAAATCGAACAATTTTCGATGCAACTAAAATTCCTCCTAGTGCTTCACTGTATCAGCAATTTTACTCCATCAGAAGTTACACAGTAATAAAAACATTGCAATTTATTTCACCAGATCAATTCAATCAGGTGTCAACATTTCTTTACAAGGTCTCCTCCCGAGCTTATCTTGAGAGCTGCTTTTAAATCTTTGAGAGTTGTTTCTTGATTTTCAGGGGGACATTTGTTTTATTCCCAATATCTCACTTCTTAGTTGATCCAGTCACATAGTCACATTACCTCCTGCACGTGCATTAACTTACCAGTTCTGGTCGCCCAGTCACAGCAAAGATATTATTAAGCTGGAGAGGGTTCAGAAGAAATTTACCAAGATGTTGCCAGGTATGGAAAGTTCAAGTTACAACAAGAGGCTGGATAGGCTAGAACTCTTTTCACTGGAGCACAAGAGGTTGAGAGATGACCTTACAGAAGTTTATAAAATCATAAGGGGTATAGATAGGTTTAATGGTAGGTGTCTTTTCCCTGGGATGGGGGATTTCAATACTAATGGGAACATTTGTAAGGTGTACAGAGAGAGATTTAAAAAAGACATAAGGGGCAAATTTTTCACATTTTTTGCACGCTTTGCGTATGGAATGAACTTTCTGATGAAGTGGCGGATGTGGGTACAATTACAATATTTCAAAGACATTTGGATAAGTGCATGAATAGGAATAGTTCGGAGAGATATGGGCCAGGAGTAGGCATATGGCACTAGTTTAGTTTGGGATTATGTTTTGGTTGGACAGAGGGGCCTGTTTCTGTGCTGTTTGACACTATGACTCTCTTTATTCCATGACGCCATAATTTAAACACCAGCAGAACTCAAAGAATTCTTCAATAATCACCACTCTTCCATTGAACCGAAATATACACCACACAAGGAAATCATTAATTTCTTAAACACCACATTATTTAAGGTGGCACAAGAAAACAACAGGCATAAGCTAAAAATTAAAAACAAATTATCAGAATTATTGACGGGTGCTTCTACGTTCAAAAAGCCATCACCCTAAACACACTGCCCACGAACTGGTGAGGTCACAGCCAACACATTTCCATCATTTTCCAGAAAGCTGGAAGACCTTAACCAGACAGTTACAATATTAGAATTTAATCAGTGTCAAGACTCCACTGTCTGAAGTTAAATGACCGACAATTTAAGGAAGCAGAAAGCAAGTTCAGTTTGAAATAATTACATAAAATCACCGGACTGAGGTTTATATTTGTTCAAGAGCTGATTCGAAAATCATCCCATCCCAAAAAAGGGATCAGACTCTCTTCGCGCTGGGAGCTTCACTGGAATGAAAGTAGATGCTTTGGTGGATAGACCGTGCTCTTGAATGATTCTCACGTTTCAATAAATATTTGAAGAGAAAACAAATACAAAGAGCTTGTCGGTTCACAAACAAGAGCTTGGGGATTGTTATGCTACAGTTCTATTGCTCCAAGAAGCCTGGTAATCACAGCAATTTAAATCCAGTGATCTGCAATGCTTTACATTAGTCAAGAGCAAGCACGCTTTATAAAAAGGGTTTGCTGGGGATGGGTCACCTTCAGTCAGTAAAAGTAAATGCCAAACTCAGATTCCCAGGTCCTTCTCTTTTCCAGTAATAACACACCAAGAGAAATGTTCACCTTTAACAGCCAGTTGGTAATCTGGTAGATAAGTAGCCATCCCACAGCAGAGTCCATTCATTTCAAATGAATGAATGAATGATTTATTGCCATGTATATATCTTGAAGGTACAGCAGTTAGTATTTTGTCGCCACAATCCAGCATCACTTTGAGTGACAATAAGGATAAAAAGAAATTATTTAAATGAGAGTGCGCCTTCTGTTCAAAGTATGGTCTCAAGCACAGCTTCAGTGTTTCTGCAAGGTTTTCCAGTCCTTAAGAAGTTCTGCTCCAGGAACAGCAAGGATGATGGCAATGCCCCAGAAGATGCCAGCCCTGCTGCCATTGTCTCACCAACACTGCCAGGAGTCCAGACTCCAGGCCTACCCTCTGACCTGCTCTTGTAGCCATTGTACTTATATGGTTAGTCCAGACAGGTTTCTGATCAATGGGTAACCCCCAAGATGTTGATATTGACTAGAAACCTATCTAGGCTTCAATTATAAAACATCAAATACAGGGATTCCTAATACAGGCTACGAAATCTGATTTTAAAACTGCAAACACATTTTGATATATGATCTTCCCACAGCATAATGAAAAGCTGGACAGAGCTAAGGCATAAGTCACCCCTCAAATGTTTTATGTTCATATTCAGCAATGATTAAACATGTATCAAGTCTCCTTCCTGCAAAAACAGGAGGAAAAACTGAAAATCGGAATGACAAAAATTGAAACAAATTTTAAACTTGCTTGGCTTGAATGGGTTTTATCAGTTAGGCTTTAATCAGTTCAATGTAAAGCTCCACTGTGGTTTCACAATGCAGTGAGGATTAATTCAGAGTTAAAGATGGCTTTAAACTATTACTGGGACACATCCTATATATTGCCACCCACTGTTTTTGGAGCCGTACCATACAACAGCTAAGATGGGTTTTCTCCTGCTCTAAACGATAGGACGCATCTCCTTGTTACAGCTATGGGTGAACGAGTACGAAAAAGTTTGATAACAAAATCAGGTTTAGACTTGAACAAGTTCAGAAGGAGGCAGATGATAGTGGGTGAGCTGAGACAGAACAACCATTTGAATGAACAGATAAAAACAGCCAAGGTAACTGGCTGCTTTAGTGTGGATCCTGGATTCAAGGGGATGTAAAGCAGGTAGATAGGATGGTGAAGAAGGCATTTGGTACTCTTGCCTTTCCTGGTCAGTGCATTGAGAACAGGAGCTGGGATGTCATGTTGCAGCTGGACAGGACATGGGTTAGGTCTCTTTTGGAACGTTAGTTCAATTCTAGTCTCCCTGCTCTAGGAAGGATGTTGTTAAACTTGAAAGGGTTCAGAAAAAATTTGCAAAGGTTTGAGACATAGGGAAAGGCTTAATAGGCTGGAGCATCGGAGACTGAGGGGCGACCTTACAGAGGTTTGGAAAATCATGAGGGGAATGGACAGGGTGAATAGCAAAGAACATTTCTCCAGCACAGGGGAATCCAAAACTAGAGTGCATAGGTTTAAGGTGAGGGGGGAAAGATTGAAAAGGGACTTGAGGGACGACTTTTTCATGCAGAGATTTGTGAGTGTATGGAATGAGCTGCCAGAGGAAGTGGTGGAGCCTGGGACAATGACAACATTTAAAAGGCATCTGGATGGGTACATGAATAGGAAGAGTTTAGAGGGATATGGACCAAATGCTGGCAAATGGGACTAGATTAATATAGGATATCTGGTTGGTGTGGATGAGTTGGACCTGTTTCCGTGCTGTACGGCTCTTTGACACTAAGTCCCTAGAGTGAGGTCTTTGCCCAGTTTACACCAGCTGATCTGACTTTAGAATTGGTTTGTTGCTCAACGTCCTGTGATCAGACCCAAGGCTGATGACCTTCCCTCACCCTGCCTCCTCCTTTGGCACTGGGGAGGTTAATGAGACAGCAAACTGATAAAACTGTCAGTGATGTACATCAGGAATGCCTGGTGTCAGAGGGAACTTGAAGCGGCTAAGCAGCTTCACCTCTGGCCTTAACTCATACGCAAGGTTGACAAATTAGGGACACAAATGAAGACTGATTCACAAAAGTCAGAAAATATCAATTCCAGCACTTAATTGTAACTCAGGCCCGATAGATTTAACACCACAAGAGGAGAGTTATTAGATTTTAAAATAAGTGATATGACTCTGGAGAATAGTAATGAGGTCACAGCATATACCAGATGGCTACTGCGCCCAGTTTTCAGTGGAACTCAGATGGAGACAGTCCCCTTGTACCAATTCAATTTCTGGGAGATGCATTTCACCCCAGAGATTTAGAAAGTTAATTTAGGTGATAATGTTTCCAGTGAGTCATCAAACAGGGATTAATGCTCTGCTTCCAGTGTTCAGTTTGAAGTAAACTGAGAGTTCAGATCCCACTCCAGGCTGGGTGAACAAAAATCAAAACGATCCAGTTCAGTACTGAGGGAGCGCGACACAGTAGGGCTGCTGTATTTTGGATGAGATGCTAAACGGTGACCTTATCTATTTACCAGACTTTTTTACTTAAATTGATTTGATTGATTATTGTCACATGTACTGCGATACAATGAAAAGTATTGTTTTGTATGCTATCCAGGCAAATCATACCTTGCATAAGGACATCAGGGTAATAGAACAGAATGCAGAATATAGTATTGTAGCTACACAGAAGTAGCGAACTGTTTCAGTGAAGGAAAGGGCAGTTCATGTGGAATGAACTTCCTGACGAAGTGGTGGATGTGGGTACAATTATATTTAATAGACATTTGGATAAGTACATGAATAGGAAAGGTTTGGAGGGATATGGGCCAGGAGCATGCAGGTGGGACTAGTTTAGTTTGAGATTATGTACAGCATGGACTAGTTGGACCTAATGGTCTGTTTCTGTGCTGTATGACTCTATAACTCTATGATTCTATAAGAAGATGTAAGAGATTTGTCAGGGCGTTGCCGAAAATGGAGGATTTGAGTTTTAAGGAGAGGCTGGACAGGCTGGGACTTTTTTCATTTTTGCGTTAGAAGTTGAAAGGTTACCTTATAGAGGATTATAAAATAATTAGGGGTATAGATAAGGTGAATGGCAGTTTTTTTCTCCTTGAATGGGAGATTTCAAGACTATTGGGCATATTTTTAAGGTGAGAGGAGAAAGATTTTAAATAGGGGCAGGTTTTTTTTTAACACAGAGAGTGGTTCATATGTGGAATGAACCACCAGGGGAAGTGGTGGATGTGGGTACAGTTACAACATTTAAAAGACGTTTGGATAAGTTCATGAAGAAGAAATGTTTGGAGGGATATGGGTCAAGTGCAGGCAGATGGGACTAGTTTAATTTTTGGGATTATGGTCAGCATGGACTGGTTGGACCGAAGGGTCTGTTTCAGTGCTGTATGGCTCTATAAGATCCTACATCCACAAATTTCGAGGAGAGTTATTCATGGTCTTCTCACCAATGTCATTGCAATCTCCATAACAAGTAGATTCATATTGCCAGTTGTGAGAGCTTGCTGTGCTCAATTTGGTTACTGCAGTTCCTCCATTGTACCAGTGACAGCACTTCGAAATTATTTCATTAGCAGCTCAACCCCATCATCTCATGGGGAATGAAGGGTGGATAATAAATGAAGTCACCTGATGACTGTAATTTTCTCAAATTTCACCCTCCCTTCCATTACCTGCTTTACAGTTATTTCTGCTGCACTGCAGAATTAAATACCTACTACGCCTATTTATAAATACCATTTTCAATCCTTAAGGCAATCAACAAACATGTAGAATTGGACCCCATATACAGAACAAAACCGGAAATGACAACAGTAACCATAACGGGCCGGACAGTATAAATTCCAAGTGGAGTAGAACAACATCACTTCATCGGAGGCCTCACTGATGATGTTACCTAGCACGGTGTCAAAACGTCTGAACGAGAACAAGCCAGCTCGGTGAGCAAGTCAACAACCTCACCCACAACCCGAGCTACAAATCTTTGCTAACACTTTAAGTACCATTTTCTTTCCATCAAGACTCTCTTTGAAAAGGACAATATTCACCTTATTAACTCATTCTAACATATTTATCGAAACTCTACACATTTTTTAAACGTTTCTGGTGATCGCTCTCTCATGCTTTAATTTTCCCCTTTTTATTAATCTTTTAATCATTCTTTGCTTTGTTTACATTTTGCTGAATATTTTGATGATCCATGCATCTTTACGCAGTTGCTTTTTTTAAAATCAAGTTTATTACTGCCTTTATATATTTTTTCGATTAGCCACAGACGACTTACCCTCCCTTTGAAACTTTTCCTCCATCCTGAGTGCTGTGACTAGCTCCTGGAATAAAGTGTCCCCATATCTCTCCCCTTCCCTGAAGCATCACAGTGTCTCTAGTTCAGCGTTCAGCTTGTAAACTCTGAATCTTGAAATTAGGAAAGGATCAGAACTTCTATCAATGCAACCCCAACAGTGCCATGAAAACAGGGGGACCTGTCTGTTCATAGACATCCTACAGCTTATGTAGAAAAGCTATGTCCATGACAAGCAACTAAAAAGATGGCTCCCTTTTAGAAAAGGCAGGTCAGCTTTCAGGAATAATGGTTTGAGCCTTCCTATCACACTATCAGTCAAGTAGCTCAATCTGAACTCATTTCTGCCCAACTGGTTTACATTGCAAAGACAAATCTGGTGAGGCATCTCTGTAATTAAGGAGAATTATTACTCAATAATATGCAAAGGCCTGCTCAAGAAATATGGGATCTTGGAACAGGAGAACAATCAGCCCCTCGAGCCTGTTGTACCATTCACTGGCTCCTCTCTGCAAACAAAAGGAATATGTCCAAGCATTGTACCATTTTTGGAGGCTTGTGTAGCCTGTAGATCCCCTGTGCTTCCTCCATGGCAATACCTTAGCCAACCAAAGTCAATTTGCCCAGCCAACCAGGAGCCTTTTTCCCTGCAGTATAAATTGTAATAACCATTTGAAATTTGGTACTCTTGCATTTGTCCTGATGATTGCAAGATGAAAAAAATCAGGCTACATGACTCATTTTGCAACAGGGCTCTGCAATTATTATTGCTATGAAGAATATTTAAGCCAGACATTTGCAGTGGTTGCACTGGGGGTCTCTCAGCTAAAATACACTTTTATGTTTTTGACAGTGATAACCTGACTAATCTAATAACTGAAGAATCCACACTACGAGTCAATGTCGATTGCCTTTCCATTAACGAAATTAATTTGATCCCTGACTTTTCATGAAAAAACACAGTAACTTGAATATATATCAGTAAACACAGCTCCCCCCCAGCAACCCCAGTTACTTCAAGATTCCATTAACAATAATATTTTTGATTTAATGCCATATAAATCCCTCTTCCTGTAACAGACTGTATGCAGCCAGTTCACTTAATCATGCAGTTTTCGTAATGACAAGAAGATCACTCCTACTTCTGTTGCCATCATTATGCATGAGGTTTATTTAGAGCAGGAGAAACAATTGTCATGGTACCCCTCTAATTTATTGCAACAGCAAAGCCGTTTCACACAGCACACAACACTCACGGGTGCTTTGTCAATATTGAATTCATCATTCGTGCTAATCTGGATAATATATTACACTTTAAGCGAAGTGTTGAGTGCAGAATGCTGCAGAACAGCAACAGACTCCACAGTTTATTTGGTTTCAATTTCCTTGAGACGTGTCACACAGAATTAGAGCAGCCACAACAGATCTATTGGGCAGATAGGATATAGTGGGCTAGGCAGACCGCCTGAGAAACCAAGTTAAGACCAATGTGAATTGTCATTAGACAGCAGTTTTAGTGAGAATGTCATATCCAGACTGGGGAGCAAAGTCGGCACCAATGTTCGCACTTTGGATGCAACTTGTAATCTGTGGCACACTGGTAAATGTCATTGAGTGTGTCATCTCAAGGGCTCAGGCTGATTTGTGGGTATGTGGGTTCAAATCTTATTATACCATTAGTCTCAGTGATGATGCCCATAAAAGCCACCATTGATGATTTATTGAAAACACATCTGATTCACTAATGTCCTTTAGCGAAGGAAATCTGCTATCTTTACCGAGTCTGGCCTACATGTGACTCCAGAACCATAGCAATACGGTTGCCTCTTAACCACTGTCTGACATGGCCTACGCAGCCAATCAGTTCAAGGGCAATTAGGGATGGGGCAATAAACCTGGCCTCACCACATTCCACCAAAGAATAAAGAAATAAGTTGTGTTGGCTCTGAAGAGCATTTACTTCCTTGAGCTTCTGCTCAAACTCATTTGCAAATCACTGATGATAAAATCTTGCACAAGCCAGTGCAGTCCCGTGGTAATTTTATTCATTTGACCTTATTCAATGACTTTGTAAACTGGAAGTACGGTTGTGGTTGGTTGGCTCGCCGAGCTGGTTCGTTGTTGTTCCGCAGACGTTTCATTACCCTGCTGGGTAACATCCTCAGTGCAGCCTCTAATGAAGCGCTGTTGTGTTTTCCCACCTGGTTTTTAAACTCTGGGGTCCGTTGAGCCGGATTGCTTCACTTCCGGTTTTCCTTCAGAATGGGGTGTATATGGGGTCCAGCTCTATGTGTTTATTGATGGCTTTCTTAGTGGAGAACCAGGCCTCTAGGAATTCCTGTGCTTGTCCCTGCTTGGCCTGTCCCAGGATCCTGGTGTTGTCCCAATCGAACTGATGATTTTCCTTATCCATGCGGATGGAGATGAGTGAGTATTGGCCACGTCTTTTTGTTGCCAGTTGATGTTCGTGTACTCTTGTTGTTAATTTCCTTCCTGTTTGACCTACCTCCGGACTAACAGCTGAAGCGATGATGCAGAGACTTGAAAGTATGGCCCTTCCACTAATCCAACCAAAACTGTGGATACGCTACATGGACAACACCTTTGTCATTATTAAACGGGCCAAACTAGAGGAGACACACAAACTAATAAACAACACCCTCACTGGGATCAGATTCACCAGAGAAGAGGAAAAGAACAAACAGTTCCCATTCCTGGACGGCATGGTGGAACGCAGGGAATTCCTAACAAAATTGGGTCGATGATAATAGAGATAACAAGGTGTAGAGCTGGATGAACACAGCAGGCCAAGCAGCATCAGGGGAGCAGGAAAGCTGACGTTTCGGGCCTAAACAATTGGGTCTATGTTGTTGTTGGGGCTGCACTCTCCAGGCAAGTGGGGAGTATTCCATCACACACCTGACTTGTGCCTTGTAGATGGTGGGACAAGCTTTGGGGAGTCAGCAAGGTGAGTGAGTTGCTGCAGAATTCCCAGCCTCTGGCCTGCTGTTGTAGCCATTGATTTTATATGTCTATCCCAGTTCCGTTTCTGGTCCATGGCAAACCCCAGGATGTTGAAAGTGGGGGATTGAACAAGATTAATACCGTTGAACATCAACGGGTGATGTTTGGAAATCTCTTGTTGGAAATGGTCATTGCTTGGCATTTGGACAGTGTGACTGTTACTTGCGACTTGTCAGCCCAAGCCTGGATATCCGTGTCTTGCTGCAATTCAAATCTGGCCTGCTTCGGTATTTGAGGAATTATTGTTGTGATGTAGCGATCAGCAGCTAATTTGTGCTCCTTTGCTCACATGCGTTACTTGCTTTGCTCAGTTCTAGCCATTCTGCCTACCCTTCAGGTTCGGATACCCCAATTCTGAACAACAACTGTGCTTGACCTGTGTACAGCAGGTGCTAACCCCTGACCCTCAGCCCAATCAAGCCTGACTACTTAGAGCCCTGGGCTCTGGCTATTGTCAAATCTCCTGTCCCGGATGCTGTCCCTCTGGAAGGGTTAGAAGTCACTAAACCCAATACGATGTGGTCAAGTAGACAGCACAATGTCATGCTAAGTATTTCACTACATACACCGTATGTGAGTGTATACAACATACAGCCTGCCTGTACCCAATCCTGATCACAACATTGCGGCCTGTGATAAAGGATGAGTGAGTGTGTGTGTGTGTGAATGGAGACATTCAGCGATTACAGGAATGGGCTCCAATATGAAGCAGCTGCCTTGCCACAGTCAGAACCCTCTCGATATGATCTGTTCAGATTCACACTCTTGTTTACAGCACTATGACACATTCGTAACAATACCCGTTCTCATTACCTAAATTTACAAGGACTAGGGGACCAGAAGTCTAAGATGTTGAGCAAGAGCTACAGGGTGATGAGAGCAAGCACCATTTTTTTAGACAGTGGGTGATAATGATTTGGATCTCACCGCTCGTGAATGTTGAGGAAGCAGAGACAGAGGACAACCCCCAAAGGAGACAACAAGGTGCGGAGCTGGACGAACACAGCAGGCCAAGCAGCATCACAGGAGCAGGAAAGCTTGAC
>JAHRHZ010000059.1:22570397-22629911 GCA_024137785.1 Ginglymostoma cirratum | reverse complement strand
GAAGAGTCTAGGCCCGAAACGTCAAGCTTTCCTGCTCCTGTGATGCTGCTTGGCCTGCTGTGTTCGTCCAGCTCCGCACCTTGCTGTCTCGGATTCTCCAGCATCTGCAGTACCTATTATCTCTGATACACACAACCCCTAAAGGAAACTGGATGGGCACGTGAAGGAATTGAGCCTGTGGAACTGTCAGGATAGGAGGGGGAATGGAAACTGGCTGGATTATTCCACAGAGAGCTGGCATGGCCTCGATGGCTCAAATGGCCACCTTCTGAGCCACAAATGCTCATTCCACTCTAAGATGTAACCCCAGCGTGAGTCACTTCTCGCAAGGAGAGAAAGGGGAAGATAGTCACCCGAAATTAAATCCAAGGAACATATTCCTTCAATTTTCCATCTGTGGGAGGAAGAGATAGTTCTGTGGTCACATGTTTCCAGCCACACAGAGCCTGCCTCATTTTGCAGACGGCATGTGGTGGAGTGACACACTGAGGAATGTCAGTCTTACGTCTGTCGTAGTTGCACACAGACAGAAAGAGCTCCCCTTATGGAGAACATTGAGCTTATGTTTAAATGAATCAGCATTAAAGGTATAGCCTCACCCCGTTAGATCATTTCAGTACCATTTAACTGACAAGAGCACTGTCCTATAGATCAGGCAATAGTTTGTCACTATATGCATGAGTTGTTTCAATTTACATCTAAATTTCAAGGATTAATGAAGCAGAAGTAGACCATTCAGCCCCTCTAGTCTACTGTCCCATGTTGTCATGGATCACTTACCTCAATGCCACATTGCCCTCAGAATCCTGTATCCCTTTTTGCCTGTATACAAAATTGTAGGGGGATAACCTGGATTCAGGTTCATTAATAAAAAGCGAAGGTAATTTGCCGCGTCCATAAAGACTCTTACCGATTTCTATAGATGCACTATAGACAGTGGGTGCACCACAGCATGGTATGGCAACTGCTCTTCCAAAGAACACAAGAAACTAAATAGATCTGTGAACACAACCCAGTACATCTTGCAAAACAGCCTTCCATCCATTGACTCTATCTATACTTCCTGCTGCATTGGGAAAGCACCCAACATAATCAAAGAACCCTCCCGCCCCAGTCATACTCTCTTCCACCCTCTTCCATTGAACAGAAAGTATAAAAGTTTGCATACACATACAAATAGATCCAAGTGCAGTTTGTTCCCCCACTGTTATCGGGCTCTTGAATGGACCTCTTTAATGTTAATGTTGATTTGGATGAGAATACAGAATGCATAGTTGGTAAGTTTGCAGATGACACCAAAATTCGTGGCATTGTAGACAGTGAAGAAGGTTTTCTAAGATCACAAATGGGTCAATGGGCTGAAAAATGGCAAATGGAGTTCAAATTGGCTAAATGTATTGCATTATGGTACAACAAACCAGGACAGGACTTATACAATTAATGGTAGGGCCCTGGGCGGTGTTGTAGAACAGAGAGACCTAGGAGTTCAGATACATAAATCTTTGAAGTTTGTGTCACATATAGACAGGGTGGTTAAGAAGGTGTTTAGCACACTTGCCTTCATTGCTCAGTCCTTTGAGTGTAAGAGTTGGGACGTTATGTTGAGGTTGTACAGGACATTAATGAGGCCAGTTCTGGTCGCCCTGTTATGGGAGATTTCAAGACTAGGGGGCATATTTTTAAGGTAAGAGGAGAGTTAAAAAAGATACGAGGTACACATTTTTACACAGGTAGTGGTTTGTGTATGGAATGAGCTTCCAGAGGAAGTGGTGGATGCGTGTACAATACAATGTTTAAAAGACACTTAGATAAGTACATGAATAGGAAAAGGTTTGGAGGGATATGTGCCAGGAGCAGGCAGGTGAGACTAGTTGAGTTTGGGATTATGTTCAGCATGGACTGGTTGGACAGAACGGTCTGTTTCCGTGCTGTATGATTCTATGACTTAATACACACAGTGGTTAGTCAAGGGAGATCTGTTTGGCGGAATCTGTTATAGTTAGTGCTCTCATGTTACCTTCTGTTCTGGGAAAGCAAACTGTCAGAATTCCTATCGGTCTAGAACAAGGCATTTCCGTCACTAGAGTTTCAAGCAATATGTATAAGCATTAAGCAGGAGATGAGGGAGAGAGGAATAAAAAGATAAGTTGATGGGGTTTGATGAAGGAGAGTGGGAGAACACTTACGTGGGGAATAAATATTAGCATGGAACTTTTGGGTTAAATGGGATGTTTGAATGCCTTACATATCATATGTAGTCCACCGTATCACAGAGTGTATGTTACTGGATACACCATTATGGTGAGTGTTTGGAAGTGCTGATGATCATGACAAGACCTGACAAAAAGTTACACAGAAACATGAGTTGTCACTTGTATATGATTCCACAGCACTTCATTCAGTCATGACATGAAAGCGACAAGAGAGGCAGTCTGGGCTTTAATCATAGAGTATGCCGAAAATTCAGAATGGCCTATCTTGTGGTCACCTCCAGAATAAATCCACCAGATCAAAACCAGTATGCATCAGTAGATCTTGCTCTGGTTTGATACTGATTTCATGCTGGCCCATGCTGGTTTTCCCCCTGGGTGGGCACTGGGCTCCTCTCAAAAAAAAACAAAAAAAAAACCGAAAGAACTGCGGATGCTGTAAATCAGGAACAAAAACAAAGTCGCTGGAAAAGCTCAGCAGGTCTGGCAGCATCTGTGGAGGAGAAAACAGAGTTAACGTTTCGGGTCTGGTGACCCGAAAGGGTCTTCTGAGGAAGGGTCACCGGACCTGAAATGTTGACTCTGTTTTCTCCTCCACTGGGCTCCTCTTGCCACTCAGAAGGGAGTTATCCTAGGGCTGCCACATACTCGCTCACACACTGCCAAACACTGTTTCATGCCACTGTGTGGGACTCACTGAAATCTCCCAGGGCCACATCCATGCCTCTAAGTAAAGAACAAAAAGAGGTTCCTTGGTGAACAGCACGACATTTGAGAAACATCTCCTGCATACTCAGTATGCAACAGATTTAACACTGATCCTGATAGAGGTGGAGATTAATCTTTTAACTAATAGCCACTATAGTCAATTGATCAAAATTAGCCCAATTTTCAATGTACGTATTAACCTTCCTCATGTAATTCGAGAGGATTAGGAAACAGAAGCATTGCAGCACAGGTAACTTAAGGAGACAGATGCTATGATTATCCAGCCCTGGGTAGCATTTCAAACCTTAACAAATGAAACTCGAATGTCCCCTAAACTAATTACATTGGTCTTCACACCTGGCTGCAGTGATTTTAAGGTTAGCGTGGACCAATGTGCCATAATATGACATTATGTGGCCCCATTGGGGGTTTGATGATGCCTGGCTCACAAGGCTGAATCTGCTTTCAAATTGAAGAGCATTTATAAAGCGCCCACCACATCTACCAAATGGCTCAAAGCACTCTCCAACCAAAGCGCAGTGTTGTAATGAGGTCAGCCAGCTGGACCTCACAGAATATGAGTTCCCTGATTGGGGCTGTTAACAGCCCCAATCAGGGAGCCCTGGCTGACAGATATTTACAGTAGTATTGGAGATACTCCCACTCTGGTGCCTGACTGTATGAGGCGGTACTATAGGCGAGGACTGTTCGTGTGTAAATAAAGGCTGATGGGATACCAGCTTCTGTGGATCTATTTCACAGTGTGGCCCTTTTGACATGTGTTGTAATGTGGAATATGCAGCTACCAGTCTGCACACAGCAAGATCCCACACTCATCAGGGAGGTAACAATCCAATAATCTTTTTTTCTCAATTCATTCACGGGCTGTGGGCTAGTGAGGCCCAACATTTATTGCCAATCCCCAAATGCTGGAGAAGCCAAAGGGGGCAATCAGGCTGGAACTTAGCTTTAACCACCGTATGAGTTTATTTTCCCCCTTAGTTTCACTGCAAAAGGCCCACTGGCCTTTTTTCTTGATGAACTGTCTTCATCTGGGTTCAACAAGGATTTAGCCGTTTTTACAAAGTGGCTCGTTTTAGTTATTGCATTGCAAAGTATGTAGTTGCAAAGAAGCTTATCTGAATGCAATCGGTCTGGAATCAATTAGCACAGGAGAGGTAAATTCCTGATAACAGCAGTCCCTAATGCATGCATGTTTCCTGCCTTAGTAAAATATCTGGAGGAGATTCTGAAACACTGCCCTGAAGAATCGAAATGGGATTTAATTAAGATAAGGACTAATTTAAAGAGTATGGAGCTCAGATTTATGTAACAGCAACACAACATAATGTGAAAACAGACAATTCTGCACTGAAACACAAACGTCCTCTTGATTTTTGTGCCACTAAGTGCCAGAATATTAAAATAATTTTTATTATAGTGCTTTAGGGAGAGGGGCTATCGCAGTGACAGTAAACTGAACGTAAGAACACAAGGAATAGGAGCAGGAGTAGGCCATCTGGCCCATCGAGCCTGCTCTGCCATTCAATAAGATCATGGCTGATCTTTTCATAGCCTCAGTTCCACTCACCCACCCACTCACAATAATCATTAGTTTCTTTACTGTTCGAAAATCTATCTTTGCCTTAAAAACATTCAATGAGGTAGCCTCATCTGCTTCACTGGGCAGGGAATTCCACAGATTCACAACCCTTTAGGTGAAGAAGTTCCTCCTCAACTCAGTCCTAAATCTGCTCCACCCGTTATTTTGGGGCTATGCCCCGTTGTTCTCGTTTCACCCACCAGTGGAAACAACCTCCCTGATTCTATCTGATCTATCCCCTTCATAATATTATATGTTTCTATAAGATGCCCCCACATTCTTCTAAATTCCAATGAGCATAGCCCCAGTCTATCCAATCTCTCCTCATTAGATAATGCTGGAACTAACTTAGTGAACCTCCTCTGCACCCCCCTCCATTGCCAGTACATCCTTTCTCAACTTGAGTACGAACAAGGAACTAGATTAGGTCACTCGGCCTTTTGAGCCTGCTCTGCCATTCATTAAGATCATGGCTGATATGATTTCAACCTCAACTCTACATTCCTGCATATCCCCCAATAACTTTTCAACCCCAGGGAATCAAGAATTTATCGAAGTCTACCTTAAAAATATTTAAAGATTCTGCATCCACCACCTCTTGAAGGAGGGGATTGCCAAAGATTCATTGACCCTCTGAAAGAGTAGATGTTTCCTCAACTCTGTCTGAAATGGGTGACCCCTTAATTTTAGTTAAGACCCAAATGGCCATGTCTCAAAGTCGAAGGGGAGTAGTGCTCAGTTGAGTCCAGGGAGAAATTATTCAGGCAGGGTGTCCCCAGGACAGTAAGTGAAGGGCAGCCTCTGATATCACTCCATGGGCTTGCACAATAGTTAGCAGCTCTTCAGGATAGTCAGTGTCAGAGGGTCTATAACTGTACACTCCATGGTCAACCCTGCACAAGTGCGTTCAGTGCCTCCAGTCCTGTAAGCTGCAGGAACACAGTCAGGGAGCAGGACAGTTAACACTACAGGAGTCTGGTCTCTCATTGTTCAGGGATATCCAACTAATGTTCTGGGGTTCTACCCACTTAAAGTCAGGGTCAGGTTGTCAGGGGCCACAGCTGTGGGAGAGAAGGTGGACAACAGAATGTGGAGAATGGAAGTAAAATGCTGAAATGCAGAGGGCATTACAATAGTGAATGGCTGGGCAACTCAATATCTAAGTGGGGAGATGATAGATCATCTGAAGGGGTCACTTGCCTGTAAGCAGCACTCTGTCTTCCGTGAACAGACACTGAACGACTAGATCTGGTCCATTTACTTGATATTCCTCGGGCTGGAGGTGGGGGTGGAATAAAGTGGACAAATTGTTACTTAGCTACTGGGAGAGCTGGTGTCGACAAGGACTCCTACCAAGAAACGAATGGTTGTATTTGGGGGTTCGCCAACAGCAAGATACCGAGTTCAAAGCTCGCTGTTCGAGGAGTGGCTGTTTTTCTTCCTTATTCACTCATGGGGAAGCAGCCATCACTGGATAATATTTATTGTCCATCCCTAGTTGCCCTTGCAGAAGGTGACTTTGAGCTGCTTTCTTGAAATACTGCAGTCAAGGTGGCTCCAGGTAGACCAACAATGCAGTTAGGGAAAGAGTTCCAGCACAGCTAGCGCGGAGGGAACCTCACCTATGATGGAGTCTGGTGGTCTTGGAGGTTTGTTCGGGAGACTCTCCCACAGCAGTGGCCCCTGATAACCCGTCCCCTGACTTTAAGTGAGTAGAACCCCAGAACCTTGAGTGACTTAGCTGGATATCCCTGAACAATGAGTGACCAGACTCCTACCTGCTATCTATACTGTGGGGTGGGGTGAGGCACTTATAGCTAAAGATTAGCTGAGGGCATCCTACCCAGAGAGATACATGGACCCTCCTCAGATTCACTCCCGGGGCCAGAACTAGCCCCTACCCCCTCACCCGAAGAGTAGTGAGAACTTCCACCTAAAGGAGGTAAGAGGATTGACCTGGGGATATGATTCTTCTTCTAAATTCCTTTTCATTTACCTGACGACCTGAGTCTATTTTTTAACAGCGAGCGCGGTTACAAATGGACAGCAGCCTTTCCTACGCATTGCATTTGAAGATTTTTGCATTACCAGGCGCCCACTTCTTAACTCTGGGGGAGATTGTGGGGGTGGGTAGGGGGAAGGGTAATTGTGTGGGAGTGCAAGAAGAAGGAAGAGGAAAGAAGGACTCGTTAATTCACAAAGAGCTGCAGTCCTTTTAAAACTGCCCGATTAGAATGACAGACACCTCAGGTTTAACTGACGCAGTAATCCACTAGTAATCAGGGGGAGAAAGAGGCAATTGGGTTCAATTAACTCTCAAGCATCAAAGGACGTGGTATTTGAATGGCTAATAATATACCTTCTGTAACCGTGTTTCGCACTCAGCTGATAGCACTTCCCCATTAGTTATTTACATCCTCTTTATACCACACCGGATTACACATGTGCTGAATAAAAATGTTGTCAGAACAAACAATGAAAAATTGAAGACCCTGTTGCTGATGGGACAATATTTAATTATCCTAAATCTCTAACATCTGGGCACATAAAGTGCCAGATTACTATTCTCTTTCTTCCCATAGACACCACATCTCACTGTCTGACTTCACCGCCCAATATGGCAGCTCGGAACAGGATTGAGAAGGTGTAACATTTGCTTGTGATATATTTTAATGTTCCTAGCCCATCCTGTTGCAGCACTTTAAACAGTGCGCTCTCGGTTTTTTTTCTGCTACTTTTGTCATGAGATGAGGGCATCACCGGCAAGGCCAGCATTTGTTCATAGAATCCCTACAGTGTGGGAGCAGGCCATTTAGCCCATCGAGTCCACACTGCCCCTTTGAACAGCATCCCACCCAGAGTCACCCTCCTACCCTACCCCTGCATTTCCCCTGGCTAACCCACCTAGCCTGCACGTCCCTGGACACTATGGGCCATTGTAGCATGGCCAATCCACCCTAACCTGCATGTCTTTGGACTGTGAGAGGAAACCACAGCATCTGAAGGGAACTCTCGCAGATCCATGGAGAAAGTGAAAACCCCACACAGAAGGAGGAATCAAACCCAGGTCCCTGAGCCTGTGATAAGGATCACGGCAGGGCACTGATTTCCCGGTGACCAGTATTCTAACCCTCAATCTCCACTGAAGTAATCAGCTGGCTACTTCAACTCATGACCATGAGGAAAGTTTCTGAAGAAGACAGTGGGTAGCCATAGTTCTCCCCCTGACACTCTCGAGCAGCAATACTTGCATTCCCTGCAAAACCATGATCTTTTCAAAGACAGGTTTGACTGTGCTCATGTCTTCCGGAGCAACAGCACGTGAGCTTGGCCTTTCTGTTCGTATTGTACAGTGAATAGTGTCACGTTTCGCTCAACAACAATTGACCACAGTGAATAATTATAGACTGGATTCAGTGCCTTGTCTGCTTTGGACGCATAACAATCCTGCACTAATGTGGTAACCGATTGATTGAACACCGATCAATGAACAGAGAGGAGTTGCTGCCTAATGAAAGGGTAAAGCGGCACTTGTCAGGAGTGTGGCTCGTGATGGGTGAACAGGTCAATCTTTCAACCCTGCCCTCCAGTCTGTTCACCTATTGAGGAATGTAAGGAGCACAATTAACCCTCAGAATTAATTACCTCACTCTCTGTGGGCAGCTGGTGTTTGGACCCCCGGGAATCTCTTCACATTGTTGTCAGTAGGCCCCAAATGAAGCCTGTTTGACAGTGGAACAGCTCACGGACAGCTAGCCCTCGCTGAATACTTCGGTCCTATCATTAAATAAAAATGTGTGAACAAGGTGCAAAACCTGTCCCGAAGATCTGCACCTTTTGATTAACTTTTATCTTGAGAGGCTCGCCTTAGGTTTTGAGAATTGTGTTTTGTCTTGGCGTGCTCAACAGGCAGTTGGCTGACCGCCTGACAGTGGGTGCTGGGAAGACATTTTGAGGACAGGACTTCATCGTCAGGGGCGAATAAAATGGTGGCTCAAGGCTGGCACCATAACAGGCAGAAATAGGGCGCTGCAAGGTAAGGAAGGAGTCCATGGAGAGACAGGAGTCTCCTAGTCCTGTAGAAATATATTTAACAGTTTCTTATCCTACTTTACTTCCTTTTGGCTGGGGTTGTCAGATAACCTCGAGGTTGGGTCATAACACAGGGCACATTTTGTAAAAATAAACAAAATAGGAGCAGGAGTAGGCCTCTTGGCCTATTGAGCCTGGTCTATCATTCATTAGGATCACGGCTGATCATCAATAGCTTGTCTCTACCTTACCCCCATATAGTTCAACCCTTTAGGCTCAAATGCTATATCTAACTCCTTTTTGAAATTATTCAATGCTTTGGGCTCAACTGCTTTCTGTGGCACAGGCTCACCACTCTCTGGGTGAAGGAATTTCTCCTCCACTCAGTCGCAAATGGCCTGACCTGTATCCTTAGACTGTCACGCCTAGCTGTAGACTCCCACTCACCAGGAACAGCCTTCTTGTATTTACCCTCTCTAGCCCTGTTAGAATTTTTTAGGCTTCTATGAGATCCCCCCTCCGCCTTCTTGCACGCTCCAACAAATACATTTCTAACACGATTCCACCTGCCCAATTGCTACACAGAATGGCAGCCAAGGTCCAATGTTGATGGTTGCAGTCTGATTCTCGTATTAAGAGAGCTAACCATCAGAAACAGGTTGGCCCGTGGTCTGCCAGCATATAGCCTGAGTTCAGGGAGATCCTGGCTGGATCTGGGCAGTAAACATTACCCCATGGCCTTCTTCTTTAAGAGTCTCAACCCCCTGGCTTTCATCCAGCAAGGTTAATGGAAAGGTATTTCTCCCTTTGCTACCCATCATACCCTGTTTTACACACAAGTGCTGTTGTGTGTCAATGAATGGGTTTAAGCGTTCATGTGGTACATCAAGTTCTGCATTGAGGTCGATTCTCCATGGAATTGCAGACTTTTGGGGCAGTAGACAAAGCATAAAACGAGGGTGACATGGACGGCTGCCAGCTCAAGGAGTTGGGCACCTACAGAATCAGAGGCCGCTCTGTCCACTTTGCCTGTGCCAGCTCCTCGAGAGCTGCCACTTGAACCCCCCAGCCCTGCAAATGACTGCTGAATTGCAGGATTGGCAGAACAGGCTCAAGGGGCTGAATGGCCTAGCCCTGTTCCTATGACAATTCTTGTTTAAGATTTAGTATTGAATCTGCTCCCCGCTCTGAACTGATGACAACAAAGGTGGCTCCTTTGACGTACCTAGAGTTGAAAGAAACTTGCTAACATTTTGACTGCACATTGATAAATCACGCTCGACAATCAGTAACTGTGATATAGTGCAGGACTAAAATAAGCATCTCTGACCTTTCCTGAAAATATCGTCAACCGTAATTCCAGCAGGAAATTCATTGGCTGCCGCAAAACTTTCAAAAGTGTGACTTCTTTCCTGATAAAACTGTGCAGCATCTTTTGCGAGTTGCACGCGAAGTGAGCTTCACGCTGCAGATGAGTAACCCTGCATAGATCAGCCACATGGGGGAAAAGGATGGAGAGAACACATCTTGTTAACTACTCCATATTTCTGCATCTGCGCTCTCAGATGCCTGTGTGGCTGAAGCATTGTTGATAGCACATGCTGACATCTGCACTGCGCGTCAGGAACAAAAGGAGTGTGACTCTATGAAATATATCACTTTCAATCTGACCACACTATCAAAAAAAAGCAACAAAAGGCCAGAATTTCTGGTCTTCTCCCCCTCACAGCCCCAACCAGACTTTAGGCATTTGCAAATCTTCCCTTTGTTCAGTCAGCTGGCTACTTCTGGTTCACATATGGTTCACACGTTATTTACAACCTAAATAAAGATCGTCTCATTCAATTATGTCATCGTGTAAAGCTGAGGTCCTGTGTATTCCCGTCCCATCCTGGTTGCTTGTACTAATTCCTCTCAGCCACATTATCACACACCAAAAAATCCCTGATACCTGAGGAAAATTTTCGTTCAGCAAAATGCTCTGCAGCTAGAATTCCTGTTGGCTTTCGGGTATTAACTTAATCAAATGTGGAGTCACCATAGTCTTGCTCTCTCGTTAGAAAGACACACATAACTAGTGGTAGCTTAACCTGGGAGTCACCACAGACAGGGTTGAAAAGACTGAACCTTCACAGCAACTAGAGTTAGTGTACGAATTAAACCCATGCTGTTGGCATTGCTGTGCGTTGTGAGCTAGGTGCCCCGTCAACTGAGCTAACTGACCCCACCATTAGCTCAACAGAGGGACATTTACACATGAGAGAAAATGAGGAGTACCTATGAAGATGAAGATTTGGATTCACGTGTTGCTTCCCCTATCTGACAGCCTCTTCCACTCATCACCGTGGCAGAGGGCACACAGGTTGCTACAGGCCCCACTTTAGGGCTGATTAGGTCAGTTGGCTGGATGGCTAGCTTGCAATGCAAAGTCATGCCAACACTGTGGGTTCAGCTCTTGTACCAACTGAGGTTACCATGAGGTAACTCACTCTCAACCTCTCCCCTTGCCTGAGGAGTGGTGAGCCTCAGGCTAAAGCACCACCATTGTCTCTCTCTAATAGAAAATAGCTTTATAGGCCTCTGCTAAACAGTTCTCCTCTCTCTGGTTCTTCTAAGTCAGAAGTCACATGACACCAGGTTATAGTCCAACAGGTTTATTTGAAATCACATGCTTTCGGAGCATTGAAGATGTCACCTGATGAAGGAGCTGAGCTCTTAAAGCTTGTGACTTTAAGTAAACCTGTTGGACTATAACCTGGTGTTGTGTGATTTCTGACTTTGACCACCCCAGTCCAACACCAGCACCTCCACTTTCTGGTTTTTCTAGGTCTTGACTGAGGAAGGGGCAATAAGACAGAATGGAAGGATGTGAGGGTGTCCCATTATTCCAGCAACTAGACATAGTGAGAGGATGACAGAAACCTCAATTGAAAATAAGCTTTAAAACAGTTTGCATGTTGTGTCCATGTTTAAACAGAAAGCATTGAACTGAGCCGTTGTTATAGCACACAGGAAGAAGGTAATCAGCCCACATGTCTACCTGGGCTCTGAAGCCGCAGGGACAACTCACTGAGTCCCACTCCTACAGCTTTTCCATGTGGTCCTGCAAAAGCTTTGTCCTCAGATAATGATTTTGAAAGCCAAGTTTGAATCTACTTCTATCAGCATCTCAGACAGTCTGTTTCAGATACTAGTCAATTGTTGTATTAAAGATATTTTTCACTGCACACTTCCATTTGTTTTTATTTTCCCTACATTCACTTTACATCAGCATTCTTCTGTCTGTCATTATTAACAACCCTGATGATTTTCAACAACTTTATTTACACCTCTTACGGCTAAAGGGATCACAGAGCATGGGTACTGCGTTGGATGATGAGCCATGACCATATCCAATAGCAGAGCAATGACCTACACTAGCAAATCTTTCCTATGTTTCTGAATCTTCTCTCAAATTACATCTGAGGAGAACACTCCCAAGTGTTGCCAACAATCTGATTCTTTTCTACGTGTCAAGTGAGACGCTGACACAAGTCTCACTGACCCAGTAAACCAGAGGACCAGGCTAATGTGAGTTCAAATCCCAGCAGATAGACGAATTTCCATTCAACGAATAAAATCTGGAATTGAAAGCAAGCCTCAGTAATGGTGACCGTGAGAGCTATCACCAATCATAGAATGCGACAGCGTAGAAAGAGGCCAGATCCCACCCTATTCCTGCATCACCCTTGGATAATCCACCCAGCCTGCATATCTGTAGGCTATATGGGCAGTTAACCTGCACAACGTAGGACCGTGGGAGGAGACCCACACAGACAGTCAGTCATCCAATGCTGGAATCAAATCCAGGTCCCTGGAACTGTGAGGCAGCAGTGCTAACCACTGAGCCACCATGCACTGGTTGCCAGTTAAAAACCTCTCTGCTTCACTAATGCCCTTCAGAGAAGGAAATCTACCATCCTTACCTGGTCTGGCCTACATGTGACACCAGACCCACAGCAAAGTGGCTGACTCTTAGTTGTTTTCTGAATGGAGTGTATGTTCATTAGTTACTGAATGTGCACCATCTGCTATATTGGTAATGGATGATGCTAGCATGGTGGTGGTGTAGCTAAACTAATAATGCAAAGGATAATGCTGCTGGGAGCTGGGTGCAGGTTCAGATCCCACGGCAGCTAGTGGAATTTAAGATCAATTAATACATTTGGAATATAAACCAATTATCAGTGATTGAGATCATAGTAGCCATCATTGATTGTTGTAAAATGTCATCAAATCTGCTGTCCTTGCCTGGTCTGGCTTACATCTAAACTGAGGCTGATGATTAACTGACCTCTGAAATGGTCCGACAAGCCACTGACTATCCCAAGACACAATCAAGTCCTTTTGAAGCATAATTGCTGCTGTAGTTGGAAAAGGGCCAGCTAACTTGCACCCAGCAAGATCCCACAAACAGCAGCATGGTAACGATGATATCATCTGTCATCCTGATGTTGATTGAGGGATATGTTTCAACCAGCACACCAAGGAGAACTCCTCCTTGTTCTTCTTCAAATTTTTCATTTCAACCCGAGACAGCAACCCAAGGAGTTTTGGTTTCTCGTGAATCTAAAAGGCAGGACGTCTGTCAGTGGCGCAGTGTTATGCGGGAATGCCAGCCTGGTTTTAAAACATAGAACATAGAACAGTACAGCACAGTACAGGCCCTTCGGCCCACGATGTTGTGCCGACCTATTATCCTACTAAGATCAATCTACCCTGCATACCCTACATTTTACTATCCTCTGGTTTTGTTGAGCTCTAGGCACTAAGCAAGTAATTGCGAATGCTCCTGTTCTGCCCTCCAGTAACAGAATCTCCGATTGCCATCCTAACAAATTAGTGGTGTTCTGCCCCCAGCACAGTCCTGTTTAACGTGGTTCTCCTTCAGTTCTCTGGCCACAGGCAGGTCTGATCTGCAGTGCTCCATCTTTGAGTGAGGGCACAGGTTTGAAATCCACCCCAGCCTGAATATGGATCAAACCATGCGCTGTTGGCACCAATCTGATCTGCACTGACAACTGGGATCCATCTGAAAGAATCCAGGTTGCTGGGGCAATGTACATTTTTACCTGCGCATTGTAGCCCGGCTACTGGCTACAGAGGCTCCAATTCCCTTGCTATAGCATGACTGGTCAGGAATGTCTACCAGCCCTTTCACCTGCCGTTGGAGTGCGTTGGAAGGATTTGCAGATTGACTCTCAATTCGTTTGGTCAAGCTATAAACACATCCTCCTTAGCCATCAATTCCTGGATGGGAACTCGAACCTAGGGCTTTAAGCTCATACATTACCAACTGCACCTCAAGACCCAGTCTTAGCGTGAGTCACCATAGCGATTGCTAAATTCATAATCTTACTAAAGAAATTGAACTGTTTTTACTGCAAGAGAAAGAGCTGATTTATTCATAATGCAAATAGAATCCCTACAGTGAGGAAAGAGGCTGTTTGACACATTGAGTCCACATTGACCTTCCAAAGAGCATTCCACCCAGACCCAACCCCATCTCTGTATTTCCCATGGCTAACCCATCTAGCCAGCACACTCCCCTGGGCACCATGGGTTATTTACCATGGCCAATCGAACTAACCTGCACACCTGTAATACCCAGAGAGAGCCCACACAGCCACGGGGAGAACATAGAAATTCCACACAGACAGACAGTCACAGAGGGTGGAATGGAATCCAGGGCTCTAATACTCTGAGGCAGAGTAGTGCTAGCCACTGAACCACCATGACACCCACTATCTTGTGTAAATGGCCTCTGTGTCTAAAGAAATATCAGGTTACACACGGCCGCCAATGTACCGAGCTGCTTCATCTCTCAATGAACCAAAACGGCCGGGGCTAGGGCCACAAGGACTAGGAGTGTGGTCATCTTTTCACTTTTCTTATGGTACATGAATTCAGTCGACACAGGATAAACTTTGGAATCGATCACAGACTGTTACAGGCAGAAAGATGCGGTCTTGCATCGTAGCTGGTTTGCTTCCAAAGACCAGACAACAACGGGACACGATTGGATTGTGTGTAGAAATGTGGGAGGTTCCCAACACCCGATTACTAAGATAACAAAGTGAAGAAGGGAGAGCTTTCAAGAGCCATCACATTGACAGATTTCTCTTTTAAAAGAGACACACACCCTTTGTGAGTAGAATTAGTAACTCGGATAGGCCATTCAGCCCATCGAGTTTGCACTACCATTCAATCTGATCCTCAATGCCATATTGCTGCTTTCTCCCCGTTTCCCTTATTGCCTTTAAAATCTGAAACTTTCCCAATCTCTTTCTTGAATATGACAAGCAGTGAAACATTAACACAAGCAATGGCCGGTGAGGCTGAAAGATTTCTCTTTGCTGCATAGAGCCAGTGTAAACTCAGTGTAAATTCAGTCACTCAATATGAATGCTTCAGGGCCCTGCAATTACAACTGTTACTCAAAATCTGTCTCTAGCAACTAATGCATTGCCTGACCAGTTCATTTTTTTTGACAGCAAAGATAGTTTTATCAACACAGAATACTACATATCTTATCTCTGGCAACCTCCCAATTTCATCACTGGGGCTGTTGGAACCCAGGGAGATTGTTGTCTTGAATACACAAACCATTACATTGAAGAGATTGCACTTGTCTGAAATAACTTCACATAAATGAACACTGAAACTCCCTCTAAAATTTCAAACTTTCTCAGGATTTAGATGAAGAGAAATCTCCCTTTATACCATCCCAGCAAACACCCACTTGGCCTGAAACAACCCAATTTCAATACAGAGTAAATCTCCCTTCATACAGTCTCATCAAAACTCCCTCTACACTGTCGCCATCAAACATTACCAGATTAAGTATGGCACTGGGTTAGATACAGAGAAAAGCTCCATTTACACTGTCCCTATCTGGCTTCGACATGACTGGTACAGCTCGGGATTATATATAGGGCCAAGATCCCTCTACGCTGTCTCCATCAAACACTCTCAGTGACGGTGAAGTAAATGATATAGGTTCTAGTAATTTGAAACTCTGGAATGTAGCTTCAAATGACTTTTCGGATTTCAACACATTGCAGATTAATTTGATATTATGCCACGGTGTCTGAATGACAAACATTGCCTTGTTGAGTGTTTCATAATCCATTGAGGCTATTTTCATAATGAAGTTGAGAACATTATTTGAGGAATTTTTCTGTGGTAGATATTTTAAAGTGATATCCTTTCGGTGAGTGACAGAATGCGTGGGTTCTAGGACAATTATGATCTGAGAGAGGTAGATGTTCTGAGCTAATTGAGTTGGATTTGGGATGATATTGTGAATACACCGTCGTTATCAGTCATTATCAGAGAAATACAGGCTGGATACAGCATAGGAGGAGGTCATTCAGCCCCTTTGTCAGGCTGGCTCTCTAGAAGAGCAGCTCACCTTCACTTAATCTCTGCCTTTTCCCCATAGTCCTGAAAATGTTTCTTCTTCAGATAATTATTCTTTTGAAAGCTGTAATGGGACCCGTCTCCAACACAGTCTCAGGAAGAGCATTTCAGATCCTAAACATTCATAGCCCAACCCTAACCCTGTCACAATTGCTTCTTTTTTTCAATCATTGGGTAACCTCCAGTTCATAATCCTTCCACCAATGCTATCTGCTCTGTGCAGACACTCAAAAGCATCAAAAATAGGCAGGCCTATCAAGCCCAGAATGACTGAATACCATACTTTTCATTGGAAACTTGGGTCTTGTTTGAAGTTCAGCAATAGCTCAATGTTCACCTCCTACTCCTGGCTCTACCATTTCCCTTTTAAATTGTGGATAGAAGACCTATTCAATATTACCTGAAGTTGAATTTGAAACAATTCCTTGGTAACTGCTCCAGATTCTTATCGGAACTATGACAGCAAACTACCAGAAACTGTATAAAGCTTTCAGCTCCTTAGATAACTATCGAAGATTTGATATGCACTATCTCTGCAGCAGACCTTCCAGAGCAACTCACCCAGGCTCCTTCGACAACATCTTCCCAACCATTGACCTCCACCAACTAGGGGCCAATGGGCACCAACCTGATGGGTGGCTCAGTGGTTAGCACTGCTGCTTCACAGAGCCAGGGACCAGGGTTCAATTCCAAGCTTGGGCAGCTGTCTGTGTGGAGTTTGCACATTCTCCCTGTGTCTGCATGGATCCTCTTCTCATGCTCCCGCAGTCTGAAGATGTGCAGATTAGGGTGAATTGGCCATGCTAAATTGCCCATAGTGTCCAGGGCTGTGTAGGCTAGGTTGATTAGCCTTGGGAAATGGTTACAGGAATAGGGCAGGGGGTGGGTCTGTGGTAGATATTTTAAAGTGATATCCCTTTGCTGAGTGATAGAATGTGTGGGGTCTAGCACAATTATGATCTGAAAGAGGTAGATGCTCTGAGCTAATCGAGTCAGGTTTGGGATGATATTGTGAACACACCGTCATTATCAGAGTTGGCAATAAATGGCCATAAACTTATTCACACAGTTACAGTTAGGAAGTGTGGCAGATGCAGGTTCAAATGAGGCATTCAAGAAGGTATTGACTAATTATTTGGATAAAAATAACATGCAAAAGTATGGGAAAAAAGTAGATTGGGACAATGCAATGATGTCAGTGCAGACCACCACAACAATTCTGTGATTCTGGCCCTAACCAGTGATATTCATATCCACCAAACAAATTAAAAGCATTGCTAAAAAAGAAATCACAGTCAATCTGCCTTGTCTTGGGTTAAGCAGTAAGATGAAACTGAAACATCTTGATGCTAACCATGCAGAGATATTAAGAACTGCCGATGCTGGAGTCAGAGATAACACAGTGTGGAGCTGGAGGAACACAGCAGGCCGGGCAGCATTAGAGGAGCAGGAAAGTCGATGTTTGAAGGGTCCCAACTCGAAATGTTAACTCTGTTTTTTTCCCTTCACTGATGCTGCCAGACCTGCTGAGCTTTTCCAGCAACGTTGTTTTTGCTGCTGTGTTCCTCCAGCTCCACATTGTGTTATCCATGTGAACCATGATGTAATCAATCAGTGTCCTCTTCACATTCTGTTTAAATTCTCTTTCAAAGTTTAATTTCTTGCACCCCAGTCCTGATGATCAAAATAACCACTTTACAGTCTCTTGTTAGCAATGCTGAAGTCTGTACAGTAGAATAAAAAGGATGCAATGGGACTTATTCAAAAGACAAGGTCAACTTCCTGAGGGCATACCTCTATTTAACAGTAACAAGCGTGGTGTTCCTGTCTGCCTCTATCTCTCATAATTCAGGTCCTCTTCACTCCCCATAAGCAGTATCCCTTTAAGAATGCAGTCAGGGAGACCCTTGTAACTGACAGCTCCTTTGTATTAAGAACACACCAGAAATTATATGTTTATGCTTCTTTGCAGTATTAAAATCCGTAGTTATATGTGAGGAAGCAAGTCCAGACTGCTAAAACATCAACCATTTATGGCGAAACTCAGTCAAAACGAAACTAAAAATAGGCAGACCTCATAGTCACTTGTAATTTGAGATACATACAATCGACTCCAATCTGGTTTTTCAGTCCCGTAATGGATTTGAATGAATCTAATCTGATATTTAGGTTTCCAATGCACTTCTAGACTCGCAAATAACTGGCCACCGTTGATGCTGTTTTTAAATCATCAATACATTTCCATCATAAAAGGATTGACGATGAGAAAAGCACCAATTGCACCTATCATGTCCTTTTACAGGTGGGTGTCACTGGAGATTGATAATTTGACTCTGAGCCCCTCATAAGGAGATATTATGGGACCACTGGTGCAGAAAATCATTGGGACAAGCCAAGGTGATATCACCATGTAAGGGATGGGGTGCAGGGGGTGAGTTGGGGGTGGGGGTAAGGGTCATCATCATGTGCAGAGATCCAACGCAACTCAAAATGGTAAAGGCCAAGGTCAGAGACAATGAGCAAGTGGGAAGCTGGAAAACTAACATGAAAACAATCTCCACTCCCCATGTCTCAGTCAGTTTAACATACTGCCAACAATAAAAGGAACAGGCCTAGCCATTGTTGGCAGGCTAAATATCGAAGGCACCGAATACCATTGTGGGACAATGGCCAGGTCAGCTAAAAACTGGAGAACTTGGTAGAAAATTGTCACACTGTAAGATATTAGATTAGGTGCCTACACACAGTTTGCCAAAGAGTTTCAGGTTTTAGGGAGCACTTTAGAGAGGAGGAAAGGTTTAGCGAGGGAATTCCAGAGCTTGGGGATTCTGAATCTAAAAGGCCAACAGTGCACAGTGAAGCAATTACAGGCGCAAACCAGTATTAGGAAACACGAAGATCTCAGAGTGTTGCAGGGCAGGAGGGGTGAAGAGTTAGGGAGGGGTGAGACAATGGAGAAACTTATCTCGCCCAACCCAGAAGAGTTGGAGCTGTCAATTCAGAAATCAGAGGCTTGCTCTCCACCTACTTTATCGAGTCATAGAGTCACACAGCAGGGAAACAGACCCTTTGGCTCAACTAGTCTATGTTGACCATAATCCAAACTAAACTAGTCTCACCTGCCCACGCTTGGCCCATATCCCTTCAAACATTTCTTATTCATGTACTTATCTAAATACCGTTTAAACATTGTAACTGTACCTACATCCTCCACTTTTTCTGGAAGTTCATCTCACACATGAACCACTATCTGTGTAAAAGAAATTGCCTCTCATCTCTTTTTTTACATCTTTCTCCTCTCACCCTAAAAATGTGCCCCCTAGTCTTGAAATCCCCCATCCTAGGGAAAAGACACCTGCCATTAAACTTATCCATGCCCCTCATGATTTTATAAACCTCTATAAGGTTACCCCTTAACCTACTATGCTCCAGTGAAAAAGGTTCCCAGCCTATCCAGTCTCTGCTCATAACTCAAACCTTCCATTCCTGGCTACATCCCGGTCAATCTTTTCTGAGCCCTGTCCACCTTACTCTAACGGGGCAACCAGAACCGGACACAGTCTTATAGGCCTGTTGACTATCAGGAACTCAAATCCCAAATCCACCACAAACTGGGAGGAACAGGCATAGAGTCCTTCATCCTGGTGTACTGCAGTCAAGCCAACAATCCTTATCAGGGACCCACATAAGCAGACTTCTAGAGGCTACCAATCAAATGTCGGGATAGTAAGAACTGCTGATGCTGGAGTCAGACATAATACAGTGTGGAGCTGGAGGAACGCGGCAGGCCAGGTAGCATCAGAGGGGCAGGAAAGCTGACGTTTCAGGTCGGGACCCTTCTTGAGCTTTGCAAATAATGTATTATTTAGTTTAATGTGCAGTCAGGAGGAGCAGGCCCAGATTTGGCTCAATGATTTTTCCTGTTCCCCTAATCCCCGTACCTCAACCATGCCTTCCCAGGGTCGACGTGCAACCTGGCCAATTTTGCAAAAGGATCCAATCACAAAATTCTTCAGCCTAGCAGGCTTGATGTGAGTTTGCCTCCAACAGGGTATTTTACCTGAAATGCCAATGACCATGGGATCTCCTGTAACACACATAAAAAAAAGGCAGTGGTTATTGAAGAATCCAACAGACGTTTCTGATAACTAAGTAAAGTGTACAAACATTACATTCCTCTAGCATCTAAGGGGCTGAGCTAATGTTAGGCTAGTAGTTTACAACAGAGGGGCATGCTTCAGGTGATCTGAAGAACATCTTGGTTTTTTTGTGGATGGTGTAACCTCCCTTTATGCCGTCTCACTGAAATTCCGGTCAGATGAACTTAACCTAAGATTAAAACCAAAATACTGCAGATGCTGGAGATCGGAAATAAAAGCTAAAAGTACAGAGAAACTCAACAGGTTTGGTAGCAACTGTGGTTAGAGAAACAGAGTTAACATTTCCAGTCCAGTACAGATTTGTCTTTCTCATAGAAGCAGTGATAGGGCAATCAGGCTCAAAGAGCCGAATGGCCTACTCTGCTCCCATTTTATGAGTGATGTAGTTATACTGAACCTTTATAGGTCGGGGCTGTACTCCTTATGGAAGATTTCAAAGCCTTGGTGAGTGTGCTAAAGAGATTTACTGGAAGGGTACAAGTAATGAGGAACTACGCTTATGCGGAGAGACTGGAGATGTTGGGGTATAGAACACTGGTGAGGCCTCTTCTGCAATACTGTGTCCAGTTCTGGTCACCCTATTATAGGAAGGATATTATTAACCTGGAGAGAGTTCAGAAAAAATTTACCAGGATGTTGCCAGGTATGGAAGGTTTGAGTTACAAAGAAAATCTGGGTAGGCTGGGATTTTTTTCGTAGGAAGTTGAAAAGTGACATTATAGAAGTTTATAAAATCATGAGGGGTATAAGTAGGATTAATGGAAGGTGTCTTTTCTCTAGGATGGGGGATACCAAGACTAGGGGTCATATTTTTAAGGTGAGAGGAGAGAGATTTAAAAAAGACATGGGGGCATGTTTTTGTGCAAAGTGTGGTTTGCATGTGGAATAAGTTTCCTGAGGAAGTAGTGGATGTGGGTACAGTTACAATGTTTAAAAGACATTTGGATAAGTACATGAATGGGAAAGGTTTGGAGGGATATGGGCCAGGAGCAGGCAGGTGGGACTAATTTAGTTTGGGATTCTGGTCAGCATGGACAAGTTGGACCGAAGGGTCTGTTTCTGTGCTGTATGATTCTATAACTGTAAAAGAATATGGGACAATTTGATAGAGCTATTCAATGACAGAACAATAAAGGAAAAATTGCTTGCAATGGGATAAATTGTCAACAACTGTGGATACAATTTAAAATGATAAACAAAAGGCTAAGAGACAAATGAAAGAAAAAAAATTTACAGGGAATGTTAAAATCTGGGATGATTTATCTGAAAGGGTGCTTGAAGGGGAAATATTTCGGGGCTCTGGGGAAAAAGCAGGTAATGAGATTAACTCCATAGCTCTTCCAATAAGCATGGTGGACCACATAGTCTATACTTATATTTGATAGCTCAGGTCTAGTGACACCAAGGTGACACTCGATTTTTATAAGCAATAAGATTTATTCACAGTATTTTAAGTGCCTGCTGCATGATGCATGCCCGTCTTCCAGCTCTTTCAACCGCATTGCTTGCTTACCTGCGAATCCATATGCAAGGTTAAACAATCCAACACAGCGAGCATCAAAAATAGACAGACTCACATCACAGAACACTGAGCCACTCAAGACGATAGCCTCCATCTGAGTTGTGTTACTAGTAGAATTGACCTAGTTGGAGCCGCAGTCAACTGATTGAATTACAACTAGGCTAAAGAGAGTGGTCACTTGGCCAATCAAAACGCTTTCCTTACTGGGACTGATGCTGACGGGATGCCAATCATGAACAGCCAGCTGCGTTGAGTAGAATGCGGGTAGGTGGGAGTGTTTTTGATGAAGAAGGCCTGCTGAAGGCCAGGCAGAACAAGCTGGAAGCTTCCTGAAGCTCATTGCTCCGGAGAGTTGCCGAAAAAGCCAAAGTATCGGCCTGGCCATTGCAGAGGTGGGTGACAATTGCAGAAGGGTCAGCAAGTTCTCACACACAATAGCCAGTTCTGGCCTCTCCGCCCAGTCCCATATGAGACAGATCAGCAGATTCCTCAGGTGCAGGAGTCCCACCAGAATGTAATGGTGCCAGGACTAAATGAAAAACACATTGTTAAATAATATGGAAGCAGTCTGCTCAGTTTATTGTTCTACCATTGAGATTATTAATTTTGAGTAATTTAAGATGTCAATCTTTCCTTGCCCTCTCTCGGATGTTGCGACCATCTCACCTCCTTTGGCATTCTACTCAGTTGCATTCGTCTCTGAGCTTTCTATCATTGATTACTGCCCAACATTGCTCTTTTCTGCAATTGAATCAGAGTTCATGGATGGCACTAGGGAGTATCTTTAGATTATGTGACTTAACCACAACTTTAACAGTGAAAATGTCAACCCCATTTCTTTTTGAATATTTCTTTTGCTGGCACAGCAGTGCAGGAGATGATCATTCAAGCCAAGATTTGCACATTACCCTTCTGGCTCTACAGTCGAATAATAGAATGGCGCAACACAGAAAGAGGCCATTTGCAACCACCATCCCCACCCCCCACACTCTATGCTGACTCTTTTTCTCTGAGAGGCTTACACGCCTTCCTCAAAACGCATTGGACTAAATATCTTTTAAGGTGGAAGCAGCTAGATTCTTGATGACCAAGGGGATGAAAGATTATTTGGGGAATACGCAAGAATGTACAGTTGAGGTTAAATTACATCAGCCATAATCTTAATGAGTGGAGGGCTGGATTTGAAGAACCAAGTGGCCTATCTTATCCCTTGTTTGTATGTTTGTGTGGCTCTTCGGTACAACTAACCAATCAGTCCCACACCCCTGCTGTCTTCCCTGAAGCCCTGCAGATGCTTCGCTTAAGGATCAGTCCAATTCCCTTTTGTAAGTTGCTGTTGAGTCTGCTTCTACCATCCTTTCAGGCTGTATGTCCTGGATCACAATAGGTAAAACAATGAATCTTCCTGATTCTTTTACCAATCAAATTAAATTTTCGGCTCCTGGTCATGCATGCGATTAGAAAACAGTTTCTCTTTATTTCCTTTTATCAGAACCATCCTTGGTTTTGCACACACCTCTGAAGCATCCCCCATTATGTGGCAGAATTTTCAGGCTGTTTCTCCCCTGACTTACAGCAGTCTAATGGGATTCTGCTGTAACCCGAAGCTGGACTGCGTACAAAAGCGTTCTATTTTCCCCAGTCAGTCAACAAAGCACTATCTGTTTTCTTTCAGACAATAAGAGTGCAAGGTTAGTGGTTTAACCCTTTAGAGGTAACAGAAATGAATGGCTATCCATCCGATAACACAATGGCTTCAATGCAGCTTGAGAAGAAGCAATCACAGCGATCGTTGTATATCTGCCTCTGCAATACAACTTTGGACCCTCTCATGGTGTTTGAATTTGCAAAAGTGTGCACCAATGTTTTAGCAAATAGGAAATAGCTGGTCCCTCTATATTCAGGAATGCTGAAATGCACAGTAAACACAGATGGTCCCATTTACAACAATGGGATAACAGACTGCAACACGGTGCCATCACTTGGTAACCCCATCTGCGCTATCACTGAGCTGTCTCTGTTTATATCTACCTTTTTTTTGATAGATGGGGAAAGATCCTTCCTTCGAAGCAAAATCAGATTTTCTCATTCGCCGTGTCTGCTCGGCAACTTTGTTAAAGGTTTTTATTGCCCTTTCTTCTGTTGTGATGCTTTGAATATGTAGTTTGCCGGTGTGTGAGGGTTTGGAAAGGGCATGGTTATTAATGAAAGGGCTTTAAAGGTTATGATCCCTCTTAATGTCAACATAAAGAAAGAAGAAGCAGGTTGCAAGTTTAGCAGAACGAATGTTACAATGATCCCTGCGTGCATCGTAAGAGTGTCTCACAAATTTGCACCAACTCTTTCTTCTAATTTGGAACAGCCTTACTAACCATTCTGGGATAATAATACTTGCAGTGGAAAGAATGCTCATCGAATTTAGGCCATCGTTTTGTATATCTTAGACACGGTTGTACCTTTCTTTAACTAAGTCACTGCAGTTCTACATCCCATTGTTTCGGAAGCCACAGCTTCTGACTTTAAACAGCAATAACAAAATCTTGCATTTAAGTAGCACCTTCAACTTGGTAAAACATTTCAAGGTGCTTGTTATCAAGCTAAAGTCAACACTGCAATCCGAGGTCCAAAATCTTGGCAAAAAGATGGCCATTGAGGATCCTGAAGGAGGAGAGAGAGAGAGATGTGAGGTGGAGAGGTGTAGGGACGGGTTCCCCAAGCTTAGCGCTTTGGTAGCTGAAAGTACAGGCACCAATGGAGGTGTGATTACAGACAGGGATGTTCAAGCGGCCATAGCTGGAGTGTGTGGAGATCTAGGATTCTTGGAGATGACTACAGAGGTAGGGGACGGGAGAGGCCAAACAGGGATCATCATAGATCATAGAATTCCCGACAGTGTGGAATCAGGCCCTATGGCCCAACAAGTCCACACCAACCCTCAGAGCATCCCACCCAGACCCATCCCCCGGCAACCCACCTAACCCACACATCCCTGTACACTATGGGCAATTTAGCATGGCCAATCCACCCTAACCTGCACATCTTTGGACTGTGGGAGGAAACCGGAGCACCCGGAGGAAACCCACACAGACACGGAGAGAATGTGCAAACTCCACACAGACAGTCGCTCGAGGGTGGAATCGAACCCGTGTCCCTGGCACTGTGAGGCAGCAGTGCTCACCACTGAGGATCTGGGAAGAATCATTGGAAGCAGGTGATTCGGCCCATTGAGTCCATACCAACCCTCTGAAGAGCATTCCATCCAGACCCACATCCCCTGGCCTATCCCTGTAAGCCAGCATTTACTGTTGCTAACCCACCTAGCCTGCACCTCCCTGGACACTATGGGGCAATTTAGCATGGCCAATCCACCCTAACCTGCACATCTTTGGAAAAAGAAAGAATTTTAAAACCAAGTCACTGCTGGAGCTGGAAGTAAAACAGAACTGCACATGACATGAAATCCTGCCAAAAACGCCCTCGAAGGTCTCAGACTGGTGAGTTTTAATCAATTGTGTTATCTACGTCCCATGTTCTATAAAATGGCACATGGGTCATGTCAGAGCACGTTCACATGGGACGTTAAGAGCCAACTCCAAGGGCATAAAATCAACCCCATTATAGTGACTCATGATGTGATGTTAATGCATCCTTACGGGTGTATATTTAAACTGCTGTGCATCTGCATTCACTAGGAGATGGGACGTGATGTATTAACTCATGACTATGCAGAAATGGCATGATGACCCTGCAGTCTTTCCCCATTTAAATAAGATTCAGCTCTTCTGTGCTTTATATAAAAGTGCATAATCTCACAGCTACACAGTTTTTGCCTACTCGCTCAACCTGCCTAGATCCCTCTGCAGGTAACAAGGTGTAGAGCTGGATGAACACAGTGGCCCAGGCAGCATCAGCGGAGCAGGAAAGCTGACATTTTGGGTCTGGACCCTTCTTCAGAAGATCCCTCTGCAAACTCTTTTGTCTCAACCTCACTATTTGCCCTCTCACCTATTTTTGCACCATCCTCAAAGCTGGCCATAGCACATTCACTTCCGTCATCAGAGACATCAATGTATATTGCAAGTAACTACAACTGTAATTTGCTTTCTTGAACATGCAAATCAGAAAAATTGTGAGTCGGTCACTGTGTATAAAACAGAAAACTGTTTCTCGCAACATCTTTGGTTGGTTGGGCAGGGGTGTAAGGAGCTGGTGGTTAGAACCCTTCAAATAAAAACTGCAAGCAGGAAAACATAACCCTTTTTTTAGCATTTTGGTTTTGCAGTTTGCCACACTTTTAGTGGGCCCCTTTGATCTTGTTGTTTGACCTTTTCTGTGGGTTTGGTTTGCGCTTGTTTCTGGA
The DNA here is from genome assembly GCA_024137785.1 of Ginglymostoma cirratum. Taxonomy (NCBI): domain Eukaryota; kingdom Metazoa; phylum Chordata; class Chondrichthyes; order Orectolobiformes; family Ginglymostomatidae; genus Ginglymostoma; species Ginglymostoma cirratum. The sequence goes on along the minus strand of JAHRHZ010000059.1, from coordinate 22,603,855 downwards.
GTTGTAAACAATTGGAGCCCTTTTGCGCATGTAAAAGTCATATTGACCGGTCAATATGTATGGCAGGGTTTGTGTCCTGCGTGGGCTTTCATTGTTTCCAAGGGCAGAGAACACAAGGGTGTTGATAAACACAGTACGGTCCATAGTTACTCGACAGTTAGAGACGGTGTCCCTACAATACAAACAAAGATTGTAGCTGGCGCAAAGTTGATTTCGTCTTTCAAAAATTACGATCCATTTTAGCTCATTGCTCTGACAGACCAAACTCACTTTGTTTTACCTGGCCAGCTCAATCAGTGCAAGGATCGTCTTAGAATTTCTTTGCTTCACCTGAAGCCAATGGTTGATCCACTGTAGAGGGAGACCTTTGGTCCATTGTGTTTGAGTTATCTCCATGATACAATGAGCCAATTAGTACAGATCCCCCATCACCCTGTCCCTAGGGCAGCACGGTGGCTCAGTGGTTAGCACTGCTGCCTCACAGTGCCAGGGACCTTGGTTCGATTCCACCCTCTGGTGAGTGTCTGTGTGTGGAGTTTGTGCATTCTTCCCTATGCTGGCGTGGGTTTCCTCCAGGTGCTCTAGTTTCCTTCCACAGTCCAAAGATGTGCCGGTTAGGTGGGTTGGCTGGGGAAACGCAGGGTTACAGGGATAGAGTGGCCCTGTGTGGGATGTGCTTTGGAAGACCTTCCCCAAAGTCAGGAGCAACAAGCGGCATTTCTCTCCTGAGGCTTGAGACGTTGAGATGAGATCAGTGCTTGTGAGCAGCAGGAGATTATTAGCAGGGGTTACCACTCATTGTTACTTAATCTCACCTCACCAATTTGCAGTCTCCTATTCTACACCCTTGCCCCACCACCCTGATGCTGAGAATTCCTGCTTTGAACATCAGGTCGACTCCTGTTCCCCAGCTCCCTCCTGTGGATCTCCATCTCGAGCAGCAACCATGTGCAATCCACACCCATGGACAGCTAGCATCTGGCATGTGCCAGCATCCTTGTCATGGCACATCTCCAGTCCACATACAAGACACCTCTGTATTGCTCATGTGTGACACACTGGCAGCTATCATTGCCCATGTTGCTGCCAAGGACAGAGACCCAGCTCACAGGATGGTTCAGGCAACATCCCTGGGCTCAGTCTCGCAGTGCTCACCCACTCAGTGCCTCCATGGACGCCTGCAGCACCCCTGCCTTTTCTTCTAGTACTTTACCCTCTCGGCCACACTGTAGAGCCTTCCAGTACTGCTACTGTTGCTTAGTCCAGACACAATGCCAGGCGGCTTATCATCATCCAACGCCATGTTGAATGGCCCGGTAACACAGTGTAGAGCTGGATGAATACAGCAGTGCAGGCAGCATCAGAGGAGCAGGAAAGCTGATGTTTTGGGTCAGGGACCCTTCTTCAGAAATGGGCTTCGCAGTGGGGTTATAACTCACTCAGAGACAGTAAGAACTGCCGATGCTGGAGTCTGAGATGACACACAGCGTGGAACTGGAGGAGCACAGCAGGCCAGGCAGTATCAGAGGAGCTGGAAAGCTGAAGGGTCCCAACCCGAAATGATGCTGCCTGGCCTGCTGTGTTCCTCCAGCTCTACACCTTGTTATCTCTGACTCCAGCATTGGCAGTTCTTACTGTCTTTGAATGGTACAGTACTGCTTTGGAGCGGGGGAACTTAGAGATTGGCAATAAAAGCTGGTCCTGCCTAATACCCCCAAGAAGCAATCAAAATGCAGCGGAGTGGGCGGACAGAGCTGGGATCAGAGTGACATCGAGAAACCTGGGCGTAAGGGCCACAAAAAAAAATCAATCTCATTGTGTTAGAGAGCAGAAGGAAAACAAGTCCTTTTGCTGTTTCCTTCCGCCATTTGGAATGTGATCTATGACTCAGCCAAAACTCTGGGCAATTCCCGGCCACAATCTCCAAAAGCGCTTCTAGCCCACACCAGGATTAAATACAAATGAAGACATCGACATTCAAATCCTCTCAAGTGAGTAACATGGCTACATGCCAAGTAAGAGAGCAACTCGGTTTGTGGTCAGATGTTACGACTTGGTATCTGTCTCACTAGGAGGAGTGAATATAAATTAGTTTTACAGTTTACAAGTGGACTATTTGAAAGAAAGAGAGGAGCTGCTTATAGTCCTGCACCAACAGTTCGATACACTGTTCATATACTCAGTCTCAGCAAATACAGCCACACCCAGGTTAATATCGCAATACATTCCACTGAAGCAGTCTGCAGTCCTTTCACCAAACCTGCATTCAGTTTATCCAATTAATACGAAAGGGCTTTGGTACTAAATGCACGAGGTAACAACTCAATGTGAAGTTGTGATTCAACTTCTTTGTCACAATCGCATTTGCCACACACAAAATTCCAAGGCATTGCCTCAGAGGTTTTGGTTATAGCAAAACCCATCTACAAACAAACAGCCAATTGAACAAGACCATAAAATTGATTGAGGTGTATACAATTATGAGGGGAATGGATAGGGAGTAGCTGTGCCCCTGTGTTGAGGGATCAGTAACGAGGGGGCACCATTTTAAGGTGAAGGGTTCAGAGGTGATTTGAGGAAAACATTTTTCATCCAGAGGGTGTTGGGAATCCAAAATGCACTGCCTGGAAGGGCAGTTGATGTGGAAAACCTTACGACTTTTAAAAAGTACTTGGATGAACACTAGAAATAACATTCAAGGATGCGGGATCGTTGTAGATAGAGGTCAACATGGATTAAGTGGGCCTGTATGATTCTATGCCAGCAAAGAGGTTTCATTCTCAAACTTTGAACATGACTTAGAAGTCCCAAGGGACATTGCGTGGTCGATGAATCAATTACAGAAGAAGACATGTCAGATGTGTATGCTATCTATAATAAACAATGTTCATTTATGCACAGCAGAAAGAATATTGGATCACGAAACGAAGGGTCCATGAACAACCCAAAGATTACCAATGTCCAGAAACATAACTGGACCAGGCACAGATATACTGTATCGACACGGAAAGGGCAGAAGCTGGGAATCCTGCAGAGGGTAGTTCACCTCCTCAGACTCCAAAGCTTGTCTGCCTTCAACAAGGTACGAGTCAGGAGTGAGATGGAAATAGAGTACTGGATGAATGCAACTCCAATAATGCTCAAGAAGCTCAACATCATTCATGACAAAGCAGGCTGCTTGATCAGCATCACATCCACCACCTTAAACATTCACTCCCTCCATCACTCACGCAGAATGGCAGCAGTGTGTACAGTATGTGAGATGCACGACAGCAACTCACCAAAGGTCCATCAACAGCACCTTCCAAACCCGTGATCTCTTCCATGTAAAAAGGCAACAGTGGCAGATACATGAGAGTGCCACCAAGTTCCCCTCTAAGCCACTCTCCATCCTGAATTGGAAATGCATTGCCATTCCTTCAGTGTCACAGAGTCAAAATTCCCAGGACTTCCTTCTGAAAAGCAGTGATAGGTGCATCTACGCTATATGGATAACATTTGTTCCAGAAGGCAGCTCACCGCCACCTTCTCCAGGGAAATTAAGGGATTGGCATTAAATGCCAGCCCAGCCAGTGACACCCACATCCTATGAACAATATAAAAGAAACAGATGACTCACATTCATGAAACACCACAACTCACAATGTCTTTCCCTGAGGCATTGTCACTGTGAAATGGCTAATGAGAGCTCTTGGCAACATGTCACACTTACTTCACTTAGATCCGCTGCACAAAGTCCACACCCTCAATCAGGCACTGAATACCTTTGATCTGGAACCCCCCACACCCAGCAAGCAGCCTGTCCTTGCTAGGCCGCATGTTAACAGGCCTACCTGCAACTGAGTTATTGCCAGTGGTGATGGGCTAAGGACGCTTAGTGATGCTATTTGACCACTTAAGGACTTCAATTCGCAGCATGGCGACAAAGCCAACCATAACACTGAATAATATCCATATCTATCTTAGTTTCATGTAGAAATTCTCAGTGAGGGCAGAAGATATATAAGTTGGAATATGTGTATAAACAGATTCACGAACAGCTTCTTCCCTGCTGTTATCAGACTTCTGAATGGATCTCTCAAATGTTAATTCTGAATTCTCCCTCTCCCTGAAACTTCTCTGTAGCTGTAACGCTGCATTCTGCTACCCTGATGCATTTTCATAGAATCATAGAATCCCCACAGTGTAAAAGCAGGCCAGTTGGCCCATCAATTCCATACCGACCCTCCAATCCCATGCAGACCCACCCCTACCCTATCCCTGTAGCCATGTATTTCCTATGGTTAATACACCTAACCTGCACATCGCGGGACACTATGAGCAATTTCCGGGGCCAATCCACCCTAACCTTTACATCTTTGGACAGTGGGAGGAAACGGGATTAGCCACAGGAAGCTCATGCCGACACGGGAAGAATGTGCAAACTCCACATTATACGGTACACTCTGCCTGCAGAGCACAAAAACAGCACTTTTCACTGTATCTCGGTACATGTGACAACAATAGCTCAAACTCACTCAAAAAATTAAAGATTTTAAGTACATTGTGAGAATGCTTTGTATAAACAGAGAGATCCTATTCACTAAAGTTTTTTTTTAATATTCTTCCGCAGGATGTGGCTGTCACTGGCAAATCTATCATCTCTGCAGACACACTATTTTTGTGTTGTGTGAGTGTGTCTGTGTGCAGGATGAAGGAGATGTCATTTTAATTCTGCATCATAGCTTAGATGGTCACCGATATTTGCCTCTTGCTTTGAGGATAAGTTCTTCTTTTTAAATAATAAACAGATTACTTTGAGTTCAATAAGGAAGCCTGGCTTGTATTTCTTTTCTTCTGGGTAATAGTACAAAAGAGAAGCAATTGGCCATTTTGATAATGTATTTATGCAAATAAAAACAGAAATTGCTGGAAAAGCTCAGCAGGCCTGGCAGGATCTGTGGACAGATATCAGAGTTAATGCTTCTGGTTGAGAGACCCTTCCTCAGAACTCACTCGAACTGAAACATTAACTTTGACTTATCTCCACAGATGCTGCCAGATCTACTGAGCTTTTCCAGCAAATTTTTGTTTTTGCTTCTGGTTGACGGCATCCGCAGTTCTTTTTTTTTTTTGGCGCCAACGCTGTGAGCGGGGCTTTATAATAAGTATATTCTCCTGTTACAGATGTAACACTGCAAATTGCTGAGCAATTGATACACAAGGAGTGGACATTAAACTCAAAAGTTCAATTAGACCAAAACAGTATGGTATAAGTGCAGAAATCTGCAAATGCGTACCTTGACTTATCAGAAATGGCATCATGGATCAATACCTAGAGTTGTGACATTTACCCATCCTGAGGCAAGGATCAAAAGAGGATGTACAAGAGAGAAAGGAGGGTCAGGTAGGCACAGAGATGGTCTGAATGGTTGTGGTATTGAGTTGGTTCAACTGAGATTTTCACCTTAGGATGTGTGCGTGACCTGTAATGTATTTTGTAAATACAAAGTCTATTACAGTTATGTTTAGGTATCTAACAGTGGAATAAAATGCTTGGAGACAAGTTAAATTTTGTTGCAACTTCAATAGTTTTTGACCTGCTTTGTCGTTTTATGAATTATTTTGTGACGAGTGGGCATCACTGACAAGGTCAGATTTTGCTGTCCATTCCAACAGCCCTTTGAAGTGAATGACATGCTCAGCCATTTCAGAGGGCTGTTGGAGTCAACCACATTGCTGTGGGTCGGGAGTCACAAACTTCAAAAGTGGAGACATGGAAAGAGCCCAGTGTGGTAAGTGTGGCTATTTTCTGGAACTCTTGTTAACCATTTCACACCATCTGTTCCTCCTATAAGGGAATATGTATTGTGCCGTTTCATGAGGTATCTGTTTCTTACATATTGTTGGTTAAGGATAGCTGACTCCCTTCCCTCAAGGACGTTAATGAACAGACAGATAGCCAAGAATGGCTTCATGATCTCCCTGACTGAACCTAGCTTCCAAACCCAGATGTGATTCATTGATACTAAATTCCACCAGCTGCAATGGGGGGTGGGGTTTGTTTTTGGCAGGGGTGGGGTGTTTGAACCCATGTCCCCAAAGCCCAGTAACATTACCACATGATGGAGTTGCCTTCTCGTCAGGAGTACATTTTCTTCAGGGTAGTTGGGCTGAGAGCAGGAGGAGGTTAAATGGGAACTGAAAATGGCCTCAGAGGATGGGAAGAAAATTTGTCAGAATCACAGCATCTTATGGCACATCTGGAGGCCATTCAGTCCATCATGCCTATTGTCAGCCCTTTGAAAGAGCTGCCAAACTTAACCCACATTCCAGCTTTTCCCCCCAAACCCTGTAAATTACTCCTGTCCAAATATAGGTGCAATTGTTTTATTAGTTCTAAAGGGATTTGGTTCCTCCAATGTTGGATGTCTGGATCTTAATATAGAAAAATCACCAAATTTTCCCTGTAATTCTTTTGACAATGATATTTAATCAGTGGCTCATGCAGAAATACAAAAGAAATTGCTTCAAATGAGATGCATTTAAATACAATAAGGAAATCATTTTTCAAACCCAGTGTGAGGTTAGGATTGAATTACAAAGCATGATATGTACAAGTACAGGATGCCAGGACAGAATACAGGAAAGAGATAGAATGCTTGGTAGCAAGATATAAGGACAACAATCTGTCCATCGATGTCAGAAAAATGAAGGAGCTGGTCATTGATTCCAGGAAGCAGAGTGGAGGGCACACCCCTGTCTGTATCAATGGTGCTGAGATGGAGATGGTCGAGAGCGTCGAGTTCCTGGAAGTGATGATCACCAACAATCTGTCCTGGTCCAGTCATGTCAATGTGATGGTCAAGAAAGCACAACACCATCTCTACAACCTCAGCAGGCTAAGGAAATTTGGCATGGCCAAAAAGACTCTTATCAATTTTTATAGAAAGCGTTCTGTGTGGATGCATCTCGGCTTGATATGGCAGCTGTTCTTCCCAACACCACAAGAAACTGTGAAGAGTCGTGAACACCGTCCACTCCATCACACTAACCAGCCTTCCATCTGTTGACTCAATCTACACTTCCAACTGCCTTGAGAAGGCAGCCAAAACCATCAAAGACCCCTATCACCCCGGTTATAATCTATTCCAACCTCTTCCGTCGGCAGAAGGTACAAAAACTCAAACACGCATTCCAACAGATTCAAGAACAGTTTCTTCCCCACTGTTATTAGACTTCTGAATGGACTTCTCAAATTTCAAATTTAATGTTGATCTCGTCTTTGTGAACCCTTTCTGCAGCAGTATATTCCTCGCTCTGTTCTATTACCCTACCGCACTTTGTATGGTATGATCTGCCTGTACTGCACGCAGAACAAAACTTTTCACTGTACCTAGGTAGATATGACAATAGTAAACCAAATCAATCCTAAATATACAGCACAGCACTGGCCTTTCAGCCCATCATGTTGTTACTGGCATATATGCACCACATGAGCCAGCTGCCATCCTTGCTCATCTCCGAACTGCTGACATTGAATTTCCCGAGAATGTGAACGATTAAGGTATCAATTGCTTCAAAAGCTTTACTTTAATGGATATTACATTATTAAGTGTTTTATTGAAGTAATTAAATTGTGAGAGAAATCATGGGAAACACCAGTGACTGAAAGCACCAGCAACAGATGGAGTTCAGAAGTGGGGGTGGCTGTTTAAGTTACAAGGAATGTTCTAAAATCTAACAGACGTCGACTTGCCGGAAGTGTACGGGACTGTTCATTCAAGTCGGATAAACAGGCTGGAGATCACATTAACTCAGAGTGCATTTGCAAATGAGGCACCCGATTGCATATTGTACCTTATCCGTCTCGCCTGGGATCCCAGCCTATGTTTCCAAATTGATGCATCTAATCACCACTTTCAGGCAGTACAGCAGAGGCAAATGTAAACACAGCTGAATCAATTTATAAGAAACATTGCTGTGACTGAACTTTTCCCGGTTTGACTGAAGTCGCATGAGCGATCTGGTCAGACCAGGGTAAGCCAATCTCTCGACATAAAGTACTGCTCGTGACAACTTGGGGCAATGAGGTCAGACTGAAATGAGCACCAGTAACTGAATTTCATTCGCATTTTTGGATTTTATTTACCTTCATAGGAAAAAAAGTGAAAGAGAGAGACGCAGGCTTTAATTTGGTGCTAATTTATGTTTCTGGTAAGAGAAATAGCAGTTTACTAACAGAGCTATTGTACAGAATCAACAAACAGAGCAAAATGTAACATGTTTCTAATTGAATTTCTTTGGTTTACGTTTGAATGAATAGGCAGAGGGCTGCATGAAAGTGAAATGTGTACAAAATTCCTCCTGTGTCTATATTAATTTCCATCTCGCTTCCTGTACTCTCTCTAAGCTAATTATATCTTTGTACTGCTTATTTATCCCCAATGGTTACCAGTCAACAGACCACATGCAGTGCAGTGGGTTTATAAATTATACAGAGGAGAAACTAGACACCAATATGTCTTGAGAATGACACGACCAACCCTTGCACTGCGATCTATTTGTGAGATGGGAATTATAACTCGAGGTTGGAATGAGGGAGTAAGTGGCGTCAAACAGAATGACATCATGTAAGGTTTCTATGTAATATTATTTCTTAAATGCTAGTGACAGATCCTTGAGCCAGAAATAATGTGTGGAACACAATGGGCTCAAAACCATAAATACATGTGCGGAATGGAATCAACCTGGATGATGGAACTTAGGTTCTATTGTTTGACTGGAGCTGTCATTCACCATACCAGAAGAGTTTCATATTCAAAGTTATTCGTTATCAAATGAATTGCATTGGAATAGTCACCTTGGGGCCTACTATCTATTGGGGAAAGAAAGTTCAACAAAATGTGTGACCTTTTCCAACCATGCTAATTGTTATCTGCGGTATTCAAAACAAAACTATTTTCCCTTGCACAGACAGAACACCTTTTATCAAAACATCCAAAGGGAACATCAGCAATAGGCTTGATGATCATCCTTCAATGGTTATTCAAAAGTTGAAAGCCACTGTTGCATCGCCTTCTACCAGGCTTTCAGTCTGTGCACTGCAGACTGACAGAAGTCACCATGCAATAAAGAAAATGTCCCTCATCTTTTCTGATGAAGGGTCTAGGCCCGAAACGTCAAGCTTTCCTGCTCCTATGATGCTGCTTGGCCTGCTGTGTTCATCCAGCCCCCCGCCTTGTTATCTCGGTTCCTCATCTTTTCCACTGTTTCCTTTTGCTAATCACCTGACATTTATGTTGCATCATTACACAGCTAATATCCGATATACGTTTAAGGGTATGCTCAAGATATCATCACCACGTAGAGTCATAGAGCTGTACAACATGGAAACAGACCCCTCAGTCCAATTTGTCCATGCTGACCAGATATCCTAAATTAATCTAGTCCCATTTGCCGGCATTTGGCCTATATTCCTCTAAACCCTTCCTACTAATGTACCCATCCAAATGCCTTTTAAATGTTGCAATTGTACCAGCCTCCACCACTTCCTCTGGCAGCTCATTCCATACACGCACCACCCTCTGCGTGAAAAAGTTGCTCCTAAGGCCCTTTTTAAATCTTTCTCCTCTCACCTTAAACAAATGCCCTCTAGCTTTGGACTCTCATACCCTGAGAAAAAGACCTCAGCTGTTCCACCTATCCGTGCCCCTGATGATTTTATAAACCTCTATAAGGTCACCCCTCACCCTCCGACGTCCCAGGGAAAATAGCCCCAGCCTATTCAGCCTCTCCCTGTAGCTCAAACCCTCCAACCCTGGCAACGTCCTTGTAAATCTTTTTCTGAACCCTTTCAAGTTTCACAACATCGTTTCTGTGGCAGGAAGACCAGAATTGAATGCAGTATTCCAAAAATGATCTAACCAATTTCCAGTACAGGCATGTGGCCTAACAGTATACGGAGGAGGTAATGGCTTAGTGATGTTACTGTGAGACTATTAATCCAGAGACCCAGGCAATGTCCTGGGGACCTGGGTTGAAATCCTGCTGCAGCAGATTATGGAATTTGTAAATCAATAAAAGACTCTGGAATTAAGAGTCCATTAATTTACCCTTAAACTACCCTCTGGGTGTTAAATGCTGGCCCAGTTATCAATGCCCACAACACCATGAATGAATAAAAACAAATAAATGCCTTGGTCCCCAACTTACTGTGACCACGCTTATTTCTAGTTTCTAACCAAACTGTTCAGAGCCTGCCCAGACATGGCTGTGCCTGTGATTGTATTCCATGTAATCAGTGTCTATTGAGTCTCTCAGTAGCACATTACCCACATCTGGTTCCCAAGCTATATGTAATAAGTATTGCCACATCAGGTACAAACACCCTGCTGCTGGTAAAAGGCACATCACTGCATCTATGACGCATTGTGAGGGCATTTCAGATACTTTTTGTTTACTGAACCTCACAACCTTGGAAACAGTTTCTCTTTTATTTATTCTGCCAAACCCATTATGACTTTGAACACCTTGGTTAAATTTCCACTTGACATTGTCTGCTCCAATCTTACCTTCTACAGCATCCCTCGGTAACTTTGTTAACTCCTCTGCAAACCTTCTCAGACCTCACCATCCATCTGAAAGTGTGATGCCCCAGAACAGGACACCAGCTGAGGCCTACTGAGTTTTCTAAAGGACTTACATGATATCCTTGCCTTTGCATTCCGTCTCTGTATTTGTACAGTCAATTAAAATTTCATTTTTACTTGGTTCCCGTCATAATAATAGATTACATTTCAGTGCTTCGCTTTATGAAGTTCACCAAGCTAAAGAAACTATCTTTGAAGATTTAACAATGAGAAGGCAATCATTGTAAAGTAGGTTATTGGTTTGTCAAATATGAATATCTGAGCAATGAAGTAGTTCATGTCGAGGAGTGTCACTAGGATCTTAATTAGCTCTGGCTGACAAGTTGAGCAAATATTAGGCGTGTGACTAAGTGAGGTTGGCCTTGGTTACAAGAATTCTGTCACTCTGATTCATTGACTGTGTGTCCTCCATTGACAACACATACATTCTCTTCACTGGGCCCAAAGAGATACTGTCAGCATGTACAAATCAAACCCTCTCTCATGTTAAAACAGCAGGAGTGCACCTTTAACACAGTAAACGACTGCTATAGTATAGAAGAAAGAAGACATCTCATTGCATTTGAAGGAAGACAGAGGGTGGTGGTGGTGATGGAGGGTTGCTTTTCAGACTGGAGGCCTGTGACCAGCTGTGTGCCACAAGGATCGGTACTGGGTCCACTGCTTTTTGTCATTTATACAAATGGTTTGGATTTGAACTTAGGAGATGTGGTTAGTAAGTTTGCAGATGACACCAAAATTGGAGGTGCAGTAGACAGCGAAGAAAGTTACCTCAGGGTACAGCGGGATCTTGATCAAATGGGCCAATGGGCCAAGGAGTGGCAGATGGCGTTTAATTTAGATAAATGTGAGATGCTGCATTTTGGAAAGGCAAATCAGGGCAGGACTTATACACTTAATGGTTAGTTCCTGGGGAGTGTCGCTGAACAAAGAGACCTTGGAGTGCAGGTTCACAGTTCTTTGAAAGTGGAATCTCAGGTAGATAGGATAATGAAGAAGGCATTTGGTACGCTTGCCTTTATTTGCCAGTGTTTTGAGTTTAGGAGTTGGGAGGTCATCATGTGGCTGTACAGGACATTGGTTCAGCCTTTTTCTGGAATATTGTGTGCAATTCTGGTCTCCCACCTGTAGGAAGGATGTTGTGAAACTTGAAAGGGTTCAGAAAGGATTTACAAGGATGTTGCCGAGGTCAGAGGGCTTGAGCAATAGGCTGGCGCTATTTTTCCTGGATCATTGGAGGCTGACGGGTTACTTTATAGAGGTTTATAAAATCATGAGAGGCGTGGAGAGGGTAAATAGACAAGGTCTTTTCCCGTGAGGCTGGGGAGTCCAAAACTAGACGGCATTGGTTTAAGGTGAGAGGGGAAAGATTTAAAAGGGACCAAAGGGGCAGCATTTTCATCAGAGGGTGATGTGTGTATGGAATGAGCTGCCAGAGGAAGTGCTGCATTCTGGTATAATTATAACATTTAAAAGGTATCCGGATGGTATATGAAGAGATCATAGAATCCCTACAGTATTGAAACAGTCCCTGGCATTGTGAGGCAGCAATGCTAACCACTGAGCCACCATGCCACCCCAGAGGGTTTAGAGGGACATGGGCCAGATGCTGGCAAATGGAACTAGATTACTTTAGGATATCTGGTCGGCGTGGACATGTTGGACTGAGGGGTCTGTTTCTGTGCTGTACATCTCTGTGACTCTATAACAACCATCTCAGCCACAAACTGCCTACCTCTCTACTGTGACTTTACCTGTGGCTGTGCAGTCCTAAAGATGGGGCATACGTTTGAAAGCACCACCGTTCTTCAATTTCAGCCTCTAGACCTACAAACTTTACCACCTATATGGACAAGGGCAGCATCATCTGGGAACACCACCCCCTGCAGATTCCCCTCCAAGCCACTCACCATCCTGACTTGGAAATATATCTGTGTCCCTGTGCTGTAGCTGGGACAGAATTCTGGAAATCACTCCCTAACAGCACTTTGGGGGTGTCACACATCACAGACAGCAGTGGTTCACCCCCACCTTCTTGAGGGGTATTTAGGGTTGAGCAATAAATTCTGGCCTCACCAGTAACCATGCCCATAAAAGAACTTAAAAATATGCCCATTCTTAGAGCCTTCTGCAACCAGTAGGCACCTTAGGAATTGAAAAGGGTTGTTCATGAACTTTTTTTCATTCATTCATGGTATGAGAGCTTCACTGTCCATGCTAGCATTTATGGTCCATCCCTAATTGCCCAGAGGGCAGTTAAGAGTCAACCACATTGCTGTGGGTCTGGAGTCAGATGTAGGCCAGACCAGGCCAGGACAGGACAGCAGTTTCCTTCCCTAAAGAACATTAGTGAACCAGATGGGCTTTTCTGACAATGAATTCATGGTCATCACCAGATTCTTAATTCCAGGTTATTAGTCAATTCAAATTCCACCATCTGCTGTGGCAGGATTTGAACCTATGTCCCCAGAGCATTAGCTGGGTCTCTGGATTATTAGCCCAGCAATAATACCACAAGGCCATTGCCTGCCCCAAGAATGGAATAATATTACAGTTATCCCTCATAATGTTCCCTTTGTTTGGGTCAAAGTTATTAAAATAAAAATCTGGCTGTAGCGCATTGATATAAACTGGAAGAGGCCCTGCCAATATTATTTTATTTGCTGGTTTCTCAGTGAGTGAGGCATTGTTTGGCCAATTTCTCTTGAAAAACCAAACCACAAGGACTATAACTATTGTCCTTATCACTTCCCCTGTACTTTGAGAACATGCATGTTCTGAGAAGTCATGGTAAAGAAGTTCCTTTCTGGTCTTGATGCTGCATTTTAACCCCATGCAGTCTGGCTGGCGAAACCAGGTTAAGAGGTTATAAAAATGGAGCGTGGGGTTTTAGCGGGGAGAGGGTGTGTGGTTGTTCCTGACATGTGCCCATGGCTTTATTCTGTGCAAGACAGTGTTTCAAGACTATGCCACCTTTCCCTCCACCAGTCAGATGTCTAATAAAGATGCCATGGTAGAAATAACAAGAAAGGAAGTAATAGGGTTTAAAAGCCTTCGTTGTTCCATAACCTGCAGAGAATAGTCAAGAGAAGTATCTAGGAATCAGGGAAACAGTGACCGTGTAGAGGACCAACCCTAACCAATCTGATAAATCATTGTTGTTCACTAGGGGAACAATCACAAGGGAGCATTACTGTTTATCCAGCAATCTTGAGAAACATTACGATACATCATTAATATTTGGTCGCTATTGGATTTCTCGTGGCTTCTAAAGTCAAACACCACTGCCAGACTGATAATGGTCATGTAACATATACCACAAAGACTGGGTCTTTGTTGAGACAGATATCTTGAAGTTTATTAACACCATTTAAATTGCTGTAATACCACTGACTTACACATTATCCGGGTATTGTTTTAATCTTACTCTACATTATGTAAATACAGCTGATTGACTCTATTGCACTGCGTGCGTGACTAAACGTCACCTATATACTGGAACATCAAGTGTGATGATGTCATGTAACTGTGTTAAAGGTACACGGCCTTTCTGATCTGGAATCCATGTAACAAAACAGCAGTTCTTGTCAAACAGTGCCACAAACAGTGGTCAGCCTGGGAGACTTATGTCTGACCTTTTTCTTGTCTCTGCATGGCTGTGATGCTGCCATTTCTATTCAGAAACAAGCCGTCGGCTGGTTTCCAGCGAACAGGCAAAGCCGATCCTCAAAGTCAGTTTTCAGCTCAGCAGGAAAGTTGGGGAAGGTTATGAGTTCACATAAGCCCAGCTGATGTGCCAGTGTAGTGCTGAGGATCTGCTGTGTGGCCGAAGATACCTCTTACTTGCAGGAACTGACCTCGTGCGGTGCGGGTGTAAATTCAAGACAAAATTCAGGGAAGAGTAGAGATCTGCTCCAGTGAACCGTCCATCATTTATTTTCAACAGATTACTTCGCCCCACACCTTTTTGCTGTTTGAAGGACCTGGTCTATGTGGATTGACCACTATAACTGTCCACAGAATCAATAAAATCATTCAATCCAGTTCATTAGCCCTAAAGTACTTGGGCACATCTTGAGAAAGTGGAAGGCGCCATCTGAACGCAAGTTTATTTTAAAACTTGCAGCAGTGCTTAGTAACAAAGGAAAACTAATATGGATCCCAAATTCACAGCAAAAACTCATCAGAAGTGTCACTGTATACTAAACATTAACTTGTTTTCACTCCACAGATGCTGCCAGACCTGCTGAGTTTTCCCAGCAATTTCTGTTTCTGTTTCAGATTTCCAACATCTGCAGTTCTTTGGTTTTTGATTAATGTTATTTTAGGGGATTGGTTGTTCAGTTGGTTGGATGGCTGCTTTATGGAGCAGGTTTGATCGCAGATTACAAGGTGTAGAGCTGGATGAACACAGTAGGCCAGGCGGCATCAGAGGAGCAGGAAAGCTGACGTCTTGGATCTGGACCCTTTTCTGAAGATGGGTCCAGACCCGAAACGTCAGCTTTCCTGCTCCTCTGATGCCGCCTGGCCTACTGTGTTCATCCAGCTCCATACCTTGTTACCTCAGACTCCAGCATCGGCAGTCCCTACTATCTCTCGGTTTGATCGCAGTACTGGCTATGGTTTTCTATAGTCACCTGTCCTCCTTACCCTTAGCCCATGCTTTTGGAGTGCTCCCTCTCTCTCACTATCGCTCTGTTGAATGAAGAAGGATGGCAATAGCTCCTTATTTTATCTGTGTAATTTAAATAGCTATGTAAAAACTGAAAGAGCTGCGGATGCTGTAAATCAGGAACAAAATCAAAGTTGCTGGAAAAGCTCAGCAGGTCTGGCAGCATCTGAGTAGGAGAAAACAGAGTTAACTTTTCAGGCCCGGTGTCCCTTCCTCAGAACTGATGTTGTTGTTAAATAGCTATGTGTTGTGTTGATGTAAAGGTGACTTTTATATAAAACAGAAAAAGCTGGAGAAACTCAACAGGTCTAGCAGAATTTGTGGAGAGAGAAACACTCAGCGTTTTGATCTCGATAGGACTCATCTTCGGAACGCGGGCGATTTTTATAGTATTTTATTAGCTATAAAATGCTGCGGTACAGCCTCATCCTTGTATTAAAAGCTCTCTATTATCATGATGTGTGCTAGAGAGGTGAGATTTGTTAGATATCACGGACAGAACACCAAGCAGCATCAAACTTGTCTTAGTGCAGTTGTTGCTACCACAACATTGGAGAAAGGCACTGACGTCCAATTCTTCTGTCTTACCCTCCAAATGATAGTGAGAGGGTGAGAGGAAATTTGCAGCTTTTTAACTGTTTTTAAATCCCCCCATCCTGTGCAGTGAGAAAGCAGACCGTCACAACCCCTCACGGACAATCACACTCTCAAAATATCCAAGATACAATCCATTATCGTCTAAAAGCTACTTTTCTTAAAATCCATTCATAGGTTGAGGGCATTGCTGGCTACACCAGCATTTAATGCCCATCCTTAGTTGCCCAGAGGGCAATTAAGAGTCAACCACATGTAGGCCACACCAGGTAAGGAAGGCAGTTTCCTTCTCTACATGACAGCAATGAACCAGATGGGTTTTTCCAACAACTGACAATGGATTCACGGTTGTCATCAGGCTTTTAATTCCAGATTTTTATCGAATTCCAATTCTACCATCTGGCTTTGGCAGGATTCAAACCCAGGTCCCTAGAACATGAGCTGGGTCTCTGGATCTACGAACCAGCAATATCACCACTAGGCCATCACCTCCCCATTTGAGAAGTTTACTCACGGGCAGTTATCAGGGGCAAATCCTGCCTCTTCCACTCATTTACAGCAAAGCTGCCACAGTCCTACTGCTCCCTCATTGGAGAGAGACGACTGCTAGAGATTTAACCTGAGGGTCACCATGCCTCAGTTGAGAAAGAGAGATTGTCATGGTAACTGCAGCCGGGACAGGGACTGAACCCACACTGTTGCCGTCACTCTGCATCGCAAACCGTCCATTCAATCTAAGTGTCAACCCCACCCCCTTCCCATCTGTGGTATAGCGTCAAATTCAGCCCAGTGGGTTTATTGCTATGAGGGAACTGCATGTTTATGGGGTCAGGCAGCTTGCTTTGCCAAGGCTTGCAGTCTGTTTGATGAGTTACAATGTAATGAATGAAAGGCATAGCTGCTGTGTTCGGTCAGTCATTTTGCTCAATTGATAGTATTGTGGGGGCAGGCCATTCAGTCCATAAGTCCTTCCTAAGAATATCCCACCCAGACCCACCCCCATCCCTGTAACCCTGCATTGCCCATGCCTAATGGATAGTAAAATGTGGGGTATGCAGGGAAGATTGATCTTAGTAAGATAATAGGTCAGCACAACATCGTGGGCTGTAGGGTCTGTATTGTTCTATGTTTCTAATCCTCTTAGTTGACACACATCTGAACACTATGGGGCAATTTAGCATGGCCAATCCACCTAACCTGCCCATCTTTGGGCTGTGGGAGGAAGCTGGAGCATCCAGAGGAAACACACACAGACATGGGGAGAATGTGCAAACTCCACACAGACAGTTGCTTAAGGCTGGAACTGAACCTGAGTCCCTGGTGCTGCGAGGCAGCAGTGCTACCCACTGAGCCACCGTGCTGCCCATATTAGCTATTACCTCAAGGCAGTGTGATATAAAAATGACCAAGTGATGCTTTCATTGAGCATGATTTTGTCTGGACACCACTTGGAGAACCATGTTCACTTCTGGGCAGTGAACCAAAGGAAAGGTAGGGATACTGGGTATATTTACCATTGACAGAGGGGTTTACTTACTGAGACAGAATTCTCTCCACAAGTACTGCTGCATTTCTCCAGCACTCTCTGATTTTGTTTCAGATTTCCAACATCCACAGTCCTTTGTTTTATTCACAAAGTTGGTGAGCATTCCCGTGACTCTAGAAGGTTGAAGAGTGGTCTAAAAGAGGTGTTTGTAGAGACTGAATAAGGAGAGAGACCCTGGAGGATCCAATACAGCGTGTGTGAGGGCGTAGATGTAAAGTTAAGGTGAGGCCATTTAGAACTGAAATCAGGAACCATTGTCAGTGTGTGTAAACCAGTCTCCCTCACCCTCGCCTCAGAAAAAAAAACAACCTATGAATGCTAATGGGACAATCAAAGACTGTACTTCAATGTTACGATTATCAAATGGTATGAGTCAAAACCGCGCAAAGGAAAAAGAGTCACAGAATTGTCGTGGCACATAAAGAGGTCATCCATCCAAGTGGCAAATTCTCTGCTGGTTAGAGCCATACTTGGCAAATAGGAAGATGGCTGTGGTTGTTGGAGGTCAGTCATCTCAGCTCTAGGACATCTCTGCAGGAGTTCCTCAGGATAGTGTCCTAGGCCCAACCATCTTCAGCTGCTTCCCTCCATCATAAGGTCAGAAGTGGGGATGTTCACCAATGATTGCACAATGTTCATCACCATTCATGACTCCTCAGATACTGCAGCACTCCACGTTCAAATGCAACAAGATCTGGTCAATATCCGGGCTTGGGCGGACAAGTGGCAAGTAACATTCACGCCACACAAATGCCAGGCTATGACCATCACCAATAAGAGACAATCTAACCACCATCCCTTGACATTCAATGGTGTTACCATCACTGAATCCCCAACTATCAACATCCTGGGGGTTATCATTGACTAGAAACTCAACTGGACTCACCACATAAATATAGTGGCTGCAAAGAGCAGGCCAGAAGCTAAGGATACTGTGATGACTAATTCACCTCCTGACTCCCAAAGTCTGGCCACCATCTAGATGGCACAAGTGTGATGGAATCCTCCCCTGTTGCCTGGATGAGTGCAGCCCCAACAACACTCAAGAAGTTTGACACCATCCAGGACAAAGCAGCCGCTTGATTGGCACTACATCCACAAGTATCCACTCCCTCTACCACCAACGCTCAGTAGCAGCAGGGTATACTATCTACAAGATGCACTGCAGAAATTCACCAAAGATCCTCAAACAGAACCTTCCAAACCCACGACCACTTCCACCTAGAAGGACCAGGGCAGCAGATACATGGTAATACTCCAGATTCCCTTCCAAGCCACTCACCATGCTGGCTTGGAAATATATCACTGTTCCTTCACTGTTGCTGGGTCAAAATCCTGGAATTCCCTCCTTAAGGGCATCGTGGGTCAACCCATAACAGGTGGACTGCAGCAGTTCAAGATGGCAGCTCAGCACCATCTTCTCAAGGAGCAACTAGGGATGGGCAAGAAATGATGGCCAGCCAGTGACATCCACATCCCACAAAATGAATTTTAAAAAATCTACACTGCGTCATTAAATGTCAATCTCCTGCTTTATCCCCTCTAACCTTTGCTCATTACTTTTATCTAAAATAGAACTGCAGATCAGCCATAACTTTGAATGAAAGTACAGGTTCAAGGGACAAAATGGCCTACTCCAGTTCCTGCATAAAATGAGGCCAGATCTTCTTTTTTCTCTCTCCCTTTGCATTTAGAAAGCTGCTCGTTGTAGCTGTCTAAATCCCGTGTGAATAATATGCCCGCATTCAGGGTTAATCAGTACACAACATGACTCTCTCTGCTATGGGTGTGTAGTTTAATCACCCTGTGGGATTCGTGGAGTGGCATTGTATAGGACTATTTAATGTCACAGATATCTAGTCAACCATCAGACACTCAATTGACTCTGACTGAAGCTAAACCAAAGTCACGCCATCAGGGTATTTTTTTTTGTTCAACCTTAGTTTGATCCTGAATCTCAATGAATTATTGGCAATCAGCCTGTGTATTTTAAATTACTTTGAGTGCCACATGTGTGTTATAAAACGATGTAGCGATTCAGAACAGACAGGTGGCCTGTACTTCAACTGTTTCATTACATAAATGGAAAATGATTAGAAGGGCATGAGCTGAAATTATTAATGGGGTACTTGGCCTGTATCTGGGGTTGGTAACAGCATTTTAACTGAAAGCATGCAATTCCAAACTTAGTGTACTGCACATGTTCGGAAGAAATACTCAGTAAGGAAATCATGGAATTATTCAGCAGAAATTCCCCCTCAGATCCCTAGCACGTGGTTGGCGTTATGTGCTGAAGGCCTGGTCCATATTACTGTAAAAGCCACTGCCAGTTGTACTGCTCTATGTTCTAAGAGCTTGTAGAGTTGGAGGTGAGCAGGTGCAAGTTTGAAGTTTGCGCCTGTAAGTTCCCAGCTGTAAGGACCGAAGTTCCAAATTGATGCATGAGTGGCGACAAAATTGTACCTGCTACAAAGGGAAATAAATCTTCGTAACTAGTTAATTTTAAATAATCATTCCATTCATTAACAGTGAATAAAATGAGGTCTGTGAGTGTTACAATGCGGTCTTTTCATGTGTTGGATATTTCGGTGAATACCTAATATCTAGATGATGGTAACGCAATCTCGATGTTAAACATGTTGTTTTGTCAATAGCACTGTGGAATTCTTGATAATACCGAGGTCTAGTTCATCGTCAGTGACAAGACACAGAAGAAGATTGGGATGGTAGATAATGAAAGAAAATGATTGCATTTCCACAGCATTTTTCACACTTCCAGGATGTCCCTTAAAGCAAATTAATCCTTGTCAAGGTATAGTTGCTGCTATAATGTAGGAAAACACAACACCTAACTTAAAAAAAAATGAAGGAATGGCAGATGTTGTAAATTAGGAACAAAAACAGAAGTTGCTGAAAAAGCCCAGCAGGTCCAGCAGCATCTGAGAAGGAATAAACAGGGTTAACATTTCGGGTCCGGTGACCTTTCTTCAGAGCCTCGCAACACATAACTTGTGTGGTTTAAACAATTGAAGGCAACAAATTCTGGAGATCACAGCGGGTCAGGCAACATCTATGGAGTACGTGACATCAGAGCTCTGATGAAGAGTCATATAGACTCGAAACGTTAGCTTGCTCTCTCTCCATGGATGCTGTCTGACCCGCTGTGATCTCCAGCATTCGTTGTTTTCAGTACAGATTCCAGCATCTGCAGTAACACCTACATTCTGGTTTAAACAATTGTTCAAAACAGGTTCTAACTTCAGTAAGAACTTAACTATGGAGGTAGTAGGTGGGCAGGTTTCCCTTTGAAGTTCTGTCTGTCTATATCTAGAGGTCCCTCCAAAATGTGACAATCAAAAACTTTAAGACTAACTGCTTCACTTTTGAGAGTATGGGGATGCCGAAAGCTATTCTTCCCAGGGTGCTCCAGGAGAGTTCCAAATGAGACTATCACTCACCTTTAGGCTGCCCCCTTTGGGGTCAACCCTCGGTGCTCCTCAAGAGATGCCAGTGGTACCCGAAGAACAGACTGGATGAGCGCCAGGTCCTTTTATTGTGCAGCAGACCTCTCTGACAAGGGCCGTGCTTCAGCGGAGGTCAGAAACGTTTCCAACACCAGAGCTGAACCGAGTTATTTCATTTGGGAAGCTACAGAGGTAGAGGCTATTCGGCAATGGGATGATGGGAGTTGTGGCCCTTTGGGAGTTCAGACCTAAATTTTCATCTCCCTCCCTTCAAAACATTTCCTGATAAATTTCAGCCCCTCACAAATTATCTGCTGGCACCCGCACCACCATTAGTTCATAGAATTCCTACTGTGTGGAAACAGCCTGTTCAGCCCATGGTGTCCATACTATCCCACCCAGACCCGCTCCCCTACCCTATCCCTGCATTTCCCATGGCCAACTTGCACTTCTGTGGACTGTGGGAAGAGACCCACGCAGACATGGGGAGAATGTACAAACTCCACACAGACAGTCACCCGAGGATGGAATCAAACCCAGGCCCCTGGTGCTGTGAGGCAGCCGTACTGACCACTGAGCCACCGTACGCTATGGTCACTATGCTCATAGTTTTGAAAATCTGCCATTGGGGCGGCGCTGATGTGACTCTTCCTGAGACTAGAACACCTGTCATTAGAGGCAGAGCAAGTTGCCATTGGCCACCTAGCCCAGGTATAGTCACATGGTTCATGCCCTCTTTAAGGGCGATTAGAACACGCAAAAGTGCAAAGTATCGTGCCATTTGTACCAAGAAAGTCAATCATGTTGAATCTACACATTAGAACTTTTGATGCTCATTGGCTAATTTTCTTCACAGCAACAAGTGCACATTTTTTGATGCTCTGCTTCCTGAGCAATAACAGACAATTAACAAGGCAAACAAGTCTGTTTTTGTTACAAAGGGATTAGCAATTAACAATGAAATATCTTAATACAATTGTAGAACACTGATGCCACACATGTAGTGCCAATTGCAGTTATGCCTTTATTACCTAAGGAAGACTCTGGAGGGAGGTTCACTAGACTGGTTCCTTCATTGAAGGGAGTCTTCTATGGTAAGTGACAGTTTCGAAGATTAGTTGTAAGAAGGAGATGTGACTGAACTAAAACATATAAGATTGATAAGATGTTTGATGGGGTAAACACTGACAATGCTCTTTGCTGGGGCATGCAGAGCACAGGGTCTCAAAATAAGGGATCTACATTTAGGACTGAAATAGAATCATAGAGTTATACAGCATGGAAACAGACCCTTTGGTCCAACTTGTCCATGCTGACCAGATATCCTAAACTGATCAAGTCCCATTTGACCCATATCCCTCTAAACCCTTCCTGTTCATGTAACCATCCAGATGCCTTTTAAATGTTGTAATTGTACCTGCCTCCAACCATCTGCTCTGGCAGTTAATTCCATAAACGCATCACTCTCTGTGTGAACAAGTTGCCCTTCAAGTCCGTTTTAAATCTTGCCCCTCCCACCTTAAATCTATGCCTTCAATTTCTGGAATCCCCGACTCTGGATGAAGACCATGGTTATTCACCCTATTTATGCAGCCTCTGACAGATCCAACTCCACCTTAAAACTATTCAATGCTTTGGCCTTGACTGCGTTCTCTGACAGAGAATTCCATCAGCCCACCACATTCCAGTTGAAGAACTTTCTCATGAAGAAATTGTGCATGACGCGTGTAGAGAAATTCTTCAAGAAGATACAGAAATTAGCGTACTCCAACTCTGACTTCTTCAGTTCTTCAGAACTTCGAACTACTGTGGAGATATCTACATCAAAGTTGGTCTGCCATCCTTCAGGAAAGGAGCACTGTTTGTAGTCAAAAGTTTGCACTTTCTATGCAACATGTTCAGAGATGTCAATATACACCACAAGGGCGAGTGAGATTCGAACCCAGGCCCCCAAGTGGGGACACCACCTTGCACCACAAGAGCTTAAACAGGAAAGAAGGAAAGGAACGAGAGGAGGTAACAAGGGATAGCATCAGTAATTGTATCTATTATTATCACAGAAGTAGACAAATGGACATCAGGGAAAGCTGTCAACATTTTCTAAAAGCTGGAGTCCTATGTCAGACTGCGTGCAAACACATTACTGCAGAACTGTGGAATATATGAGTCCTGTAACAAGCAATTGAAAACCAATACAATCGACCACTGGCAATAAAAGATTCTAAGTGTGTTGAAAGTGAATGTCGGGAGATCATGGTGGGAAAAGCTGAGGCAATGTGGCAGAATTAATTAAAAGAGCAATCCATTTGCATTTCATCTCTGTGATGCACCATAACTAGTTTTAATGAAATTGGTTCCTTTTAAAAGAGCCTTAACTAAAAACAATTAACTGTTATAAAATGAAAATGCTGCAGATGCTGGGGATTTGAAATAAAAACACAGTCAAGCTTCTTGATACCATCCAGGACAAAGCAGCCCACATGATTGGCACCACATCCACAAACATTCACTCCCTCCATCACCGACGCTCAGTAGCAGCCGTGTGTACTATCTACAAGACGCACTGCAGAAATTCACCAAAGATCCTCAGACAGCACCTTCCAAACCCATGGCCTTTTCTATCCAGAAGGACAAGGGCAGCAGGTACATGAGAACACCACTCCCTGCAAGTTCCCCTCCAAGCCACTTACCAATCTGATTAGGAAATATATCACCGTTCCTTCACTGTCGCTGGGTCAAAACCCTAGGATTCCCTTCCCTAGGGAATTGTGGGTCTACCCACAACAGGAGGACTGCAGCAGTTCAAGAAGACACTCACCACCACCTTCTCAAGGGCAACTAAGGAAGGGCAATAAATGGCTGGCCCAGATAGTAACGCCCATGACCCACAAATGAATAAAGAAAACATCAGCACATCCAGCAGGATCTGGGATGAGAGACGCATCAAGTTCTATCTGATATTTCTCTGGTACTTTGAAGAAGGGTCACTGGACTCGAAACCTTAACTCTGTTTCTCTCGCCACAGATGCTGCCAGACCCACTGAGGTTCTCCAGCACTTAACTATGGCTGGACGAATCCACTTAGAATTTACAAACGACACATGGGCGATGAACAATAGTTTAAGAAAACAAGTTTTGTTTTAAGATAAGATTTTTCCATGTACCTTTAACTGATGGAAATGCAGAGCTTGGGCTGAGAGAGGGGAACCAGGCTGGAATTAGTCCTGAGTGATATGCCAGAGATAGATTCACAACTCTGACAAATGTGAGGGTAAAGAAAATAAAATATATTCGCACCTTGCTCATCTTGCAAGGATGAAAATCATTATCTGTACTGGAGGTAACAAGGTGTGGAAGCTGGATGAACACAGCAGGCCAGGCAGCATCAGAGGAGCAGGAGAGCTGACGTTTTGGGTCTGGAACCTCTTCTGAAGAAGGGTCTAGACCCGAAGCAGATTCTCCAGCATCGGCAGTTCCTTCTATATCTGTACTGGAGGACTGTTTTAGAAAACAAGAACTGCCTGGTCAAGCCAATTATCTAATACAGAACACCTCTTGTAAATTGTTCAAAACTGCCAGTTAGACCAGTCTTGACTGCAATCCAAACACCAAGTCTGGTGAAAGGTTAACTCGATGCAATGATCCTGAGTCTATATCAATATCAGGTCAATTTAAAATCATTGCATTTTTTTTAACCTGAATTTGCTCGTTATCAATCGTTTTGAACTTTGGACGCTACCTGTCCTTGTTTTCATGCCATGATAAGGACAGGTGTTGCAACAGAAATGGTCTTGAAACCCGAGACCATTGATTGACAGATCCTAATGCCTAAACAATGAATCCCAGCCCCAATCCAAAATTTGGATCAAATCTTGTTTTGTACTAGAAGATAGAAATCTGATTCATGTAGCTTAGCTGGAAATAGTCTGACATATGGCTTTCACCTGTTTTTGGCTAGTCTAAGGTTACTGTCCATCCTACTTACAGCACTTCTCTCTGTCTGCTTAACATCCTCTCTCTCTCTCACCCACAAAGACCCAAGCCCTGCCTCCTTAATTCCTTGCTGACCACTCCTTCAGAACATTTTCCTGAATCATTGTCGCCTTTTCCCTGACAACCTGGATTAGGTAAACTGCACATATGTTTGAAAGGTTTGTGAGTCCACCCAAAACTACTGTTAAAACAAGTCTGCCTTAGTCAAACAGGAGGAACCTCGGTCGATTTGACAAAGTTTGCAGGCAACTTTATGTGCACTCTAGTGCTCCGCACTGTATCAAGCGTAACTATTGATGAGAGCTATGCAGTTATTCTTGGCCCACTATCCATACATAGTACATTCAAAATCTAGTAAATAGTCAATTATTTATTAAGCATTTACTTTTGCAGTTGCTCCATTGCCAAATGCAGGCTATAAACTCATGCTCAGCAATCCTGTGGGTGTTTATTTCTTGATTAATGCATAAGATGCAAAGCCAATATCGTCTATGCCTCCCTCACTCTACAAGAGGAGTGTACTGTTACCTGCTTCAAGTAAATGATTAATAAAAATATGTAACTGTTACTTGGACTTGCTCTATCAGTTTGGTAAGATGTTGGTGTTGATGTGCTGCCTGAACGTCCTTCTGTGCGATCTGGGGATTAGATCTCAATGGGAAACTCTTTTGCTTCTCAAATATGAACGCGCTAAGCTTCATCAATGGACTTGATGATGAGATGAGTGTTTTTCCGCTCAGAAGCTGTTGACGTGTGATTGAAAGGTGGCCGTCAATCGCTGGGAAGTCAGCAGTTGCCCTGGGATGCGTGAGATAAATCAGAGTTGCTGCTGACGAACCAGGTTACCCTGGCAATGCAGGACACAGTGTCTCATCTCAATGTCCAAACAATGTGGGAGCTCAGAACCATAAAACCACAGGAAATAAGAAGAGGAGTGGGCCATTCGACCCTTCGAGCCTGCTACATCATTCAGTAGAATCATGGCTGATCCTCATGTCCACTTTTCTGCCCTTTTCCCGTAAACCTTAATTCCCCGACTGATCAAGAATCTATCTACCCCTGCCTTAAATATGGGTCTGCTGCTTTTTGTCATTTATATAAAGGATTTGGATGTGAACATAGGAGGTATGGTTAGTATGTTTGCCAATGACAGCAAAATTGGAGGTGTAGTGCACAGTGAAGAAGGTTACCTCAGAGTACAACGGGATCAGATGGGCCATTGGGCTAAGGAGTGACAGAAGGAATTTAATTTAGTTAAATGTGAGGTGCTCCATTTTGGAAAGGTAAATCAGTGCAGGACCTAAACAATTAATGTTATGGCTTTGGAGAGTGAGGCCGAACAAAGAGACCTAGGGATGCAGACATATTTTTCCTTGAAGTTGGAGTCACAGGTAGACAGGATAGTGAGGGAGGTATTTGGTACACTTGCCTTTATTGGTCAGTGCATTGAGTATAGGAGGTAGGAGGTCACTTTTGGAATACTGCATGCAATTCTTGTCACCCTGCTATTAAAAGGATGTTGTTAAAATTGAAAGGGATCAGAAAAGATTGACAGGGATGTTGCTGGAACTGGAGTGTTTGAGTTATATGAGAAGCTGAAAAGGCTGGGACTTTTTTTCCCTGGGGCACTGGCAGCTGAGGGGTGACCTTATAGAGGTTTGTAAAATCATGGGGGGCATGGATGGGGTGAATAACCCAAAACTAGAGGGCATAGGTTTCAGGTGAGAGGGGAAAGATTTGAAAAAGACTTAAGGGGTATTTTTACAAGCAGTATGTGGTGTGTTTGTGGACTGAGCTGCCAGAGGAAGTGGTGGAGTCAGGTACATTTAAAACATTTAAAAAGCATCTGGATGTGCATATGAATAGGAAGGGTTTAGAGGGATGTGGGCCAAATGCTGGCAAATGGGACCAGGTCAGATTGGGACGTGTGGTCTGCCGGGATGAGTTGAACGGAAAAGTCTGTTTCCACGCTTTATGACTCTATGATTCTGTCTTCCCAAAAAATCCACTCATTCACAAAGTATCTAGAAGTACCTTCCAAAAAAATCTTAGGTTGGACACTGAGTAATGTATTAAAATAACGTTCACCCTTCCTCCATTGAGCACATTTCAGCCTGAGTTGCTCTTGTACAATTTGTGACATCTCTCAGCATGTGTAAATATACGAGTAATACGTATAATTGAGGACATTTAAAGAGGAGATAGACAGATTTTTAATTATTGGTGGCTTGACGGTTATGGACAGCGGGCAGGAAAATGGTGTTGAGGCCGAGATGAGATCAGCCATAATCGCATTAAATGGTGGAGCAGGCTTGAGGGGCCAAATGACCTACTCCTGCTCCTGTTTCTCAAGCCATCCGGGACATTGGAATATTTCAGTCTGCAGCACCCAGAAGTGGGCAGCTCATGTGTGCAGACGGAGGGTACCACCCTGCCGTACCCAGGTGATTCTGAGAGCTCAAATATTTCAGATGGCGTGCGGCATGAATCAGCCTTAATGCGATTAGGAGTGCCACAATAAAGCATTGTAACAGCAGCAGCTGCCTCGGTGAACAGGCCTGCTCTATCACAAGTCAATAATGACACAGTTAATGCCCCATTGTAGTCCGTGCTGGTGAGAGGTGTCGAGCTGTTAATTGAGCTGGTGCATTGTTTCCCAGGGCACTAAGCTCCGCTCATTACCCTGTAAAAGGCACACTGTTACAGCTCACTGTGTGTGTCTGGGCACTGATGCCAAGTGGAGCGGACTCTATAACATTGCCTGGGCTGCCGACAGCTCTCGATAGGTTGTAGTGAGCCACTCTCTGCTAACCATTACTTCGCCAAATAGGATAAATGTTCCCTCATTGCCAAAAATAACTGTGACCGTTTGCTGACATTGTGGTCTCTTATTGCGCTTCCGACGTTCCAACCATTGACTGCACTTCAAATATACTCCACAGGCTGCAAAGTGCTTTGGGACATCGTAAAGAGCACAGTTTAAATGCAAGTTATCACTCGCTCACCTAAACAGCATTCAAATTGAGCTAAAATATTGACCTACGTGAGAAATTGTGGTGGATAATGATATATCGCAGAATTTTTAAAAGAAGGGACATAGGGCACAATTGGAGAAATTCATAACCTTATTTCAAGGGGTTTGGTGTATGAGAGCAGGGAAGTCTTACTACAACCGTACAAGGTGCGAGTGAGACCACATCTGGAGTAATGTGAGCAGTTTTGGTTCCCTTACAGGTCATTCCCCTATTTCGCAATAGTTGCGTTCTTGCGTGACCTTGCGCTCTAGAAAATCGCCATAGAAAATTGCGTCATAGGGAAATCGCTATCGAAAATTACTATACCTGTACAGCAGGAAGTTCATGTTTTCCAAACAGTGTTCACTATTTATCAATCGCGTTACAGCCAATTCGTGTTAACGAAACACGCACTGCAGCAGAATTACCTGTTTTTAAGAAAAGCCGTCATTTCATTGGAGGTAGCTCAGAAAAGGTTAACTCAGATAATCCCCAGCATGTGAATGGTCTTGTGAACAAAAGCTGAACAGATTGGGACTCTACTTTCTTGAGTTGAGAAGAATAAGCGGTGATATCATTGAAGCATATGGGATTCTTAAGGAGCTAGACAGGGCAAAAGCTGAGAGGATGTTTCCCCTCATGGGAGGGTCTAGGACCAGAGGGCATAGACTCAGAATAAAGGGGTACCTATTTGAGGCTGAGATGTGGAGGATATTTTTTTCTCAGTGGGTTGAGAGTCTTTGGAACTCCTTGACAGAACTGTGGGGGCAGAGTCCTTGTGTATATTTCAGGCTGAGGTAGATAGATTCTTGACCAGTTGGGGAGTCAAGGTACATGGGGAAAGGGCAGGAAAGTGAACGTGAGGAATGTCGAATCAGCCACTATCCTATTGAACAGCAGAGCAGACTCGAGGGGCCGAACAGCGTACTCCTGATCCTATTTCTTATGGTCTTATAGTTTTATAACAAGTTCTATTTTCTTCTGATCTCCTTTCATCAGGTCGCTACCCTACTAGGATACAATTACAGAAGTGCCAGAAGGAGTTTGTATAGACCAGTGGATGGTGTCCCTCTCTTCAGACCTGAAATGTGCTAGAGACAGATTTAATTGGGACATTCAAGAAGACATTGGATAGTTATTCAGATAGGAATGGTGCGCAGGGTATGGAGAAAAGGCCGGAGATTGGCACTTGGTAAGTGAGCTGGTGCAGGCATGATGGGCCAAATGGACTCCATCCGTGTTGTAACTATCCTGTGAAGTTCTGGGCTTGAGTCCCAGCCCAAGACTTGATGGACATGGGAGTTGTGTCACAATGGGGAAAAGTAGGTTGATTGTTGATCTGTGAACACTTGCAATACCCTGTGGGAAGCAGTGAGAGCAGGAGAGTTTTCTGATCAACCAGGAGCATGTGGTGGCTGAGCACAACAGATCGACCATGTTCAACAAGCCCAGGGACACATTCCTGCCAGGAGCAAGTGTCTTCCTCAACCTGAGGATCATCTACGTGTGTGTGTGTGTGTGTGTGTGTGTGTGTGTGTGTGTGTGTGTGTGTGTGTGTATGAATGCCCGTCCCTGTGTCTCTATGTGTCTGTTTATCTCAGGCTCTTTGGTGCTTCACCCTGAATTGTCACGGTGTACTAATCTCAAATTTATAAGATACACATTGACAACCCACAAATCTCTTCAATGGTGCTATATCAAACGTATATCTTTCTGTGCAACAATTCTGCAGAAGCTTTGAACTCAATGCTTGAGTTCTCTATAGAAATAGAACCATAGCCATTGGCCCATCTTCTCTACGCTAACCCAAAAATACCCAGAGTCCCTTTTGAATCCTGTCTTCCTGCACACTGCCCATAGCCCTTCAGCTTACAGCACATAAGGTGTAGACCCAGGTAATTTTTAAAAACAGTTTAGGGCCTCTGCCTTTACCACCAACTCAGACAGTGAATTCCAGACACCCACAACCCTCTGTGTAAAATGGTTTTGCTCACATCCCCCTCCAATCCTTCTGTCACTCAGCTTGAATCTCTAACCCCTAGTGTTGAATGCTCTGCCAAGGGAAACAGGTTCCTCCTGTTCACTCTGCCTCTACTCCTTTTGGAAACCTCCATTGTATCAACCCTCTGCCTTCTCTGTAGAAGGAAAACAACCACAACCTCTCCAATCTCTCCTTGTAGTTCCAATTCTGCATTCCTGGCAACATTCCAATGAATCTTCTATGCTGCCTCTTTCTAGAGCAATTACATCCTTCCTGTAAAATGGTGACTAGAACTGTACACAATGCTCCAGTTGTGACTGCACCTGTGCCTTATACAGTTTCATCATAATATCCCTACTTTTGCATTCTGTCTTGCAGCTTTTGTCACGGGCTCCAGTGATTGGGTGAAGGTAGGTTCCTGACCAACTGAGCTGGTCGTTCTATTGTCATCAAGCACCCGATTAGACAGCTGCAGCTTTGATCTGAATCCGAGACAGTCTGCTATTTCCAATATCAAGTTCTTCCACCCCTCACTTACCGAGAGCAGAAGGGTGGAATGGGTCGGAAAACAGCTTGTCACAGAGTTTGTAGGGAAAGCAAGACAACAGAATGTTTGCGTCAATGCAACATCATTTCTTTTCACAAACACCACTCTCAATCTCCTCCACAATAGAAGTGCAGTGAATCACTTTGAAGACATGTGAGCATCAGTGGTTGCCTTTTGGAATGGGTGACGAAGGAAGTGGACAGGGGAATGTCTATGGATGTTGTTTATATAGACTTCTAGAGGCATTTGATAAAGTCCCACATAAGAGATTGTTAACTAAGGTATAAGCCCATAGAATCGAGGGCAGGTTACTGACATGACTGAGAAACTGAATGAGTGGCAAGCAATAAAAGTTAGGGATAATAGGTAGGTACTCAAATTGGCAGGATGTGACTAGTGGTGTCCCAAAAGGATCTGTGTTAGGGCCTCAGTTATTCACATTGTTTATTAACAATTTGGATAATGGCATAGAAAGTCATATATCCAAATTTTGTGATGACACAAAGTTAAGTGGCATTGTAGGCTGTGCAGATGGTAGCATTACGTAGGGGTATTGATAGACCAAGTGAATAGGCAAAACTGTGGCAGTTGGAGTTCAGTGTAAGCAAGTGTAAGGTTATCCATTTCAGACCAAAGAAGGATAGATCAGGATACTTTCTAGATAGTGTGAAGTTAAATACAGTAGATGTCCAAAGAGACTCAGGAGTTCTGATGCATAGAACATAGAATATAGAACCATACAGCGCAGGAATGGGCTTTTTGACCCACAATGTTGCACTGAACATGACTCCAAATGAAATTAATCCCTTCTGGCTGCCCTTTGTCAATATCCCTCCATTCCTTTCATATTCATGTACTTATCTAAAAGTCCCTTAAATGCCCTTTTTGTATTTGCCTCCACCACCATCCCTGACAGCATATTCCAGACTCCTACCACTCTCTACGTATAAAAATGTGCCCTTCACTTCTCCTTTGAACTTTCCACCTCTAACCTTACACACATGACCCCTAGTACTAGACATTTCAACTCTGGGAAAAAGATTCCGAACATCAACGCTATCTATGCATCTCATAATTTTATAGATTTCTATCAAGTTTCCCCTCAGCCTCCGCCGCTCCAGAGAAAACAACCTGAGTTTTTCCAGCCTCTCCTAATAGCTCATACCCTCTAATCCAGGCAGTATCCTGGTAAACCTCTTCTGCACCCTCTCCAAAGCCTCCACATCCTTCCTGTAATGTGGCGGCCAGAACCGGACACTATACTCTAAGTGTGGCCTAACGAAAGTCTTATAAAGCTGTAACATCACATCCTGACTCTTGTAAACAATTCCCCAACCAATAAGGTATGCCATAAGCCTTCGTCACACCCTATCCACTTGTGTGGGCACCTTCAGGGAGCTACGGACCTGAACCGCAAGATCCCTCTGTACAGGGTCCTGCCATTAACTGTATGGTTTTCCTTAACATTTGATCTCCCAAAGTGCAGCACCTCACACTTACCCGGATTAAACTCCATCTGCCATTTCTCTGCCCATATCTGCAACTGATCTATGTCCCACTGTATCCTTTGACAGTGTTCTACGCTGTCCACAACTCCACCAATCTTTGTATCATCTGCAAACTTACTAGCCCATGCATCTACATTTTCATCCAAGT
Organism: Ginglymostoma cirratum; assembly: GCA_024137785.1. NCBI lineage: Eukaryota > Metazoa > Chordata > Chondrichthyes > Orectolobiformes > Ginglymostomatidae > Ginglymostoma > Ginglymostoma cirratum. The sequence goes on along the minus strand of JAHRHZ010000059.1, from coordinate 22,571,757 downwards.
CATACTTTAAAAGGCTGTTATGCCCAGTCGAGTGCTGGCAGTCCGGAGCTGCCCTGCACTGGTGCAGGCATTTTCCCCAGATGGAGCAGACAAAGGGGGGTTGGCTTCCCACTTAGCCGACAAGGACCTGGAGGTCCTGATGGACAGGATGGTACAGAGGAGGGACTTCCTCTGAGTCCAAGAAAGAGTCAGCCCAGATAACGATGCACAGAGTGGACTCTTTCTGTGATGGCAGACTTCTGTGGTTTCTCTCATCATTGACCATTTGAGCCAAAGGACTGGATACAAATAACAGTAAGCAACGTCAGCAGCAATGGCTGATGGTATCCTGCAGGCAAAATGAGGGTATGTTAGTCAAGGCTGTATTGATTAACCCAGAAACTAAACCTGCTGTACCTGACCTGGGACATGACGCTTAATTTCGGAAGAGTGAAAATTGCACGTATATAGTGCCTGTCGTGACACTGGGATTTCCCAAAGTATCTTTCTAGTCATTGTTGTAAAGTGGTAAATCAGTTTAGCAACTGCCAAGCTCCAAGCACAGGGTAATGACCAATGCCAATGCTTTGGTTGTGCATGAAGCTGTTTGAAGAAGAAATATTAGCCCGTACCCAAGAGGTAACCTCCCTGTACTGCTTCAAACTAATATCATGGCATCTTTCACGTCCACCTGAGGCATCAGGCAGGGTCAGGCCCAGAGAGAAGTATTCATTCAGTACCACACTTAGCTGAGCCAGACTCTTACATGAGACTGAGTTTTGAACTCAGAGGTTGGGACACTACCACTTGTTCTGCAGCAGTCACTAGTAGGGGCTCCCTATCACTGGCATCTCTCAGCAGCCAGGAATGACTGTCTCTGGGCCTGCTGTGACTGTCTCTTAGCCCGGTGTGACTGTCTTTCTGGGCCCGGTGTGACTGTCTCTGGGCCCGGTGTAGCTGTCTCTTGGCCCGGTGTGACTGTCTCTCGACCGGGTGTGACTGTCTCTCGGCCCGGTGTAGCTGTCTCTGGGCCCGGTGTAGCTGTCTCTCGGCCCTGTGTGACTGTCTCTGGGCCCGGTGTGACTGTCTCTGGGCCCGGTGTGACTGTCTCTCAGCCCGCTGTGACTGTCTCTCGGCCCACTGTGACTGTCTCTCGGCCAGGTATAGCTGTCACTCAGCCCGGTGCAGCTGTCTCTGGGCCCAGTGTGACTGTCTCTCGGCCCAGTGTAGCTGTCTCTCAGCCTGGTGTGACTGTCTCTCGGCCCGGTGTGACTGTCTCTCGGCCCGGTGTGACAGTCTCTCAGCCTGGTGTGACTGTCTCTCAGCCCGGTGTAACTGTCTCTGGGCCCGGTGTGGCTGTCTCTGGGCCCGGTGTGACTGT
>JAHRHZ010000059.1:22538401-22570387 GCA_024137785.1 Ginglymostoma cirratum | reverse complement strand
GTGTAGCTGTCTCTGGGCCCGGTGTGACTGTCTCTCAGCCCGGTGTGTCTGTCTCTCAGCCCGGTGTGTCTGTCTCTCGGCCCAGTGTAGCTGTCTCTCAGCCCAGTGCAGCTGTCTCCGGGCCCAGTGTAACTGTCTCTCAGCCCGGTGTAGCTGTCTCTCGGCCCTGTGTGACTGTCTCTCAGCCCAGGGTGACTGTCTCTCAGTGACCCAGCATGGTTTCATCATGGAGCTCCAGCTTCCAGATGATTCCAAAGCGGGCTCCTGGCCTCCGAAGCCTCGAGGTGAAGCCTGGCACAGTCTGCAGTAAAGGCCCAGTACAAATTAGAGACTAGGTGCCAGCTTGGATTGGGTTGGAATGAACCTTATTCTGAACTTTTAGTTTCTTCATTTAATTAATTTCTTTTCCGTTAAGAACTTGTACTGAAGAATCTGTACCTAGGTACCTTTGAACCTAAGATCACACCGTTAAGTGGCTATTTGTTAACTTTTCACTGCCCTCATTTGAGCACATGCGACGTTCTGATTCTAATCCCTCAATTTGATGAGTACGGACACTAAGGTCCATATAATTTTGCTAAAAGTAAGGTGTGGTACCACAGCTGTTGAGGGAAGCATCACAGAGTTATAGAGTCATACAGCATGGAGACAGACCCTTCGGTCCAACCAGTCTGTTCTGAACATAATCCTGAACTAAACTAGTCCCACCTGCCTGTTCCTGGCCCATCACCGTATCATCATCAGTGAAACCTTCCTTCATAATATGTCTGGAGTCTCTCTCTCTTCAAATCCAACTGATTTCAAACTCGGGGCAATATTAACTACAACATCCACAAAGCAGCGACTGTGGGTGTAGAATCAGTATGAAAGGATATCTGTTTCGAGTGAAGAATTAAAGCATTTTCTCATCAGGAAATGACGAATAAAGGAATGTAATTGACTTGAACAAGAATGATGAGTGTATGGAGAAAACTGTTTGAATTTTGCAATTATCCATCACTCGCTGCGGACAATACCAACCATCTTTGTTGTCAAAATCTTACAACTTCCAGTGAGCTGCAGACAATGCCTCAACTCTGTCTGCTTTTGTCGTTTCCAGACCCTGTTCTCTCGCTCCCTGATTTATTTTGAATCTGCCTTTCCTAATCTATATTTATTTTCATTTTCTGACAGCAGGGAAAGCAGCCAGAAGAAAATGTAACTGGCAGAGATCAGTATTTCAGCATTTTTGACTGAGAACTAACCCCATCATTGTGCAAACGTTTACATATTTATCAAAGATCGAGGTGCTGTTCTTGGACATTTATCCTTCCTACTTGTCATGGTGTGGTGGGGGGATAGTATTGAATAAAGGGGCTGTCACCAATCCAAGGTATAATTGCTACATTTTCAGATAAAGGCTTTGTGAAACAATGAGCAGCTCATGTTATAAACTCTGCACTGGCTTTATTGCAACCTGTGCTAGCTTTCCAAACAGAATGTTTCAGGACAGAGAGGACCACCAGTGTAGTGGGAAGTCCTGGAGGAGCTTTACGTTACAATCATTTTCAAATAGTCAGCCAGATGAGGGGAGTTGAGCCTAAAATAAACTGAAACCCAGGCCAAGTCAAACATTTTCCTGCAAATATGCCTTTACCAGGCATTATTATTTTCTGAAATAGTTCTCATGTATAAACTGGAATAGAAAGGGATCGGACAATTCTTTTTTACACACACACAAAACACACACACACACACACACACACACACACACACAAACACACACGCATGCACACACACACATACATACACACACACATGCACACACCCACACGTGCACACCCACACGTGCACACACAAAACACACACACATGCACGCACAAACATACACGCATGCACACACACATACACACGCACATGTGCACGCACACGCACACGCGCACGCACACACACACACATGCACACAAACACACATGCACACATGCACACACACACACACACATGCACACGCACGCATGTGCACACACACACATGCGTGCATGCACACATCTGTGTATGTATGCTCAGGAACAATTTACGAAATCCTACGAACCTGCTTCTATTTCCTACTTTAGAGTGAATCAAAGCAACTCACTGTTTATAAAGGAATCTCGGTAATTTCTGTGTTTTGACCACATCAGCAAAGAGCGCCTGTTGTTTTGCGGAATGCAATTTGGCGAAGGAGCGAATCTTGACAGACGGTCTCATGTTTATTTGCAGTGTGGAAGGTTGCAAGCATGCGCCTCCAAACCCGACCACCTCGTGGGATCAGTCAGCAGCTTCCTATTGGTTCTCCACCGAGGTGTGCAGGGGGGAGGGTGGGGTCTTGTGGGTGGGGTAAGGCAGGGAGAAAATTGTGTAAAATTCCGCAGGTGACTCTTGGTACTAACTGGGAAACAGCCCTGAGCTGGCAGCAATTTTACAGGGTGGTTAGCAGATCTGAGGCACTAAGCCTGCCCTCACCCTGACTGAAGCCCCTGTTAACGTCTCTTTCTGGGTCACCTCCTGCTTGGTTGTGATTTCTAGAGCCGCGAGAGGGGGTAAGGTAAGAAGCAAGCAGAATAGAAATGGAAAAAAATGAAGGTGGAGAAGGGATATTGCCCCCATTATAGACACCCTTTCCTGTTCAGGGATTCTTGCCTTGAAGCCTTCCCCATTCACTCCCAGGTACCCCCGTGGCCCTCGTTCCCCACACCTCACCCCTAGTCCTGTTTAGAGCCCTCCCTATCTCTAATAACCCTGAGTCTTGCTGCCCCAGTACGTCGTTCAGTGTAGTCCCATCAGTGGCCAATGCTCCATGCAGGATCTAGAGAGCTGGCGCTCAGCAGCTTTCTGAGTTCGGACTATCTCCCCAGAGACAGACAGGAGATCCATCTCCGGCCATTTAATGCTCCTCAGAGCGAATTCCAGACCTGCCATCCGAAAACAAAAAACAAATATTCTGTCTTCTTGTCGTAAAATAAAACCATTTTAAATCCCTGTATTCAGGAGTGTAATGATACAATCCCATGGTCGTCACGCGATGCCAGAGATTCTAGCCTAGAGATAGGGACAGTACCATAGCACCCGCACTGAACATGATAATCCCTCAAATGAAGTTCCAATTGATGTCATCAATTATAATTAAATAATTATATTTAACTGCAAATTATTAAAATAATAACCACACAACTGACAGCAATTGAAGGCTTTCATAACATGGTAGTAGCGTCCCTCGCTCTGAGCCAGGAGGCTGAGGTTCAAATCCCACCTTCTCCAGATCACCCAAACCGGTTGGTTAGAAATGTTGATGTGAAAAATAGCTGGGTTTAATGATCTGCCAACTAGCAGAAAATGTGCTTGATAAAAGTTGAGGTCTCTTGTGGGTCAGTGGTAGTGTCTCTACCCGTGAACCAGGAGACCTGGGTCCATAGCCGCACCCATTCTAGAGGTGTGCAGTAACATCTTTGAACAGATTTTTTAGAAAATATCTATGATTGACAGCAGCACAGATCCTGTGATACCGTGGTAGTGCCCCTACCTTGGAGCCAGACGTTCTGAGTCCAAGTCTGACCTGCTTCAGAGGTGTGCCACAGCATGTCCATTGAGGACAGTAAATGCAACATAGAGACAGGCCGTTCAGCCCAACAGTCCCCGTAATTGTGTGTATAAACAATGGCCCTAATCCTACATCCACACCCAAAGGCCTCTTGTGCTTCAGTGGTAAAGCCCCCACTTCTGGGCTACTCCCACCTTCTCCAGAATTGTGTCACAACATCCCTGAACAGATTAATTAGGAAAACAGCGATGACTGACAGCAGCATGCTTTTATGATGCAGTAGTAGTGCTCCCACCTCTGGGCTAGGAGACCTGGGTTCAGGTTCAGGTTCAGGTCCCGGTCCCATCTGGTCTAGAGCTGTACATGAACAGGTTGAATAGAAAATATCAAGAATTTTTTTCTGTGTTCTTAAATGCTAAGCCAGCACTTATTGCTCATCCCTAAGCGACTAGAGAGTGGTTTAATTTCAACCACATTGCTGTGGGTCTGGAGTCACATGTAGGCCAAACCAGGTAAGTATGGCTTTTCGTTCACTGAAGGGCATTAGTGAACCAGATGGGTTTCTCCCCCACCAACCAACTCAGGGCCATTATTAGATTTGTAATTCCAGACATTCATTGAATTCAAATTCCACCACCAGCCATAGCTGGATTTGAACTTGTGTCTCCAGAACGTTACCTGGGTCTCCAGTTTAACAGGTCAGCAATCATACCACTAGGACCACGACCTCCCCAGTTGGCAGCAGTCACTTCAATGGATGCAGCTTGGTTCCATCTTATTAAATGTACAATTCCCTACAATGGTTTGTACCCGCCTCTTCCAACTATTCTCTCAGCGTTGGTGACAGACTGTCCTTTCCCACAAATCGGAAGGCACTGCATTTACGCAAGGTCTTTTCATTTTTCTCAGCCACATATTACAAAGTTCCTCGCACACAGCAAATCATTTTACAAAGTGCGCTCACTGTCATTGTGTTGATAGCAGCAAGGTCTGTGAACATTGATGAAATGAACACCTTATTGATCATGAAACATTTACCGACCATTTGACCCATCAGTTCCCTGCTAGTATTTATGCTCCACATGAGCCTTGGTAGCTCATTAGTTAACACTGTTGCCTCACAGCTCCAGGGACATGGGTTTTATTCTACCCTCGGGTGACTGTTTGTGTGCAGTTTTCACATTCTACCTGTGTCTGTGTGTGGATTTCCTTCCAGAGTCCAACAATGTGCCAGGTTAGGGTGGAGTGGCTGGGCTAAACTGCTTGCAGTGTCCATGGATGTGCAGGCTAGGTGGGTTAGCCATGGGAAATGCAGGATAACGGTGTTGGGAGGCATGGGTCTGAAGGGATGCAGTTTAGAGGATTGTTTTGGACTTGATTGGCCAAATGGCCTCTAGCTACACTGTAGGAATTCTATTTATTTGACATTTCTCATTCTGGCGTTTCACAGAAACATTGTCACGCGAAGACCTAACAGCCAGCCAACATACATCCATGAATAGATTACATTCCTGCTGAAATTGTGGCAATATTTATTTTTCTACATTTTTCTATAGCTGACAATTTTACTCCTTCTTTTCCTGAGACCTTATACCTGGTGAGGTGATCGTCCGGTCACAAATATTGGTAAAACTCATGAGTCAGTATCCACCAGGTGTGAGAACCTGCCCCTAACATTGCAAGCAGGAGCAGGGGCAATTGTCTCACTCTGCCCAGGTTGGCCAACACAAACATGACACCAGGCCCTAAATTGGGGGGGGGCACTGTGGCTCAGCTGTTAGCACTGCTGCCTTGTAGCACCAGGAACCCAGGTGCAACTGTCTGTGTGGAGTTTGCATGTTCCCCTGCATCTCCATGGGTTTCTTCCAGGTGCTCCGGTTTCCTCCCACAGTCCAAAGATGTGCAGGCTAGATGGATTGGCCACTATAAATTGCCCGTAGTGTTCAGGGATGTGCAAGCTAGGTGAATTAGCCATAGGAAATGCAAGGTTACAGGAATAGCATGGGGTGGAGGGGGGTGCAGTGGCGGAGTTGAGTCTATGTGGGATGCTCTTTGAAGAGTCAGTGTGGGCTTGTTGGGCTGAATGGCCTGTTTCCACACTGTAGGGATTCTATGATTCTAGATTGCACTTCAAATCAAGGTTTCGATCATTCTCTAAGACAAACGTTGCCTTGTGAGCTTACAGGTTAGATGCAGGAGTAGGCCATTCAGCCCCTCAAGCCTGGTGCAGCATGCAACACAATCTCGACTATTTTGGTTACTCAGCCTTCCTGTCACCCCGCAACCCCCACCCCGCCCGAACCCAAGCCACCCCTTCAATAACCTTTGCAGCTACTTGGTGTGATGGTAGGGCATCTGGCCAATAGCAAGCTACTTGGGTTTAAGAAGAACCTTGAAGGAAGAATGAAATGGGCAGAGCTTACAACTTTGGCTATTGAAAACATGGCTGCCAATGGTAGAGAAGTTGATAGGCCACAGCTGGATGAGTGTAGATATCACATCAGGATGGAGGTGATTACAGAGATAGGGAGGGATTTGGGATCAAGGCTGACATGGAGCAGTTCTTTTTAATTCATTGACTGGCTAGGGAAGCATTTATTGCGCATCGCTAATTGCCCAGAGGACAGTTAAGTGTCAACCCCATTGTTGTGGGTCTGGATTCACATGTAGTCCAGACCAGGTAAGGATGGCAGTTCCTTCCCCAAGGTCATTAGCAAACCAGATATGTTTTTAACCCAACAACGTGTTCCTCATCATCATTTAGACTCTTAATTCCAGATTAGTTATTGCATGCAAATTCCATCATCTGCCATGGCAGGATTTGAACCCGAGAACCCAGAACATTACCTGGGTCTCTGGATCGACAGTCCAGCGTTAATACCACTAGGTCATCATCTCCCCTTGGGGGCATGTTGGCCACTGTCTATCAAAAGACTCATTGCTCCTCATTTTTTTCCCCTCCAAATTATTCCATGAGCCAATGGGAGAACCTTCTGGAATCTCTCAACTTGTTTCTTGCAAATGCAGTGCCCTGTTTGCACACTTTGCGACTGGCAATGCCAATTAGAATGAGCGAACACCCACTTTCCGAATGACTGCTGACAAGTACAGCGGGTGGTTAGGATCTGGAATGCACTGCCCCAGGAGGAGTGTGTTGGAGGAGGATTCAACTGTAGCTTTCGAAAGGGGAATGAATAATTATTGGAAAGAAGAAATGAATTGCTGGTCTTCATGGGAAACAGCAGGGTGGTGGGACTAGTCAAGTTTCTCTTGCAAAGAGACATCACAAACAATAGGCTGAATGGTCACCTTACATATTGTAACCATTAGATGATTCAAACAGGAATCATACATGAAAACAGTTTGTCAAAAACTTGAGGAAGAAACATTTGCATGCAGTGAGCAGTTAGGATCTACAGTCATAGAGTCATACAAAGCAAAAAAGGCCCTTTGGCCCATTGAATCTGCACTGTCAATAACTACCACTGGAGGCACATTAATCCCAATTACCTGCACTCGACCCACATCCATGAATATTATGATATTTCAAATGCTCATCCAAATGTTTTTTAAAGGTTGAAAGGTTCCTGTTCTCCACTAACTTCCCAGGCAGTGCATTCCAGATTCCCACCACCTTCTGAGTGAAAAGGCTTTTACTCAAAACCCCCTCTGAATCTCCTCCCCCTCACCTTAAAACGATGCCTCCTCGCAAGTGACCCATCTAGAATGAGAGTGCCTTAAAGTGTGGTGAATGTGGCTTTAGTAAGGGTTTCAGAGGCAAATCAGGCTATCATCTGAAAAGGAAGAATGCGCAGGGTTACAGAGAGAAGACAGGAAAATGTCATGGGGTGAAATGTTCACTCAGAGAGTCAGTGTAGACATGATGGGCTGAACAATCTAATTCTGAGCAGTCGCCATTCTGTAAGGGGACTTACTCTATCTCTCTCAAGTTGGTAGATAAATGGGAGTTGGGAAGAGTCAGGATTATTGCTCCGAGAAATGTGCTTCCTGGGACCCTGCAACCCCCCTCCCCCCAATATCCATAATGCAAGAGTCAAGACTCCATTCTGGCAAGATGTGATGCTTCAGCTCAAGCCCTTCAAGGCCAATTTTCTAGCAATGTCAGGAACACCCTTGGTTCCAAAGCAGGCATTTTGTTGTGTTGCAGCAGGAGCAAAATGCAGATTCAACTACGTGTGGAAGAACTTTCTCACAGGGTCTTGGAGATAGCTTTTAATGGGGCCTGGGGAGTGGGGGAGTAGGACGTTGGGGGAGGAGGGGCAGGAGTCTGTGGAGGTGGGAGCCAGTTGATGGTGGCAGGAGAGCGGTTCCTTTCAAAGTTGGGCCCGAAATAGAAAGAACAAAAAAAATGTGAACCAAGTCATAATTATCAGTTGACCCAGTAATGCAGCATTGCCTCGCAGATGATTAAAGGGGAAATTCTTTGCAGTCATACAGCAAATGAGGCTTTTGAACTTTTTTGGCCCAGTCAGACAGTATCATTAAACTCATAAGCATGGAGATTCTGAGTGTGCGAAGAACGGAGTAGTTCAAACAGTGTGTAGGTGGTTTACACAACTCCCTATCAACTTTGACCCCCAAATCTAACCAAGGAGCTGGATTCGGCTGAGTCCTTTTCAAAGGGCCCGATTGTAACACGGCCCAACAATTTCATTACGAGGGAGAGTGTATGCACTTCCTCGACTTCCAACAAACATAAGTTAGCATTATGAAAGATTCCCATTGTTCTTTTTTTATTGAAGTCAAGTAAATGTGTTTAAATGGCATTTCAAAGAATTTTCAATTAGAAGCATATGTCACAAATGAAAAGGTGCATTATTCTGTGCAGAAAAGGAAATGTCGCTTTGCACAAGATATTGTTGTGCTTCAGTTTTGCTGACATGCCAGATACTGGTCACAGAGGCTCCGTGTGTAGAAGATCTGTGACCAAGAGATGTGGGTAATGTTCATTGTTCTATGAATGGACTGGCCGAATGCAAGTGACTGTTGGTGCCAAGAGCAATTTATAGATCTTATCTCAGAGCTACTCTTTGTAATGTTCATACCAAACATCAGAAAATACATCTCACCACTACTTTTGATCATGCTAACAAGTGGCAGGCCATTCGGCCCCTCAAGCCTGCTCCAGCATTTGATAAGATCATCAGGGCATCATGAGGGAGGGAATTCCACGATTTCGAACCAGCGACACTGAAGGAATGTCGATGTATTTCCAAGTCAGGACAGTGAGAGGCTTGGACGGGGACCTTGCAGCCGGTGGTGTATTTTGCTGAGCTGAGGCCTGTCGGAGCCCAATCCCATCGGCCTATCGCTGGGAAACAACCAGGACTCCAACGGCAGCCACTTCAGGACCATCGTGGGACACTGGGAACAATGGGAAATGCAGGGTTACAGGGTAGCAGTGTGGGTCTGGGTGGGATGCTCTTCGGAGGGGATGTGGATGTGATGGGCTGAACGGCCTGCTTCCACCCTGTAGGGATTCTATGAGTCTCAACCTGTGCTTCCACTACTTCCTGGTTAAGGTCTTTGAAATGGAGGGGCTCAGGTGAGTTAATGGCCTGGTGAGTGCATGAATAATATCATTTTTACTTTATTATATTTGTCTCTCTGCCTCATTGAATCTGATTATAGTTCATCCCTTGGCTGGTTATTCAGCTGTTGACATTTTACCCACTGTCTAACACTCTTGGTCACCTACAGAGACTTATTACCTGACAATCTCACCCACACCAGTTGTATGATCTTTTGATCTCTCTACCCTTGATCTCTCCACCTATAAACTCTGAAAGCTTGTGATTTCAAATAAACCTGATGGTCTATAACCTGGTGTCGTGCGACTTCTGACCTTCTAAATCAAAGGCACCGATAAATTTGTATCAGAGGTGACAACCATCCTCTGTTTACCTGGTTCCACTGAGAATCCCGGAGACTGAATATCCAGCCCAGTGGAAGGAGGTGTGAGAGTCTTTTAACAGATCACTCTTGGTGAGTAACATAACCCCCAATTCATGGTGAGCTCAGTGTAAGTGTGCATGGAAATGGATACGGTTGAAAATTACCTCTTCACAGGTGAAACCGACTGAAATTTATTGTTTAACTATTCAGACAGAATAAAGCTGAGAAGGCATTCACCTGTCACAATATCTCCACAGAAGTCAAAGACAAAACAGCCCCTTTGTTTGCAAACAGCTAGATAGCTCCTAAAGTGTGTTCCAAGGTAAGCTTATCCCTACCAACAAGGACTTATCAATCAATCACCTGAGAAACAATCTCTTCCATTCCTCAAAACCAAAGGTAGAGTCACAAGTGAGAGAACCAAATTGTTTTTAAGAGCTCATCTGTGGTATATGGAGTTTTGATTCCCTGATGAACAATCTGACCATCTTTTTTCCCATAAACATCACTTAATTGTTGAGCTTTCAATAATTAGTCCTCATGAATTAAGTTAATCTTTTGTCACTTACTTACGGATTCACTTTCTCGAATACCACAGTGACCCATTGTCTTCCCATTAATATACAGCTCTGACCGTCTTACCTGCAACAAGCCTCTCTGGGGGTGGAATCTTGCCAGAATCTGAATGAGGTGAAAGTTGGGAAGAATTGTGTGTATCAGCCAGAGAGGAACTTCCAGACACCAAGAGCAAAAAGTCTAATTTTCCAACCAGGCGTTGAATGGCAAAATGAGATTATTGCAAGTGAGTGCACTAGCCTAGATTAATACATCATTATTATTAACATCACCTTGTGTTTCCCATTGTGTCACTCACCAGAGAGAAACTGGACGATGACAATTCCTGACATGAAAGCCCAAGGGTATAATTGGTGACTCCAGCTCACCACATCCTCCTTCGGTCCTCCATGTTGGGCACCAGTCACCAACTTCTCAGGGCACACTCCATGGGCTCCAGTGACTGCAAGTCTTCAAACATTGGCACCCAGCATGTACCAGGCTCACCGCACCCATGTGGTACGTCACTAACAATGTGGTTCCTCACTTCATTGCGGCATATTGGAATGCACAGAACCTTTCCTTTATGTTACTACCACAAGGACACTTTGCACACAACGACTGCACCCGGGTACATCTCAGGGTTGCTCACCTGGCCTCCACTCACTATGTACCTACCTGGATCCCAACAGCATTGCCCTACCTCGCAATTTTACTCCGTGTCCTCTCAGCTATAAAGGCTCATAATCATTCTTTCTCACCTTGCTAGTTAGCTCAGATACAAAGCCGTGATTGCCAGCAGTGATCAGTCAAGGTCATGTTGCTCTATGGCACCCTGCTATGCCAATGCCAATATCATTTGTCAGCAACCTCTGTGACATACATACTGTATATGCTTTAACCACATAGCCATGCCTCAAAGCCTAAGGTCCAGTCAAAACAAGGGAAATACCTGTCCATCAGGAGATAAATTGAAATCAACTCATGAACAATGCCTCATGTAATCGTTTTCTTTCTCATTATTTTCTCCTCCTGACTTTCTAACACATTATAGATACAGGCTTCATTTTTCCGGTCCTTAACCTGACTCATTACCAATGTCTTTACAGTGAATGACAATTTGCCAGAGGAGTTTAATCTTATCCTCACCCAGCTTTCACACACAATCACACCAAAAGGCTTAACCTTTTGGTAGTGAGCAACTGAAACCCCGGCTGATTTCTTCCTCATCTCATCAAGGAGCAGTGTTGGCATCCCATCTGGTCCAGGTCTGTAACCAGCCAACCAAATGTGAACTGAGGTTACAGTACGGAGCACTCCTTTCTCTGCGTCAAACACACTGTCTAAATACAAGCTATTATTCTTCTGAGCTGGTGTGTCAGGTTTTACAAAAGTTCCAATATTCCTTCGAGTAACTGGCTTTGCAAAAAAAGGACATCCTTTTAATTCGCAAATGGAACGGAGCAACTCAAATGCTTTACACAAAAGACTATTGATTGGTCCTAGAGAAAAGGTGTCTGGTAATGTCCTGCTTTACAGAGTTTGTAGAAGCTGTGATGTGAAGGTGCTAGTGTTGGACTGGGGATGGACAACGTCAGAAATCACACGACATCAGGTTATAGTCCAACAGGTTTATTTGAAAACACAAACTTTCAGAGCCTTGCTCCTTCTTTCGGTGTAGTGAGAGAGGCAGTATCAAACACGGAGTTTATAAGGAAAATGTCAAAGTGTGATCCTTTGATCTTTTACTTATGAACTCTGTGTCTGATACTGCCTCTCTCACTAACACTGGAAGAAGGAGCGAGACTCCGAAAGGCTGTGTTTTCAAATAAACCTGTTGGATTCTAACCTGTGTCGTGTGATTTCTGAGTTTATGGAAAAGCATGTTTTTCTTCTTCAGCTTGCTTTGAAACATTCTTTGTGAGTGTTATTTGTTAATTTTGATTAATATATAAAATCAAAAGCATCTGTTAGTTATATAAGTTATGGTGACATGGAACATACCATAAAGCTGAAATTGCTGCAGAAACCCAACAGGTCTGGTAGTACGTGTGAAAGGAAAGCAGAGTCGTCGTTTTGGGTCCTGTGATTCTTCTTTAGAACGGGTTGCATTTGGGAAAAGGTTGACAATTTTAATAATTATAGGGCCTGAGTACCTTCTCCCATGTCCTTTCTCCACCTACACACACCAGGCCTTGACATCACACAGCTGCTTTCAGAACAACTAACCTGTTTTCATTCACTAATGGTCCTGTTAGCAGCTTTTCTTTCTCCCAGGCTGATTATTAAGTTTTATCTGACCAACTGCTTTTATATATCACCTTTCCCCACCTACAACCAGTTCTGAAAAAGGGTCCAGACCCGAGACGTCAGCTTTCCTGCTCCTCTGGTCCTGCCTGACCTGCTGTGTTCATCCAGCTTCACACCTTGTTATCTCTGTTTTAAAAACAAGCACTCACATTAAGTGAGAGATAGTAAGAACTGGCGATGCTGGAGTCAGAGATAACAAGGTGTAGAGCTGGATGAACACAGCAGGCCAGGCAGCATCAGAGGAGCAGGAAGGCTGACGTTTTGGGTCAGGACCCTTCTTCAGAAAAAAAGAAGTAAGATCTAGGAACAGTAGGGCCTAACAAACTAAAGGGATCATCCCAGTGAAGCCTGTGATCAGGGACTGTTGAACTACCTTCTCAGTCTTTCTCCCCACCTCTGACACCCATGTTTAGCGTGTCTGTCTGTATGTGTGTGGAGGGAGAGTTTTATAAGATGTTAGAGTTTTAACAAGTAGAGTTACATGTCAATGGTTAACCTGTTGTTAGAATTTTTTTGCAATAAATAGTGATTCGTGTTAAGTACAGAATCCTAGTTCATGCTTTCCCCCAACATGATGGCTCAGTGATTAGCACTACTGCCTCACAGCCCCAGGGACCCAGACCCAGTTCTGGGTGACTGTCTGTGTGGAGTTTGCACATTTACGCTGTGTCTGTGTAGGTTTCCTCCGGGTGCTCTGGCTTCTTCCCACAATCTGAAGATGTGCAGTTTAGGTGGATTGGCCATGCTCAATTGCCCAAAGTGTCTAGGGACGTGCAGGCTCGGTGGGTTAGCCATAGGAAAAATGTGCCATCATGGGTATAGTGTGGGATGGGTCTGGGCAGGATGCTCTTCAGAGGGTTGGTGTGGACTTGATGGGCTGAATGGCCTGCTTCCACATTGTAGCACTTCTTTGAACCCTTTTACAAAATCTTTAACCTTTGTGACGATTGGGAATAGCTTGACTTGAATACCAGTGTGTCATCCCTGTGAGATATGGCAATATACAGATCTGAATTCGGAGTAGGAAAGGGCCAATCAGCCCCTGAATCCAGCTTCACCATCTGATAAATCACAGCTGCTCTGTAGCATAGTGGGAATGTCACTTAAGTACCAATGGAGCGGTGGATGCCTTTGGGGCCATGGGTTCAAATCTCACCATGGCAGATGGAGAATATAAGCTCAATGAAAATTTACAATTCAAAGGAAAAACTAGCCTAATGGTGTCCATATTAGTAAATCTGCCATCCTTACCTGCTCTGACCTACATGTGATTCCAGGCTCAGATCAATGTGGTTAACTCTTAACTGCCTTTTTAAATGGAGTGAGTGTGGGACTCATTTCAATGAGTAATTAGGAACCTCATCACTTAAGCCTACATAAAGGATTTTTTTAAAAATCTGAATGTACCCTCAAATCCTGCTAATCGTGATAACCTTTCATCCCCTTGTTTCCAAGAATCTTTTCAAAGACTCTGCTTCCACCACCTTTTCCGTAATTATGTTCCACAGACTCATGCTCATCTGTGAGAAAAATGTCTACCTCACTTCTGTCTTAAATGGGGACCTGCTGATTTTTAATAGTGATCTTGGATCTAGATTCTCCCACAAGAAGAAACATCTCCACATCTAGACTGTCAGTGTCCCCCTCAATGTTATATGTTGCAAATAAGTCACCTGTTGCCTTTCTAAATTCCTATAGATATGAATGTAGATTGTCCAAACTTTCCATAGAAGACAATTTACCCATTCCAGTTATTAGTCTAGAATTCCATTTAGTCTGGAATAAACAGTCCATTTATCATTTCCCATATTAATACCTTTCTCTTTTGCCTTTCTCTCGTTGCTACTCTTTTATTTGCCACATCTTCCTAAATTTGATCCCTCACTTTTCCCATCTAGTTTAAAATTAAAATTTCTGAAGAAGGGTCCTGACCCAAAACGTCAACTTTCCTGCTCCTCTGATGCTGCTTGGCCTGCTGTGTTCCTCCAGCTCCACACTCTGTTATCTCTGACTCCAGCATCGGCAGTTCCTACTATCTTTAGTTGAAACTCCTCTCTTGTTGCCCAGGTCTGCGGCTCACCAAAATAATGGCACGGTTCAGGTGGTGACCATTGAAACTACATGGGGTGAATACGGGTGCCAGAACCCACATTCCCACATAATACTTCAAGAAACTCAAAGTGGGGAGCACATATTGGCTAATTACTGACACTTATAAAAATCAACAGGCACAGTAGGGACTGCAGTTCATCTTCTCCCACTCAAAACAGTTTCATTTAATTTGATCAGGTTTTGTGAAATTATGTTTTTGTTTTGCTATAGCAGCCCTTTAAGGGACAGTGTGTTGGATAATTTACTTAATTGTTTCTCATTTACGGAAAAGAGTATAAAGAAAGTCTTCAGGGAACTGGCAACTTGTTCATTTGATGATCACGGCATGGTGACTCAGTGGTTAGCACTGCTGCCTTACAGTGCCAGGGGTCTGGGTTCAATTCCACCCTCGGGCGACTGTCTGTGTGGTGTTTGCACATTCTCCGCATGTCTGTGTAGGATCCCTCTGGGTGCTCCAGTTTCATCCCACAGTCCAAAGATGTGCAGGTTAAGTGGACTGGCCATGCTAAATTGCCCCATGGTGTCTAGGGATGTACAGGTTAGATGGATTAGCCACAGGAATACAGTGATAGGGGAGTCGGATCTGGGTGAGATGCTCCGGGGACGGGTGGGCCAAATGGCCTGATTCCTCACTGTACGGACTCTATGATTACTGTTTGCTCAGAAGAGTATAAGGATTGACCTTCTCTGTGTCAGCCTGCTTCTGGGTCTCGGGCAATAAACTTACCACAGTCCTAGTGGACCATAGGGCTGCTCTCTCGTCAGAGAGAGGGATGACTGGTGGTAGTTGACCTGGGGTCACCACACCTCAGGCAAGGGGAGACGTTGAGAAGGAAACTTCTTTCATGGTAACCTCAGCCAAAATGGGAATTGAACCCATGCTGTTGGTGTTAACTCTGCATCACAAACCTGCCATCCAGCCAACTGGTCCCCTTCTGGGCCACGTGCTGGGTTGTTGAGATGGTCATTTGACCTAACTACCAGTCCCACAGCTATGGTGGACAAGGCCAGAAGTCACATGACACCAGGTTATCATCCAACAGGTTCAAAAGGAGCGAGGCTCCGAAAGCTTGTGTTTTCAAATAAACCTGTTGGACGATAAACTAGTGTCATGTGACTCCTGACCTTGTCCACACCAGTCCAACACTGGCACCTCCACATCACAGCTATGGTGAGGCTTAGATGTCCTTGAAAAAGGAACACCCAGTGCCAACGATGATGAGGGAATCAGAGAGGCTGGAGTTATCTCTGATAACTTTACTTCAATTTATTTTCTTTATAGTTTCTGCTGTTTTTGCAGATTTTAAGGGATGGTTCATTAGCCAATTTGTTAATTTGATGGTTTGATTTACTTGATTGAAATATAAAGATTGACAATCCTCTTCCACAGTACCATTGATGAGTTGACTTCATCTGTTTGGATAACTTAATCTGAAGAGACACTTGTTTTTTAGAGGGACAGTTCATTTGCCAATTTGTTAGTTGGATTTACTCAAAATAATCCACCACCCACATTCAGTAGCAGATGTACTGCGGAAATTCACCAAAGACCCTTAGACGGTGTCTTCCAAACCCACGACCATTTTCATCTAGAAAGACAAGGGCAGCAGATACACGGGAACACCACCCCCTGCAAGTTCTCTTCCAAGCCACTTACCATCTGACTTGGATATATTTCCATTCCCTCATTGTCACTGGGTCAAAATCCTGGAATTCCCTCCCTGAGGGCTTTGTGGGTCTATCTACAGCACGAGGACTGCAGCGGTTCAAGAAGGCTGCTCACCACCACCTTCTCAAGTGGGCAACTAGGGACGGGAAATAAATGCTGGCTGAGCCAGTGACACCCACTCCCTTAGGTGAATAAAAAAGGATGAACTGCTTGATCTCCTCCTTCACTCAATTTAAGAAAGTCAGGAGTCACACCACAGCAGGTTATAGTCCAACAGGTTTATTTGAAACCACAAGCTTTCAGAGGTGAGGTAGGAGCGATGCGCTGAAAGCTTGTGATTTAAAATATATCTGTTGGACTAAAGCCTGATGTTATATGACTTTTGACTTTGTCCACTCCAGTCCAACACTGGCATGCCCTCAGGTATCTGTACAGGTGAATAGAGTGGTTCAGAAGGCATACAGGGTAATTGCCTTTATTAGCTGAGACATAAAGTTTAAGAGCAGGGAGGTTATACTGGAACTGTATAAAATGTTGTTTAAGTCACAGCTACAGTATTGTGTGTGTGCAGTTCTGGGACTCACATTATAGGAGGGATGTGCTAACACTGGAGAGGGTGCAGAGGAGGGGACTTTTTCCAGGCTGGAAAGTTTCAGTTAGGAAGGGAGATTGGACAGACTGGGGTTGTTTTCCTTAAAGCAGAGGAGGTTGAGAAGGGACATGATTGAGTTGTATTCAATTATGAGGGGCATAGACAAGAAGAAACCTTTCACCTTGATTGAGACTTGGGTAAGGTATAGAAGGTTTAGAGGAGATGTGAGGAAATATTTTTTGACGCAGAGAAAGGTGGGAATCTGGAACTCACTGCCTATTAGGGTGGTAGAGGCGGAAACTCTCATAACATTGAAGAAGTATTTAGATGTGCATTGTGATGTCAAGGTGGACAAGACAATGGGCCAAGTGTTGGAAAATGGGAATAATTAGGTGGTTGGTTTTGACTGGTGCAAACGCGATGGGCCAAAGG
Source organism: Ginglymostoma cirratum (assembly GCA_024137785.1). Taxonomy (NCBI): domain Eukaryota; kingdom Metazoa; phylum Chordata; class Chondrichthyes; order Orectolobiformes; family Ginglymostomatidae; genus Ginglymostoma; species Ginglymostoma cirratum. The sequence goes on along the minus strand of JAHRHZ010000059.1, from coordinate 22,553,245 downwards.
GCCTTTTTCCATGCTGTGGATCTCTATATCCACCCTGCTGTTCTTCAGTATCTTCAACATCCACTGAGAGAGCAGATGGGGTCTCGGTTTAATGTGTTATTGAAGGATGGCAGCTCTGACAAAGCAGCACTCACTCACTGCAGGGACTGGAGTTTGATTGTTGTTCAGAGGATGACACTATGAGCTTTCGACCCAGAGGCAAGGGCACTGCCAACTGAGCCTTACTGACTTGATGCTTTGGATTTGACGCTTAAATTGAAGGAGCACCACACTGCCTCGAAATTCTTGCCCCGTTTTACAATGGAGAAAGCACTCAGCTAGCGTAAGATATCACTGCAGTTTTGGTCCAGGTTCACATTGAGTTGAACCCTGTTCAAGAATTACGGCTAAGCCCTACAAATCCCGAAGATCTGCGGCAGGTGCCATTCCAGTTCGGCCTTTGTCAGAATCTTTTCTGAAGTGAAAAGGGAGATGGCGAGAGCAGCTGGCACTGGGAGTGAGCGGCACACTTTCTCACATGTTTACATCCCACTCTCTACAAGGCAAGGCTCTGCGACAGCTTTCTGTTGTTCCTTCTGGTACAACAAACACCCTGTCTCTCAGCCTCTATTCTCCTAGCTGCCAGGGAGGCACTCACTGTGCACTGGAGACTGTGCAATCATTCAGCCTTCTCCCCTATAATTCAATTAGAAAAGCAAGCATGAAGTCAATATTCAGCTGGAATAATTGAAGAAAGCGAGGCTTATGTAATGAAATTATAATGAGAATCTGGACAATGGACACTAGCTTATTGATAAGGTTTTAAAGAAGTGAGGCAGTGTGTATGTGTGTGAGACAGAGAGAGAGGCTGGACAGCAGACAGAGGATGCATGGGGCAAAGTCATCGGAATTAGGCTATTCCCCACCATCTGCAGTTTGCACTAAAAGTTGGCTGCAAGCCAGCAGGAATCCCATAATATAGTCTCGGGGCCAAAATTGGAATTTTCTAGAAACAATTCATCTTTAGATCCCCTTTGCGTGGGCAGATTTTCAATAGGGTCCTGTTACACCCATCCCAATAAAAAAACTGAAGAAGTGGATGGGGAAATTTGCAAAATGTAAACATCAGTTATGACAGAGATGTAAAGATAAATTTAAATTTATTGACGGGAATTTGATTTTTACATTTTTTCACCTTGAGAAACTCAAGACCATGGGGGTGGCACAGTGGCTCAGCGGTTAGCACTGCTACCTCACAGCATCGGGGACACGCATTCAATTCCATCCTCAGGTGACTGTCTGTGTGGAGTTTGCACATGTCTCCCAGTGTCTCTGTGGGTTTCCTCCGGATGCTCCACAGCCCAAAGATGTGCAGGGTAGATGGATTGGCCATGCTAAATTGCCCGTAGTGCCCATGGTTGTTTAGGTTGGGTGTGTTAGCCATGGGAAATGCAAGGGTAGGGGAATGGGTCTGGATGGGATGCTCTTCAGAGGGGCAGTGTGATGGCCCAAATGGCCTGTTTCCACACTGTAGGGATTCTCTGATTCTATGATGATATTTCCCAAAATGATCCATCTGCACTTTATGCTCTGACTTCCAGTCGACAGACTTTTAAATGTCACTTATTTTGTTATGAAAATATCTGATTTTGATTCTATTTGGGTTTACAATTCGAGAATGCAGCTTTTTTAGACATTGTTACCAATTCTATCACTTTTCTTAAAAGTGAACAAACCATCCAAATTCAATTTACACTTTTCATCTAAGTTCTGAGAAGCTTTGGAGTATATTAAGGCAAATTCAACTTCAAGCTAGTTGCTGGGAGATGTGAGACTATGACGTTCGGGACCAATAAAATAATAGGTTTAAGATATATACAGTTATAAAATTTCTGGAAAGTTTCACCCTGGAATTGCGATGAAGCAAAACACTCACTTTTGTCGGAAACAAGTTAGAATATGATTTGGTTAAATCAATGGGAAAGTATTTCCAGGTATCTGGAACTTCGGTACAAAGTCTAAAATTAGATCAAAGCCACTCAACAGTGAAGTTAGGAAACAGAATTATAATTAGGCTTAGAATTAAAATATTAGGTTTATTGTCACATGCTCTCAAGTACAGCAATACAAGAGGACAGTGAAATTTTACAACATTGCCCCACATGGAACCATCTTAGGTATGAAGTATCTAGGAACAGATTATTTATAATATATAGTAATGATTTTGATGACAGAAGTGTTGCAGACGACAGAAAAATAGGTGCGAAGGTGAGTGGTGAGGATGAACCAAAGACGCTGCAGAGGGACATAGACAATTAAGAGAGAGTGGGCATCAACTTGACAGATTGAATTATAATGTGGGAAAATGTGAGGTTATGCGCTTCCAGTGATTTGGTTTGATTTATTGTAGCCACTTGTACCTAAGTACAGTGAAAAGCTTTGTTCGCGAGCAGTACAGGCAAATCTTTATAAGCAAGGTCATACAGATCATAGGGTGCTTACACAGAGTAAGGCATACAGGTTACACTACATAGGAGATGCGCAAAGCAAGGTCAACATTAACAAGATCAACATTATTTGAAGTTAGAGAGTCCATTCATGAGTCTAATAACGGTGGGGAAAAGAAGATATTCTTGAACCTGCTGGTGTTCAAGCTCCTGTATCTTCTGCCTGGTGGAAGAGGTTGTACAAGACTAGAAGAGCTGAATGTTATTTAAATGGAGCAAGACTGCTGAAAGCTACAAAGGAGAGGGATTTGTGGATGAGTTATGAATTCCTTGTGTATGAATTATAAAATGCCAGCAAGCAAGTTCAGGGGTATTGCGGAAGGTAAATGGAATTTGGCTTTTATTTCAAAAAAGTGAAAGTGGGGAGTCTTTGCCAAAACCATGAGAGGTACTAGTCAGATCACAGCTGGACCAATGTAAACAGTGTTTCCCCTTTATGTAACGAAAGCATGGGAGGCAGTCCAGAGATGGTTTACCTGGTTGATTCTGGATATGCAGGGATTTTCTTATGAGGACAGGCTGAGTAATTCAAACACATAAGATAATTAGGGCGGCTTGGCAGGGTAGACGCTGAGAGGTTGTTTCCCCTTTGGGAGAGTCTAGGATCAGAGAGAATAAGGTGCCACACGTTTAGGACAGAGTTGATGAGAAATTTCTTCTCTCAGATGTTAGTGAATCTGTGGAATTCTTTACCACAGAGGGCTGTCGAGGCTGGGTTGTTAAGTACATTCTAGGCTGAGATACACAGGTTTTTAATCAGTGAGGAAGGCAAGGGTTATAGGGAAAAGGCAGGAAAGTGGAGTTGAAGATTATCAGATCAGATCATTACCATGATCTCATTGAATGGAGGAACAGGTTCAAGGGTTTGAATCACAGAATCATAGAATCCCTACAGTGTGCAAGCAGACTGCCTCCAGTGTGGAAGTGACCATCCTTCTGTTACTACTTTCCTCTGTCGTATGAATAGTAAAGAAAAACTTCATGGGAATTTAGCATTGGATCACTATCAGGGACTGAAAATCTGTCCCTTTGGGTGTTAAAAAAAAATCTGAGAGAATAGCAGATGCTGGAAACCAAAAACAAAAGCAGGCATTTGTTGGAAAAACACAGGAAGTCTGGCAGCATCTGTAGAGATAAAGCAGAGTTAATATTTCGGGTCCAGTGACTCTTCTTCACAATTATTTACCCTTTAAATAATTGGATCGGCTGATTGTTCAGTCACTAGACTAGTAAACCCAACCCATAAGCTTTCCTAGCTTAAGGTACAAAATTTTCTCTTTTTTTTGCCTAGTCAGCAGAAACATCTAAGCAATCTCAGGTGAAATTATTCTGCAGAGGGCCCTACACCGTCACCAAGTCACCCTTTACTTACACGGCACAGTACATGGGCTCTGACCAGCCACCTCAGAGCTGGTCCCTAGAGTAAGGAGAATCCCTTTCACTCCTGTTTATATCTGTCAGCCAGGGCTCCCTGATTGGACCGGGTTAACAGCCTGGGTGGGAGCAGTTTGCTTGAATTAAAATGATGAGGTGTGAGGGCAAATTAAGGGTAATCCTCAAATCTCTTCAACTCAGCAACCATCTCCGAGCAACTGCTGAAACCAGTGTGATTTCAGGAGTCAACAAATGATGTAGAATTAGAGGGATACGGTCTCCTCCAACTCTTCTTCATCTAACCCTGTTGTGGTTGTAATGTGATCAGTCAGCCGGACCTCATAGAATATGAGTTCCCAGATTAGGGCTCTTAATCTGGTCCAACCAGGGAGCCCAGGCTGACAGATAAAAAGAGGAGTGTCAGTCTGGTACCTGACTCAGAATGAGGCAGTACTAAAGTCAAGGACTGTTTATGTAAATAAGGGGTGACTTGGTGATGGGATACTGGCCTCTATGGAGTATTTTTCAATCCCGTCAACATATCCTCCGAATCTTTTCTCATTCATGTTTGCCTAACTTTGCTCCTAAACCCATCGATACTATTCACCTCAACCATTCCGTGTGGTCCACTGTCTAATCATTGCCTGGGTAAGGAGTTTCCATCTGAATTTACAATTGGATTTAATTGTGCATGATCTTATATTGGTAACCCCATGGATTTCAACATACGACAACGAGACGCATTTTTCTTAATGATTGTCCTACTGAATCTTTTCATAACTCTGAAGGTCTCTAAGTTAAGGTCTGTGAGCTTTCTCTCACCTTATGGAAATCAAATCAAGGTGACTCTTAGTGATTGTTGTAAAAGTCCATCAGGTTTACCAGTGCCTTTCAGGAAAGGGAACATGGCCTCACATCAATTCTCCAATTCTTGGAACTGGATTTTCGAGGAGGTGAAGATACCTCAGAGGGTTGTAAGGCTGGAGGAGGTTTGGGGAAGACACATTGATATTGGAGAACAAAGAAAGTTTGGAGGGGGGCTTAAAGGAGGAAAGAGAGACCAGAAGGCCAAAAGATTTAGAAGGGAACTAAAGTTAAGCCATGTTATTAGCTTGTCAATTAAAAGAGGCAGGGATGTTGTATTTCCAGTGATCACAGCAGATATATAAAGGGCTGAGTTTTCAGACCACCATCCAATTGGAACAGGGAGATAGGCAACTTTTCATAGAATCATAGAGTCCCTACAGTGTGAAAACAGGCCATTTGGCCCAACAGATCCACACCACCCCTCCAAAGAGCATCCCACCCAGACCCATTCCCCTACACTTGCATTTCCCATGTCTAACCCACCTAACCAAAACATCCCTGAACACTATGGGCAATTTAGCATGGCCAATCCACCTACCCTGCATGTCTGTGGGAGGAAACCAGAGGCACCCAGAGGCAACCCACACAGCCACAGAGAGAATGTGCAAACTCCACACAGATAGTCACCCAAGGGTGGAATCAAACCCAGGTCCCTGGCGCTGTGAGGCAGCAATGCTAACCATTGTGCCATTGTTTCACACAATCATCCTTTTTGTACCTGCTCCTCTACATCCTTCATGCGATACAGAGAGCAGAACTCTACACAATACATTAATAACCAAAGGCCCCATAAGGCCACAATAGAATATGAGTAAAGTAGCATTTTGTCCATGTGCAAGAGATGAACTTGGACACAAAATGTCCAACCTTTCTAATTCTGTTGTACAGGAGTGGTTCATCAGACCTGTCTCCTGCTCCCTCCCAATGACCATTCGCATGTGTATTGAACATTTCACATCTTCTGCATTTTATCAACTGGTACCAATGCCATTTGAGCTTGTATCTCTCCAAAACACATCCATAATCCATTTAGGTTAAGACCAGTACTGCCTGTGAAAGAGGCTTCACACTGACTCCTGTCAGTTAATGGCTCAGCATCACATTGAAACACATACAGATGCACAATAAAGTTCAACTCGCATAACCTCAAAGGTCACGGCACTATCAAGCATAGGATTTCTTAAGTGAAACGTGTGAGGCATCATCTGACAATGTTTATAGATAGAGTCAGCCTCTTAGCCAGCATAGGATGAAACTTAAAAGCATTGTTTTCTGACTTTAAAAGTGCTAATGTCCAATGTGATGCTTGAAATGAGAACTGGAACCTGCAATAAGTTGCAGTGTTCAATTCAGGTACATTCAATCTGTCCCTATCCTTAAAAGCAGCGGTGTTTGAAGATAGCTTGTGGCATTTGAAGATTGTGTGTAGATAAAATGTTTCCTTTGAACAAAACCAAACAGGTTACTTGAACTCAAAGAATTTGAAATACTTTCTATCCCACCAGGAAGTATGTATGTTGTCGCTGTCTCTCCTCCTGCAGTAGTCCTTAAGACTGTGAGGCATTTGACAAATTTTGCAATTAACTACTCCTTCTTCCACAATTGTCTGTGCCATTGCAGTTCTTCTAGTTGAGTCTGATTGATTTTTATTTTAATTTCAACAAGAAATGCTTGCGTGACTACAGGGTACAGAGTAACATTTGAAAATCACTTGCCCAATTGCCGGTTGAAATATGAGAAGTGGGCAGCTTCATTAAGTCCAATAACAATCCTGCTACAGTCAGCAATTAGTTGTAGAATCGCCAAGTTGTTACAGAGCAGGAGGAGGACCTTTGGCCCATCCTGTTCACACTGGCTCTCTCTCACCTAGTGCCATTCCCCAGCCTTCTCTGCTATTTCTTCTTTAACTGAGGCATATTCCGAGGTTGTACGTTACTACATGAAGCACATTGAACTTTCCCTGTGACTGATCTTTACAACAAGGCCAGGCCGTCAATGTAATCATACTGCCTCATAGTGATGTTTCAAGCAGTGCAGATGGGCATTAAGTAATAAAATTCCATGGCGTAATGTACAGCAAAGAAATATATTTCTGTCATAAAGCTTTTAGATTTTAATAAACCCCTTCCAGCCATTGATAGCTGCAGAATTCTGAACACTGATGGCTAGACACTGACCATGTGGCTCCAGGATAATTGACAATCAATAGCTTTCCAAGTAATTAGCAGAGAAAAAGGATCGAAGTGTGCCGTTGCTTCGTGGAATGGGAGCTAGTACTCTTAAAATTGCTTTGTCAATTTTACAACATGGTGCGTTGATTGAGGATGGTCCGAACAGAAGCTTAAGCTGGGAGGAATGAGGATTCTTTTTAAAAACTGATTCAGCCATGAGCTAACAAAGTGTAGAGCTGGATGAACACAGCAGGCCAAGCAGCATCAGAGGGACAGGAAGAAGGGTCTAGGCTCGAAACGTCAGCCTTCCTGCTCTCCTGATGCTGCTTGGCCTGCTGCGTTCATCCAGCTCTACACCTTGTTATCTCAGATTCTCCAGCATCTGCAGTTCCTACTATCTCAGCCATGGGCTGTGTGTATCACTCAAAAAGCTAGCATTATTGTCCATCTCTAATTGGCCTTGAGCTGAGACCCCATCGTTGTGGATCTAGAGTCATATGGAGGCCAGACTGTGTAAGGATGACAGATTTCCTTCCCTTCTGAAAACGCATTACTGGACCAGATGGATTTTAAAAGCAAATAGTCATTGCTATGGTCACCAACACTGAGTCAAAATTTTAATTCCTGATTTTAACTGAAATCCGAAATAACTGAATTTGTACCTATTGCTGTAGACATACATCAGTCAGCACATTAGCTTGGAGCTACTGCATTGCTGTTATGGTCATGTTACAATTCCAAAGCTGTACGGTGCTGCAATATTCCTTTGACCTCAGCTGAAGAATTGATGCATCGAGGCGAAGGCCCAAAGAATTTTGCATTTTAGAATCACAGCATTGGTGGACCAGGAGCCTCTGTAAGTCAGCCAGCCCATGGCATTAGAGATTTGGTACCAATTTAGTAGAATTTCGGATGAGCGCAGGTTTATGGAAGATGGAATATGAGAATCCAGCTCAATGGATATTGGGATCGTTGGTAAAAACTGAAAGAACTGCGGATGCTGTAAATCAGGAACAAAAACAGACGTTGCTGGAAAAGCTCAGCAGGTCTGGCAGCATCTGTGAAGAAAAAAAATCAGAGATAACTTTTTGGGTCCAGCGACCCTTCCTCAGAACCAGTCACCAGATCCGAAACATTAACCCTGATTTATTTTCTCCACAGATGCTGCCAGGCCTGCTGAGCTTTTCCAGCAACTTTTGTTGTGATTGGAATAGTTGGGTTTGAAGGTAACAAACTGAAGGCAAAGAGCATCAGCAGCAGGACGGAGATGCAGCATGTCCCTGAGATAGTAAAGTGCTTTGGGAGGGTATCCTGAAGACAGAGACACCTCAAGGATGGAGATATGAAAGAAGGCATGTGTCAGCCTTTCTTTCATTCAGTTGTTGGCCTGGAGCAATACCTCTAGGCAAATCAATCAGACAGTGACACTGATCAAGTCAATGTACTGTTCATGTTGCCTCCAACTTTGAGCCAGTTGGAGACTGTGTGCCTTTCACTCCATCATCAGGCTTCTGTGCAGCCATAACCTTGTATACCTCGCTCTGTCTAAACACCCCATGATCTGAATGTCCTTGTATGTCATGCTCTGCCTGACCCACATGCAAAACAAAACTTTTCACTGTACTTAGGTACATGTGACAACAATAAATCAAATCCAAGCCTCAAACACAGTTGAAGATTCAGTGTAAGTTACGCTGTTACAGAATAATTTGCACAGAATTCAAGTGGCCCAGGGCCCCATCAATGTAGGCCACGTAGGTGTAGCTTCATGCATGTTGCCATTGTGAAGTTGGAAAGGAATTTGAAGTCACAGTGCTTCTGCACAAAGCAAGGTGTAAAATTATAGGCCTTTCAAATGGACTCTCCCAATGATAGATCACAAAAGACCATAAAACATAAGAGCAGAAGTAGGCCATTCAGCCCATCGCATTGCTCTGTCATTCAATGAGATCATGGCTGGTCTACTAAGAATTAACTCCACTTTCCTGCCTTTGCATAGCTTAGTGCCTTAACCAACATAGAAATTTACCCACTGGCAATCAACAAGTCCTCGCCTACATTCAGATAGCAGTCAGAGGAAAGCAATGTGTACATGCTACCTTTAACTATGTAAATTTCTTCAAAAGGATTTCCTCTGTTTGGTATTTTTAGCAAATTCGTAAACAAAGTCTCTATTGCGTGTTCCCTGGAATCTTTAGAAATACATACACCATCACGTCTGCAGATAATTCTAAACCATCCCCCTTATCTCAGTCTACCATTACTATCTTTAGAGTAATGTCAGTGGGTTCATAAATATCTGTGAGCTGATAACAGCTAGAAAAAAATGTGTTTATATTGTTTCTAACGATCAGATACAAAACTTTGATGTCAAGTCTAAATCTTCATTAAAAAACAACAAAATGTCAGTTTTACTTCTGAACCAACACAAAAGGACTTCCTTCTTTTATGATGTGGCCAAATGACTCATCTGAGATATTCAGGACGTATCTCTTGATGTATCACTGCTTCTTGTATCTATTTTATTAATGACTTCTTTTTTATGTTGGTTTGACAAATTATTGACTAATTGCAAATGAGAAAAAAAATCTATTTGGCCATGGGTATATAAAGCTCTCCACGCAAGTCAAATGCCACATAGAGTCATAGAGATGTACACTGCAGAAACAGACCCTTCAGTCCAATTTGTCCATGCTGACCAGATATCCTAAATTCATCTAGTCTCATTTGCCAGCATTTGGACCATATCCCTCTAAACCCTTCGTATTCATATACCCATCAAGATGCCTTTCAAATGTTGTAATTGTACCAGCCTCCACCACTTCGTCTGGCAGCTCATTCCATACACGCACCACCCTCTGCATGAAAAAGTTGTCCCTTATTCACAAAGGGTTCACTTTATTAAATAACCATTTGGGATTTTCATTTGTGGCAGGGCAATTGCATAGTGGTAATATCACTAGGATAGTAATCAAACAAACCCCAGGCTAGTGTTCTGAAGATATGGGTTCAGACCTGCTATGTCAGAGGGCAAAATTCATACTTAATTAAAACATCTGGAATTAAAAGGAAAACTGGCCTAATGGTGACCAGGTGACTGCTATTATCAAAACCGATAGGGAAGGAATTCAGCCATCCTTACCTGGCTTGATCAATAGAAGACCCACAAAAATGTCACTCAAGTCAAGGGGCAATTAGGGATGGGCAACCAATGATGACCCAGCCAGTGACGCTCAAAATCCCATAGGCAAACAAAAAAATCACTTTGGAAGAGTTTTTCAAATGTTGGACTTATGACTTGGGGCAGCACAGTGGCTCAGTGGTTACCACTGCTGCCTCACAGCACCAGGGACCCAGGTTCAATTCCAGCCTCGGGTGACTGTCTGTGTGGAGTTTGTACGTTCTCCCCATGTCTGCGTGGGTTTCCTCCGGGTGCTCTGATTTCCTCCCACAGTCCAAAGATGTGCAGGTTAGGTGGATTGGCGGTGCTAAATTGCCCATAGTGTTCAGGGATGTTTAGGTTAGGTGGGTTACAGGGGCATGGGCCTGAGTGGGATACACAGAGGTTCGGTGTGGAGTTGTTGGGACGAAGGGCCTGTTTCCACACTGTAGGGATTCTATGACAAAAAGAAATTAATGAGACAGGTGATGAAAGATTGGTCAAAGGGAGAAATGGTAATAATTAGAAAGGGATTTCCAGAGTTTGGGACCTAGGAGATTCAAGGTAGGCAATGGTCTAGTGGTGCTACAGCTAGACTATTAATCCAGAGACTCCCCCTTAATGTTCTTGGGAACCTAGGATCAAATCCTGCAATGGCAGATGGTGGAATTTGAATTCAATAAAAAAAAATCTGGATTTAAGAGTCTAATGATGACCATGAAGCCTGTTGCTTATGGTGAGGAAAAACCCATCCAGTTTACAAATGTCCTTCGGGGAAAGAAATCTGCCATCCTTGTGTGGTCCAACCCACATGTCACTCTCGACCCAAAGCAATCTGGTTGACTCTCAACTGACCTCTGGGGAATTAGGGATGCACAATAAATATTAGTCTGGCCAGTAATGTACAAATCGCATGAATGAATTGAAAAAGAAAGGAGATGTGATTTTGCCTCCAGGAGGTATTCTACCTGATGCAGCAATGCTTATGTTTACCCCTTATACCATAATAACCAAATGTGGATGTCATAGTATTGGAGTGCCCAACAGACATCAACTATTATGTAGAGACATTAGATTAACAAGTGTGTTTTAATAACATTGTGGCAGATGCACTTTCTAATGTACAGGTAGAAGTCTCAAGTTTAGAGAATTTTGAACAGTTATGACTAATGGATCTGCAAATTCCTAATTTTCTTACATTTGCATTCTGAAAGGATTTTTAACAAGAGTTTGCAGGTCACTGTCGTTGGTGTTTAAATCCTCCTTGTACTAAAAGGTTGGCCACATGCATTTTCACCTTTTTCTGTATTACTTGGCTGCACATGTGCTGAAAGTTGGCTGAATCCCTTGGTCTCAATGATGCTAAGAAAGGAACAGAGCGGATGACTGATATAAAATCTGGTCTTATCTACATTTTCTAAATCATTAGGCTAACATTAACTTATGAAAACAGAATGACATCACTTCTTGTAGAAAGCCATGCTTCAAGTGATCTCTAGCAAGATGAAGTTCGAGACATTCATAGCCTCAAGTCACAAGTTATGATGCAGTTATGGTAATCATGAACATGTTTGTTAAAGGTACACTAACATGACGGTGAGACATAATACAACAAAGGGTAGGGCAAAAAAGAGGTGGAGGATGCAAAAGAAGCTGAAGTCAGAGCAAATTGAAGTTGTGGCTGAGACATTTAGAAGTTGATTAACTCGTCAACAAACATGAAGGTGTGTGAAGTCAAAACTTGTGGGAAATATAGGAACCTGGATGGGTTCCCTCAGGAAATTCTGGTATAATTGACTTTGGTTTGTGCAACAAAGCTGTGTCAATGTTGATGAATCAGCTATCTCAAGCTTTTGATCCATATAAGACAAGGTGTCTGATCATGATCCAGACAATACTTAAAGAAGGGCCCTGACAGACATGATCACAGAAAGAGGGTTTTCAGCAAGTAGATAGAGCAAGGAAAACGAGCTAAAGGACTGCTGTGATGAACCAGAATACACAGGGGCTGCAACATTTAGTGCTAGGAAAGCAAAATTAAGGAGCCTTCAGTCCATCCCAGGACACATACTTCTAGAGCACCTGTGGAAAAAACCTCCCTTCAGTTAGGTGCTGAATTTTGATTTGAAGTTATCAACCCCTTCAGTCTGGGAAGTTAATTTTCAAGCAAATAACAGTTGGGTCTTACTTCCATTTTTATAAGTATCTTTTATATATAATTACTTTTAATCTTTGCCTCTGCATTTTAGATAAAAACAAGATCACATTTTTAGACCATAAGACCATCGGATGTAGGAGCTGAAATAGGCCATTTGGCCCATCCAGCCTGCTCCACCATATGTTTCTCAACTCCATTCTCCTGCTTCTCCCCATAGCCCTTGAACCCCTTACTAATCAAAGCCTATCTCTGTCTCAAATACACACAATGACTTGGTCTGCTTAGCCTTCCAAAGCAATGAGTCCTACAGATTAACCTCCCTGTGACTGAATAAATTCCTCCTCATCTCAATTCTAGAGGTCACCCCTTCACTCTGAGGCTGTGCCCTCAGGCCCTAATCTCTCCTACTAGTGGAAACATTTCTCCATGCCCACTCTATCCAGACCTTTCAGTTTTCTGTAAGTTTCAATCAGATCCCCCCCCCCCCACCTCATTCTTCTAAACTCCGTTGAGTACAGACCGAGAGTCCTCGACCACTCCTCATACGACAAGTCCTTCATCCCCGGGACCATTCTTGTGAACATCATCTGGACTTCCTTCAACGTCAGTCCATCCTTCCTTAGACACGAGGCTCAAAACTGCTCACAGTATTCCAAATGCAATCTGACCAAACCCTTACACAGCCCCAGCAGTACATCCCTGTTCTTGCATCCTATTCAGTTATTTGGTAATTTTTGGCAATTGCTGTGCAATAAATTACCATTTATATGGTTTCGGACTAAAGCTTTACTGCTGTTTTTTTTAAAAATAAAACTGTCGAGAAACTAAAAAGAGCTAAATGCATTGTACCATTTCAGAATGCACTGACCACTCCACAGACCACAGAGGCATGGTTTGACAGATTTAATTGGTTACTTGCCTCTTACTGGTGCCCTTTGATGGTTAATCCCTCCTCTGGCAAAAAGTTCTGAGAGTGAGGGGGTAATGGGTGAAAGGGTGGAAGGCTGGACACTGGCATACTCACTGATGGCACCATTGTGAAGTCAAAACCACGGCCCATGAGAGATTTGTACTTAAGGACGCTCATGGTGACTTTGATGCAAAGCCAAGAAGGGAGTGTTGAGCTTCGTATGGGAAAGGACACCAGCAGAAGAACTTTCATGAGATGACATTTACGGAAACCACCCATGAGGTTATCAACGTAGCTGGGACTGGAGGAGACAATAACATGGATGAGGGCTTCAAGTGAATAAGCCAATTTAAGGATGAAAGCAAATGTGTGTATATTGAGATGAGTCTTTGTCGTGTCATTTTTGGGCATTTTAATTAGCTCCACCCTTTTTCAATGGTTTTGCAGTACATGCCAGAAGGATTTTGAGGCTTTGGAGTGCATACATAAATGGTCTGCCAGGATATGGCCTGGTTTGGAGGGTATTAGCTTTCAGGAGAGATTGGATAAATTGGGTTTGTTTTCACTGGAGCTGTGGGGGTCTGAGGGGTGACCTGATAGAAGTTTACAAAATTATGACAGGCATGGATAGAGAAAATAGTCGGAGTCTTTCTCCCAGGATAATATCAGTTACTAGAGGATGTAACGTAAGCCAAAAGGGGAAAGTTTAAAGGAGACGTGGGAAGCAAGTTTTTTTACACAGAGGGTGATAACTGCCTGGGACGTGCTGCCGAAGGAGATGGTGGAGGCAGATACGATAGCAACATTTAAGAGGCATGTTGACAGACACATAGGCAGGGAATAGGCAGGGAATAGAGGAATATAGACCGTACAGGGGCAAACGCTTTTAGTTTAGAAAAGGATCATGTGTAGGCACAGTCTTGATGGGCCGAAAGGCCTATTCCTGTGCTGTACTATTCTTTGCTCTTTATGTGTTAAGCGCCCAGCAATTTCCTTACAAACCCAAAGCTGAAATCCTGTGGTCTCCCTTATGCACCTTTAGTCTCATATAATCCTCAGTCAGAAACTCCAAGCCAATCTGAAAGGCAATCTTATCAATGCACTACTCTCGGGCTGGACTCAGACTCTGTAGGAGCTAACCAGAATTCTGTCAAGAAAATTACAGAATAACACAAGACAGTGACCGCAGCAAATTATGAAGTCCTTTTGAGGCTGTAATTTCGCTCACTAGTAATTAATGTCAACAATGTGTATTACATTCCAGTATCGGCTTGGGCTGTCTTACTCTCCAGACCTCCCCGCGTTTGAGGCCAGGGACCCACTGTCAAACAATGAATTTATATGTCCCATTTGCCCCCAGAAATAAATTCTGGGTAGGCATGTCTGTATTTTCATTGTAGATTTGACTCCAGAGTTTGTTTCTCTGAGTTTCTTCTTCCATTTGAATGATCTATGGGTGAGTGTTGTCCACATCATCCAAACAAGGTACTCCAGGTTTTAATAATACATCCATATGGTTGGAAATCACACAGCCACCTTTAGCCAGTCCGTTGCACTAGAATTCCTCAGTCTTCGCTTTATACCACAAGCAATTGCCCAAATCTTCCCATCTCCAGGAGACGAGGGACAATTTGACTCAGGACCCCATGGGAATTGCCCTGGAAGCTCAAACTCCCAATGGGCTTTCACCTCTGCACAGGCCCTCCTCCCAATGGGCT
>JAHRHZ010000059.1:22498295-22533401 GCA_024137785.1 Ginglymostoma cirratum | reverse complement strand
TCATTCTGCTAAGCTCCACACAGCATTGCTGTTTCTTAGAAGGTTTGAGTTCATATCTTCTTCAGTTCTCTGCCCAAAGATAGGTCCTTAGCCATTATTTATAGAAACCCATGACTGAGAGCCATGATTTTTCCCACCAGTTGGTTGAAGATGTAGGTCCAGAGTCTACCTAAATTGGACTAGCAATCAAACTCTGCACTGTCGGCTATAATCTTTTCACTGTGGTCATAATCAAGCCAACTAATTATCCACCAGACAATATACTCCTGTATATTTACACACACATTACACGTCCACATCTCCACATACAATGATAGCACCTCTTCAAACATGCCCACCACGGTTGTACAGTAATGGTCTAAACAAAATGCCACATGGACAAAATGGAACCCAAATTAAGAAATGGCATAGAGATGAGAAATTTTATCCTGTGAACATAGTTGGTGACATATAAAGAAATTAAGGTGATCAGCCTGCTCTGCATGAACGACTACAAGGCCAAAGGAGGCCAATAGACAGGATTGCTTATGGGGAAGTGATGGCAAAGGATGATTTGGACAGGGTACAGAAATGGTTTACCAGGGTGTTGGCTGGCTTGGAGAGTATTAGCTATGAGGAGAATTTGGACAAACTTAGTTTGTTCTTGCTTGAATGTTGGAGGATAAAGGGTGACCCAATGGAGAGGCATGGATAGTCGGAGTCTTTTTCCTTGGGTGGAAATGTCAGTTACTAGGGGACATACGTTTAAGGTGAAAGGGGGTAGTTTTCAAAGAGGTGAGGGAGGCAGGACTTTTACACAGAGAGTGGTAAGTGCCTGGAATGTGCTGCCAGAGGAGGTGGTGGAGGCAGATACAATAGCAACATTTAAGAGGCATCTTGACAGATAAATGAATAGGCAGGGTATAAAGGGATATGGACTGCAAAGAAGCAAAATGTTTTTAGTTTGTGTCAGTGCAAACTTGTTGGGCTGAAGGTGAACTGTTCTTCTTTCTTTTATAATATTAAGAATCTAATGGTGATCACGAAACTGTTGCCAATTGTAGACAGAAAGCTTATCTGGTTCGCTAATGTCCACTAGGGAAGGGAATTGCCATCCTCACCTGGTCTGGCCTACACGTGACTCCAAACCCAAGCAATGTGGTTGACTCTTAACTGCCCTCAGAGCAATAGGAATGGATAATAAATGCTGCCGAGCCAGTGATACCCACCTCCTTTGAATGAATTTAAAAATATAGGATTGTAGCCTTTTGTTATTGTGAGCGAATTTTAAACATCTGAACCCTTCACCCACTGTCCTCATTTAACATCTCTGTACTGTCTCCATTTGGCAACTTGTGTCAATTCCACTGTTTGACCGACATTTTTTTAAAATTTCTTGAGACTGCAGCGATCGCAGCTCAAGTGAGGGATTAAGAAGCCCCTTTCCTCCTTTTCCCTTTCCCACGGTTATCATCCCACTGGAAATCTGACACTGTGGCATCCCTTCCTAAGAAACATTACTTCTCCCAGATGCCTCGCTTAATGGCCTGGCCTAGGACTGAAGAATCTCATCACTTGGTTTATTCGAATGCCAGGCAGTACTGAGAGAGAAAAATCCATCATCACATACACGTCAAACCCTTCAAAAAAAAAAATCATCTCGCTGGCTTAGTTCACTGCAGTATTATTCGTCTATTAGATATGTCCCATTCTTGGATGCATTTAGATGGTAATAGAGTGAATACTGGGTGGATTTACGTAACTTTATCACAAATAGAATGATTTTAAATTCTAACCCCTGAGCCACTTGGAGTTTAAGTAGCAGAAACAAGAATTGAGCTGAACGTTTAATGAAAGTGTTAATCTTACAGGCAGGCTTTACCTTGGTACAAATTGATGTCTGTTTTTTGTTTAATACTTTTGATTGTCCCTAACAAATGATAGTGGTCTCCTTCACTGCAGGAGGTCGGAAGTTAGCTGGTAGCTAAAGAGGCGCAGATGCCGCATGACTGACCCCATTAGCATCGGTAATGTTGGAAAACCAATTTGACCTCAATTTGAGATTTTGGAAAAGAACGCGCAGAAGCTGGTGTCATACAACCTTTGCCAAGGCAACAGTGAAGGCAATATGTGTGGCTTTAGACCATAAGCCATAGGAGCAGAAATGAGGCCATTCAGCCCATCGAGTCTGCTCCGCCATTCAATCATGGCTGATAAGTTTCTCAACCCCATTAATCTTAATTCAACCAATTTTTGACTCGATCAGGATGTATGCTCTATGTCCTAACTTTACCTGTATTTATCCAAAAGTAAAATGTCATTGTGTTTTAGAGTCTTGAAAATAAGAGGGAAACAATGAACCTGAGTTTTAGACAGGAAGATAAAATAAGAGTGCAGGCCAGTAAATGCAAATCTCCTGAAATATCACGTTCCTGAATCTTGTATAGAGAAAATATTCAATACAGAATGACTTGTAAGTGAGCAGCACAGTTTATTTAAGCCCTGCTACTTTCCAATCACTCAGCAAAGCTATAAAGTGTAACATTACTTCTCTCCTCATGTTTATTTATTGTCCTAGTCCTGTAAAGAGATCTATCAGTCATCATCCAGCTAAAATAACCACCTGCTCTACCTCAATCTCAATTCTGTCCTTAATGCACTTTATAGGTACTCCTATTACACTCACCTAGTAAGACAGAGTTTAAGCGTTACATCCTTTTAAAGTCATTTGAAGGCGAATGTTTCTTTTCGATTTCAGGACGCCCTAGGCAAAGACTTTTCTCACCTCCAGGCAGCTATTTCTCAAGGAACAGTTGACAGGTTGAGGTTAGGAAATGCAGGAACAATCTTTGACAGGTTGTTATCAGTCATGAGGGATGTTATGCTTATTCACATGATGGAAGTGTTTGAAGCCTACGTGCCACTAGAACACTGCATACATTTATAAACAACGAAGCTAATTTGAATTTATTCATTCTTTAATGTGACGAAATGCTATTTGAGGGGACATCCCACTCGTCTAGCGACTGTTCTGAGGACATAGGTTCAAAGCCCACAGCTGCAGCTGGGGGAAGTAGAATCTGGAATATCTGGAAGCTGGGTGATCAAGATGGTGGTGGAGTAAGACTCCGGATCCCGGTGCTCCATCTGCTTTTCTTTTTGCTTTGTTTCTTTTTTCTCTCTCTTCTCTCCTTTGTTTTCTTCTTCTATTTTGTTTCACTTACCTCTTGGTGGAGAGCTCAGTCACAGGGTCGGTATCAGCGGCAGAGAGTGGGCCCAGCAGCGTGGACACGTGTAGGCCCAGGAGCATGGACACATGTAGGCCCAGGAGCACGGACAGATGTAGGCCCAGCATCACGGACACATGTAGGCCCAGGAGCACGGACACATGTAGGCCCAGGAGCACGGACGTGTAGGCCCGGGAGCACGGACACGTGTAGGCCCAGGAGCACAGACACATGTGGGCCCAGGAGCACGGACACGTGTGGGCCCAGTAGCCAGACACATGTAGGCCCAGCAGCACGGACACATGTAGACCCAGCAGCGTGGACACGTGTAGGCCCAGCATCACGGACACATGTAGGCCCAGGAGCACAGACACGTGTAGGCCCAGGAGCACGGACACTTGTAGGCCCAGCATCATGGACACGTGTAGGCCTGGGAGCACAGACATGTGTAGGCCCAGGAGCACGGACACGTGTAGGCCCGGGAGCACTGACATTTGTAGGCCCAGCAGCATAGACACGTGTAGGCCCGGGAGCACAGACACGTGTAGGCCCGGGAGCACGGACACGTGTAGGCCCAGCATCACGGACATGTGTAGGCCCAGGAGCATAGACATGTGTATGCCCATATGTCTTAATTTCTCTGCCTTTATATTCTATTTTTTTGGTTTATTTCCACATATTTTAAGATGGCGTCGGAGAATGGCAACACTATGCAAGACTTTTCACTGTATTTTTTAACAAGATATTTGTGACAATAAATAAATCAAATCAAGATGACTCTTATTGATTGTTGTAAAAATCCATCAGGTTTACCAGTGCCTTTCAGGAAAGGAA
The DNA here is from genome assembly GCA_024137785.1 of Ginglymostoma cirratum. Classification (NCBI taxonomy): domain Eukaryota; kingdom Metazoa; phylum Chordata; class Chondrichthyes; order Orectolobiformes; family Ginglymostomatidae; genus Ginglymostoma; species Ginglymostoma cirratum. The sequence goes on along the minus strand of JAHRHZ010000059.1, from coordinate 22,529,361 downwards.
ACGTGGCCTCGCATCAATTCTCCAATTCTTAGGACTGGATTTTTGAGGAGGTGAAGATACCTCAGAGGGTTCTGGAGCTGGAGGAGGTTTGGGGAAGACACGTTGATATCGGAGAACAAAGAAAGTTTGAAGGGGGGCTTAAAGGAGGAAAGAGAGACCAGAAGGCCAAAAGATTTAGAAGGAAACTAACGCTAAGCCATGTTATTAACTTGTCACTTAAAAGAGGCAGGGATGTTGTATTTCCAGCAGATATGAAGGGCTGAGTTTTCAGACCACCATCCAATTGGAACAGGGTCATGGGCAACGTTTCCTGCAATTTTTTTTTGTTGCTGCACCATCCTCAAGGTTCATATATACCAGTGGCTTCTGCCATTTATCAGCACATGATGCTTCCCAGCACCTACACAGCTGGAGGGTACATTGGTGATAGGGCCTCGATATCTCATAAAAGATGTGCTGTTCCAGTAACTGAAAATACGCATTAGGGTGCAGCAGGCAGCAATAGAAGCAACTGGTATGAAAGCCTTCATTGTGAGAGAATTCACGTTCAATAGCAGGGATGCCTTGCAATTGTACAGGGCTCGATGAGACCACACCTTGAGTGTATTGTGTGCAGTTTTGGTCTCCTTATCTAGGGAAGGATCTTCTGACTATGCAGGGAGTGCAACAGAGATTTACCAGACTGATTCCTGGGATGGCAGGACTGAGGTATGAAGAGAGGTTGAATAGGTTAGAATTATACTCACTGGAATTTAGAGGAATGGGTGTGGAGAAGGATGTTCCTGATGGCAGGGGAGTCCCAAACCAGAGGTCACAATCTGAGGATACTGGATAGGACATTTAGAACTGAGATGAAGAGAAATCTCTTCACCCAGAAAACGGTGAGCCTGTGGAATTCGCTACCACAGAAAGCAGTTGAGGCCAAAACTTTGTGTGCTTTTAAGAAGGAGTTGGATATAGCACTTGGGACTAAAGGGATTGAAGGATAGGCAGAAAGGTAGGAACAACCTCTTGAGTTGGGAGATCAGCCATGATCATATTGAATAGTGGAGCAGACTCGATGGGCCGAATGGTCTATGCCTGCTCCTCTTTTCTATGTTTTGATATTTCTATTACTTACGTTGCCAGCATCCTTTTGTTGGGGGTCCTCAGCTTAGGTAGCACAATGAATGCCTGTGTGAATTGATCACCTGACAGTTATTATGCAAGTCAGGGCCTTACCATTGATTAGGACCTTGGGGGCCTCTATGATGTTTACCCAGTCAAGCCCTATGGTATTTGCCCTGATTGTTGCCACTGGTACCCCGTGGTATCTGCCAACACTGTCAGCCAGCAGCACAGCAAGGGTAAGCATAGTTTGAGGTGGTCTGCTACCACTTCCTTTGTCTATACTGCATCCATGTCCCATCTAAATTCTGTGGTAGAGGCTGGATTGGTTGTGAGTCTAAACACAAGAGGCACTTGTCTAAGGAAACAGTTTTGCTGCAAGCTAACAATGCACAATACCAATTATTGGTTACTAATTACTGGGGACTCTCAGGAATTGAATAGAATAAATCTACTCCCTGCAAAAGCTAGCATAGAATTCCCTTTCTCCACTATGTGACATCCTCAGATTGGTTGGAGCGAGTCCGACTTTCATACTAATTCCTTCAGATCCATTACCTTTGACAACAAGACCCATAAACAACTGAATGCGTTTCAAAGATATCACCTTGATTCTTCTCAGCTCCAAAATGTATCAGCTCAGTAACAATCATCTGTATCAACCACAGAAATTGCTGAAGAAACTCAGCTCTCTCGCAGCCTGTGTGGAGAGAGAAATAGTTAATATCTCAATCCTTCTTCAAAACTGAAAAGGGGCTGGAAAATGATGGCTTTTAAACTTTTGATAGAGGCAGAGGAGAGGTGAAGGGAACAGATGTGCAGGTTGGAGGGGGGGCAGCACAAAAGACAAAACAGTGGCTCGTTGGGGTGGAAGAGAAATAAAGAGGTGAAAGAATGTTGAATCTAATTCTGGTCTCCCTGCTGTAGGAAGGATGTTGTGAAACTTGAAAGGGCTCAGAAAAGATTTACACAGATGTTGCCAGGTTTGGAGGGCTTGAGCTATAGGGAGAAGCTGAATAGGCTGGGGCTATTTCCCTTGGAGCATCGGAGGCTGAGGGGTCACATTATAGAGATTTATAAAATCATGAGGAGCGTAGATAGAGTGAATAGAAAAAAGAGGCAACTTTTTCACGCAGACAGCGGTGTGTGTATGAAATGAACTGCCAAAGGAGGTGGTGGAGGCTGGTACAATTACAACATTTAAAAGGCATTTGGATGGGTACATGATTAGGAAGGGTTTAGAGTGATATGGGCCAAATGCTGGCAAGAAAGATTAGATTAATATAGGATATCTGGTCAGCACAGACAAGTTGGGCAGAAGGATCTGTTTCCGTGCTGTACATCTCAACGACTCTATGACTCCGGATGGAAGTCAAGCGTCATGAGATCAGGCTCTGAATTTGAGGAATTCATTATTGTGTCCCAGAGGCTGTAGTTCTATTTTATTTTAGTTATGTTTCCTACTATGTTTGGATAAAGATTAATATTGCTGTTTGGTGATTAGGAAAATGTCATAATAAACTACACTCTGTGTGGAATGTACACTTTGGTGAATGCTTGGACTCTTAGATACCAAAGTCAACACAATGACTGGGTATAAGGTAATTGAAAGCAGTTACGGATGTCTTTTGAGGCACAGCTTGCAATCTCAAGGTCTGAGGACAATTTTCTCATCCATGACTTTGCCTACAATACAATACATGGCGCAGCTCCACTGTGATGTTTAACAGAATAGAGATGATAAGATCCCCCTTGAAATGGAGCTAACATTATCTTGTTTTACATGCACAGTTTGAACAAAAGTCAAGATGTAAATGTTGAAGTGAGCAAGTCGAATACATGTCGGAGAAAATTCCAACTTGTGCCCAAATGCTGGAGGGAGATCTTTTCCTTATGAATAGGCCTCTGAAAGAGACACTGAGCTTATCAGAGACCATAAATAATGACAGATAAAGAAAACCTCAGGAATTTGTCTGGGTCCCATTCTGTTGCAAGACATTATTTTACTGGCTTAAGAGATTTGGAATTAAGCTAAAGGCATTTTCATGGAAAGTAAGTGTTTTAAAAAGCTTTATGCAAAGTGGAGCTGTGTTCTCAACTTTGTCTTCAGCAAAGAATGAGGCAAATTCAGTCAATTATAGTCCAACAATTTTCAATCCATGTTGCTGAGGGCTGGGTATAACGTTAGTGTTAAAAAATATCTGAAGAAATGTTTTCACGTTATTCGCAGTCTGAAGGTTCTTCTCAGATTCGTTCATGGGATGTGGGTGTCGATGGCCGGGCCAGCATTTATTGCTCATCCTCAGTTGCCCCTTGAGAAAGTGGTGGTGAGCTGCTTTCTTGATTTGTTGCCATTCTTGAGCTGTAAGTGTACCCACAGAGCTGCCAGGATGGAGTTCCAGGATTTAGAACCTGTGACAGTGAAAGGAATGGCGATGGAATTCCAAGTTGGGATGGTGCATGGCTTTCACTGGAACATAGGGATAGGAGTAGACCATTTAGAGCCCTCAAACCTGTTCCACCATTCAATCAGATCATGGGTGACCTTTGGACTAACTTCATATCCCTGCCTTTGGACTATATCCCTTAAATTTTTGTTAAGTAAAGGTATTATCTATCTCAGATTTAAAACTAACAACTGATCTTGCATCTACTACCATTTGTGGAAGACAATTCCAAACATCTACCACCCTTTGTGTGTAGAGGTGCTTCCAAACATCTTTCCTAACGGGCTGGCCCTAATTCTCAGACTATGCCCCTAGTTCTAGAACCCCCAACCAGTGGAAATAGTTTATCTTCATCTACCCTGTCTTTTCCTGTTAATATCTCAAAGACTTCAATCAGATCACTCCTTAATCTTCTAAAGTCTCGAGCAAACGGGCCTAATTTGTACAATCTCTCCTCATATCTTAACTCCTGAAGTCCAGGTGTGATTCTTGTAAACCTACATTGTATTCACACCAGTCTACCCTTCCTAGGATGTGATGCCTGGGTCTGCTCATAGCACTCCAGTTGGGGTATAACTAGGGTTTTGTCTAACTGCATCCTTATACTCCAGTCCTCCATTTTGGAAGCTAGATTTTGAATTTCTGAATCCAAATAGATGTGAAACCAGCTTGCTGTTGTTTATGGGGTCTTTTAGCTTGAGTTTGTTTAGGTGGCACAATAATACCGAGTGCGTGGATTCGGTCGTCATACTGTCTGCTTGTAGTTTTCAGAGCATTCTCCCACCTTGTCCACATAGTGATGTCATGGTGTAAAACTAGGGCTAACAACTGTTGGATAATGAGGACACCGTATGAAGAGATTACAGCAAATTCTTTCAAATGATGAGTAGCTTTTGGAAGGAGAGATTAATTCAAGTGAGAGGGCACTTGTGTAAATGTCAAGACATGGAAACACCAGAGCTCTGGTTCAGGTTATATGGGCAAATGCACATCAGCCTCTGCGTGTTGCGTGCTTTGGAATCTGTCTTACAACTGTGAAATGCAGCAAGTGGGGGATCAACTTCAAATTTCAAGCCCCTTTTCTTTTGCAGGAAACTCATTTACAGTTCAGAATTAGGAACACATTGAGACGTTTCCACGATATACTTGAAAACGTTGACAAAGTGGTCTACTTCTCGGTCCTTCCAGTCCATTATAAATGTAGCGGGAGAATATTGATCCCAGTGCATGAGGAAGGAACATAGTATCTGGAACCATGAAAAGGCTGGGAGAACGGTTACAGGTCAGAGTGACATATAGCTGTATGGACCAACCTTGAATGGCTTTGTTCCCTAGTTCTTTGTTCTTTCCTCACTGACTTCTAAGGCTCCAGTTAGAAAATGTAATCTCGACCACTGACCATACAATTTAAAGAAACCCATTGCATTGCCTCAGCTCATAGTAAAAAGCAGTGGCAAATATCAGTGCAGGGAAAGAAAAATTGATATTCTGTGTGGCTGCTTTATCTGTTCTACTTTACCTCGTGCTGTAACAATGATATTCTGAGAAAGAGACTTTACGTTTGTAATAGAGGAATATTTCTGCCTGCACTGAACATTAAAATCATTTACAATGCCCTACATAGCTCAGTTGGTAAGAATACCGAGCTACCAAGCCGTAAACATTAGTTTAGTCATTGTTTTTTGGGGAGTTTATATACTCTGCTTGAAACAAGGCAGCACCTTGGAGTTCTGCAATTGTCATTAGCATCCCGAAAGGAACCAAAAAGTTAGATGGCAGCTGTAAGCAACATCGATCAGTGGGGTGAATGGTGGTTTAGATACATATGCATGTATCACAAAAGGTTGGTCTACAGGAACAACAAGTAATTAGAGGAGCTAATAGATCCCTATCATTTATTACACGGGCATAAAGTAAAGTGGTTAATCTTCAGTTCTACCACAACTGTCCTGTGCACAGTGGTGCTCACCTTATTTAAAGAAGGTTATAAATTATTAAGGTGAGGTAGTGGTGTGGTGATAACGTCACTAGTGTGGAATCCAGAAGCTGAGACCAATGCTCAGCCAGCATGGGATTGAATCACACCTTAGCGATGAAATTTGAATTTGTTTTCATAAAAATAAATTGGAATTAAATGCTAGTCTAATGATGACTGTAGTGATTGTAATGAGGTCAGCTAGATGGACCTCATAGAATATGAGTTCCCGGACTAGGGCTGTTAATCTGTTCCAAGCAGGGAGCCCTGGCTGGCAGATATAAACAGGAGTGTCAGAGGTTCTGCTCACTCTGAAAGCTAGCTCGAGGGGAGCCAGATCAGTATCGAGTACAGTGCACATGTAAATAAAGTGTACCTCGGAGAACGGATACAGACCCCTGTGGAGTTATTTCAATGACCATTGTCAACTGTTGTTAAAAAAAACGCATCTGGCTCACAAATGTCCTTTAGCGAAGGAAATCTGCCATCCTTACCCAGTCTGACCTACAATGCAACCCCAGACCCAGAGCAATGTGGTTGACTCCTAACAACCCTCTGGAAATAAATGCTGGCCGAGCCAGTGGTACCCATGTCCTGTTAACGCAGAAATGTTTTGGAACATGAATGGGTGGATTGCCTTATGTGAGGTTAGGTTTATATCTCCTGAATTTCAGAAGAGGAGGAGGTATTTTGATTAAAATATACAAAATCCTAAGGGCTATTGACAAGGTAGATGTGGAGAGGATGTTTCCTCATAGGGCGGCATCTAGAATTTGGGGTCACTGTTTAACAATCAGGAATTACCTATTGATTTGATTTGATTTATTTATTGTCACATGCATTTTGTTACAAGACACAGTGAAAAGTGTCGTATAGTGTCGCTGCTCTCTGGATTTTCTTTTCTCTCAGAGGTTCGTGAGTCTGTGGAACTCCTCCTGGAACAATAGTGGAAGGAAAGTCCTTGAACCTCTGTAAGGCAGAGGGGGCTAGAAATCCTGGTTAACAAGGGGCTTGAAAGTTTATCTGGGGTCAACGGAAGTGTGGATTTGAGGTGCAATCAGACCAGCTATAATCCTATTGAAAGACAGAGTGAGCTCAAAAGGCTGAATGGCCTTTTCCTTCTCCCAGTTCATTTGTTCATTTGTCACTGATTAAGTTATCCAGGCAATGCCCCAGGGAAATGGGTTCAAATCCCACCATGTCAGCTGGTGAAACTGAAGTTCAGTTGATATATTTGGAATGTCCATAAGAAATAGTAACAGGAATAGGCTATTTGGCCCCTCAAGTCTGCACTGACATTCAATAGGATCGTGGCTGATCTGAGATTCCTCATGTCTGCTTTACTGTGGATTCCCCATGGATCAAGAATCTATCTATCTCAACCTTAAATACAGACGAGGACTCTGCTCCCTGCAGCCCTCTATGGCAAGGCATTCCAAAGACTCACAACCCACTGAGTGATGGAATTTCTCCTCATCTCAGTCTTATACCGGTGCCCTTTTATTCTGAGACTATGCCCTCTGGTCCTAGACTCTCCCATGAGGGGAAACATCCTCTCAGCATTTACCCTGTCAAGCCCCTTAAGAATCGGATATGTTTCAATGAGATGACCTCTCGTTCTTCTCTAAAATATAAATTGACTCTCAGTAATGGTGTCTACAGCAACTATTGGTTGTTGTAAAATCCACCAAGGTCACTGATGCCCCTTAGGGAAGGAAATCTGCCTTCCTTACCTGATTAGACCTACATGTGACTCCAGGCCCACTTCATTTACTGTTTATTGAAGTGACTTTGCAACTTGCTTGATTTGAGGTCAAATAGAGGTCAGTGACAGCTGCTGGCCTTCTCAGTGAAGTCCCATGAAAGGATAAAGGAAGAATGAGTCACCATCACTAGAAATAGGGACAGCAGGTAATGATAGGACAGAAAAAATCCCCTGAAACCAGTCATTTGAACATATGAAAAAGAACAGGAGTAGGCCACTCAGCCCTTCAAGCCTGCTCCGTCATTCAGTAAGATCATGGCTGATTTTGACCTGAACTCTACTTTCCTGCATAATCCCGAGAATCTTTCCTTCCCTTGGTCATCAAGAATCTATCTAGGTCTGCCTTAAGGAAATTTAAAGATTCTGAATCCACTACCTATTGAGAAAGGGAATTCCAAAAACTTACAGCCCTCTGAGGGAAAAAAAATGTTTCCTTATCTCTGACTTCAATCTTTGAGTCCTTATTTTTAAGCTATGGCCTTAAAGAATTATCCAATTTTTTTCCATTTCCTTGTCTCTTGCCTCTTCCTTTTAAAATACTCAAGGACTCTACTTCCAACACCTTTCCAGGAAAAGAGTTCCAGGTTTTCCAAACTAAACTAGTCCCACTTGCCAGTGTTTGGCCCATACATCCCCGTAAACCTTTCTATTCATATACATGTCCTAACTTCTTTTAAATGCTGCAACTATACCTGCACCTACCCCTTCGCTTGGTAGGTCATTCCAGTTAGGAACCACCCTCTATGTGAAAAACATACCCCTTCAGGTCCCTTTTAAATCTTTCTGCTCTCACGTTGAAAACATGTCCTTTAGTTTTGGACTCCCCTGCCCCTGCTATTCTCCTTATCTCTGCCCCTCATGTTTTTTACAAACCTCTATAACGTCACCCCTCCTATGTTCCAGTGAAAGAAGTCCCAGCCTATCCGATCTCTCCATATTCTCTATTTTAAATGGGTGTCACCTGATTTTTAGACCCCAGGTTCCAGTAATGTTTTCATAAGACCGTAGGGCATAGGAGCAGAAGTAGGCCATTCAGCCCCGTTGAGTCTGCACCACCATTTAATGAGATCATGGCTGATCTGATAATCCCCAATTCGACTCTCCTGCCTTTTCTCCATAACCCTTGATTCCCTTATTGATTTAAACCATGTCTGTCTCGGCCTTGAATGTATTCAACTGCCCAGACTCCATAGCCCTTTGCGTTAAAGAGTATCTTCCTTCGCAGGCCTCCGCTGCAGCAGAAGGGTCCCAGCCACCCACCTCAAAGCCAGTCTTTAAGAGTTAACAAGAATTATGGCTTGAAAAAACAGAAAATCTCCTTGTCCTTCCACTGTGGTTTTAACAAACTTGAAGACATGGTGGTCAACCTACTCTGTCAGACCTGCTTCCCTCATGTTTTCAGGGCCTGGATGGGCCTAGCAAGAGGCTTCAACACTCATCGAAGAGTTGAGTCAATATATATTTTATTTCCAAGAGGCCCATGCCTGTCATTGTCCTAGCAGCTATGGGAGCCTGAAAGGAGTCACTCGAAAGTCACCTGCTTGGAATAGGTGAGCTACTAGCTTGACAATTGAGTATCAGAATCTTGACTAAATGACTAAAATGAGGCCTGAGGCCTAGTTTCAGGCCAGCTTTAAGTCTTCTGGGTTAGCAGTGTGCCATCAACCCTTGGCTAATTTGTTGACTCCTATTAACTTTCACGATAATTCCTTCCATGAGTTATACACCTGAGAAGGAGACAATGTAGTAACTTCCAATCAGAAATTGAATCTTCACTTCAACAAGGGATAAAAGAATTACAGGATCCTGGGATAATAACAAGGGATTAGATAGCACTTTAAGAGAGCTAGTGTTGATATAATGGGCTGAACAGTCTCCTCCTACGCTTCTTGATTGTGTATCCATTACCCATCCAGGGAGGAAATGCAATCCATCTTCCTGGCTTTCTCTCAAGCTGTGTCCTTGCCATAACTTTGCAAACTCTTTTGGCGAATTTGCAACCTTTATAAATATGATTTCACTCCATTGAGCACTGTCCCGTCTATGTCCAGCACACATTGTGGAGGGCCACTGAGTCCACAAACACAAAGATTTCATTGTAAGAATGCTGTCAGTTTAAAATAGTCTCCCACGATGTTGTGGCCAGTCTAAAGTATGGAGCAGTTGTATCTGTGGACAGTGACGGCTCAGACAGTCTGTTTAAGCTCAGAAACTCTTCCAAGAAGCTAAACCAGTGCCAATAAATTGGCCTCCCCATGGGTTGGGACTGACCTGTTTGTTGATACATACTTAACCTTGTTTCTCTGTCTTAGGCAAGACACTGAGAACTGCACAGCATCTCTGTGATAGACACAGTCTTGCATTGGCAATCCCTAGTGTCTCTGTGGCAGACTGAGGCACAGAAAGCATTTGGCTGTCTGGCCCCTTGCAGCAAGAATGCAGAGCGTTCAAAGTCATAATGATTTCTGTTTTCTTTTTGTGATATTTAACGTGCTCTGTCTCTCCTCCCCCATCGCCTGCACTCCCAGGCTGAAGTTTTGACTCAACTGATCAAGAAAAAGAAGGAAGAATACAGCAGGTATAGACAACTGGGATCGAGTGAATCCCTTGAGGAGTATGAGGATAGTAGGAGTATACGCAAGAGGGAAATCCGAGGAGCAAAAAAGGGAGATGAGATAGCTTTGGCAAATTGGGTTAAGGAGAATACAAAGAGATTCTACAAATACATTAAGGACAAAAAAAGTAACCAGGGAGAAAATAAGACCCCTTAAAGATCAACAAGGCCACCTGTGTGTGGAACCACAGGAGATGGGTGAGACACTAAGCAAATCATTTGCAACAGTATTTCCAGCGGAGAAGGATGTGGAAGCTGGAGAACTTGGAGAATTAAACAGTGTTCATACTACGGAGAAGGAGGTGCTAGACATCTTAAAACGCATAAAGGTGGATAAATCCCCAGGACCTGCTCTGGTATTTCCCAGAACTCTGTGGGAACCTAACGAAGTGATCTTTGGATCTTTTGCTGGGATATTTGTATCATCAGTAGCCACTGGTGAGGAGTTGGAAGACAGGAGGATGATTAATGTGGTGCCATTATTTAAGAAAGGTGGTAACGAAAAGCCAGGGATCTATAGACCTGTGAGCCTAATGCCAATGGTGGACAGGTTGTTGGAGGGGATAGGATTTACATGTGTTTGGAAAGGCAAGGACTGATTAGGGATAGTCAACATGGTTTTGTGCGTGGGAAATCATGTCTCACTAACTTGATTGAGTCTTTGAAGAAGTAGCAAAGATGAGTGATGAAGACAGAGTGGTGGATGTTATTTATATGGACTTCTGCAAAGTGGTCCACAAGGTTCTGCATGATACACTGGTCAACAAGGTGAGATCACATGGGATTCCGGGGGGAGAAAAACCAATTGGATACAAAATTGGCTTAATGGTAGGAGACAGAGGATATGGTGTAAGGCTGTTTTTTGGACTGGAGGCCTGTGACCAGTGGTGTGCTGAGTCCACCCAATTTTGTCATTTTATATAAATGTTTTGGATGTCAATATAGGAGGAATGTTAGTAAGTTTGCAGATGACACCAAAATTGGTGGTGCTGTGAACAATGAAGAAGGTTATCTCAGATCCCTGGCTTTTCGTTACCACCTTTCTTAAATAATGGCACCACATTAATCATCCTCCTGTCTTCCAACTCCTCACCAGTGGCTACTGATGATACAAATATCCCAGCAAAGGATCCAAAGATCACTTCGTTAGGTTCCCACAGAGTTCTGGGAAATACCAGAGCAGGTCCTGGGGATTTATCCACCTTTATGCGTTTTAAGATGTCTAGCACCTCCTTCTCCGTAGTATGAACACTGTTTAATTCTCCAAGTTCTCCATGGGACTTTGGTCAGATGGGTGGATTGGCCGAGGAGTGGCAGGTGGAGTTTAATTTGGATAAATGTGAGGTGTTGCTTTTTGGTAGGGGCAAATCAGGGCAGGATTTTTGCACTTATTGGTAGTGTGCTGGAGAATGTTGGTGAACAAAGAGACCTTGGAGTCCAGGTTCATTGTTCCTTGAAAATGGAGTCACAGGCAGATAGGATAGTGAAGAAGGTATTTGGTACGCTTGCCTTTACTGGTCAGTGCATTGAGTGTCGGAGTTGGGAGGTCATGTTGTGGCTGTAGAAGACATTGGTTAGACCACTTTTGGAATATTGTATTCAATTACGTCTCCCTAATGTAGGAAGGATGTTGTTAAACCTGAAAGGGTGCAGAAAAGATTTACAAGGATGTTGCCAGGATTGAAGGGTTTGAGCTATAGCGAGAGGCTGAATAGGCTGGGGCTATATTCCATGGAGCATCGGAGGCTGAGGGGTGACCTTATAGAAGTTTATAAAATCTTGAGGGGCATGGATAGAGTGAATACCAAGGTCTTTTGTTATTTGTTATTTGCATAAGTGATCTGAATGCGAATGTACAAGGCATGATTAGTAAGTTTGCAGATTATACAAAATTAGGAAGCACCAGTGACAGTGAAGAAGGTTATCAAAAATTACAGAGGGATCTTTTTTAGATGAGGAAGTGGGCTGAGGATTAGCAAATGCAATTCAGTACAGATGTGCGAGGTGTTGCTCTTTGGAAAGTCAAACCAAGGTAAGATTTATACAATAAATGGTCATGCCTGACGAGTTTTGCGGAACAGAAGGATCTAGGAGTACAAGTACATAGTTCCTTGAAAGAGACGTTACAGGTGGACAGGGTAGTGAAGAAGGCATTTAGCAAACTGGCCTTCATCTGTTGAGGCATTGAATTTAGGAGTTGGGACGTTGTTACGGTTGTATAAGTCGTTGGTGAGGCCACACTTGGAGTATTGTGTACGGTTTTGGTCACCTTGTTATAGGAAAGACATAGTTAAACTGGAAATTGTGCAAAAAAAGATTTACAAGGATGTTGCCAGGACTAGTAGGCCTGAATTATAAGGAGAGGTTGGCCAGGATAGGACTTTATTCCTTGGATCGAGGGGAAATGAGGGGTGAATTTATTGAAGTGCATAAAATCATGAGGGGCATAGATAGGATGAATGCATATAGTCTTTTTGCCAGGGATGGGGAATTGAAAACTAGAGGGTATAGGTTTAAGGTGAGAGGGGATAGATTTAAGAAGTACCTGAGGACCAACTTTATCAGGCAGAGGGCGGTGCGTATATGGAATGGGCTGCCAGAGGAAGGTACAACAGCAATATTTTAAAAAACATTCGGATAGGTACGTGGATGGGAAGAGTTTAGAGGGATGTGGACCAAATGCGGGCAGTTTGATCTAGCTGAGTCGGCACCATGGTCAGCATAGACTATTTTGGACTGAAGGGCCTGTTTCCATGATGTATTATTCAATGACACTATAACTGTATGACTTTTTTACAGGGTAGGAGAATCCAAAACTAGAGGGCATAGGTTTAAGTTGAGAGGGGAAAGATATAAAAGGAACCTGAGGGACATCATTTTCACGCAGAGGGTGCTGCGTGTATGGGATGAGCTGCCAGAGGAAACGGTGGACTTTGGTATAATTAAAATATTGAAAAGACATCTGGATGGATTTATTAATAGGAAGGATTTAGAGGGATATGGGCCAAATGCTGACAAATTGGACTGGATTAATTTCAGATATCTAGTCAGCATGAATTAATCGGGTTGAAGGGTCTGTTTCTGTACTGTACAACTTTAACTCTATCCCAGATCCCTGGAGCTCCATCTGAGCAGACTCTCATCATCTCAAGTACAAAGATTAGTGCACTATTCATCCATGGGGGAAAAGTCCCTGCTAATGTCGATCCTAGAGAACTTACATTGACTAATGAACTGACAGAAGAGTCATCAGGAGCCGGGGCCCTGATGTAGGAATGTAGGAGAAGGCCATTCAGCTCTTAGAACCTGTTCCATCATTTGATAAGATCAATGGTTGAGCTGGCTGTGGTCTCAGCTCCACATTCCTGTCTGCTGACCCCCAATATAACCCTTGACACCCTCATCGAATAACATAATTCTGCATTGAATACCTGTTTCCGCTTTCTACCCCAGAGTGTTGTTCCAATACTGCTACCAGACTGGAACCAGCTAATATGTAATGCTATTAAACAGAGTCAGTGTGGTTTCATGACAGGGAAGTCATGTTGGACGAATTTCTTTTAATTATTTGAGGATGCTGGCAAAGTGGATAATGGGGAGCCAGTAAACGTAATGTTTTTAGATCTCCAAATGCCGTTTCATAACTTACCACATAAAGTCTACTGCACGAAATAAGAGTGCACAGTGCTGGAAATAATACTTTGGCATGTATAGAGGATTGATTGATAGCTTTTAAAAATAAAGGGTTACCCATTTCAGGCAAAGGTGACGAGAAGAAATGATTTCTGCCAGAGGCTCGTGAGTCTTTGGAACTCTCTTCCTCAAAAGGTGATAGAGCTACAGTCTGTACATATTTTAAAGGTAGAAGTGGGTAGATTCTTGGAAAACCAGGCATGAAAGGTTATCAAGGGGTGACTGGGAATATGGAGATGAGGTTACAATCAGATCAGCCACTCTCTTCATAATGGCAGTGTAGGCTCAAGGGGCCAAATGGCCTATTCCAGACCCTAATCCGTCCGTATCTATGTTCACATTTTTGTAGCATCAGGATAAACAGATCAGTTTCCATTTGGCAAACTGTAATGAGTGGAGAGCCACAGGGATCAAAGCTGGGGCTTTAACTATTCACAATCTATATCAATGCCTTAGATGGAGGGATTGTGTGCATTCTAGCCCAATTTTCTGACATGTACAAAGATAGATTGGGATGCAAGTCGTGAGGTGGATGCAAAGCAGTCATAGGTAAGTTGGTTGAGTAGGCAGAAAATAGGCAAATGGAGTGTAATACTCCATCAGAGCAACATGGGTGGCACAGTGATTAACACTGCTGTCTCACAGCACCAGGGACCAAGGTTTGATTCCACTCTCAGGAGCCTGTGTGGAGTTTGCTCATTCTCCCCGTGTCTGCGTAGGTTTCCACCGGGTGCTCCGGTTTCCTCCCACAGTCCAAAGATGTGAAGGCTAGGTGGATTAGCCACTCTAAATGCAGTGTTACAGTGATAGGGTAGGGGGAGTGGGTGTGGGTGCAATGCTCTTCAGAGGGTCAGGGCAGACTTGATGGGCCAAATAGCCTGCTTCCACACTGTAGGGATTCTTTGATAATGTGGAATTTGCCACTTTGGCAGCTCAAATAGAAAAACAGAGCACTTTTTAAAGAGAGAGAGCCTGCAGAATGCTGCGGTTCAGAGGGATCTGGGCATCCTTGGACATGAAGCACAAATATTTAAAATGCAGGTACAGCCAGCAATTAGGAAGGCAAATGCTAAGTTGGCCATTATAGCAAGGGGGATGGAGCAGGGAAGATTTTTCACAAATGTGCAGGATATCATTAAAATCAACACACTGGAGTTCCTAATGTAGTTTTGGTCTCTTTACTCAAGAAGGATATACTTGCTTTGCACACAGAGAAGGTTCACCTGGCTGATTTCTGGGATGAAAGGTTTGTTAAATGAGGAAAGGTTGAGTCAGTTGGAGTCCATTGGAGTCTAGAAGAATGGGAGATGATCAGATTGAGACATGGAAATGTCTAAGCTGGCTTGGCAGGGTAGATTTCCCCTCGTAGAATCCAAGAGGTGGGGGCACTGTTTAAAAATAAGGCATTGGCCTTTTAGGATGGAGATGAGGAGGAATATTGTCCACTTTGGACACCTTAGGCTTTAGAATTGTGTTCCACAGAGAACAGTGGAGGCCTGGTCATTGAATATATTCAAAGCTGAATGAAACAGATTTTTGAACAACAAGGAGGAAAAGGGTTTGGGGCAGCTGACAGGAATTTGGAGTTAAGGCCAGAATCAGATCAGCCAGAAACTCATTGAAAGGAAGAGTAGGGACATACGAGGAGCAGTTGAGGGCTCTGGGTTTGTACATGATGTAGTTTAGAAGGCCGATGGCAGGGGAGTGGACCCTGATTGAAACTCAGAGAATACTGCGAGGCCTGGATAGAGTGGACGTGGAGAAGATGTTTCCACTAATAGGAGAGACTAGGACCTGTGAGCACAGCCTCAGAGTGAAGGGACAACCCTTTAGAATAGAGATGAGCAAGAATTTCTTCAACCAGAGGGTGGTTAATCTGTGAAACTCATTACCACAGAGGGCAGTGAAGGCCCATCTTTGAGCGTATTTAAGACAGTATCTTGATTAGTAAGGGCATCAAGGATTACAGGGAGAAGACAGGAGAATGGGGTTAAGAAACATATTAGACATGATCAAATGGTGGAGCAGACTCAATGGGCTGAATGGCCTGATTCTGCTCTTATACCTTATGGTCTAAATACAAACATAAGAACTAGAAACATGAGTAGGCCAGTCAGCGGCTTGAGACATTTGATATAATTAAGGCTAATCTCATCTCGGCCTCGACTCTACTTTCCTGCCTGCCTCCTATTTTTTTAAGATTTTCATTCATGATAGAACCTGGCACCTTCACAGGACAGTGCAGCACTGAGCTGTTTTGAATCTTAAGCTGTGTGTTCTGCAACAGTTTGGTTGCACTCTTAAATCAAGCAAAGAACTGCATATGCTGGAAATCTTAATCAAAACCAGAAATTGCTGGAGAAACTCAGCAGCTTTGGCAGCGACTGTGCAGAGAGAGAAAAACAGTTAACACGTTGGGTCTAGCCACCCGACTTTAGAACAAAATTTGCTGTTCTTGCAGGGTCAAAGTTCGTAATTTAAATCGATGAACAACAAATCAATAAACTACTGAATAGAGAATCGCAGCCTCATCGGAAACAGTGAAACATGAAGGAACAGAGACACCAGGAAATCCAATCAGGAATTGGGAAGAAACGTCTTCACCCAGAGGGATGAGAGAATGTGGGGCTTACCATCACAGAGAGAGGTTAAAGAAAATGGTGCGTTTAAGAAGCTGGACAAGAAGATGGGGGGGCAAAGAAATAGAAGTTATTTTCGGTTAGACGTAGCTGAGCAGGAATGAGTGGGTGTGTAGAGGAGCAGCACATTGAAGCCAGAATTGATAAGTTGAGCCAAATGAACTAGTTGTTTCTGTGTTGTGTATTGTCCCCTGCGACATAGTCTAAGGATAGACTATTTGAGATGAGATGAGGAGAAATTTCTTCAATCAGAGAGTGGTGAGCCTGTGGCATTTACTAGCACAGAAAGCAGTCTATGGCCAAACATTGTATGGTTTCAAGAACAATTTGGACATAACACTTGAGCTAAAGGGATCAAAGGATATTAGGGAAAGACAGGGGAGGCAATGGCTTAGTGTATTATCACTAGACTGTTAAACCTGAGTCGCAGATTCTGATCCGGGGACCCAAGTTCGAATCTCACCTTGGCAAATGGTGGAAATATAAATCAATAATTAAGAACAAAATCTGGAATTTTGAGTCTACCAATGACCATGACTCTATTGCCGATTGTTTGGAAAAACCCATCAGGTTCCCTTTAGGAAAGGAAACTGCCATCTTTACCTGGTCTGGCCTACATGTGACTCCAGACCCAGAGCAATGTGGTTGACTCTTAACTGCCCTCTGGGCAATTAGGGATGGGCAATAAATACTGGCTCAGCCCACAATGCCCTCATCCTGTGAATGAACTGAAAAATAGAGCAGGAACAGGCTATTGAGTTGGATGATCAGTGATGACTATAATGAATGATGGAGCAGGTTCGAAGGGTTGAATGGCCTACCCCTGCTCCTATTTTCTATGTTTCTCCATGATGGGCTTCAAATGAATATTTGTGCTAAGGGACTTCCCTACACCCTGTGAGGCATTCTCAAAGTACCTTGGCTGAACATAATGATGTCTATGAGATCCATAGAGGAAGAATAGATTACTGCCTCCATACCCAACCCATCTTTTTCAAAAACGATCTCATCTCCTCCATTTTCCTGTGGTGAGTGTCTTTTGCTGGGAGCCACACGGAAGGTCCAGAGAGTAATGCACTGAGAAACTAGGTGCCAGCATAATGCTGTTTAATCAAAGGCAGCCCCTCTGTCAGGACCAACTGTCTGAAACCTCGACCATTATTTCTATGTCGTAGCAGAGAGCTGAGCACGCCATTTAAAACATTTAAAAGGAGATTCCAGCAGACTTTATTTTAACAGGGGCACCTCCGGATTCTCCCCAGTTTCCTACAGAACTCTTTACATGTCGACAGCCTCTCCCCAGCAAAAATAATTTTGAATTAGCTTTTGTAGTGTGCTACGAAATAGTTGCTCTCAGGCACAAGCGCAATTAGTTCATCAAAGCCAACACACTCCTGCAAAATATTATTCAGAAGATCATTTACAAGAGACGTCTGTGTTTTTAATTGCTTAATTAAATCATGTCCCTACAAGCTGTTAAACTTTTGGGAAGCTTTTCTTTAAAAACACATTTGGTCTGATCCCTGAAGATCTTCAACGTCTTCAATAATTTACTCTTAAAGAGCGATCAAAATGCCATTCGTGATCTGCCTCAAACCGCAAGCTGGGTTCTGTTCCCCTATTAGTTAGTTCATGTTTCTTGATAGCTCAGGCGTTGCCAATAAAGGTGCCATTTGTGACAAAGATTCAGCTTCTTTGATAAACAGTGTGAGACAGACACTCACATGGCCTGAGGGCCACCCCAAGGCTAAGAGACCAGGTACAGTTCAGCTACGTCTTTGTTCCAGCACTGTTTTCCTGACAGGTTTAGTTGCTGGCTAGTTTGTTTTCGAGTACAGTCACTTTGCACTCAGCGAGGTTCCACAAATATCAAATAATTGAGCGGCCAGAGAGTCTGATTTTATTCTTTTGCGGGATGTGACTGTCGTTGCCAGGGCCAGTTATTTATTGCCCATCCCTAACTGCCCCAGAGGAGGTATTGGAGAGTCGTAAGAGTTTTAACAGCAGACAAAAAGGCCCTTCGTACCATCGTGTCTATGCTAGTCATTAAATATCCATCTATTCTGTCCTGTTGAGGAACGCTGGCCTGAACTGGAGGAGAATTGTGCGCAGTTTTGGTCTCCGAGAATGAGGAAGGACATTCTTGCTATTGAGGGGGCCCAGTGAAGGTTCACCAGACTGATTCCCAGGATGGCAGGGCAGACACATAAGGAAAGACTGGAACAACTGGGCTGGTACTCACTGGAGTTTAGGAGAATGAGGGTGGATCTCATAGAAACATATAAAATCCTGACAGGGCTGGACAGGCTAGATGTGGGAAGAATGTTCCCGATGTTGGGGGAGTCCAGAACTAGGGAGTCACAGTCTAAGACTAAGGGGTAAGCCATTGAGGGTTGAGATGATGCAGTAATTCTTCACTCAGGGAGCTGCGAATCTGTGGAATTCTCTCCCGCACGAAGTTGTTGGGGGCAGTTCATTAGATATATTCAAGAGGGAGCTGGACATGGCCCTCGCAACTATAGGGATCAAGAGTTATGGAGAGAAAGTGGGAATGGGATACTAAAATTGCATGATCAGCCATGATCATATTGAATGGTGTTGTCGAAGGGCTGAATGGCCTACACCTGCACCTATTTTCTATGTCTCTATGTTTCCATGACTTCCTACTCATATCTGAATGGTGCCATGGGATTGTTTTTCATTACAGCCTTTGATTGCCACCATTTATCGAGTAGACAATAGCTCGATTCTAAAATTCTCATTGTCGTCAAAGCCTTCCATGGCTAGTCCATTTGTCTGCCAACAGCAGAAAAAAACCATCATTACCCACCCCCAAAGAAGAGTCAAACTGGACTTGAAACAATATCTCTGTTCTTTGCTGCTCCAATGCTGCCAGACCTGCTGAGTTTCTCCAGTATTCTCTGTTCCTATTTCAGATTTCCAGCATTCATAGTATTCAACTTTTACAATACAGTCTCTCTGGTCTGAAATTCCTGCAGCTCTGTTGGTGGCATGCTTTATTTCTGAGTCAGAAGGTTGTGTGTTCAAGACCTGACCACAAAAACTAGAAGTACTTCCAATGCAGTACTGAGGGAATGCAGCATTGTCAGAGGTGCTGCCTCTTGGAGGAAGCACTAAACCACGTCCCTTTCTGAGTCATAGAGAAGCAGAGTCATACAGCATGGAAACAGACCCTTCGGCCCAACTCAGCCATGCCAACCAGGTTTCCTAAACTGAACTAGTCCCATTTGTGTGAGATTGGCCCATATCCCTCCAAACATTTCCCATCCATGTACCTGTCCAAATGTCTTTTAAATGTTGTAATTGTACCCACCTCGACTACCTCCTCTGGCAGCTCATTCCATATAACTACCACCCTCTTGTGTGAAAAAGTTACCCCTCAGGTCCTTTTTAAATCTTTCCCCTCTCACCTTAAACCTATGCTGTCTAGTTTTGGACTCCCCTACCCTTTAAAAAAGACCTTTGCTATTTACCCTATCCATGTCCCTCATGATCTTATAAACCTCTATAAGGTTACCCCTCAACCTTGAATGCTCCAGGGAAAACAGCCCTAGTCAGTTCAGCCTCTCCTTACAACTCAAACCCTCCAGTCCAAGCAACGTCCTTGTAAATTTTTTCTGTACTCTTTCTAGTTTAACAACTTCCTTCTGATAGCAGGGCAACCTGAATTGTATGGAGTCTTCTAAAACTGGCCTCACCAAAGTCTTATACGGCCACAACACAATCACCCAACTCCTGTACTCAGTGCAGTGATCAATGAAGGCAAGCCTGCTAAACGCCTTCTTCAGCACCCTGTCTACCTGTGACTCCACTTTCAAGGAACTATGAACCTGCACTCCAAAGTCTCTCTGGTCAACAACACTCCTCAGGGCCCTACCATTAACTGTGTAAATCCTCTCTCAGGTGGACATAAAAGAAATTCAGCCATTACTTCAGAGAAAACTATTGGCATATTATGTTCATCACTAAATCAAAAGCAACTTTGCAGGTCATTGCCACATTACCCTTTGTGAGAGCTTGCTGTGTGTGAATTGGCTGTTGTCTTTCCGATGTTACAACAGTGACCACACTTACCACCCACTTCATTGGCTTTAAGAATTAGAAACAGGAGTAGGCCATTCAGCCCCTTGAGCCTGCTCTGTCAATTGATACAATCATGGTTGATCTCATCTTGGCCTCAACTCCACTTTCCTGTCTGCTCCCCAGACAAACCCCTCATCTCTGGAGTTAATCGAGTGATCCTCCTCTGAACTGACTCCATTGCAATTATACCTTTCCTCTAGCAAGGGGCTTTAGAGACCTTTGTGCCAGCCTGTGGGTGTTGGGAGGCACAACGGAAGTCCAAGTCTTCCTTCTTTTTCTCTTTGTCCAAGCACCGCAAATAAAAAGGAATTTCTATCGGGACGCTCTCGTCCCAAGGACAATATTATGAGGCAAGGTGTTTGTATGCTGTAACCCATTGCCAGCTAACATTTAGCTAAAAAGCACATCAAATTAATGTACCAAAGCTTAAACTTGAACACCCACTGACCCAAGAGGTCATCACTCGAAATAGCCTTTTTATTCATAGGTGTAGCCTGAGAAACTTTGACTCCCCAATTCACACAGAGGAAATTAAGTAAACAGTGTATTTCTGGCTTGAAGGATTGAAAATGATAGTGAAATTTGAATGAAATTGCTTGTGAACGTATTATCATATTACAATAGAGAAAGAGGTCAGTTAACTTGGATGGCAATGCACAGTGATGCCAACAGTTTCAGTTCAATCCCCGCACTTTATGAGGTTACCATGAAAGACTCTCCACCTCAATCTCTCCCCTCGCCAGAGATGTGGTGACCCTCAGGTTAGACCACCACCATGCACCTCTCTGTAACGAGAGAGCAGCCCTACGGTCTGGTAAGACAGTGGGGACCATATCTTTATCGCAATGATGACGGCTCCTCTCCCTGTCCATTTGTAATGGAAATTTCCCACGTCATTCACTTTTTAAAGGCAGACGATTGCATCATTCACGTTTCCAAGCCAGAAGTTGCCATTTTTTGTTTTCACTTTATAGGCTGAGACACAATCAAGGCCAGCTTCTCATGCTGTGCTCAAGCAGCAGACAGTGATGTTCCTTTGTTGCACGCAATCAAAGAGAGATGGGACAGCATGAGTCTCTTGAGCAGCTAAATTTTCCTTATTAATTCCCATTTCTACCATTGTGGTTGAAACATAGGCTGGAAATTATACATTTTCCACAGCAGTTTCGACGGTTGCAAACCGCAAATTGAAGTCTGTGGTTGGGCTAAAATAAAAGTGATTTCCGATAAACTTTTCATTTCCAGACCCTTGAATCTTGAATGGGGCAATGCTGAATCCTTGCTGTTCGCAGTGCAGAGACTACGACTGCTCAGATTCCCAGCCTTGTCCCAAATCAAGTGATTTAGTCAAAATCCGACTGTTTTGTTCTCGGGTAATTTTAACTGGATCAATGGAAAACATAATGGTGCCTCAGAATTTAAGGTTTATGGGAGTTAAATGGACAAAAGGACGTAGTTGATGCCTTAGTTTAGAGCAGTTATGTTGTCCTTGGACTGAAGGAGGTTTATGTGAACCTATTCCTTCCCTTTCTTTTAGCTTTGCTTGTTAAATTCTCTCTCACCATGTCCTCTCTCCCCTCCCCTCAACTACAGTGGACCTGTCTGTTCTTTCCAGTTAGACACACCATTGTTCTGTCATTCTCACATTCCAGTCATTTAATCTGAACTTTCAACATCCTTTCTCCCCCAGCAATCCAAATCCCCTTCGCCACCATTGCATAAATGCTGCCCCCTCCACACTTCACATCGGCTCTGATGAAGAGTCATCTAGACTCGAAATGTTAGCTTGCTCTCTCTCCATGGATGCTGCCTGGCCCACTGTCATCTCCAGCACTTTTTGTTGTCAGTTCAGACTCCAGCATCTGCAGTAACTTCCTCCTATGTGATTTACTCATTGTCGTGTGTATCTCTTTACAAAATACAGTGATAAGTGTTGCATAGTGTCTCCACTCTCCAGTGCCATCTTAAAACACAGAAAAATAAATCGAAGCATGGAACAAAAACACAGAAGTATGAAGAAATAAAGAGATTGATGGCATATTAGATAGAGGTGTACAGGGTTACGATTATGATATTATATCAGGTTGACAGTTCAAAGCTGTTCCTGTTTACTGATTGGGGCACAACCTCTGGCCACATTGTCAAGGTGGCACTGACCCTGGCAAAAGCTTTGGTTCAGGCTGTGAGCATCTGGTGGTGGAGACACCCCTGCCAGTCCTCAGGGACGAGGACTCCTCTCCTTCTTGTCAGGACCTCCAGGCCTCTCTCGGAGAATCGCAGCACCGTTTCCCCCTTCTCCACCATGTTCGGGTCAGGCAGGGGCAGCTTCGCAATGCCAGCCTTTTAAAGATGACATGAGTACCAGAGATACTGATCTCTCAATGGGTGTCCGATGAATGGCGAGTCGTTTTGGGAAGTGGTAAGATGAGGATAGAACCGACCGTGTGGGGCTCCACAACACAGGCAGTACGTGGCTAACGAGACGAGTCTGGTAAGACAGGGCTAGAGTCCCTCCAAAAGACTCAACACAACTCACATTTAGCCAAAAAAAAGTAAGGTTCGGCCCATTATCATTGTTTATTGGTCACGATACGACGCAAAATTTCTTTGTGCAAGCAATGGCTTTCAATGGAGTCTGCCCTACACACACACGCCCACAGACATGTAACTCCAGCTCTTAATCCTGAGATGAATCGGAATTCTATGGTTTCATCCACAGAGTGAATGTTCAGGATGGTATTAAACAAAACACTGCAATTTGTAGTGATTACTCACACTGGATTGATTTTCGTACTCTGACCTCTCAGTTTTATTCCGTCAAGACAGGCTGGGGACTATATTTGGAACTCACTTGATCCACACTTGCCAGTACGCTGAACAGCAAAACCATTTCACGGAAGATTTGTCGAGAGCAAGTTTTTACATGTTCTCAAACAGGACTGAACGCTCACCTTTGAATGCTGGTGGACCCACAATATGATGACTTCGTAAATCTGTTTGATTGTGAAAATGTGAGCAATTTTCTTTAATAAGTTCTGAAGGTTTGAGTTCTGAGGAAGAGTCACTGGACCCGAAACGTTAACTCTGTTTTCTCCTTCACAGGTGCTGCTGGACCTGCTGAGCTTTTCCAGCAACTTGGTTTTTGTTTCATTAATAAATATTTGGGACCAAGTGGTGATTGGATGTTTTTCGAATATGGACCACTAACAAGGCCATGCGGTGGAAATTCTATACCTTCTAGTCTTTTATGTTCTTTCTGACCCAGTGTGAATGTGGAAAATCAGGGGAACCTTCAGAGAAAACGAAAACGCCTGTATCCAATTCCAACACAGCCCCCATGGTACATCTGTTTCCCAACCACATCAACGCGAATGAGCAAAAGACAAATGAATTGTGCTTATTTAAGTCAATGAGGAGAAACTCTAGAAGTATTGCCCAGCCCAATCAAAGATTGGTGCCTAGATTTTGGGTCCCCACCCGAGCTGAGGAGCATAGGTAGACTAGGCTGGAAAGGAGCCCCTTGTCGTATGCCTTCTCGGAGGTGAGGGAGTTGAGAATTGTATGAATTGTAGAATCCCTATGGTGTGGAAGCAGGCCATTTGGCCCATATGGTTTGTAAGTTTGCAGGTGACACCAAACTTAGAGGTGTAGGGGATAATGAAGAATGTTACCTCAGAGTACAATGGAATCTTGATTACATGGGCCAGTGGGCTGAGGAGTGGCAGATGGAGTTTAATTTAGATAAATGTGAGGTGCTGCATTTTGGAAAGGCAAATCAGGAAACACTTATGCACTCAGAGATAGTAAGAACTGAAGAAGGGTCCCGACCTGAAACATCAACTTCCCTGCTCCTGTGTTCCTCTAGCTCCACACTGTGTTATTTAAGACTTATACACTTAATGATAAGATCCTGTGGATTATTGCTGAACAAAGAGACCTTGGAGTGCAGGTTCGTACTTCCTTGAAAGTGGAATCACAGGTAGACAGAGTAGTGTAGAAGATATGGGGAGAACATGCAAATCCTGCACGGACGGTCACCCAAAGCTGGAATTGAACCTTGGTCCCTGGCATTGTGAGGCAGCAGTGCTAACCACTGAGCCACCGTGCCACCCCGCCACCCCATGAGTTGCTGAGAGGCCCAGAGGTGTTTCTCACAGCTGCTGAAAGCCCTCAGTAATTTTGGCTCACAGATGAATGTAAACCGTAGCTATCACTATCATGCAATAAACTACTTCCTTCCGTTTAGGTTCACCAGTAGTCTGTCTTCTACCAGTGATAGTTAGACAGGCCCTAGACACTGCACAGAGGAAGGAGGATTGGTGGCAGTAAATTACCAACTCCCCAACCTTGCATTGTGAGTAGCTGATCAAGCCCCTTCAGGGCCTTGTTGTGGCTGTAAGTGAAGTCAAGTGGGGTTCCACATCATAAACAGGGAGGTTTAACTGCCTCAATCCTTGCCTGCCTGGATGTGGATGTGGATGTGACCCACTTCTGCCCTGAAGAGAGATTCCTGTCCCACCTGAACAAAAATTCAGTGCAAGGTGTCTGCAGGATGATAAAAAGTCAGAAATATGCTTCACACCGAGGGTAATGATGTTGTTCTTTGCGAACATTTCACCTCATGGAACTGGAATGGACTAGAATGACAGAATTGTTACAGTGCTGGACAAGGCCCTTTGGCCCATCAGGTTGGCACTGGTTCTATTACCAAGTGCCAATGTCCTATCTTTTCCCCATATTTCCCTGGACATCACATTGTTCCCAGAATTAGACTCCAGCCAATCAAGACCAGTATAATCAATTCCAGGAAGGCTATAATCTGGGTTTGTGCCTGCAGAGTAATCTCCCAACATGCAATATTTCAA
The DNA here is from genome assembly GCA_024137785.1 of Ginglymostoma cirratum. Taxonomy (NCBI): domain Eukaryota; kingdom Metazoa; phylum Chordata; class Chondrichthyes; order Orectolobiformes; family Ginglymostomatidae; genus Ginglymostoma; species Ginglymostoma cirratum. The sequence goes on along the minus strand of JAHRHZ010000059.1, from coordinate 22,504,152 downwards.
TCTATCCAATTACACAACTTTGGATTTTGTTTTGATCGTCATAGAATCTCTACACTGTGGAAGCAGGCCATTCAGCCAATTGAGTCCATTCTGACCCCTCTGGAGATCTTCCCACCCAACCCTACCCACCCCCACCATCACCCTGCGTTCCCCATGGCTAATCCACCTAGCCTACACATCCCTGGACACTATGGACAATTTAACATGGCCAATCAACCCTAACCTGCGCATCTTTGGACTGTGGGAGGAAGCCAGACCACCCAGAAGAAACGGATGCAGACACAGGGACAATATGCAAGCTCCACACAGACAATCACCCAAGGCGGGCATCAAACCCTGGTCCCTGGCACTGTGAGGCAGCAGTGCTAACCACTGAGCCACTATGCCACCCTTTGAAAGCTTTGGGAGTATGATCAAACTTGGCAAGACCAACTTTTCATGCCTCATCTCTGCCTTTGAGAAGGTGGTGGTGAGCTGCCTTCTTGAGCCACTGTAGACCATGTGGTGTAGGTAAACCCTCAGTACTCTTTTACCTGCATCGCATTGATGCAACAGAGTAGGCCATTGCAGAGGGCTAACGGTAAAGATAAGGTCACCATAGACCTACTCACTCATTAGAGAGAGACAACTGGTGATGTTTTAACCTGAGGGTCACCATGCCTCAGGCAACAGGAGAGGTTGAGAAGGAGAGTCCTTCATGGTAACTTTAGCCAGTGCAGGAACTGAACCCGCTCTGCTCACATCACTCTGAAACAGAGACCAATTGTCCAGGCAACCGAGCTAACAATCCTCCAACTGCCCCCACCCCCACCTCACACCACCACCCTGGTTGTTCAGAGGATAGTTAAGAATCAACTACACTGCTGTGGGTCTGGAGTCACATGTAGGCCAGACTAAGAAAGGACAGCAGATTTCCTTCCTGAATGGGCATCAGTGATCCCAATGGGTTTTTTTTAACAACAATCCTTTAGGTTCATGTCTGTTATTAATGAAACTAATACCTAATTGCAGATTTATTAGCAATTTTACTCAACAGCCAATCAAACGTGTATGTTTTGCTGTATCCAGGCAGAATCCTAACTAAAACAATTCTGAGGTTTTTTATTTGAGATGTTGATCCCTGTCCAGGAGTTCACTTTGAACCTAATAATATCTGAAGAGCATTAGACACAGCTGTAAAAGTGATCCAAGCCAGTACAATCCCTCTATTAAATATTCTCATATGTGATGTTCACACCATACCTGACTGCCTCAAACATCGCCTGCCAACATGAGGGAAAAAAGTTCACTCAGTAGTTACCAACAGCATAGAAAGTCTACCGCTGTAAACACAGAGAAAGTGAACCGATCAACCCACACTAGATCATTTTTCAAGGGTACTTTATTTTAATGGCTTTATTAGTCATTGCTAGTTACCACAGTCTGCAGGAATCGTAAAGCATCTACCAAAAGGCAGAGCAGAAATCAAAAGTGTTAAGTTACCTTTTAGGAAAACAAAATGCCATTTTTTTCCCCTCACTAACTGATGAAAGTAAGACCTATCACGTGGTAAAGAGGAATGAAATGCACCAGCTAACAAAAGCTGGATTAAAACAGCCTCCTTTGTACATTCCACTGTCCCCTCGAGTTTTACTCGTTCATCGAAGGCCCTATGTGGGATTTACTTTATTTTCCTCCCGCTGGGATCGAGAGTACAAAGTGGGCAGGAGCGAAAAGTAGTGCTGCCGGTCAGTCTGCAACTCATTAGCTCCGTCCTGGTTCTGTGGCATTCTTGAGGAGTTAGGTGGCAATGGGGTGATGGATCTGTAGCCTACAAGTGGCAGGTAACAGATACAGTTCGTTAAGAGCTTCATTGAGACCTATTAAAGGAAGTTGAGTACAATTTTTCAATTGGCCTCCAAATTCTCATTGATGATGGCAGTCAGATGAGTTCTCTGGATGGAAGGCTGGGAGTGGGGCTTCGCATTCTAGGTAAGCCAACAGGGCTTTCAACCTACCTGGAAGTGCATTATTGGCCACTCTAAGGCTCCCCGCCCTGTACAACAACCTGCCCTACCCTTGCATCCCAATTCCATTGGTGGACTGACTGGCAAGATTTTGATCTAAGCTTGTTTTTCTAAAAAGAAGTTGATCAGAGAACATCATTTTGAAACATCCTGTCTCTTCCTTACCTTCCATTCTGGGAAGTTGTCCTTCCAAGTTGGAAACGGACCACTGATTGGCCTTCCAGCTTCCAAACCTTACCTGCCATCTTTAGTTGTACAGAGAACCTAAAACCAGTCCCAACCCCAGCCCCACCCGACCCCCAAGGAGAAAACCATGCTGCTAAATTTGAGAGTTCTTACTGCATCAAGAGTTGGCACTCTGAATAAAACAGTGAACAAAAAAAAAATGCAACTTCTTGTTTTATTTCCAAGATCTCTCAATGTGCCACTGGACCATGAAGAGTCTCTTCGCATGCATCAAACTGATTGTCTCAGTGAAATACTTCAGAGTCTGCCTTTCGTCAAGCTAATTATGAGTTTGTTTGCTTTTTAGTGAGTTCAAAACAAGCTGGAACATAAGCCGCAGAATTCTTGTTCGAGTTTGACAGACTGTATTCTCTAGTTTGTTTGCTTTTTATCATTGTAATTTTTGTTTTAATTGACACACGGGATGTGGGTTGACTTGGCCAGCATTTATTGTCCGTCTCACATTGCCCTTGTGAGGATGGTAGTGAGCTGCCTTCTTGAACTGCTGCAGACCATTTGCTGCAGGGATCCCCCCCAACAGCATTAGGAAGGAAGTTCTGGGATTTTGACTCAGCAGTGGTGAAGGAAGAGTGATGTATTTCCAAGTCAGGAGAGTGTGTGGCTTGGAGGGGAACTTGCAGGGGGTGGTGTTCCCATGTATCTGCTGCCCTTGTCCTTCGAGAAGGAAGTGGTAATGGGTTCAAAATCTTAGTGAATTTCTGAAGCAAATTTTGTGGATGGTGCAGACCTCTATGACTGAGCATGCGTGATGGTAGAAGGCACAGATGTTTGTGGATGTGGTGCCAATCAAGAGGGCTGCTTTGTCCCAGATGGGCCAAGTTTCTTGATTGTTGTTGGAGCTGCACCCATCCAGGCAAGTGCAGAGCAGCTAAAAGAGATAAGAAGACATTACAATGAACCCTGATACAACAATGAAGGTGGCCATCCTATCCATCATGTCTGTGCTCCATCTTTGAAAGAGATATGAAATTAGATGCAATCTCTCTGCTTTTTCCCCATTGCTCTGCCAAATATTGTCCTTCAAGAACTTTTCCAATCACTTTTGAAAATTATAATCAAATTTGCATCTACAACCATTCCAGAATGCACATTCCACATTACGAAACTTCTGGCATCATTTTTTTTCTTCCTCATGTTGCCTGTCAGTTCCTTCCCTATTAAATCTGTCTCCTCTGGTTACATTCCGTTACTGGAAACAGTCTCTCTAATTGCTTTATCAAAACCTTCGACAGTTTTGGACATCTCCGTTAACCTTCTGTGAACTGAGGCAAACAACTTCAAGTCTCTCGAAGGTGCTATCATTCATAGAATCCCGACAGTGTGGAAGCAGGCTGTTTGGCCCATTGAGTCCATGCTGATCCTCTGAACCACTCGCAACCTGGTTGTGACAGAGATGGGACCATTGTGGGCAGAGGGTGCACTCAATTTGGTCCCAGGAGACAGCTTAGATATTGAAATATGCTGTTGGTTTAACTGGATTTTACAGTGACTATCTGACCACGTAAAGGGTCAACCAAACTGCTCCTGCAACCTCCACCCCAGTACTGGTGGCCCAGTTAAAGGAAGGATATTATTAAGCTAGAGGGGGTTCAGAAGAGATTTACCAGGAATATTGCCATGTATGGAGGGTTTCAGATATAAAAAAAGGCCGGATAGGCTTTTCACTGGAGTGTAGAAGGTTGAGAGGTGACCTTATAGAGGGTTATAAAATCATGAGGCATATACATAGGGTTAATGGTAGGCGTCTTTTCCCTAGCATGGGGGATTTCAAGACTAGGGGCTCATTTTTAAAGTGAGAGGAGAGACATTTAAGTAGGACATGAGGGCCAATTTTTCTACAGACAGTGATTTGCATGTGGAATAAACTTCCTCAGGAAGCGGTGGACGTAGGTACAGTTACAACATTTAAGAGGCATTTGGGTAAGTACACGAATAAGAAATATTTGGGTGGATATGGGCCAACCGCAGGCAGGTGGGACTAGTTTAGTTTAGGATTATGCTCAGGATGGACTAGTTGGACCGAAGAGTCTATTTCTGTGCTGTACAACTCTATGACTCTATGCTTCCTGCTACACTAGAGTCCAGCCATATTGGTCAGCCTAACTCAAGATCATTGAATGGTTACGGAACACTATTCAGTACATTTAACAAAACAAAGAACCACGGATGCTGAAGATCTGAAACAAAAACAGAAATGGCTGGAGAAATTTTATAAAAATTTTATAAATTTTATTTTATTTTTCAGAGTACTGTGGGATCTTGATCAGATGGGCCAATGGGCCAAGGAGCATCAGATGAAGTTTAATTTAGATAAATGTGAGATGCTGCATTTTGGAAAGGCAAATCAGGGCAGGACTGAATGTAGACAAGATAGTGAAGCAGGTGTTTGGTACATTTGCCCTTATTGGTCAGTGCATTGAGTATAGGAGTTGGGACTCGACATTTCGAGTCCAGTGACCCTTCTTCAGAACACTTCAGTCCATCATGTCTAAGGTAGCTCTCTGCAAAAGCTGTTCAGTTAGTCCCTCTCCCCTGGCCTTACCCTGTAACCCTGAAAATTTTGTCACTTCAGATAATTTGCAAATTGCCTTTAGAAAGCCACATTGGAAACTAGCCAGCAACACTCTCAGTCTGTGCATTGTGGATCTGAACCGTTAAAAAAAGTCTTTCCTCATGTCACCATTGCTTCTTTGCTAATTGCCTGAAATCAATAATCCTCTGGCTCTCAATCCATACACCAACGCAGAACAGTTTCTCCCTCTCTGTGTGTAGGCACCCACTTTATTTTAACTATCACCTCTCTCAACCTTCTCTTCTTCAAGGAAGACTTACCAAGGCAGCCGCCATGTGTGTAATATCTCAGGAAATCTACAGACATCTGAACCATTGCACATTATCAAACTCACCCATGCCCATCTTACCTCAGGCAGTTGGCTTTGAAACATTTCAGAAGCAAATGTTTACAGGATGCTTGCAATTAACTGATTCATATTTTGTATTTGTAAAACAGCATTACAACAGAGGGAAATGAAACACTGTAATGTTGTAAGCCGTGTACAACTGAAAACAATACACAGCAATTTGCAGAATAATACTGCAGACGGCAGTTACCCAAAGAGCAATCAATCAGATCAGTCTTTACGATTTTTGAAAAGCTCTTTTCTCTGTCATCTTGAACATTCATGTAGAGACATTTGGATCAGTCTCATCATTGGAAACAAGACGGCTGCTCTGATAAAATCAAGAGGTGACTTCTCCACTGATGACCAATTATAACCCACAGTTCAAAGCAGGCAGAAAAGGCAGCAAAGGCCGAAGGCAGTGAGATGTCCCTGTACAAGTTAGGACTGTGCCTAATGGTGCACTCAAATTCAAACTGCAATTTTAACTCTGGTCTGAGCAAGGAAGCTCTCTCGGCACAGTCTTATAGTACCTTCCTCACTACAGCATTACATTGCCACCCTTGGTATAGCATTACATTGGCTCCCAGTACAGCGTTACAACTCTTGCCTCTGTACAGCATTACAGTGAATCTCTCAGCATAGCATTCTCGTATTGCCCTCAGCACAGCATTACAGTCCCACTCTCAGTACAGCATTACAGTC
>JAHRHZ010000059.1:22465326-22479588 GCA_024137785.1 Ginglymostoma cirratum | reverse complement strand
TCGGATTCTCCAGCATCTGCAGCACCTTTTATCTTTGGTAGGTTGAAGCTGTCTTTCAGTACTTGCAAACTTGCCTTTTTCTGAAAATCAGATCAGCTGTGTCTTGTCTTTTTTTTAAAAGAGACAGAATACCCGCAAATGTTTCTGGCTTCAGTGTAGGTTTTAGACTTTGTCATTGTAAATTCAGCTGTGAGAAGAATGCCTGATCGAAAAAGAACTCTTCATAACTGTACTGCTGCCTCACCTTTCCAGCCCGTAGGACTAGTTACCTTTAGCTTATAGTCCACACTTGCTGCCATCATGATGTGGTTTGTTGGGTTAGTCATCACCGCCACTATTAAGTGCGGCCCTACCACTTGACCACATAACATATACTATAAAGATCAGGTTCTTGTTGAGATAGATATCTTGAAGTTTAGTAACAACACTAACTACATCTATACTTCATTATAGAATCCGTACAGTGTGGAAGTGGGCTATTCAGCCCATTGAGTCCACACCAACCCTCTATGGATCTTCCCACCCTGACCTATCCCCTACTCTATGCCTGTGACCTTGCATTTCCCACGGCCAATCCACCTAACCTGCACATCCTGGACACTATGGGACGATTTAGCATGGCCAAGTCACCTAACTTGCACATCTTTGGACTGTGGGAAATCAGTGTACCCAGAGGAAACCCACGCAGACATGAGGACAACATGCAAACTCCACACAGTCACCTGAGGCTGGAATTGAACCCTGGCGCTATGAGGCAGCAGTGCTGAGCCACCATGCTGCCCTATATACACGGATTCACTACCCATGGATCCATGGGTATTCATGAGGTCAGCCCCAAACCCAATCTTTTCCTAAATGAAAGGTGCTGATGAATTGCATGGTCCTTTGCAACAGATAGGGGGATCTGTATTCTTGCACTGTATGTGTTTTTGTGTTATCCACAGGATGTCTGCAGCCATCTACAAGGAATTGCTGCAGTCTGGGCTCTGTGCTTATGTACGGCATATGCATAACTGACTTAGCACAGCACACTGACTCTATTCTACTGAGAGTCAGTGAAGGAAAGGTAGGTAACCTTCTACCTGAAAATCATATTTTGTCATGTCACTTAATTGTTTGAATTAAACCTCTACAAATAACACAACAGGGTAGGGCAGGGATTGGGGAAATGAGTTGAATTTTGAAAACAAATAAAACCTCTGACGAACCTGGAAAGGAGGGAAAGTAAAGGAGTTAATACACATGCAAAGTCCCTTGAAGTCCAGTCTTTTCATGTCTTCAAATCAACCTGTTCATGCATGTTATTTTACACCTCTGGAGCAGGTGGAACTTGAAACTGGATCTCCTTGCCCAGAGGTAGGGACACTATCACCACATCACTACGAAATCCAGCCATTATTTGTTTCTTTTCGTAGAATCCCTACAGTGTGGAAACAGGCCCTTCGGCCCAACAAGTCCACACCGAACCTCAGAGCATCCCACCCAGACTCATCCCCCTATAACCCACTTAATCTACACATCCATGGACACTACATGCAATTTAGCATGGCCAATCCACCTAACCTGCACATCTTTGGACTGTGGGAGGAAACCTGAGCACCCGGAGGAAACCTACGCAGACACGGGGAGAATGTGCAAACTCCACACAGACAGTTACCCGAGGATGGAATCGAACCCGGGTCCCTGGCGCTGTGAGGCAGCAGTGCTAACCACCATTTTATATCCAGTAGTGGTCTTACACACAACTGAATATATGTTTTCCCATCACCAAATCACCCATGGTATTTATTCACTAATTTACCACCACCAGTAAATCACCTGTGTTCTCTGATTGATCAATTTACCTGCAGAGGCCATTACTGGCAGTGCAGATCATCAAAGGCGATGGATAGATAGGGAGAGGGGTAGCAGTCTTCATTGAACCCAGGCCTCCTTGCTCAGAGGTAGGGACACTACCAGAGCCCCATATGAACCCAAGGAAACCAGTCTTTTTAGATTTTGCCAGAAGGGAGGAAGATTTAAAGGGGTCCTAAGGCAACATTTTCACACAGAGGGTGGTGCATGTATGGAACGGGATATTAGAGGAAGTGGTGGAGGCTGGTACAATTACATTTAAAAGGCATCTGGATGGGTACAGGAAGAGGAAGGGTTTAGGGGATATGGGCCAAATGCTTGCAAATGGGACTAGATTAATGTGGGATATCTGGTCAACATGGATGTGTTGGACCGAAGGGCCTGTTTCTGTGCTGTACAGCTCTATGACTCTATGGCAGTCTATGCTGTATTGAGCATCAGCTGTTCTCTATAATCTCCAGGTCCTGGTTCATTCCAAAGGCTCTTGTGACATAGTGGTCGTGTCCCTATGGTTACAAAGCAGAGGTTGAACCCCGCCCCTCTGATATCTAAAACCAAAACACCCAGAGAGGCTCGCTTCGCACTATAATCTGTTAAAGGAAATGCGAAAAGTGGTATAACCTGCCTCGTACCCCAAATCTATTATAAAGATTAAATGAAATGAACTGGTGACACTCACTCTACAATTGGCAAGTAACAATTTATTAATCTAACTCTCCAACAGTGAACAAATTAATTGAATTATTAATAAACCGAATGATTCCCCTCTAGCTACTAACTATTCCTGAGTAAAACAAGATTCCAATGGTGTGCTGATCCAATAAATACAAGTCCCACCTGCATAAACCAAAATTTTAAAAAATTAAATTAGTCTTTCGAAATTACAGCCTGATTATATCTTCTGGAATGTTCTGTGTCTTCTCTGTTGACCTTCTGTCAGGAATGCCTTCTCTGTCGAATCCTTTTATCAGGAATATTAACTAAGAGTGCCGCAGTACCTTTATTTAGATGATGTTTTCTCTAAGTGCTGAGAGAGCTGATCTCTTAGCAGATGGCTGTTCGCTCTCTGCTGACTTTGCAACTGTCCCCATCTTTTATACCCTTGATGACATATCAATTTCTCACAACAGGATTGGTCCTGTGTTGTCAAGACCATCAGATCTAAATTGAATTAGTTTTTAGTATCTAAGTGCCCGGTTAAAATGGCGAAATTCAAACTTGTCGTCTTGATAACAAATCAAAACTCGGCTTGGCCTGCTAACCATCCAGGCTTTTGATATAACTTTTACAATTCAAGTGTAAACCGCAAACCCACAAGCTGCCCACAGAAATTTTTTTTTAAACTTCCAAGTCTGGAATAAGCACATCATCTTTTAAAGGTACATTACTCTGCTTTTCCCCCTTATGATTTTATAAACATAAATATTTTACCAAAACCAAATCCTAATGTCCTGTCTTCCGACCCACAAGTACACTACCCAACTTCGCAACACTGTCCCCACTTAAGAAAAAAGAACCATCATTATGAAAAGATGGTTTCATTTTTTTAATAAACCTTAATGCCATTATATTACTAGATCCATAGTTCATTAATCTAGAGTTACGCATTTCATACTAATTCTATAAACATATAACAGTGAACGCTATCATTTCTATCTTATATGCACATTTTTCTTTTAAACCTGTGATAAAGCATCTACAACAGCATTTTCACGACCCACAAGATGTACAATCCGTAAATTATACGCTTGTAACATAAGACTTCAATGAAATAATCTGGTGTTCTTGTCCTCAAATCTTTCCAGAAATGTCAAAGGATTGTGATCAGAATACACGATCATCACCGATACATTGTTTGCAACATAGACATTAAAATGTTGTAAGGCCAGCAGCAAACTCAATAACTCCTTTTCAATGGTTGAATTTTTTTTTCTGGTGGACATTGAGGTTTTTTTATAAATAAAATAACCAATGGGCCTCTCAATTCCACCATCATCCTGTTGTAACAACACAGATCCAAGCCTACATCACTTGCATCGATAGTAACTTTGAAAGGGTTCAAGAAATTCAGCGTGCCTAAGACTGATGTGGTATTTGACACTGCGTTTACATTCTCAAAAGCCTCGTAGCTTTGTTCTATCCACCAAAGTTTTGTGTTTTCTTTCTAATAAATCCATCAACAGTGCCACCATGCTACTAAAGTTTGATACAAATTTCCTGTAGAATCTGCTCAATCCTCAAAATCATCGCACTTCCTTCTTTGAGGATGGCCTTGGAAATTCCTCAATGGCCTTTGTCTTCGTGTTCCTCGGTGTCGTCTATCCGTGTCTGATGTTATGCCCTAAGAACATCACTTCCACCTTCATGAATTCTGTTTTGCCAAGTTTGTGACCAACTTTGCCTTTCGCAGTCTCTCAAGGAGCTCTGCCAAATGCGCCGTGTGACCTTTCCACAAATGGTTAAAGATCATGAAGCTAACTATACAGACTGCACAATTAGTCAATCCTGCCACAACTCTGTTCATAAGTCTTTGAAAAAGTGGCTGGTGTGTTTTTCATTCCAAAGGACATTAATTTAAATTGATATAGCTCATTTGGGGTTACAAAAGCAGAAGCCTCTTTCACTGTGTCCGAGAAAGGTGCTTGCCAGTAACTGCAAAGTGAGTCCAACTTTGTGACGTAAGTGGCTTGTCCTATTTTTTCCACACAGTCCTCCAGCCTTGGAACTGGGTAAGAGCCAGATTTGGTCACAGCGTTGACTTTCCAACAATCTGTGCAGAATCCTTGAGTACCATCAGTTTTGGGAACCAACACGATAGGCGAACTCCACTCGCTTTGACTCTGCTTGATGATGTCTTGGAGCATCACTTCCACTTCCTTCTGTACCTGTGCTGCTTTGAGAGGATTAAGCCTGTAGGGGTGTTGTTTTAGCAGAACAGCATTCCCTACTTTAACCTCATGTATTACGGTATTAGTCCTCCCTATTCTATTACTACATATGTCCTCAGAGCACTGTAACAAGTCTTCCTTCCTGGGTCTGACAACTCATTACCCTATCCCGTTCCTTAAGGTTTTCCTGTTTATTCAATTTATTCTGAGGTACAGCAAAATCCAAATAATCTGGATTTGATTCCTCACTCTGAGTGGCAGTAACTATTATTTGTTTCTCCGGTTCCCTTTCCCTGTCAGACTAAGGTTTCAGCATGTTCATATGACATACCCAATAATTTTTTTCCTACCTGGCATCTTTACCAGATAATTCACCCAATTTAACTTATTCTCAATCTGATACAGACCACTAAACCTTGCTTTGAAGAGATCTCCTACCACTGATAATAGCACCAATAATTTATCCCCACAGGCAAAATTACAAATTTTAGATTTCTTATCTGCTTCTTGCTTCATTATGTGCTGTGCCATGTTGTCTAGCTAATTCACCAACTCTGTTTAATCTTTCTCTCACCTCAGATAATCCAACTGTGAGATCTCTGACTTCGGACCTGTCAACTTTTGCTTAATTAATTTTAATGGCCCTCTTAACTTGTGTCCAAATATCAAATCAAATGGAATGAACTGAGTTGATTCATTTGGAGCATCTCTAAAAGCAAATAATATAAATGGTATACCTTTATCCCAATCATTTGGGTAATCCTGGCAATAAGCCCTCAGCATTGTCTTTAGGGTCTGCTGCCATCTTTCCAATGCTCCTTGGGATTCAGGATGGTACGCACTTGATTTAAAGTGTTAGATGCCTAATCCATCCATGACCTTCTTAAATAGTTTGGAAGTAAAATTGAACCCTTGGTCTGACTGAATCTCCCTGGGTAGTCCATAATGGTAAAGAATGCAAGCAGCTCTTCCACAAACCTTTTTGCCCTGACATTCCACAATGGAATTGCCTCTGGAAATCTGGTAGACATATCCATTATGGTTAGCAAATATTGGTTCCCACTTTTGGTTTTAGGGAGGGGACCTACACAGTTAATCATTACCTGCATAAATGTTCTTCAAATGCAAGAATTGGTGTTAAAGGCGTTGGTTTTTTTACTGCCTGTACCTTTCCTACCATGTGACACATATGACAGGTTCGGCAAAATTCAGTCACATCTTTAGTAATCCAGGCCAATAGAAATGCTTCATCAGTGCTTGACCCGCTGTGTTCATCCAGCCCCATGCTTGTTATCTCGGATTCTCCAGCATCTGCAGTACCTTTTATCTCCAACAGAAATGCTTCTGTATTTTGCCCTGAGTCTTCCTCACTCCTAGATGACCTCCTATAGGTAATCCATATGCTACCCACAATACTTCCTGTCTGTATTCTACTGGCAACACAATCTGGCGACATCCCACTCGTTTCTCCTCTGCACTAACCTGCCAAGGTCTCCACTTCCACCTTACGATTCTATCCTTAAGGTAATAGCATTCTGGAATACATTCTGATTCATTTTCTGAGTAGGCTTTATGATATAAGTCTTTTACTGTCTCATCTTTTTGTTGTAACTCTAATAATCTTTCAGAACTAGAACACCTCTGCCCGATCCTCTACCTGCTTAGGTTTTTCCTTTGCCGTTTCATCAAACAGGGTGTCAGCTAACTAGACCTCAACTCCTTCATCTTTCTCCTTTGTTTACCCTTCTTGTCCTAACTTATGAATGTGGGATCTTGTCATCACACGGTTTGAAAAAATTCCACAGTATTTCTCTTTTAATTCCTCAGTTCCCTGGTTTTCTTTCGGTCTCTCTGCTACAACTGGCATCACTCCCACTTTTGATCCACTATTTCGTTTCCAAGAACAAACAGTATTCCTAGAATAGCCACTCCCACTGTCACTTCCCCAGTCTTGATTGGACTTTCCAGCCTTATCTTACGCAGGGGAACACTAAATCTCTCTCCATTTATTCCCCAAATTATCACTTTCTCAGGTAACATTTCAGAAGGAGTGCAAATACTTTTATCTCTTACTATTAGAGACTGACCAGCTCCTGTATCTCTCAATATTTTAACTTCTTTACTTCCTCCCCCATTGTACCTGAGTGAACCTTACTCACACAGGCGAAGTCTTTGAAAAGATCAGGCGCTATCTTACTATCCAGCCCGTGACTAGGCTGTGCACTTTCCTGCAGCTCCTCAACTCCTTTTGGGATTTGCTTCCCTACCTCAACTAATCCCACTGGTTTAGCCCCTTTTACTGCATCCTTTTTCCCAGTGTTTCCCTTAATCCACCAGCTCTGCGACTTTTGGTGTCCCACATTATTGCAGTGAAAATACCTGAGATCTTTCACCTCCTTTCCACCCACTTGGGTTTTTTTTTACACATCTGGGAAACTGTTCCCAGTGTCATCTACTTTTTGTTTCTCATTGAAGGGTCTCCCTCTTTCCCAATTTCTATTTCTCATGGAATAAAATTGCTGTCGGAAGCTAGATTTCGATTTATGCACTAAAGCGTATTCATCCACCATCTCTGCAGCTCTTCTCGCTGTTTTAACTTTCTGTTCCTCAACATGAGCTCTTATCATTTCTGGAAGTGGGTTTTTAAAATCCTCCAGCAGAATAATATCACTAAGATCCTCATATGTCTTTTCTGTCTTTAATGCTGTCACCCATCTATCGAATTTGCTATGTTTAATTTTTTCAAACTCAGCATAACTCTGACCTGGTTCCTTTTTCATGTTTCTGAACAGTCTATATACTTCTGGTGCCAATTCGTAGGCATTCAAAATAGCCTGTTTTACTTCTTCATATTCTCCTGACACCTCCTCTGACTACACTGCAAACACCGCACTAGCCCTGCCTACCAAATTTGTCTGAATTAATATCACCTACGTAGTCTCTGGCCAGTTCATCTGTTTAGGCAATTACTCAAAGGAAACGAAAAGAGCTTCTACATCTTTTTTATCGAATTTTGGTAAGGTTTGGACATATTTGTATATATCCGTACTGGGTGTTTGGCTACGATGAGTTTGCTCATCATCACTCTCCTCCTCACTAAGTCTATCTTCTACCTTCAAAGTCGGCTATCCTGTCTAATTTGCAATTTCTGAATTTCAAACTCTTTCTCTTTCTCCCTTTCTTCTCTCTCTTTTTCTTTATTTTCTTCCCTGGTTCTTCCTTCCCCTTCTTTATGTTCTAAATCCAATTGTCTAAATTGCAATTTCATTTTTTCTAACTCCATTGCACTTAACTGTTTCTCTGATATACCTAAATGCCTGACCAACTCCTTTACAATTTCAGTTTTCTTCTGATCCCTAATTAAACCCAGTTTTAGCCTGTTTGTTAATTCTGATAGTTTCTCCTTTTTCAGTCTTTCTAAAATTTCTTGGCAAATTTGGGAAGCATCTTCGACCCCCAGAACCTCTTTAACAATGCTAAGAGCCATTCCCTCCCTTTTGATTTGACCAACAACAAGTAAGCAAAATTAAACAGATTCTCCATTTCTCACTTAAGTTTTATTTAAAGATCTAGGACACTGACCCCAAGCCTGTCTAAATCTGCTAGGACCTGTCATACCTTAAATCTGCCCAAGTCTGTCCAGATCTGTTCAGATGCTTCCAATTCCAATCAAATCCCGGACCCAATCTGTCCCAACCTGACTGAATCCCAGACCCGAACTAGCCAAATCCTGGACCCGAGCTGTCCACATCCCACACCCAAAATGTCCAGACCCTGCACCCAAGCCACAAACTGTTAAAAAACAGAGGTTGACCCCCCTCTGATAACTAAAACCAAAACACCCAGAATGGCTTGCTTCGCGCTATAATCTGTTAAAAGAGCCCCAATCTGGTATCAAGAAGTAATTTAATGAAATAAACTCCTGATACTCACTCTATAATCAATAAGTAACAATTTGTTTATCAACTCTAACAGTGAACAAATTGACTGAACTCATAACAAACTGAGCAATTTCCCTCTAACTAGTAACTATTCCCAGATAAAACAAGATTCTGATGGAATACTGGTCTAATAAATACTAGTTCCAGTTTTATGAACCAAAATAAAAAAAAGTTAGAACTTAGCCTTTCAAAATTACAGCCAGGTTACATCTTCTGGAATGTTCTGTATCTTCTCCATTGATCTTCTGTCAGGAATGCCTTCTCTGTTGGGTTCTTTTTGTCAGGAATATTAACTAAGAGTGCAGCGGTACCTTTATTTAGATGATGCTTTCTCTAAGAGCTGAGAGAGCTAGTCTCTTGTCAGATGGCTGTTTGCTCTCTGCCAATTTTGCAACTGTCCCCATCTTTTATACCCTTGATGACATATCAATTTCTTACAACAGGATTGGTCCTACGTTGTCAAAACCATCAAGGGTCTAGGCCCGAAACGTCAAGCTTTCCTGCTCCTATGATGCTGTTTGGCCTGCTGTGTTCATCCAGCTCCACACCTTGTTATCTCGGATTCTCCAGCATCTGCAGTACCTGTTATCTCAGATTTAAATTTAATTGGTTTTTAGTATCTAAGTGCCTGGTTAAAATTAATTGGCTAAATTCAAACTTGTTGACTTGGTAACAAAGCTAAACTTGGCTTTGCAATGCCACAGTGATGCCACCCGAAGGCTGCAGGAACAGCAAATCATTTTCAGCCTGGGAACCCTGCAGCCCAATGGCATCAATGTGGATTTCACAAGCTTCAAAATCTCCCCTCCCCCAACCGCATCCCAAAACCAGCCCAGCTCATCTCCACCTCCCTAACCGGTTTTTCCTCTCACCTCAAGCCACACCCCCATCTCCTATCTACTAACATCATCCCGCCCCCTTGACCTGTCCGTCCTCCCTGGACTGACCTATCTCCTCCCTACCCCCCTACCTACACTCACCTTTACTGGCTCCATCCCCGCCTCTTTGACTTGTCTGCCTCCTCTCCACCTATCCTCTCCTCTATCCATCCTCTATCCGCCTCCCCCTCTCTCCCTATTTATTTCAGAACCCTCTTCCCCTCCCCCATTTCTGATGAAGGGTCTAGGCCCGAAACTTCAAGTTTTCCTGCTCCTATGATGCTGCTTGACCTGCTGTGTTCATCCAGCCCCACGCTTGTAAACTTGGCTTGGCCTGCTAATCATCCAGCTTTTTGATACAAATATTACAGTTCAGGTGCTGTATGCACCTACAAACCCCACAAGTTGCCCACAGACACTTTCTTTAATCTCCAAGCCTAGAAAAAGCGTATTTATCTTTTAAAGGGACCACACACTGCTTTCTCCCCGTCATTTTTTAAACATCAATATTTTACAAACACCAAATTCTAACACCCTGCCTTCCAATCCACAAGTACTTTACTCGACTTCGCAACACTATCAAAAAGCCAGGAGGCTCAGGTTCAAGTCCTACCTCCACCAGATGTATAAATAAGTTCTCTCAGCTGGTTGATTAGGAAAATATCTTAGTTCATTCTTTCATGTAAATTGGAAATCTTGGTGATGGGGATAAAGCCATCAGTTGTGCATGCAAGAACATCTAGTTTGTCCTTAAAGGAACCATCATTTACAACATGGTCAACTCTATGGAGAAATAACATCAAAACCACAGCGGTGAGCCATACAAAACTGAATTTAGGCAGTAGGTTTTAAATTCATCCTATCCAGCAGTGTAATGGGCAACAGCAAATTGACACAGCTCTCTTTTCCAGTGATTTCAACGGCAGGTCAAACATACTGTCAATTCACTAGTGGTTGAGGAAAATCTGTTTCCAAATATTCTTTGCGAATGTTGTAGTACATACAATAATTACCATTTAAGTTGCTCAGGAAAGCAATGGGACATTTCCTGTTTCTGAGTGACCTTTAAAAGGAAAGCCTTTTATATTTAGGGTTTCACTGTCATTGTAGCATTCATTTTTCAGATCTTAGCATTTAGCTCTATAAATACCATCTACTCTGCTTTCAATCCTGCTCAATTTACTGTCAAAGGTGTCAGGACCTGATCTTTACTTCATATCTGATAATCAGCCTTTTAGTGGTCAATCTCACTTCTCTGGGAACAGCTGTAAACTGATAAAAGCAACTCCCCACGATACAGGATAAAGAACCAGATAGCTTAAGGCGAACAGGCAACAGTGAGAGTGTGGGAAACTCTATCCACCCTGGATTGCTGACTATTAGCTGACCTCTCAGTCTCAAGGCACCACAAGCTGATAGGGTTAATCATTGCCTGCCCTTTGTTTCCACATGTCTAACAATGGTTAGCAATGTCTCTGCCTCGTTGAAGTGAACTTGTTTACATAAATGTGGCCTTTGGGTTAGAATGTGTTTAGCTTTGCTCTGAATCTATTGAAAATTATTTGAAAATGAATGATACAGTGTCCAGAGTTAAGTGGGGGGGGTGGGGGGGTGGGGGTGGAGGGGGGTGGGGGGTGGAGGTGGGGGTGGCGCAGAGGTGGAATGGACAAAAAGGGGAAATTTTAAAGTACTGGTAGCCCCCAAGTTGCAAATGAGTCCTGCTCTGGAGTTCATCCGCAAGTCGATTTTTCCGCAAGTTGGAACATGTAAAGGAACAGTTCATAAGGAAATATCGTAAGTTTGGTCTTTAAAATTACATCCCTGTATGAGATTGCATCCGTAAGTATGAGCATTCGTAAGTAGGATGTTCATAAATTGGGGACTCCTTCTAAATTAAATAAAAGATTACTGAATATAATCACAGCATCTTTGATTGGTTTCCTGTATTCAAAGGTCTGACTTGTAGAGATGAATAGGCCATTCAGCCCTTCTAACCTGCTCCCCCATCCTTTAAGATCATGGTCAGACCTGACTGAGCTCCCAACACCTACCCCAATATCCTTTGACTCCCTTGTTACTCAAGAATCGATTTCTGCCCTAAAAATATTCAAATGATCCTATCTCCAACATTCTCTGAGAAAGAGACTCGCAAACTAAGAATGAAAATCCTTCTACTCTCCATCTTAAAGAGGAGAACCCTTATTTTTAAACCGCATTCCGCTCCCCCCGTCCTAGTCTCTCCCATGAGAAGGAAACATCCTTTCACAGTATCCGCCCTGCCCAGTCCCCTCAGGATCTTATATATCTCAGTAACTCTCTCTCTCCTAAACACCAACGGATACAGGCTCATCCTGTCCAACCTTTCCTCATTAGATAATCCTGTCAGCCCAGGTATCAATCAAGTGAACCTTCACTGCTCTGCTTTGACATTTATTTGCTTTCTTAAATAAAGAGACCGAAACAAGCCACAGTACTCCAGATGTGCTCTCACCTGTACAACTGTGGCAAAACACCCTATTTTTATTTCCATTCTCCTCACAGAAGCAACAACATTCCATTTGCCTTCCTCATCGCTTGCATTTTATGAATGAACTGGGATTACAATGAAAAGATCAGATAAACTCAAATGGTTTGTGAGATTTAACATAATTCAGGTCAGCGGGTGTTGGTTTAGCTCAGTTGGCTGGACAGTTGCTTTGTAAAGGAGTGTGATACCAATAGTGTGGATTCAATTTCTGCACCAGCTGAAATTACTATGAAGGACTCTCCCTCTTAACCTTTCCCCCTGCCTGAGGCGCAGTGATGCTCAGGTTAAATCATCACCTCTCTCTCTATTGGGATAACAGTACTATGGCCTGGTAAGACCATGGTAACTTGAATTCAGATCATTCCAATTGATACTTTCGGAGAAACCTTTCATGTGCTCTCTCATGGGATGTGGTCAGCATTTGTTACTCATCCTTAATTGCCCTTGAGACATCTTCTTGAATTGCCTCAGTTCATTGCTGTTGGGGAGAATGTTCCAGCTTTTTTTTTTGACCCAATTATAGTGAAGGAATAACAATATATTTCCAAGACAGGAAGATGTGTGGCTTGGAGAAGAACTTTCAGGTAGTTACATTCCCATGTACTTGCTGTCTTTGTCCATCTAGATGGCAAAGTTCATGGATTTGGAAAATTCTGTCAAAGGAGGCTTGTTCATCACCTGGGACTTGTGGAGAGAATGTTACATGCTACTTGTTCGTCCAGGCCTGCATGTTGTCCAGGTCTTACTGCATCTGAACATGGTCTGCTTCAATATCTGAAGAGTCATGAATGGTGCTGAACATTGTGCAATCATTGGCGAACATCCCCACTTCTGACCTTATGGCAGAGGGAAGGCCATTGATGAAGCAGCTGAAAATGGCTGGGCCCAGGATGCTACAAAAGCTTCAGATACATTACAAATGACTGCATATCACTTTCTTTTCATGAGATGCCCCAGATATAAATACCAGGCTAGATCATTTGAATAGTACTGCCACAGGAGGAGAAATCCTGCCAAATTTGGAACAGATTCAGATGTTGGACCATGACAATTATACTTGGAGATGTTCTGCAAGTCAACACTTATTAGATACATAGCCCGAAACATAGCATGTGAATAGAGAGAGAAAGCTGGGAATCTCTATACTTTTATCCTTCATATTTCATCTTCGGCATGATATAGCATGGAGCAAGTCCATCACACATTGGCAAGGGAAGGGTCACCCTTCCAGCATAAAGCACCAACACACACGACTCTCTTAGTGACAATTTAAGAGGTGCACTGGAAGAGAATGGGGTCACAGCCATTTTACCAGAGGGCAGCATGTAGTATTTAAGAAACAATCACTGTTAAAAGTGTTGGCAAACATGGTTGTTTCTCCTTATTACTTGAGAATCAACTATAGCATTTTGGTTGGACATCTGGTAATTGCACCTTTGGTAGACCTACCATTACCTACAATAAATGTCAAGAACAGGAGACAGATCGATCAGGGAGATCTTGCATTCTTCCACATCTCTGATAAGAGAAAGACCTTTACCATTGGATAGGGTGTAATATGATTTGCAATGCAACACTGAACCACATGTTTGCAGATAATTGCTTTAAGGACTTTTGTTTCACGGTCCATTTCCTCAGAACATTTCACTTCAATATTTCCCTCAGACAGGGAGGCTTTGTGTATATATGATAGTCGCAGTACGGTAAAGGCACAAAATCTGTCCTAACTAACTGTGGATTAAGCCCAGAATTGCAGCTGGGTAAACAGACCCCTGGAGTCACTCCAATATCATACTGGGCAGCTTCAGGCTCCATGGACAGAATCATGTGATGACCCAAATATTCACACAAACAAGTGTAATTGGTTAACCTCTAACAACAGGGAGTCCAAGAATGAACTGAACATTACAGACAGCGATAAGAAGGAAGGAAACATTTCTAATGGAAGAGGAGACTTGTTTGGTTCAATAAGAGGGGAGAGCCAGCAGTAGTAAAAATGGCCACTAATAGTCATGGGTTCCACCTATATTTCCACCCTCAGTCATTTTGCCCAGTGTCTGTACAGAGCAAATTACTGTCGCTGCTGGCATCTGTACTGAAATCAAAAATGCTGGAAATCACACAGCGGATCAGGCAGCACCCATGGGGAGAGAGCAAGCTAATGTTTCGAGTCT
>JAHRHZ010000059.1:22427480-22460326 GCA_024137785.1 Ginglymostoma cirratum | reverse complement strand
GAAACGTTAGACTTCCTGCTCCTCTGATGCTGCTTGGCCTGCTGTGTTCATCCAGCTCTACACTTTGTTATCTCAGATTCTCCAGCATCTGCAGTTCCTACTATCTCTTAGGAGAATGAGAAGTGGCCTTATTGAAACCTATCAGATTCTTTAAGGTAATTCACAAGATCATTGTGCTCCCCATGTAGGACAGAGTGGGACCAGAGGGCAAAATCTCAGAGCAAGACATTTAAAACAGAGATGAAGAGGAATTTCTTCTCACAGAGGCTAGTGAATCTGTAGAATTCTTTACTGCAGAGGTCTGTAGAGATTGGGTCATTAAGTATATTCAAGGCAAAGATAGATGAATTTTTAATCGGTAAGAAATTTAAGAGCTATGTAGATAAGGCACAAAAATAGAGTTGAGGATTATCAGATCAGCCATGATTTCATTGAATGGAAGACCAGACTCAATGGGCCGAAAGGCCTTCATCTATTCCTAAATCTTGCCCATTAGGGATGGGCAATAAATGCTGACCTAGCCCATGACACCCACATCCCACAAATGAATAAAAGATATGCTGGAATTCACACTGATATCATTAGGCTGTTATCATGAAATTCCCCGTCCCCCTCCACACCCCTCCTGCCTGAGATACAAGTCAAAAAGAGTCCCCCAGTGTTTATCAGAAGAGGCGATAAG
Organism: Ginglymostoma cirratum; assembly: GCA_024137785.1. NCBI lineage: Eukaryota > Metazoa > Chordata > Chondrichthyes > Orectolobiformes > Ginglymostomatidae > Ginglymostoma > Ginglymostoma cirratum. The sequence continues at coordinate 22,459,644 of JAHRHZ010000059.1, read as the reverse complement.
CACATTTCTGAAAATGGTGATAATCTGCTGAAAAGGGACGTTGTTATGAACAGGTGGTTCGAACATTGTCAGCTCAGGAGTTGGTGGGCAGCAGTGCAGAAAAAGCTACTCATTGATTTGTAATTAGGAATCTGTTTACTTGCTCTATCTGAGTGAACCTAGTTCCTGGAGAAACCTTTAAACTGCCTCATGTAATCCATACTCAGATAACACCTCCGCAGATAATTAACCTACTTACAGGCTTGTGAGCACAGATCACGAGATTACTTAGGAAGTGAGAATGCCAGGCTTTAATAATGTACTTGAGAAAATCAGGTAGAAAAGAGGGATGTGGGCTTTCAGAGGAAAGGTTGTGAAAACCAGCAACTCGGATGGCAAATCAAGCAGATAAAAACAGAGACATATGGTTATCGATTGACTTGTCAACCAAACAGGGAATGTTGTACAATTGCAAGGAATTGCAGTGAAAAAGACAGGCCATTCAGCCCATCTTGTCTGGGCTGGAATCAATGCTTCATACACAATAATATAAGAGATTCCTTCACCTTGAGTGTGGTGAAAATCACTACCACAGAAAGAAGTTGAGGCCAAAACAATGTATGATTTCAAGAAATAGTTGGATGTAGCACTTAGAGAGATGAAAGAATACAGAGGAAATGTGGGAACAGACTATTGAGTTGGATGATCACGCATAATCACAATGAATGGCAGAGCAGGCTCGAGGGGCCAAATGGACTATTCCTGCTCCTATTTTCTATAAGAACTAGGATCAGGAGTAGGCCATTCAGCCCCTCGAGCCTGTTTTACCATTCAATGAGATCGTGGCTGATCTGTGACCTAACTCCATATAAACACCTTTGACCCATATCTCATAACACCTTCAGTTAACAAAAATTTACCTATCTTAGATTTAAAATTAATGACTGATCCAGTATCCACTGTAATTTGTGGAAGAGAGTCCCAAACCCCTTTGAGTGTAGAAGTGCCTCCTAAAATCTCTCCTGAATGGTGTGGTCCTAATCCTCATCCTTTATTCATTCATGGGATGAGAGCGTCACTGGCTCGGCAGCATTTGTTGCCCATCTCTAATTGCCCAGAGGGCAGTTAAGAGTCAACCACATTGCTTTGGGTCTGGAGTCACATGTAGGCCAGACCAGGTAAGGATGGCAGTTTCCTTCCCTAAAGGACATCAGTGAACCAGATGGGTTTTTCAGACAATTGGCAATGGATTCACAGTCGTCATTAGATTCTTAAATCCAGATATTTTATTGAATTCAAATTCCACCATTTGCCATGGCAGGATCCGAACCCAGGTCCCTAGAACATAACATGGGTCTCCGGATTAATAGTCCAGCAATAATGCCACTAAGCCATTACCTCCCCATATTGTGCCCCCTGGTGCTAGTTTACATTAATACAGCATCCAACCAGCACTAACCGTGCTGTCAATTGGCTGGAATCTGGATCAGGAGCCCAATGCCTGATCGCTTCTGAAATCGAGGAGCTCTGTGGTTGGAGCAGGGTCAGTCGGTTATGCAGGGATTGGATCCATCCAGTGAAGTGCTGAGGAATGGCATGACCTCTTTCCCTCCCCTTTCCACACGCTGTGGGTCACGAAGCAAGTCTGTAAGGCTGTGCAGTACGTAACAGAGTCTTGAGACCTTCCTTACACCAGCTACAGTGGGACCTCTCCAGGGAGGTTCAGGGAGAGAATGTCGTCCTTGTGGTATAATATCAAGTCAGAGTTATTGTCAGTTAGCTCAGTTGACTGGACAACTGATTTGAGATGAAAAGTGATGCCAAGGGTGCAGGTTCATAGTCCTGCATCAGCTGAGGCTACCATGAAAGTCAGTCCTTTTCCCCTCATCTGACACCTGGTAATCCTTAGGTTAAACCACCACCAGCTGTCTCTCTCTAAAGAGAGAACAGCCCTAGGAAAATAAAGCAACTTTCCTCACTATTGATTGAAGGCAGTCCACACTCATTCCAATAACCCCGAGCCCTTTATTAAACATTAATGTACATCAGAGATAGTAAAATAAGGCTTCTCTGGAACCTGACAGACTTCATTTCCACTTCTATGGGATCTGACTTTACTTACAACATAACTGCTAACACACATGCTCAGTAGCTATAGTTAGCCCCTTACACTTAAAGCACACCAAAAGGAGCGCTCTATCGTGTTTCTAAGTGAAAATATTTCTCCTCAATGCCCACAGTCGTTCCACCTCCTACTTTAAAGTTACACCCCTTGATTACTAACCCCTCAGCCTTGTTATCTCCCGTTTCTATTTATCCAGCTTCTTAAATGCACGTATGGTATTCACCTCAACTACTCTGCCTGGTAATGAGTTCCACATTCTCATTGCACTCTGGCTAAAGATTCTGCTCTCAATTGGATTTATTAGGACTGTCTTCTATATGGTATAAATCCCTGGTTTTGGCCTCTCCAGCAAGTGGAAACATCTTCTATGCTATCAAAGGTTTTATTTTAAAAATAATCTCAAAGGCCTCAATCGAGTATTTAAATACTCTGCTCCGAAAATATGTTTTCTGTTAATTCAAACTGCTATTGCAGCTAATATCGTAAACATTACGCGAACAAAATACAATGCAAACAAGAACTGTAAACCCAAGCATAAATTATACAGCCTGTAACAAGCCTAGTAAGTCAAGTGGGTGCACGTTGCTTGTATAAGAATTTATGTAGCAATTTTCTGGAACCAGTCCTGAGGCACTACATTCTCAAACTGACATTTATAAAGATTTCTTAACTTTACTTAAACAACTGCTTCAGAGCCGCAAACATAAATAAAAGCACCCTTTGCTTCTAAACGAGATAACACAATTGCAACACAGTCTAAAATTTATTTCATTGTTAATTCCAAGCACAATCTGTTTAACAGGCGAACGCTGCAAATTGACTCATGTAATATTGAATCGCTTTTCAGACTGGAAATCCCACCCAAGTTCCTTTTCCCTACTGTGTCTCCTGGCACAACATTATGTTTTGGCCTGATTTCTACGATTGACAGTCTAGAAGGAGATTAATTGAAGTTGTGTGAACACAATCATATCTTTCCATGAGATGTGGCGATACCAAGGGTATGATTCCCATAATATACTTTCATGCTGTGTTTGGTCATTTGTTTACACAATCCCATAACTTCTGTAACCGTGATATACAAGGCACTTCGGGTTTCTTGTTGCTGTCTTTGATCCGGAAGCAATCAAAAGTTATTCGTATTTGTCAAAATTTTTTTTTCTCCTGTTGCTCCTTGCGCTTTCATTCAAACGCTTTTCTTAACGTTTCAAATTTAGCCATCAGCATCAGAGAAACACATCTGTTTTTCCTCCCTTCAGGCTCTCAGTATTGCGTGTGCTACTTGGAGCGAAAATCAAATTTCTCGCAGTTTGTTTGTTGTTTTAGTTTTGTGGGACCGGCGCTAATTAAGAAATTGAGAAAATAAACGAGGCAGTCGATTGAGGATTGCACTGCGAGAAGGTAGCAATCCTCAGCCTCAGGTTACTTAACACTGAGGACTATGTGCTCCCAGTCAGACTGAGCTGCCTATGCTTTCATGAGAAGTAAAGGAATTGTCCATCACGTTGGGGAACTTGACCCTCTGAACCTTTACCTAGATTGACAGTGAATTTCTCAGATAATAAATCATGGCTTCCCGATAGTTCCATGGCATCCTGTGCTGAGACCTGTGGAGATGCTGGCACTTGCTTATTTAATGGCATTGGGATACAACCCCATGGGATGCACTTTTGTACATATTCCAGGCTACATGTTAAAGTACAGCCGCAGTGAAGTAGCTGTAGGAATCCACACAGGTCTCTGAGTAACTGCAATTTATCAGCTGGAAGTAGGACATTTATTCACTTCATTGACATTTGCTGGACTAAAAAGGAAGGGGTTGATTAGCAAGTTCTCGTCTGTTAAAGCCAGCAAGGCCTTTGTTCTTTCTCTTGAAAAAGTCTGAAAGGCAAACAAAAGACAAATCACTTGCTTGAGAAATTTGTATTTACATAAACACACTGCAGATAAACACAACAATATTGAGGCAAAAGTCTTTTTCATCCCCTTCCAGGTTAAAAAAAAAGTCAACAGGTGCCGCTCCACCTTTTGCACATTATGCATAGCATGATGAAGATAAAATAACATTTGTTTTAATGTGAACAGTAGCTACTGGGTTGACTCGGGCAGGCTTTCTCTGTCTGTACCCAGACACCACAATTAAAGCAGACACTTTTGTAGAAAGTGAAAATCTGGCATAAAACATATATAAAAAATGTTGTGATAGGTGGGGCCATAGGTGTGGCTGAGAGCACTGACAGACATGCATGTAATTTTTGATTTACAATTACTTCTGGCACATCTGAACAGATTCTGTGCTGGAAACTATTTCCTGACTTTTAAATATCATACCTAAATGGAAATAGGTTTTGACTCATTTCAACTGCTGAATTAGATTGCTTAGCAAAGCAATGACAGCACTAACTTAATGTCCTTCGGATGGCCCAAAGCACCTAACAGCCAGTGACATATTTTTGAAGGTACATATGAAGCTGTGACATAAGAAGCAAGGCAGCCAATTTGCACACAGCAAGCTCCCAGAAACAGCATTGTGAAAATAACCAAATAATTTCTTTCCATGGGCAATAAATGCTGGCATTGCCAGTGATGCTGACATCCTCTGGATGCCTCCAATGAGACAGCCAAAAATATGCCTTATCAACTCTATGAGGCAAATCTTGTATTGTGTAAGGTAATGTTTCCAAAAGGGTTAATGTTGGAGACCTTAAGCTTCACCCAATCTAATGGTGCCATATAATCTTAGGAGGGGAAAACGGGAAACGGCTATTTCTATGAAGCAACAAACTACATTGTGAAGAGGCAAGTGCCTCTCCTTGTTAAGATTCTTCAATGATTCATCCTTTACCACTGTAATGAGGGGCAATTTCAAGGAAACAACTAGAATATAAAGAATACCTTCAGGATGTCCACCTCACCATCGCATCCAGCCATTCACAATAGGGGTAGGAAGCTGCTTAAAGCAGGCATGGGGTCTCTCAAGGATGTAGATGAGTGTCTGCTTTAGTCCAAACTGGGCATGGACTGTGCTCTGCTCTACAATGATCTCAACAAATACAAAAGGATATCCCATTTAAAAACAAGTCAACACTTTGAATCCAAAAGCAAGTTGGCTTACTTCCTCAACTCTGCAATGTCTGGACTGTCTTAAAATGGGTGGAGTGCCCTGGGGGGCTTGGCCAAATAATGTTAAATGAGGTTCATGACATAATCGCAGGCTGGCTTCAAGGTTTCCTGGTTGGAACAAGCACCTCATCTCATACAATTAAGATTAAACGTTATTCTATCAGATTGACTGTCTACAAACAGTCACTTGTAAACTTGTACACTCAAAAAGGACTTATTTTGAACAGACTAAAAGATGGGTTTTGCTACTTTATGACTTTCAAGTAGGGGAAAAAAGAAAAAAAAAGCTGCAATCCACAGTTTGGAACTTGTTACATTTCGTGTAATTATGCTAGTCACGAACGTTAACAGTCACTGAATTATTAAGCAGTTGTTTTGATAAGTCACTGATAATTGTGAATTCTAGTACAATGACAATACCATGACATCAAGATACAAGCTTTCAATTGCAGCTTCTGTTCACCCAGGACTCTCCATGTGATCTTTATAATTTCAACAAGTAAACTAAAACTGGAATCATTCTGATGGAACGTTCTCATCATGGGTGATCCAATATCCTCGGGGGAAACAGTTGTCCCAATTGATTCTTTATTGAGTTAACATTGCTTCCGCCCAGCACTACAATTACCCATTTTCCGATCAATCCTGGGAAAGTAGCACTGCTGACCAGCATATCTTGTGATTTAATAACAAAACTTAACCTCGCCACTCCATCCCCCAGCCCCCTACATTTTTCCCACAAAGTAGTGGTTGTGTGGGTCTGTGTCAATGTGTGTGTGTGTGTGTGTGTCTGTGTATGTATCTGTGTATGTGTGTGTGTGTGTTTGTCTCTATGTGTGTGTGTTTGTGTGTGTCCCTGTGTGTCTGTGTGACTATATATACCCAGCCATGTATATTTCTGGTTGCACTTCTTGATGCAATTTTATCCTTTCTTAAATTTCTCTTCTACAGCCTCACATTGATATATATTTTTCCCGGGAACCAATCCTACGTTGACGAGGATAAGCCACAAACAGTGTCCATTCAAATGTCATTTTGAATTATTGTACATTGAGTCTTTTAATGAGGAGAACAATGGTTTGTTTGATAATTAACAAACCTCACAGCATTTATACACACAATTGGAAAGAAAATAGAAAGGGTTATTGGTCCCTTTGTACCTTGACTTAAAGACACACTGATAGGTGAGGCTTATTTGTATTTATACCACAAATTTACATGAAGCAATAGGCTCTTATTTTGATCATTAATGGTCAATCAGTAAAAGCTATAACTTAGAAAATGCTGACAAACAATTCAATCTGAAATAGTTTAAGAATGAAAGACTGGCTCATATTCATAACCACAAGACAACTCAAACCTTTCATAGAATCGTACAATACTGAAGTGACCCTATGACCTCAAGTCTGTCTGGCCAAAAGTATGCCAGCTACAGTAGCCCCATTTTCCTGCACTAGGCCCAAAGCCTTGAATGTTACAACACTTCAAGTGCTCATCAAATTAATTTTGAAGGTTATGAAGTTTCCGAGGCAGTGCATTATAGACCCCACCATCCTCCAGGTGAAAACCTCTGAGGAAGGGTCATTGCACCCAAAACGTTAACTCTGATTTCTCTTCACAGATGCTACCAGACATCCGGAGCTTTTCCAGCAATTTTTATTCTTATCTCTGATTTACAGAATCCACAGTTTTTTGGTTTTTACTCAAATGCAAATTAATAATTTAAACCAAAGCTTGTTTTAAAAATGTACACAGCGTTTTCTTTATTCATTGGTTGCTTTGCTGATAACACCAACATTTATTGCCCATCCCTAATTGCCCAGAAGGCAGTCAACTATATGGGAGTCAGATGTAGACCAGACCAGGTAAGGACAGCAGCGTCCATCCTTAAAAGGACATTAATGAACCAGATGGGTTCGCCACCCCCATCAGTTTTACGGTCATCATTAGACTCTTAATTCCAGTTTTTTTAATTGAATTCAAATTCCACGATCCACCTTGATGGAATTTGAACCCGGATCTCTGGATTATTTAGTCTAGCGATATTGCCACTAGACCATTACAACCCTGGCATAAATGACACAAAACCATTTCACACATCAATATTTCACTGCTGGCAGTGTATTTCAGTAAAGCAAGTTGCTTGAACCCTTTGAATTAATAAACAATTTTCATCTGCCATTGAAGTTAAACTCTGGATGTCCTATTAGAATATAGCGTAGAGATTGTTAACAAACCTTATGGTAGAGGAGCCCATTACCCTCAATGATACACTGGTGGATGACAACTTGGTAAGATGAACACCGCAGCTTGTGGCTATGTGTAAACTAAGACAACAGCACAACTTTTTCATGGGAAGCTACATCAATATAATTGAAATCCAGCAATGCTTGGGTAACAATCTGCTGACTCTACCTCAAACATGTGGATCTAAAACAAACTGCTGTGCTCCTCTTCCCTTGGGATAACAGGGTTGCCTCTTGAGAATGAATTCTTTTAACCTCTGTCGACCTCATTAGTGTCTTTGCGCTGTATTTAAAGATGACAAACTATTATCATAAGTGGGAACTTAAATTGCCTCAAGCTAAGAAGCATGCAAACCTTTAATACACATTACATTATTACTTTACAATTCATTACATTCTGTCGCAGAGCTCCAATCACTAATTTAATCTCACTTACACCCTTATCCAAACATGCTACATAATTGTCAAAGTCGGTGATGAATTTAGAATAATCACACATGCCTCACACCGTTTATCCTCAGAAGATGGCTATTCTGGCCATTGTCCCAGTTCATCGCTGTTGCATTCTGACACTAATCCCAACGTTTCCCCAGTGCCCTGCAGTCACCTCTACTTCAAACTTTTACCCAGACTTTCTTTAGAAGATGCAATGGCCTCTTCTTCAACTGTTCCCCAAAACACTCCATGCTCCGATAACTCTTAAAATAATCAGATTTCTCCTAAACCCTCTCCTCATATTTTTTATGAGAATTTTAAACTGGTGACTGCTCATCGTTAACTCCCAAACCACAGGAAATAGTCTTTTTCCTCTTCACACAATGGAAATTATTCAGAGTTTTAAAACCCTAATTGCTCTCTTCGTCTCATGCAGCACCCTTCCATTACAGAAGGCACTGTCAGAAATGCAGGCTCTGAATTTCCAAGCTGAGGTTTCACCAGCGTTCAGTGTGACTTGAACAGGAGGTGTCATAAAACCTCTGGGGAGATAGTGTAAAATCATTTTGCAAGGGATTTCAAGGATCTCCAACCAGGAGGAAATTGTCAAACCCCACTGCAGGAATGCAAGGCCAAACTCTTTCGAGAAGTGGGAACAGTGAGACATACAACCTGGTCATTATAATATCCCATGGCTACAAAATCTGAATCCACCACAGGTCCTTTATAGTATTTGGTGATTCTCTGCATTCTTACAAACACTAACAGGGATTCTGAAGCACTTATTCATGATTGTAATTCAAATTATTATAAAAATAATTTAAAATTGAAAATAATAAAAATGAGCAATGGGAAATAATTGAACATCAGTTCTAATACCATAAAATTAAATAGATACATCCTGATGTTGAAAAGGAAATGCCAAATACATTACAACTGGAAGCATAAATTAGTGCGACTGGTCTTTGAACAATCTTGAAACCCCAGGCTCATTCCAAAAATTGATTCAAAATAAAGTGGACTGTACATTCTTTGTCTCTCCATCTTCTACATTTCTCAAAGATAACCTGTTTAAATGCAACCAACATTTCAGTTAAATTTATGCTGTACGCTTTGCTGACACAACTTCATTATCTTAAATGCATGTTGCTGCAGTTTAGCTGACTATTAAATAAGTAGAGGCCAATTCAGTGTTAGGCTTACAAGCCACCTCATTACCGCTTATAACGTCTTGCCTCTTAAACTGCAAAGGTTTTCCAACCTACTTATACTGAACTGTAAACATTCATACAAATGCTTAATGTAAAATAATTCCTCCTGTTCACTTAATGTTTTTACATGACAGACTAAAATCATATGCTCAGCAATTTTGAAAGGTCTCTCTGCTTTTGAACACACACACACACACACACACACACACAAACACACACACACACACACACACACACACACACACACACACACGTTAGGAATGCTGTTAAACCCAGGATAGCATTATTATGCGACGCGGTAGTTTAAAAGAGATGATATCATTTTTGAAGAACAGCAGACTGCTGGCCTGGTCGAATCAATGCTTTGTCTTTTAATACATCAGAGTTCTCCAGGAGGTATTAATAATTTATTTTTTAAAATGTTCATGTACCATTGAATCATTTACATTTTTTTAAAAATGAAAAAACTGATAAAAATGTGACCTTTTAATACAATTTTCAGGTATTATTGATGTCAAAATACTGGGCTTCTACCAACTTTAATAACCAAAGGAGTTTTGTAGAATTGTATAGGAATGGCATGAGATTTTGTACTATTAAATAACGTAACACCCTAGCAGGGAGTCCGCAGTTTAACGTGACATAACTGGGCTTTGCATTTAACAATAAATTGTATTTACATAGCGCATTGCCACATCAAAATATGTCATAATGTTTCACACCATTCATTACATTAGAGTGCAATGACCTTTTTTTTAATGTTAGCCCATGGCTTACTACTGTGTTGAAAGTCACCTCCAAGGTGTCATACCAGCAATGTGTAACATACCTTGTGTTGAAATAAACAGGGCACTTACAACTTTGTTGGCTTGTCGGGAGCTATTTCCAGGATAGTGCAACTCAGGAATTCTAAAATATAAACATGCAAAGAAACTGCAGAGAGGACATTGACTGTGATATCACACCACAAAAACCACCAGCTTACTGGGACCTTGCAATCTAAGTAAAAGATTTATTTTGTGAACTGAATAGGGCTGAAAATTGACTATTGCCACATTTGTCGACAATGCCATAAAGTCTCTTGTGCAAACAACATTCATTTTAGATTGTTGCTAAACACAGAAACCATTCTCTGAAGCATGACGAGGGAGAAAAAAAAATCGCCAACAAATCAGGGCAGTAATGTTTAAAGGCATGTACTTAAACCTTCCCAGCAAATGAATACCAAGAAGCATAAATCTTCTCTTGTGTTCACAGACTCTCAACACAAATGCGACAGCTGATGACACTGCTGCTACAGGACGGTATACACACATATGTCCCCTCATTATAAGAAGTCACAGTGTCCTCATGCAATCTCGCACTTGCCTTTGATCAGTCCATGCAAGATTGAATTTAGCCCCTTCCTATTGCCTATGTATGATTGCTAAATTCTGCAATGATTGGGGGGTGGGAGAAAAGTCGTACCCAATAGAAGCTTTCTCATTAAAACCTCTAATCTGTTCCACTACATTCTTGGAAGAGAATGATCCAACATTAGAGCATGCCTCAATAGGAGCAGTAATGAGACTGACAGAAACAGCTTAAGTAATTGGCTTGGTATATGGTATCGAATGTCCTGAACAAAAGATATCAATCTCTATTCCCTATCGAATCTTTGTTCCAGAAATGAATTCATTTAGTCATGCACTTGAAGGACTGTGGTCCCTGCGGGGAAAATGGAAGACTGGGACACAAAGGCAGGGCCATCTGATGTACACAGAGAAAGCTGCCTGTGTCATTCCAAGAAGTTAATTACTGCTAACAAAAGCAGCAGACTATGACTTGTTGATCATTACCATAATCACATTACTGCGCTGTTCTGTTATTCCCGACAGTGGAAGTCCACGACTGCTTTATTCTTTACTTGTGTGACATATTCTGCCACCTGTATTGCAAATATAAATCATGTGTGTCTTATTCTTTGGTTCTGTCATACATCTGTTGTATGTGGTATAGATGTTCACATTGTGGAATCCCAACTGCAACTTAATAAATTAACACTTAGAGGGATTAAAGGAAATTAGTGCCAGAAATAGTTTTTCATACAAAACTATGAAATATAGATACTGCTAAATCAATCACGAATTAAAAATTAATTTTGTCATGTTTGTGCCTGTCAATTTTCTTTTCTTTCCTGACCGTTATTCATCGCTAGATTTGATTAAAACGAACTTTACGCACAAGTGTTTTTTTTAAAGCTGTAATGCACTGAAGATGCTATTCTTCTGCTCATCGCTGACTCAGAGAATCTGGATAAAATAGGTCTTTCAAAATCAAAGAACTATCATTCTATTCAGTTCAGCAGCAGGAGCTTTATCTACAAACTGAGAGGAAAAAGAATGTCGAGAAGGAAGAAGGGTTTCTCGAGATGGGTCAAATGGATCTTGTGGTTTCTCCAGGAAGCGTTGCAAACCACTGTCTTGTGGTCAGGAAAGCCACATCATATATAAGTCTCTGAACATTCTAGTCTCTGCTTAGTCAGTTGCATAACTTAAAGTGTTGTATCATCAAGATGACTCCTAGCTCATGCTCAAAAAGAGTGCCCGTATGTTGTTGTACCCGAGATTAACGAATAATCTGCACACTTGTTGCAGCAACAGTTAGATAAAAAAAGTTTTAAATTCTCACTCCGCATTTCTATATGAAGAATAAAGGGGGTTTACCTCCAAAATGAGGCACCATAAGACTCATATTTATTTCTTGTAGAGGAAACTTTAATTTCAGGTGGATAACCATTCATAGACCTTCATTTACTGGGCAGCTGGATATCTACCTAACATACTTGTTGGAAGTTCTACTTCCTGCTTTTTCAGTAGAAGTGATAACATTTGAATAGGGAGCGGGTATAGGCCATTTGGCCCTTCTGGATCAGTTCTGCCATTCGAAAAGGATCACATTGTATCTGATTGGAACAAAAACAAAGTTGCTGGAAAAGCTCAGCAGGTCTGGCAGCATCGGTGAAGGGAAAACAGAGTTAACATTTCAGGTCCAGTGACCCTTCCCCTTGTCTCTGATTGGATTGTAACCTCAAATTCACGTTCCATTTTCCCCAATAAACATCCACCCCCTTGCTTAACCTGAATCATAAGATAAGCAACATTGTAAAAAAAAAGTACATTTCAGATGGGTGAAGACCCTCAGCCCATCTAGCAAACCTATCCAGAATATTGAATTTATGAAAGAAAGAACTTGGAAAGAAAAGGTCATTGATGATCACCGGATGTACTTTTCAGCCAATGAACCTCTCTCAATGCATGGTCTCCATTATAATGGGGGAAAATATTGTGCACAGCACGTTCCCTCAAACACCAAAGTGATAATGACCACACAATCTGGGAATAACTCTGTCGCTCTTCTTCAGTATAGTGCATGGGATCTTCTTTGTTCATCTGAGAGGCAGACAGCCCCTCCATTTGACCTCTCATCTGAATCATGGCACCTCCAACCTAGCAGCATTCCCACAGTACTGTACTGGAGGGTCAACATATTTTTTGCAGTTTTTTTGCAATTTTTTTACAATAATTGGTAGCAACAAACTTTGATGCTTGTCCTGGATTTCACAGTTCACCTAAGTACTTAATTACATCCAACCTATTGTTGAGAAAACTTATTGAAACGCTGTGGTAGCTCAGATCATTAACACAACAATTAACCCCAAATTCTTTTCTATAAATTGGCATTTAAATGGCTGTCAGGATAAGGACGTTTAATTAGCATTGGGTTTGAAATAAGCATAGTTTAAAGCTTAACAAGATTAAGAGATAGCTCCCAAGACAAATATTAATTTATTATTTGTAAAAGAGTCCACCAATAAATTTGCTTGCAACAAAAGAACACAGATTTCTTTTTTATCGTTTTATTTTGTCCTAAAAATGAAATGACTCCTATGTTAGCTCAAAAGCTGAATCTCAGTTTGTAAAATGTTACTTCTCTCAATCTTGCTTGTTCTTAATCTTTCTAATTCAGATCATCTTTTGCTTCATTCTCCACCAACACAGATGTAACACCAAATGGTAGAACTCATCATTAAGATAATTTCAACAGATTTCCTTCCCTAAAGGATGTTAGTGAACCGGATGGGTTTTCCTGACAATCAACAACAGTTTCATGGTCATCATTAGACCCAGATTTGTTACTGAATTCAAATTCCTTCATCTACCATGGTAGGATTCGAAACCAAGTCCCGAGAACATTATCAAAGTCTCTGGATAAATAATCTAGTAACAATAGCACTAGGCCATTGCCTCATAGAGAAGGGCATAAAATCTAAATAAAAACCAAAAGAACTGTGGATGCTGTAAATCAGGAACAAGAACAAAGCTGCTGGAAAATCTGACGTTTCGGGCCTAAACCCTTCATCATTTCTGATGAAGGGTTTAGGCCCGAAACGTCAAGTTTTCCTGCTCCTATGATGCTGCTTGACCTGCTGTGTTCATCCAGCCCCATGCTTGTTATCTCGGATTCTCCAGCATCTGCAGTACCTCTTTATATCTGCTGGAAAATCCAGCAACTTTGTTTTCGGTCTAAAATCTAGGTGTGATAGTCACCCCTGTGGTCAATGAGGGCCTTAATAGAGAAGCCAGGATTGGGAGGGACCATGTGCAAGGGGCAGGTCTATGGCATGCAGGAGGGGTGATAACCATCACTGCAAAGGGGGGCCTCGAGGGAGACATCACCCTTCCCATTCCCGACTCCAGAAAGGTCACCTGTCAAGCAATCCCCAGCCACCGCTGAACCCTTCCCACTAGCCTCAAAACTGAGGGCAGATGGGAAATAGCCCGATGGCATCAACTGGGCCAAGGCCTGGGACTCAGCTGAGGGCCTGTAGATTTGCAGAAAGGTTGGAAGTGGGCGTGAGGAAGGTAGAAAGGCGGCCCAAAGAATTGTACGTTCCCTCTGTCTGCCGGGGTCTGTAAAATAGCAGCCTAAATGTGTCCTCAGCTGGGCTACAAGTAAATCCGGAACAAACTGAACTCTAGCCTGTGTGCGAGTAGCACTAATAGAGAAAGGATCGCACCTAAATCCATGGTTGCTTTTGAGTGGCATATAAACATACAACTCAATCCACTGATAAATGACAATTTGTGAAACAAACCGAGACATGAATAAATCTTCGGTTCTCAAAGCCATTTAGATGCCACCAGTCCCTCCAACGGTTTGTCAATTAACTACGCAAGTTACCTGCAAATTGGCCATCAAGTGTTCTCCTCCTCCTCCAAACTAGATGCTGTTTTGATCTGAAAAAATTGCTGTCAATTAGCAGATGTTAGCCTGCTATGCACAGTGTAATATGCTTATCAACGTTTTCTCAGTTCTAATAATTACTTTGGAATGTTTCAGTGGGTCTGTAAGTTCATATCTCAAAATGATAAGGAATGCGATTGATTCTGAATGGTGGGGTGAATTACCTATACTGTAAAGGAATTTACAAATGGCCAGGGCCCCCACAGTTCAATAGCTGTACTTAGAATGAATCCATGGGCTGGAACGATAACTGAAACAGAAAAGTGTGCTCATGACACACACCAAACACCTAACTTTGAATCTGTACAATATAGCACTGATTAGTCCTGTTGGACTTTGCTTCTGTATCACAACAGACTTAGGTTATAAGATCAGCAAACACTATTTTGTGCTTCAATATGTAAGTAATGCATTGTCGTCGTACAAAATGGTGCTAACATGGGTTGCTTGTTGTCTGTCATGGGTTTATAATTTGAGGGGGTCGGGGGAAGAGAGCTGGAGATTTATTAACTTCTAAGCAAGCTCTCCTGTTTCACAAGAAGAATATCACATTGCTGAGAAAACCCATGGGTCAACAGCCCTGAATTACCTCCAAGGAGGAATACTCCGTGACTGTACAGCTCAACCACTCCTTCCTTAACTGCCAACACTATCATCAGAATGCCTCAAATCAGAGAAACCACAGTAAAGGGGCCCTGCCTTGTTCTTACTCGCACAGAATACACTGACATTCTTATCTTAAATACGGGTTACCACAGGAGTGTAAGCACAGAATACAAGAGGTTAGGTTCTGGTAGCAGACCAGACGGGTGCTTCAGCTGGGAGGCCAAAATTTGATCTACTGTTGCAGAGGACTGCTGCAGACGGAGGTGAAGAAAGGAAATAATGGCTGAGGACATAACGCAGATGTTTCATTGGAACAAAAAGTAACACATACAATCTCAAACAGAAAGTGATCCCAACTAAAGTAAATATAAAAACCGAAGGAACTGTGGATGCTGTAAATCAGGAATAAAAACAGACGATGCTGGAAAAGCTCAGCAGGTCTGGCAGCATCTGTGAAGGGAAAAAAACAGAGTTAACGTTTTGGGTCCAGTGACCCTTCCTCAGAACTCTGAGCACGAACATAAATGTAAAGTTGCATTAGAAAAAGAGAGCTGACTGGTTTGGCTTAACCTGAGGGTCACCGCTCCTCAGGTGAGGGAGAGTCCTTCATTGTAACCTCAGCCAGTTACCTCAGAATTGAACCCATGCTGTTGGTGTTACGCTGCATCGCAAACCAGCCATCCAGCCAAGTGAGCTAACTGACCCCCTTTCACTCAGCAACAACTTAAACAGAGAGAACGCAAGAGAAACTCAGCTGGTCTGGCAGCAAGTGCAGAGAGAGGATCAGAGTTAACACTGCATATCCAGTCACACCGGCCTTGAAACATTAACTCTATTTCTCTCTCCACTGATGCCACCAGACCTGCTGAGTTTCTCCAGTAATTTCTGCGCTTGTTTCAGATTTCCAGCATCCGCAGTATTTTGCTTTCAACGACTTTATACGGCACCATGAAATTAAAAAAAACAGGTTTCATGGAAATGTTATGAAACAAAATTAGACACCCAGTCAGGTAAGGCAATGTTGAGTCACTGGGTCGAAATCCTGGAATTCCCTCCCTCAGGGTATTGTGGGTCAACCTACAGCACATGGACTGCAGGGTTGAAGAAAGCAGGTCACCACCACATTCTCAAGGGCAGGTAGGGACGGCCAATAAATGCTGGGCCCAGCCAGCAGTGCCCATATCACATGAATGACTAGTTTTTGGAATGTCTGCTGATGAATGGCTTGGTCAAGGAGGTAGGTTGCGAGGAACACAAACAGAAGTTGCTGGAAAAGCTCAGCAGATCTGGCAGCATCTGTGAAGCAAAGATCAGAGTTAACATTTCGGGTCCGGTGACCCTTCCTTCACAGATGCTGCCAGGTGTGCTGAGCTTTCCAGCAACTTCTTTTTGTGTTCCTGATTTGCAGCATCCACAGTTCTTTGCGAGGTTTAGCGACAGAAACTGCAGTCTGAATTTGGAGTTTATGGAGGGGGTCAGTGTCCAGGCAGCAGAAGGCAGATCCACCAATGCTGAACATAATTACAATCAGGGGAGTATCAGTTCTCAGTGGTTCACAGAATCCGAGCATTGTTAAGGCGCAAGACGAGGCCATTCAGCCCATCCTGCCCGCACTGACTCTTCAAACAAACGTCATTACCTAGTGCCAACCTCCTGCTTTCTTCCCTTACCCTTGGCCCACACAATTTCAATTCAAAAGGCCCGGCAGCGAGAGATGCAACTCTGACGTTGATGGGTCCGGCACGGGTAGTACTGAGGTGATGAAGGAGGAGAACCGCCCCAGTGGCAAAAGTTGGCACCTGAGATTGACAACTTGGACGTTGATTGGGCCTGGTGCGTATGGTGGTGAGGCGATGGAGGAGGGACGGTGACGCAAACGTCATCAAGCTGGCTCAGGACCAATGGACTCTCTTTAAGTGACATTTTTCTATTTTTTCCCTTGTACTTAATTTATTCAAAATGGCGTCGGGTTGTGGCGACAGTGGAAAAGCTTTTCACTGTAGTTTGCTGCTTTTCTCACTGTAAAATACATACGACAATAAAATCATTCATTCATTCATTCATTCATTCATTCATTCATTCATTCGTTGGCCCGCTTGAATGCCTCAATCGAATCTGCCTCCTTTCCAGGCAGTACATTCCAGACTCTAAATACTCGTTGTGTGAAAAAGATTTTCCTTACTTCACCCTTGCTTCGTTTCTACATTAATTTAAATTTATGCCTCCCTCGTTTTTGTTCCCTTTATGTGTGGGAACAGCTTTTCCCTACCGACTATGATAACTCCATATTTCTGCTTGCCCTCCCATAATGATTTATTCCCTTGCATAGAGTCGTGGAGATGTACAGCATGCAAACAGACCCTTTGGTCCAACCTGTCCATGCCAATCAGATATCCTAAATTAATCTAGTCCCATTTTCCAGCATTTGGACCATATCCTTCTAAACCCTTCCTATTCATGTACTCATCCAGATGCCTTTTAAATGTTGTAATTGTACCAGCCTCCACCACTTCCTCTGGTAGCTCATTCCATGCACACACCACCCTCTGTGTGAAAACATTGTCCCTTAGGACCATTTTAAATCTTTCCCCTGTCACCTTAAACCTATGCCCTCTAGTTTTGGATTCCCCCACCCCGGGGAAATGACCTCGGCCGTTCACCCCATCCATGCTCCTCATGATTAATAAACCTTTATAAAGTCACTCTGCGGCCTCCGACACTCCAGGGAAAATAGCCCCGGCCTATTCAGCCTCTCCCTATAGCTCAAACTCTCCAACCCTGGCAACTTCCTTGTGAATCTTCTCTGAACCCTTTCAAGTTTCACAAGATCCTTCCTATAGCAAGCGGACTAGAATTACATGCAGTATCCCAAAAGTGACCTAACCAATATCCTGTACAGCTGCATGATGACCTCCCAACTCCTATACTCAATGCACTGATCAATAAAGGCAAGCGTGCCAAACGTCTTCTTCACTATCCCATCTACCTGCAACTCCACTCTCGAGGAAATATGAACCTGTACTCCAAGATCTCTTTGTTCAGCAACAACCCCCAGGACATAACCATTAAGTGTATAAGTCCTGTCCTGATTTGCCTTTCCAAAATGCAGCACCTCACATTTACGTAAGTTAAACTCCATCAGCGACCCCTTGGCCCATTGGCCCATCTGATAGAGATCACGTTGTACTCTAAGGTAACATTCTTTGCTGTCCACTACACCTCCAATTTTGGTGTCATCTACAAACTTACTAAGCATGCCTCCTAGGTTTACATCCAAATCATTTATATAACTGACAGAAAGCAATGGACCCAGCACCAATCCTTGTGATACACCGCTGGTCACAGGCCCCCAGTCTGAAAAGCAACTCTCCACCACCACCTTCCACCTTCTACATTCGATCTAGTTCTATATCCAAATGGCTAGTTCTCCCTGTATTCCATGTGATCTAATCTTGCTGACCAGTGTCCCATGAGGAACCTTGTCGAACGCCTTATGACGTCCATTTCAGTCACATCCACCGTTCTGCCCTGTCTGTCGAGAATTTATTTACCTCTGCCACAAAAGGTCTGCCTCCACTACCTTTTAAGAAAGAGAGGCTCAAAGACTGGTGCCCTCTGAAGGAAAATCCTCATCTCGAACCAAAAATAAAAGGTTCCCATTTGAAACTGTGAAGCCTACACTCTCACACAAGAGGAAACATTTCCTTCTCTTCTCCAAATCCATTCTGTCAAGCCCCCTCAGGATCTTTAAAGGATTCAATCAGGTTACCTCTTACTCTATTTATCTATTGGGGTTTACTTGCCCAGTCAGCCCAACATGACCTCTTTAGAGAAACCACCAATTTTCTCATTCATGGAATGTTGGTTGCACTAGCTGTCCCAGCATTTATTGAAACACGGAAAGTTGGTTTGCAGATGCAGCAGGTAATTAAGAAGGCAGATAGAACATTGTCCTTCATTGTTAGAGAGATGGAGTTTAAAAATAGGGAGCTGCAGCTGTATAGGGTGCTGGTGAGGCCACACCTACAGTACTGTGTCCAGTTTTGGTCTCCTTACTTGAGAAAGGATGTACAGGACTGGAACGGGTACAGTGGAGGTTCACTAGGTTAATTCCAGAATTGAGGGGGTTGGCTTACGAGGAGAGATTGAGTAGACTGGGTCTATACTCTTTGGAATTTAGGACAATGAAGGGGATTTTATAGAAACATGTAAAATTATTAACAGAATAGATAAGACGGAAGCAGGGAGGTTGTTTCCACTGGCGGGTGAAACTAGAACCAGGGGTCAAAGCCTCAGAATAAGGGGGAGCAGATTTGGAACTGAGTTGAGGAGGAACTTCTTGACCCAAGGGGTTGTGAATCTGTGGAATTCCCTGCTCAGTGAAGCAATTGAGGCTACCTCAAAGAATGTTTTTAAGGCAAAGATAGATAGAATTTTGAACAGTAAAGGAATTAAGGGTCATGGTGAGAAGGCTGTAAGTGGAGCTGAGTCCACATAAAGATTAGCCATGATCTTATTGAATGGTACAGCAGGCTCGATGGGCCAGATGGCCTACTACTACTTCTATTTCCTATGTTCTTATGGTCTTATTGCTCATCCCTACTAGCTCAAGAGGTTGGCGATGAGCTGCCTTCTTGAACTGCTGCAGTCTATGCGCTGTAGGTCGACACACAATGCCGTTAGGCTGGGAATTCCAGGATTTGACCCAGCAACAGTAAAAGAATGGCGATGTATTTCCAAGTCAGGATGGTGAGTGGCTTGGAGGGGAACTTGAAGAAGGTGGTGGCCCCATATATCTGCTGCCCTTGTCCTTACAGATGGTAGTGCTGGTGGGTTTGGAAGGTGTTGTCTAAGGAACCTGAGTGAATTCTTTCAGCGCAACTTGTACATGGTACACTGCTGCTATTGAGCATTGGTGAGAGACGGATGTTTCTTAATGTGGTACCAATCAAACAGACTGCTTTGTCCTTGATCGTTTCAAGCTTCTTGAGAATTGTTGGAGCTGCACTCATCCGGGAAAGAAAGAATGTAATCCTTCACACTCCTGACTTGTGGCTTGGAGATGGTGGACAGGTTTTGGGAGTCAGCAGGTGAGTTATCATAGATATCATCGAATCCCGACTTGCCACAGTATTCCTAGCTTCTGATCTACTTTTGGAGCCGCGCATTTATCTGGCTGGTCCAGTTCAGTTTCTGGTCAATGGTAATTCCAGGATATTGACAGTGGAATATTCAGTGATGGAAATAATATTGAATATCAGGGACAATAGTTAGATCCTCTCTTGTTAGAGGTAGTTATTGCCTAGAACTTGTGGTTTAAGTGTCAAATGCTACTTGTCAGCTCAAGCCTGGCCATTGTACAGGTCTTACTGCATTTGGGCATGGACTGTTTCAGTTTCTGAGGAGTTGTGAATGGTGCAGAACTTTGTGTAATCATCAGCAAACATCCCTACTTTCGACCTAATGATGGAAGGTCATTGATGAAGCAGCTGAAGATGCTTGGGCCTAGGACACTACCCTGAGGAACTCCTGCAGAGATGATCTGGAACTGAGATTACTGACCTCCATGACCATCTTTCTTTGTCCCAGGTATGACTCCGATGACTGGAGAATTTTCCCCTTGATTCCACACAACCCCAGTTTTTCTGGGGCTTTGTGATGCTTTGTTTGGTCAAATGTGCCTCAATGTCAAGGGCTGTCACTGTCATTTCACCTCTGGAATTCAGAATTTGGACCAAAGGGTGCATTGAGGTCAAGAGCGGAGTGGGCCTGGCAGAACCCAAACAGAGCATCAGTGCGCAGATGCTGCTTTGTCACATTGTTGATGACCTCTACCATCAGTTTACTGAAGATCGAGAATAGACTGATGGGGCTGTAATTGGCCGAGTTGGATTTGTGCTAGTTTTTGTGTGCAGAACAAACCTGAGCAACTTTCACATTGTCGGGTAGATGCTAGAGTACTGAAAGAGCTCAACTAGGGGAGCAGCAAGTTCTGGAGCACACACCTGCAGTAATATTACCAGAATACTCTCAGGCCTGTAGATTTTGCAGTATCCAGTGCCTCCAACCATTTCTTATCATCATAGAAACCCTATAGTGTGGAAACAGGCCATTCGGCCCAACAAGTCCACACCATCCCTCCAAAGTGCATTTCACCCCAACCCATTCCCCCACCCCTGCATTTCCCTTGTCTAACCCACCTAACCTAAACATCCCTGGGCACTATAGGGCAATTTAGTATGGACAATCCACCTAGCCTGCACATCTTTGGACTGAGGGAGGAAACCGGAGCACCCGGAGGAAACCCACACAGACACGGGGAGACATGTGCAAATTCCATACAGGCAGTAGCCCGAGGCTGGAGTCGAACCCAGGTCCCTGGCACTGTGAGGCAGCAGAGCTAACCACTGAGCCACCGTGCCACTTAGGTGCAATCATGGAGGGCCAAAGGACCTGTTCCTGTTGCTTTAATTTTCTTTTCTTTGCTCTATCATGTGGCTGGACTGAACATGGTTGAAGACTGGCATCTGTGATACTGGCAGCCTCTGGAGGAAGCCAAGCTGGATCATTCGCTAAGCACTTCTGGCTGAAAATTGTTGCAAATGCTGTATCCTCCAGGAATTGGTTTAGTAAACCATCTTTAATCTGCTTCCAATGCATTTAAATCCTCTCTTTAATAATATTATACACATTGTTGCAGATGTGGTCTCAAATGAGTGGCTAATGAGGGTAACCACAAGGTGACATAAAGGCAAAGTGTTAACCCATGAGGCTATAAGCTAATGGCAATTAAATACAGCTTTTGGAACCAGAGAATCATTACAACACAGAAGGAAGCCATTCCGCCTGTCGTATCTGCACTAGCTCCTCCAAATGAGTGACATAGAGCCATACAGCATGCAATCAGACCCTTCGGGTCCAACTCATTCATGCCAACCAGACATCCCAATCTGACCTAGACCCATTTGCCAGCCTTTGGCCCATATCCCTCTCAACCCTTCCTATTCATACACCCATCCATATTTCAGATCATTCCCCACACTCCATCCTCATAACCCTGCACAATTCTCCCTTTTCAGATAACAATTCCGTTGTCTTGAAAGCCTGGATTGAACCTGCCTCCAGCACATACTCGGGTCCCGCAGCGCACATCTTAACCATTCACCAGGTGGAAAGGTTCCTCCTCCTGTCACTGTTGCTTCCTTAGTGAATCAATTTTATAATCTGTGCTCTCTCATAGTGACTCTTCCACCAGGAGGAATAGTTTCTTCTTCTCGACTGTTTTGATTAGGTCTATCAAATCTCCTGTCACCTTTCCTTCCCCGTCCTGGAACCTTTCCTTTTCTTAAAGTTCATCTACAAACGCTGCAAAGGAGAACATTCTGAGGCTGAGTAATCTCAGATTAATATCCTTGGCTGGTTAACAAAGGTTCATAGCAGACAAGGGAAAGCCAGGTAGTTTTCTAGGGCGCAAGATATGGTTGAAGGATATGAGAATTAAATAAACTTTTGGAGGTGTCTAATCCTTGAAATTATCAAGGCAATATTGAACGGCCAAGCAAGATTTTAAGGCACATTACTCAAGAATAAAATATAAGGGCCTTTGGTCCTGAAGGTCAGCAGGGAAGTTCAGTGAAGTTTCACTAGGATGAGCCCTAGTATGGAGGGATTATCTTACGAGTAAGGGCTAAATAGATTGTGTCTCTACTCACTGGAGTTTAGAAGAATGAGAGGTGGTCTCATCGAAGCATATAGGATTCTTAAATGGGCTTGACAGGGTAAATACTGAAAGGATGTTTCCCCTCACAGAAGAGGCTAGGACCAGAGGGCATAGTCTCAGAATAGAGAGACGCCAATTTAAGGCCGAGATGAGGAGGAATTTCTTCCCTCAGAGTGTTGTGAATCTTTGGAAATCTTTGCCACAGAGAGCTGCGGGCGGCGGAGTCCTTGTGTATATTTAAGGCTGAGATAGATTCTTGATCAGTCGGGGAATCAAGGATTATAGGGAAAAGGCAGGGAAGTGGACATGAGGAATGTCGGATGAGCCATGATTCTATTGAAAGGTGGTGTAAGCTCAAGGGGCTGAATGGCCTACTTCTGTTCCCATTTCTTATGGCCTCTATAATGGGAATGGGGAATGCTGAAGAAAAAAAGAATTGGCACAGAACTTTTATCTCTTTACTATTTCATCATGTGTGTGTCACTGGTAAGGCCAGCATCTCTTACAATTGCTTAATTCTCCCTGAACGGAGCGACTCTCCAGGCCATTTTCAAAGACAGTAAAAAGTCAAACACATAGCTCTGGGTAGGGTGATATATACATCAGCTCAGATAAAGATTTCCTTTTCTGACGGAAATTAGGAAACCAGTGTGTAGTGATTTGAAAGAGGGCCGGGTGGATCTTATTGACTAAGAAGTTTGGGGTTGTTAGCCTAGGCCAATCAGGAAGCCCTGGCTGACCGATATAAACAGGAGATTCAGAGTGTCTCTTCATTCTAGGGATTGGTTCGGAGCTGGCTTGTCAGAGCTCCTGTAAATAAGGGATGACTTGGTTCTGAGATACATATTTCCTTGGAGTCATTTCACAGTGTATTCTCTATTCGAAAATCAATGACAGTCATCATCATCATAGGGTCTACATTTGTATTCCAGGTTTATTAATTGTGTTTAAAGTCCAATAATTGACATGATGGGATTTGAATCCATGTCCCCAGAGAATCATAATAAAATCAAAATACGTCAGATGCTGGGAATCTGAAACAACGTAGATAATGCTGGAGAAAGACCAGAGAAATTAAACTGGGCCCCTGGAGTATTAATCCAACAACATTACCACTCTATCACCTTCACCCATTTGTTGTAGCTTTCAATGTTCTAAGGGATGTCGATGCACTGAGTTCTAACAAGCTGCTAAAAGCAACTGCAACCCGAGAGCACAGATGTAAATCCAGAAGCAACAAGGTAACTGTTTAAGATTGGCTTACATCGGGAATTAAGTGGTAAAATGGCAGGATGTGAATAGTGCCAGTAACTTCAAGAGAGCTGGATAACGTATTGGGCAAAAGGTTCTGTCTGAAGGGCACACGGTTAAGCATAGTTTGAGATTTTATTATGTTTTGAAGTTGGATCTGATTGGTGCCAAAGCCAGGACAGTCCCGTGTATTTTTGCATTCCTGTAATACATACACACACACACACAATAACTTGGCAAAAAAAAACAAAAGGAGGAAGTAGAATTTAGTTTTCTTTGTAAAATGCTGATTTTGCAAAGTTGTAGCACTCATGACATATAGAAGGGTCTCAGCACACTGCTAAAATCTTGCCTGATACCGTCACCCACCCCATTTTGATGGCTGCCACAGACAATTTCCGACAAATTAGGCATTAGCCAAATAACCTCTGAGAATATGAAGGTGCAATAATAGCTTTTTCCCTTTCAGATTTTCCTCTGCGGCTCTAAAGGAATTCTTGTACAGCAGCACTTTTTAGAGAGGCCAAGGAGAAAGATCTTAACTCACAATAGGATTCGGCACCACTAAAGCTGCAAAAAAAAACATGTCAAAAGAGAAAACAAAGTCAATCAGGAAGCAATGAAGCTGGGTAACACCCAGCTTGGATTTTAAAAGCCTAAAGCTTGCGGAGGAAGGAAAGACTGAGGGAGGTAGAATTCCACAAATTTGAGTTCTTGGCCGGGAACACAAAATGAGCAGAGAAATATTAACCTATTCATGAAATAATAATATACTCGAACTGTCAGAATTCAGAAGTGAACCGGTAGGATATATATTCATTAGATGGAATGTGACACAGAAAACATTTGCCTCTACGATTATAAAAGGATAATTAGGAAGGTGAATTAATATTGTGGTTGCAATCCCAAGGTCTTTTCATCTGCCTTTTTTTGTGTCGTTTAAGCACAGAATCTTTGATATTGAAGGTCAGTGAATGCAGAATGTTAAACAGAGAATAACACAATGGGCACACAGACTCTGAAACGACACTGTGCAAATATTAACATGTAAAAGCTTTTTGGATGACAGGATGTCCTGCTCATTTCCCCTGCCCAAACTGAGGAGTCAGCAAAAATAGGAACAGAAGTAGGCTACTCAGCCCATCGGATCTAGCCCACCATTCTGCATCACAACTGATCATCTCCCAATGTTATTTTCTTGTTTTGTCTCTAAGTCCCTTATAATCATTAATCTCCAGAACCCCATCAATTTCTGTCTTTAATACGCTCAATGATTGAGCTTTCATGGCCTTCATGGGGCAGAGAATTCCAAACATTCACTCCCCTCTGAGTGAAAAAATTCATCCTCATCTCAGCATGAAATAGCCTGCCCCTTGATCTGAGATTTTATCCCCTGGTTCTAGGCTCACCAGTGAGGGGAGCACCTTATCTATATCCATCCTGTCACCTCCTCAAAAGAATTTTAAACGTTTCATTGAGCTTCCCTCTTGTTCTTTGAAACTCTGAGAGATTACAGGCTCAATTTCTTCAATCTCTCCTCACAATTCCACCTTCCCAGGGATTAGCCTGGTGAACCTTCTCTGTGCGTCATGTACATCCTTCCTTAGACAAGAAAACTAATACTGTGCATAATACAGCAGGTGAAGTCTCAGCAAGTTTCTATATCTAACTGCAGTAAGATATCTTTGAAGAATCATCGAGACTTGAAATGTTGGCTTGCTCCCTCTCCATGGATACTCCCTGACCTGCTGTGATTTCTAGCATTTTTTTATTTTATTACAGATTCCAGCATCTGCAGTAATTTGTTCCTAAGATATCTTTACTTCTGTACTCAAATCCCTTGGATATGAATGCCAACATACCATTCACTTTCTTCATTATTTGCTGCAGCAGTATACTAGCTTTTAGTGACCCGTGGACAAGGAAAGCTAGATCCCTTTGAACATCCACATTTCTGAACCTTGCACGGTTTAAGAAATATTCTGCCTCTTGTTTATTTTCTCTCAAACTAAATAACTTCACATTATATTCTATCAGCCAGGTTCCAATCTAACACTTCACCAGTCCAGTTCCTCTTGAGGTCTCCTTGCATCCTCCTCACAAACTTGAGTTCCCACCCAGTTTGGTGCCATCAGCAATTCTGGAAATAATGCAATTCTGTCCTATTTTACATAAGATTCTTTTGTCTGTCATTACCGGAGTGTTAGTACAAATGGAATCACTGACAAAAGAGGTGGCAGTCCCCAAGTTGTACAAAGAACAAAGAACAGCACAGGAACAGGCCCTTCAGCCCCCCAAACTGTGCTGCCACGTTTTGTCCTTCCATCCTAAAACTGTCTTCATTTACAGGATCCGTATCCCCCTATTCCCTTCCTATTCATGTATTCATCCAGGTGCTTCTTGAATCCCGCTATTGTGTCTGCTTCCACCACCTCCTCTGGCAGCGTGTTCCAGGAACTCACCACACTTTGTGTGAAAAACTTGCCTCGCACGTCTCTTTAAAACTTCCCCCTCACACCTTGAACCTGAGTCCCCTAGTAATTGACCCCTCCACACTGGGAAAAAACCTTATACTTTCCACCCTATCCATGCCATCCACAATCTTATAAACTTCTATTAGGTCGCCCCTCAATCTCCTGCATTCCAGTCTATCCAACCTTTCTTCATAGCAAAAATCCCCCATACCCAGCAACACCCTGGTAAACCTTTTTTACACCCTCTCCAAAGAGTGGTGTTCTGTTCTTGAGTCTGTTTCCATGTCGCTAGAGAAGGTTCAGAAGAGATTTAACAGGATGTTGCTGGGTTTGGAAGGTTGGAGTAATGAAGAAAGGCTGGATAGGCTGGGACTTTTTTCACTCAAGCATAGAAGGTTGAGAGGTGACCTTATAGAGGTTTATAACATCATAAGGAGTATAGATAGGGTTAATGGTAGGTGTCTCTTCTTTAGGATAGGGGATTTCGAGACAAGGGTGCATAATTTTAGGGGGAGAGGAGAGAGATTTAAAAATGACATGAGGGGTAATTTTTTTTTTACACAGAGGGTGGTTCGTGTGTGGAATGAACTTCCAGAGAAAGTGGTGGATGTGGGCACGGTGACAGCATTTAAAAGACACCTAGATAAGTTCATGAATAAGAAAGGTTTGGAAGGATATGGACCAGGAGTAGGAATGTGGGACTAGTGCAGTTTGGCTATTATGGTCAGCATGGAATGATTGGGCTGAAGGGACTGTTTTCATACTCTATGACTCTAGGTCGGATATTTAAAATTATGCCCCTGTAAAGGATCACATTTGTAAATTAGATGTTCACAAGTTAGGGAGCGCTTGTTTGTATAACCTGACAAAACAATTCAAGTTTGTAAAGATATAACTTTCAGAAAAGAAGTGCAAATTAATTTGCCCTTGAATGTAATATCTTGTTATTTTCATACAGAAGGAAAAATTCTTTGAGTTACAGTGGATTTCCTCACACTGAAGCTACCAGTTCTCTGGTTTCTGTATAGAAATGTCATAAATGCTTTCAAAAATGTTATATATTTTAGTTTTGTCACCTTACTCATTGATGAGAGCAACATTCCCTCAACTATTATTAATGCACTTGCTTTGTCTGTAATTTTGCCATTACAATGGAGAGCAATGCATTAAAACAACAAATCAATGCGACGAATAGGCCATTCAGCCCCTTGAGCCTGAACCGCTATTCAATAAGATCATGGCTGATCTGATTACCCCTTATAAACTTGCACCCCTCTGCTTAACAAGAATCTATTCACCTCTGTCTTTAAAGTATTCAGAGACTCTGTTTCCATCACATTTTCAGGAAAATAACTGCAAAGACTCATGATCCTCTGGGAGAAGAAATTTCAACACATCTCTTTTTTAAATGGGTGACACCTGATTTTTAAACAGTAACCCTTAGTTCTGGACTCTCCCATAAGAGGAAACATCTTTTTCGTGCCTCCCCTTATCAAGGCCTCTGAGGATCTTATACATTTCAAACAAGTCACCTCTTAATCTTCTAATCTCCAGCAGATACAAGCCTAACCTGTCCAACCGTTCCTTTTAATACAATCCATCCATTCCAGGTGTGAGCCTGGGAAATTCCCTTTGACTTGCCATCAATATGTTGTAATATTCAAATCAAATAACGGATCATTTCAATGGATCCATCTGTGTTTCACATTAGAAACGAAATTATTGCTCTGCCCTATTGTTAATTCTGTACTTGGAAGCTGAATGCCAGAAGTGTTTGACACTAGTCTTTCATCCTTTTGTAAGTGGCTCGGTTTGATTACAGTTCTCAGTGACAAGATCCAAGTTGTTTCGTGTACGAGTGTACAATGAAAGAAAAAGAGCCATCTTCTGTTTATATATTGTGACTTCAGGACATCCTAAAGCAATTTGAAATAAAGTAGGTCTAAAGTGTAGTCGGCACTGTAACGTAGGGAACATGACAGCCAATTTACATGTAGCAAGCTCCCACAGACAGAATATAGTAGTGGCCAGGTAGCCTGTTCTCTGTAATATTGGTTGAGACCAGTATATCAGGGAGAACAACCAATTGCCTTCGTAAAAATACCTGCCCCATCCACCCAGGAGAGAAAACAGTTTCATTTCTGGGCAGCATGGTGGCTCAGTGGTTAGCACTGCTGCCTCACAGCGCCAGGGAATTCATAGAATCCCTACAGTGTGGAAACAGGCCCTTCGGCCCAACAAATCCACACCAACTCTCAGAGCATCCCACCTAGACCTATCTCCCTATAACCCACCTAATCTACACATCCCTGAACACTACAGGCAATTTAGCACAGTCAATCCATCTAGCCTGCACATCTCTGGACTGTGGGAGGAAACCGGAGCACCCGAAGGAAACCCACGCAGACACATGGAGAATGTGCAAACTCCACACAGACAGTCCGAGGGTGGAATCAAACCTGGGTTCCCAGCGCTATGAGGCAGCAGTGCTAATCACTGAGCCACCGTGCCACCTTGGGTTTGATTCCAGTCTCTGGCTGTGTGGAGTTTGCACATGCTCCCTATGTCTGCATGGGTCCCCTCTGGCTGCTCCGGTTACCTCTCACAGTCCAAAGATGTGCATCTTAGCTGGGTTGGCCATGCTAAATGACCCATAGGAAATAACAGGCTTGTTGGATTAGCCATGGGAAATGCAGGGATAGGTTAGGGGGATGGGTCTGGGTGAGATGCTTTTTGGAGGGTTGTTGTCGACTTTATGGGCTGAGTAGCCTTCTTCCATGCTGCAGGGATTCTATAATTCTAAAGGCAGCATTCCTGCAGTACTGCACTAGAATATCAGCCTTGATGTTTGCTTGAACCCACAATTTTCCAACCCAAGAGACGTGAGTGTTACTAATTGAGAGGTAGCTGACAATATTGGGAATGAGTTTATAGCAATCCTGACTTGGGTAGGAAGAAAAGCACGATGTTGAGTTCCAACTGAGGCTCATTTTTAGCATCAGGTATAATCTTAATGCACTGGAATACGTATTTATTTATACAGTGACAGAACAGCAACCACAGTTGCATATGACAAAAATCAGTGAATGCTGAAGATCTGAAACAAAAACAGAAATTGCTGGAGAAACTCAGCAGGTCTGGCAGCATCTGTGGAGAGAAAGCAGAGTCAACATTTCGAGTCCAGTGGTCCCTGTTCAGTTTCAGTCCGTCTACCGACATAATTTCTTTTAATCAGTCTGCATTGACATGTTATAACACATCTCCAAAGCCATAATATCCTGAAGTAGGTCTTGAATGCAGACCTTCTGTCTCAGAGGTTAGGACACTACCATTGCACTGTGAGACTTATGTGTCTACTTATACGGTGCAGGCACAAGCTGGAATCCCCGGTTCGTGCCCACGCCTGCCACAATTTGACACAATTTACATGTAATTAATAATACCTGACCGTGGGAGCGTTTGATGTCAATACATCCCTTTGACAACATAATCCTTTCCCCAGCACCAATAGCCTTCATCCTGCTGAGAACAAAACAAGGAAAAGAAAAATATGTGTTTTAAATCTATTTCAGTTCTGCATTAATGTTGATAACATAACTCAAGTAAGATATACATCATTATATTTCAAGAGAGGAAAATTTATAACATCAATATCAATCTTTGGAAACATGTTACAACCGGTTCTTTGAAGCCACAATTTGCACATACCTGTAAATATTGCCTTTAATCATTCAGTTTCTCTTCTGCTTTGAATATAAATTCTTGAAATTGTTAAATGGTGGAGTTTTCAATTCCAAATATTGATTATTATCTTTCTCACCCTACACACAGTCTGTTCTAGTGGGCCTGGACCAAAGGCATATTTGGAGAGATGTCACTGACAAGAAAATAAAACCATCAGGCTAATTGAAACTGATCTGTCTACTCCCAGAACTTGTAAGTGCATCCCTGATTTTCAATATCTCTGCCCCTGGCAGTCCTGCCCTTCAGTTAGGCTCTGGAATTCCCTCTCTAAACCTCTCCACCTCTCTCTCCTCCTTTAAGACCTACCAAAAGACCAAGCTTTTGATCTGATCTAATATCTTATGTGGCCCAGTGCCAAATTTTACTTGGTAACACAACTATAAAGCACGTTTTACTACATTTTAAAAAAACGTTGATATAATTGCAAGTCATTGTTGTGTAACTTCAAGGTGATATCATGTGTTTTTCCTCTCACCACATCAACAAAGCGTGTCTTCATTAGTGAGATCAATCCACGAACACCTCAACTCGCAAAATTCACGCTGCTGCCTCTTCATCTAACTCTACACGGCTAAGTAGCCTGAAGCCTTCAAAATGCAGGAAAACTTTTTGAGTCTTACTTGGGTTTTAGAAGTATGACAATGCAACATGGAGTTAAAAGAAAATCCACCCAAGACACTGTAACTAAGTTTACTTAAATATTGTAGTCCAGAGAATAATTAGTCTGTGAAAAATTATTTTGATTGAAACAAGATTTCCAATTAGTAGGAGCAAATTATTGCAGATGCTGGAAACTATTGAAAACAAGAAATACTAGGAGATCACAGCGGGTCAGACAGCATCCTCGGAGAGAAAGCAAGCTAATGTTTCGAGCCACTTATTTCGACACAACGTAAGTGAGAACATAGAGTGATTAATAAAATGGAATGAGGTTGCATGGTTCCTTAGAACCACCCTACGTTTGCCGAAGTGGGAGACTGCAGGAGAAAGGAGGAGAGAGGAATGTTAGGGAATTGGCATATTACTTTGCACATGCGTAAATCACAGCATCAACATTTTCAAGTTAGTTAAAGCAATTTAGCGAAACACAGATTTCTTGTCAATGCAGCAAATGCACCCCTCAGTCCTAGCTTCAGTGAAATAAACCTGACTGGACCAGTGTGACAT
This sequence comes from Ginglymostoma cirratum, assembly GCA_024137785.1. NCBI lineage: Eukaryota > Metazoa > Chordata > Chondrichthyes > Orectolobiformes > Ginglymostomatidae > Ginglymostoma > Ginglymostoma cirratum. The sequence continues at coordinate 22,428,277 of JAHRHZ010000059.1, read as the reverse complement.
TTCTGTCTTTTTCCCACACTCACTGTCTTTCTGTGGCATCTGAGTGAAGCATATAATTAGGGTTAAATTAGAAGCAATTACATGTTATGAACTCACACCCACTTCAAACTGGTTTGAGACTACACAAACACTTTGGTTTGTTTAAAAAAATACAACCTTCATCCTATCTGTCTAGTCTGGATTGAACCTATTTGAAGGTATATTTAACGACGCATTTTGTGCAAAGGGATGGCAAAACATGAAATTTGCATGTACTTTGCCCATGATTGTGCTCTTGGGTGCGGTTTTGAGTAGACATGCTAAAAAGGTCAATGTTGGTGGCTCTTAATGTTAGTCGCAGCTTGGAAAAGGGAAGGACAATTAGACAGAAGATTCAGGGGTGGTGGATTAGGGTACAATTTAGCATCAAGCTGCAGGATGCCCTGCCCCTGAGCTGTAGACACGAGGATAAAGCACAAAGAGGCAATATCGGAAAAAGGCGAAATTATCCAATACCTTCAAAAGATAGTTTACAAAAGATGCAAAAAAGACTCCAATATGCACACGTCATAAGTTTTAATATTGAAGAATGTTGACATCCAAGATTTAGAGTAGATCATGGTCTATAAGGTGATTTTCTGGATAAGAAAACCCCATTTTTCCAGCACCCCCAAAATTATACCTTTAAGTATAAGTCGACTCCCTTTTTCAATGTGTAGAGCTGGATGAACACAGCATGCCAAGCAGCATCAGAGGAGCAGGAAGGCTGACGTTTCGGGCCTAGACCCTTCTTCAGAAATGGCCATTTCTGAAGAAGG